>JAWQEG010000202.1:1157500-1832500 GCA_033782935.1 Petrolisthes cinctipes
AAAAAAATATATATATCAATAATAATAATAATAATCAATCAGTCAATTAATCAATTAATACAATGAATTAATCAATCAATCCATCTATCTATCTATCTAAAACACACAAACTCACACACACACACACAGAGAGAGAGAGAGAGAGAGAGAGAGAGAGAGAGAGAGAGAGAGAGAGAGAGAGAGAATATTTCAAAATACACGACCAGATTTATAATCACCTCACTCCAACCACTAGGCCACCGACACAATTATTATTATCGTCACAAATGTAGGCTAAGAACAGACGCGAATAATTCGATATTTTGGGGTCTCGGTATTAAAAAAAAAAATATATATATATATATATATATATATATATATATATATATATATATATATATATATATATATATATATATATATATAATTCGATATTTGGGGGTCCGTCCAGAAGCGATCTGTACATGCTTTACTCAGTGCTAGAATATTAAAAAAATAGAGGATGAGAATCGAACCGGGGCCATTACATTTCACAGTCCCTCACTCTATCGTATCGACTACTTCCCCCCCACCACCTCTAGCGACTCATAACGTCTTGCATATTCACCACAAAAACACCCGAAAAGTCCTCATTTGGGTCTCTCTCTCTCTCTCTCTCTCTCTCTCTCTCTCTCTCTCTGTGCTACAACAATTTACAAATTCCAAGTGAAATACATGCTGAAAAGCGTTCTCTACTCGTTTATATTCTAAATTCAGGCTCAAGATAATAATAATAATAATAATAATAATAATAATAATAATAATAATAATAAGGAAGGAGACCTGAGTGAATGTGGTCATTGGAGGGGAATCACTTTGTCACCGATAGCTTTGAAAGTGTTTAGTAGTGTTGTTAAATAGGCTGGAGCCAGTGGTTGATGATATAGTTAGGAACGAGCAGGCCTTTGTTGTTCGTATTGGTCATAGATTACGTAATGAAAAGGGTTGGTATAGAAACTGGTGCAGGTATACTCTGGGGAGAAATGGGAAGCTCTTGGACCTGGATTATGCAGATGATATAGTTTTGAAGTGTGATGGGCCGGAGGAGATGCAGAGGGTGTTGGATTGTTTAGTGAGAGAGGGCTTAAGGGTGGGTTTGGTTATTAATTGTGGAAAAACTGAAATTATTAATATGAACATGGAAAATGCACAGGACTGTATGATTGGAGGTGTGGTGGTAAAGCAGGTTGAAACGTTTAAATATTTAGGTACCTTTTTAACGAAGGATGGTTCTTTGACCTTAGAATACGAAGAAAGGTTAAGAAAGGCAAATCAGGCAAGGGAATGCTTAAAACTGTTTGGAAGAATAAAAAAATTTCTGTGCATACAAAAATCAAAATTTATAAAGTAATGGTTAGGAGTATACTAACCTACGGTCACGAATCATGGTACAGTACAGCGGAATATGGACCGTAAATTCTTGGTGTTTGAAAATAAGGTACTTAGAAGAATATTAGGAATTAAGTGGTGGGATAGGATATCGAATAGCAGAATTAGAGAAATAACAGGGGTGCAGCAAGTTGATGAATATGTTAGGATGTCACGTTGGAAGTGGTTAGGTCATGTGTATAGAAGACATGGGATAGTACGAGATACACTAGGGTGGGTAGCACATGGTACAAGAAGAAGAGGAAGGCCTAGAGAGACGTGGGTGAGAACAATGAGGCGGGAAGCGGGAGATGAATGTTGGGGAGATTTGAGGAGTTGGCTCAGGATAAGGTGTGGTGGCCGAGTTCATTGAGGCCCTAATGCATCCCTGCAGGTGCTACAGGAAATGATTGATTGATTGAATAATAATAATAATAATAATAATAATATTAATAATAATAATAATAATAATAAAAAAAAAAAAAAAAAAAAAAATATATATATATATATATATATATATATATATATATATATATATATATATATATATATATATATATATATATATATATATATATATATATATATATATATATATATATATATATATATAATAATAATAATAATAATAATAATAATATTTGAGAGAGAGACAGAGAGAGAGAGAGAGAGAGTATATAAGTGAGAGTGAGAAATAATAATAATAATAATAATAATATTAATAATATAGTCCAGTTATACAATATAAATACACGTTTTCTATTATACAATAAAAATATGGAAAAATAATATAGTTATCAGTAAATAAATAGTAGGGAAGTGCTGACTCTCTCTCTCTCTCTCTCTCTCTCTCTCTCTGTGTGTGTGTATGCATGTATGTATGTACGTCAGAACATACATGCATACATACATACATTCTCAAATAATAATAATAATAATAATATTAATAATAATAGAAAAATAATAATAATAATAATATTAAAATAACAGAAAAATAATAATAATAATAATTATTATTATAATGATGATGATAATAATAATGATGAAAATAATGATGATAATAATAATGATGAAAATAATGATGATGATGATAATAATTATGATAATTAAGATGACAATGATATAATGATGATGATGATGATAATGATAATGATGATGATAATGATGATGATGATAATAATGATGATGATAATAATAATGATAATAATGATGATGATGATAATAATGATGATAATGATGATGATGGGAATGATAATGAAAATGATGATGATGATGATAGTGAAGATGATGATGATGTTAATGATAATAATAATGATGATGATTATGATGATGATAATAAGGATGATGATAATGATGATAATGATGATAATGATGATGATAATGATGATAATTATATATATATATATATATATATATATATATATATATATATATATATATATATATATATATATATATATACAGAGAGAGAGAGAGAGAGAGAGAGAGAGAGAGAGAGAGAGAAGAGAGAGAGAGAGAGAGAGAGAGAGTGAGAGAGAGAGAGAGAGAAAGAAAGAGAGAGAGAGAGAGAGAGAGAGAGAGAGAGAATATTTTCAAAATACATGACAGAACAAGCTGAAAATCGATATTTTAGGTGCCCAAGTCAATATGTGCATGCATCTTCTGTACCCATTTACATCCCAAATTCAGGCTCAAAACCCCCGAAAATTTGATATATTTGGGTCCCAGAAGCGATCTGTACATGCCTACTCAGTGTTAGAATATTTTACAAAATACAGAGCCAAAACATGCTGAAAAATTGATATTTTAGTTGCCCAAAGTCAATATGTGTATGCATATTCTGTACCCGTTTACATCCTAAATTCAGGCTGAAAACACCCGAAAATTCCATATTTTTGGGTTCCACAAGCGATATGTACATGCTTACTCAGTGTTTAAACATTTTCAAAATATAGGCCCAAAACAAGCTAAAAATCGATATTTTTGGTGCCCAATGTCGATAGGTGAATGCATCTTCTTTACTCGTTTATATCTCAAATTCAGGCTCAAAACTCCCGAAAATTCGATATTTTTGGGTCCCAGAAGCGATCTATACATGCCTACTCAGTGCTAGAATATTTTCAAAATATAAGACCAAAACATGCTGAAAATCGATATTTTAGGTTTCCAAAGTCGATATGTGCATGTATCTTCAGTACCCGTTTATATCTCAAATTCAGGCTCAAAAAACCCGAAAATTCGATAATTTTGGGTCCCAGAAGCGATCTGTACATGCCTACTCAGAGCTAGAATATTTTAAAAATATAGGGCAAAAACATACTATAAATCGATATTTTTGGTGCCCAAAGTCAATATGTGCTTGCATCTTCTGTACCCGTTTATATCCCATATTAAGGCTAAAAAAAAAAAAACGAAAATTCGATATTTTTGGGTCCCAGAAGCGATCTGTACATGCCTATTCAGTGTTAGAGCATTTTCAAAATACAGGCCCAAAACATGCTGAAAATCGATATTTTATGTGTCCAAAGTCGATATGAGAATGCATCTCCTGTACCCGTTTATATCTGAAATTCATTCTCAAAACACCCGAAAATTCGATATTTTTGGGTGCAAGAAGCGATCTGTATATGCCTACTTAGTGCTAGAATGTTTTCAAAATATACGCTCAAAACATGCTAAAAATCGATATTTTATGTGCAAAAAGTCGATATGTGTATGCATTTTTAGTACCCGTTTATATCTCAAATTCAGGCTCAAAACACCCGAAAACTCGATATTTTTTGGTGCCAGAACTAAAATGTACACACCTAGTCAGTGCTAGAATGTTTTCAAAATATAGGGATATAACATGCTAAAAATCGATATTTTAGGTTACCAAAATCAATATGTGCATGCATCTTCTGTACCCGTTTCTATCCCATATTCGGGCTCAAAACACCTGAATATTCGATTTTATTAGGTCCCAGAAGCGATCTGTACATGCCTACTCCGTGTTAGAGTATTTTCAAAATACAGGCCAAAAACATGCTGAAAATCGATATTTTATGTGCCCTAAGTCAATATGTGCATGCATCTTCTGTACCCGTTTATATCTCAAATTCAGTCTCAAAACACCCAAAAATTCGATATTTTTGGGTCCCAGAAGCGATCTGTACATGTCTACTCAGTGCTAGAATATTTTCAAAATATAGGCCCAAAACTTGCTAAAAATCGATTTTTTGGGTGCCCAAAGTCAATATGTTCATGTATCTTATGTACCCGTTTATATCCCAAATTCAGGCTCAAAACACACGAAAATTCGATATATTTAGGTCCCAGATGCGATATGTACATGCATAGTCAGTGCTAGAATATTTTCAAAATACAGGCCCAAAACATGATAAAAATCGATATTTTAGATGCCTAATGTCGATATGTGTATGCATCTTTAGTGCCCGTTTATATCTCAAATTCAGGCTCAAAACACACGAAAACTCGATATTTTTTGGTGCTAGAACTAATCTGTACACACCTAGTCAGTGCTAGAATGTTTTCAAAATATAGGCTCATAACATGCTAAAATTCGATATTTTAGGTGTCTAATGTCGATATGTGTATGCATCTTTAGTACCCGTTTATATCTCAAATTCAGGCTCAAAACACCTGAAAACTCGATATTTTTTGGTGCCAGATGCGATATGTACATGCATAGTCAGTGCTAGAATATTTTCAAAATACAGTCCCAAAACATGCTAAAAATCGATATTTTAGGTGCCTAATGTCGATATGTGCATGCATCTTCTGTACCCGTTTATATATCAAATTCAGGCTTAAAACACCCGAATATTCAATTTTATTGGGTCCCAGAAGCGATCTGTACATGACTACTTAGTAATAGAATACTTTCAAAATACAGGCCCAAAACATGCTGAAAATCGATAATTCATGTGCCCAAAGTCAATATGTGCATGCATCTTCTGTACCCGTTTATATCTCAAATTCAGTCTCAAAACACCCGAATATTCGATTTTATTTAGGTCCAGAAGCGATCTGTACATGGCTACTCAGTGCTAGAATATTTTCAAAATATAGGCCCAAAACATGCTGAAAATCAATATTTTAGGTATCCAAAGTCGATATGAGCATGCATCTTCTGTACCCGTTTATATCTCAAATTCAGGCTCAAAACACCCGAATATTCGATTTTATTTTGGCCAAGAAGTGATCTGTACAAGCATACTCAGTGCTAGAATATTTTCAAGATAAAGGCCCAAAACATGCTAAAAATCGATATTTTAGGTGCCCAAAGTCGATATGTGCATGCATCTTCTGTACCGTTTATATCTCAAATTCAGGCTCAAAACACCCGAATATTCGATTTTATTGGGGCCCAGAAGCGACCTTTACATGGCTACTAAGTGCTAGAATATTTTCAAAATATAGGCCCAAAACATGCTCAAAATAAATATTTTAGGTGTCCAAAGTCGATATTTGCATGCATCTTCAGTACTCGTTGATATCTCATATTCAGACTTAAAACACCCGAAAAATCGATATTTTTGAGTCCCAGAAGCGATCTGTACATGCCTACTCCATGTTAGAATATTTTCATAATACAGGCCGAAAATATGCTAAAATCGATATTTTAGGTGCCCAATGTCAATAAGTGTGTGGATCTTCAGTACCCGTTTATATCTCAAATTCAGGCTCAAAACACCCGAAAATTCGATATTTTTGGGTTGCATAAGCGACCTGTACATGCCTACTCAGTAATAGAATATTTTCAAAATACAGGCCCAAAACATGTTAAAAATCGATATTTTAAGTGCCCAAAGTCGATATGTGCATGTATCTTCTGTACCCGTTTATATATCAAATTCAGGCTCAAAACACCCGAAAATTCGATATTTTTGGGTCCTAGAAACGTTCTGTACATACTTACTCCTTGCTAGAATGTTTTCAAGATACAGACCCAAAACATGCTCAAAATCGATATATTAGGTGCAAAAAGTCGATATGTGCATGCATCTTCAGTACCCGTTTATATCTCAAATTCATGCTCAAAACACCCGAAAATTCGATATTTTTGGGTGCCAGAAACGATCTGTACATGCCTACTCAGTGCTAGAATATTTTCAAAATATAGGCTTAAAACATGCTGAAAATCGATATTTTAAGTGCCCAAAGTCAATATGTGCATGCATCTTCTGTACCCATTTCTATCCCAAATTCAGGCTCAAAACACCCGAAAATTCGATATTTTTTGGTCCCAGAAGCGATTTGTACATGTCTACTCAGTGCTAGAATATTTTCAAAATAAAGGCCCAAAACATGCTGAAAATCGATATTTTATGGGTCCAAAGTCAATATAAGCATGCATCTCCAGTACCTGTTTATATCTCAAATTCAGGCTCAAAAAACCCGAAAATTTGATATTTTTGGGTCCCAGGAGCGATCTGTCCATGCCTACTCAATGCTAGAATATTTTCAAAATATAGGCCGAATACATGCTGAAAATTGATATTTTAGGTGCCCAAAGTAGATATGTTCATGCATCTTCAGAACCCGTTTATATCTCAAATTCAGGCTCAAAAAAGATGAAAATTCGATATTTTTGCGTCCCAACAGCAATCTGTACATGCCTACTCAGTAATAGAATGTTTTCAAAATACAGGCCCAAAACATGTTGAAAATCGATATTTTAGGTGCCCAATGTCAATATGTGCATGCATCTTCTGTAACCGTTTATATCTCAAATTCAGGCCCAAAACATTCGAAAATTCTATATTTTTGGGTCCCAGAAGCGATCTGTATATACCTACTTCTTGCTTGAATGTTTTCAAGATACAGACCCAAAACATGCTCAAAATCGATATTTTAGGTGCAAAAAGTCGATAAGTGCATGCATCTTCAGTACCCGTTTGTATCTCAAATTTAGGCTCAGAACACCTGAAAATTCGTTATTTTTGGGTCCCAGAAGCGATATGTACATGCCTACTCAGTGCTAGAATATTTTCAAAATATATGTCCAAAACATGCTACAATTCGATATTTTGGGTGCCCAAAGTCGATATGTGCGTGCATCTTCTGTACCCGTTTATATCTCAAATTCAGGCTCAAAACACTCGAATTTTCAATATTTTTGGGTCCCAGAAGCGATCTGTAGATGCCTACTCAGGGCTAGAATATTTTCAAGATATAGGCCCAAAACATGCTAAAAATCGATATTTTGGGTGCCGAAAGTCAATATGTGCATGCATCTTCTGTACCCGTTTTTATCCCAAATTCAGGCTCAAAACACCCGAAAATTCGATATTTTTGGGTCCTAGAAACGATCTGTACATACTAACTCCTTGCTAGAATGTTTTCAAGATACAGACCCAAAACATGCTCAAAATCGATATTTTAGGTGCAAAAAGTCGATATGTGCATGCATCTTCAGTACCCGTTTATATCTCAAATTCATGCTCAAAACACCCGAAAATTCGATATTTTTGGGTGCCAGAAGCGATCTGTACATGCCTACTCAGTGCTAGAATATTTTCAAAATATAGGCTTAAAACATGCTGAAAATCGATATTTTAAGTGCCCAAAGTCAATATGTGCATGCATCTTCTGTACCCATTTCTATCCCAAATTCAGGCTCAAAACACCCGAAAATTCGATATTTTTGGGTCCCAGAAGCGATTTGTACATGTCTACTCAGTGCTAGAATATTTTCAAAATAAAGGCCCAAAACATGCTGAAAATCGATATTTTATGGGTCCAAAGTCAATATAAGCATGCATCTCCAGTACCTGTTTATATCTCAAATTCAGGCTCAAAAAACCCGAAAATTTGATATTTTTGGGTCCCAGGAGCGATCTGTCCATGCCTACTCAATGCTAGAATATTTTCAAAATATAGGCCGAATACATGCTGAAAATTGATATTTTAGGTGCCCAAAGTAGATATGTTCATGCATCTTCAGAACCCGTTTATATCTCAAATTCAGGCTCAAAAAAGATGAAAATTCGATATTTTTGCGTCCCAACAGCAATCTGTACATGCCTACTCAGTAATAGAATGTTTTCAAAATACAGGCCCAAAACATGTTGAAAATCGATATTTTAGGTGCCCAATGTCAATATGTGCATGCATCTTCTGTAACCGTTTATATCTCAAATTCAGGCCCAAAACATTCGAAAATTCTATATCTTTGGGTCCCAGAAGCGATCTGTATATACCTACTTCTTGCTTGAATGTTTTCAAGATACAGACCCAAAACATGCTCAAAATCGATATTTTAGGTGCAAAAAGTCGATAAGTGCATGCATCTTCAGTACCCGTTTGTATCTCAAATTCAGGCTCAGAACACCTGAAAATTCGTTATTTTTGGGTCCCAGAAGCGATATGTACATGCCTACTCAGTGCTAGAATATTTTCAAAATATATGTCCAAAACATGCTACAATTCGATATTTTGGGTGCCCAAAGTCGATATGTGCGTGCATCTTCTGTACCCGTTTATATCTCAAATTCAGGCTCAAAACACTCGAATTTTCAATATTTTTGGGTCCCAGAAGCGATCTGTAGATGCCTACTCAGGGCTAGAATATTTTCAAGATATAGGCCCAAAACATGCTAAAAATCGATATTTTGGGTGCCGAAAGTCAATATGTGCATGCATCTTCTGTACCCGTTTTTATCCCAAATTCAGGCTCAAAACACCCGAAAATTCGATATTTTTGGGTCCTAGAAACGATCTGTACATACTAACTCCTTGCTAGAATGTTTTCAAGATACAGACCCAAAACATGCTCAAAATCGATATTTTAGGTGCAAAAAGTCGATATGTGCATGCATCTTCAGTACCCGTTTATATCTCAAATTCATGCTCAAAACACCCGAAAATTCGATATTTTTGGGTGCCAGAAGCGATCTGTACATGCCTACTCAGTGCTAGAATATTTTCAAAATATAGGCTTAAAACATGCTGAAAATCGATATTTTAAGTGCCCAAAGTCAATATGTGCATGCATCTTCTGTACCCATTTCTATCCCAAATTCAGGCTCAAAACACCCGAAAATTCGATATTTTTGGGTCCCAGAAGCGATTTGTACATGTCTACTCAGTGCTAGAATATTTTCAAAATAAAGGCCCAAAACATGCTGAAAATCGATATTTTATGGGTCCAAAGTCAATATAAGCATGCATCTCCAGTACCTGTTTATATCTCAAATTCAGGCTCAAAAAACCCGAAAATTTGATATTTTTGGGTCCCAGGAGCGATCTGTCCATGCCTACTCAATGCTAGAATATTTTCAAAATATAGGCCGAATACATGCTGAAAATTGATATTTTAGGTGCCCAAAGTAGATATGTTCATGCATCTTCAGAACCCGTTTATATCTCAAATTCAGGCTCAAAAAAGATGAAAATTCGATATTTTTGCGTCCCAACAGCAATCTGTACATGCCTACTCAGTAATAGAATGTTTTCAAAATACAGGCCCAAAACATGTTGAAAATCGATATTTTAGGTGCCCAATGTCAATATGTGCATGCATCTTCTGTAACCGTTTATATCTCAAATTCAGGCCCAAAACATTCGAAAATTCTATATCTTTGGGTCCCAGAAGCGATCTGTATATACCTACTTCTTGCTTGAATGTTTTCAAGATACAGACCCAAAACATGCTCAAAATCGATATTTTAGGTGCAAAAAGTCGATAAGTGCATGCATCTTCAGTACCCGTTTGTATCTCAAATTCAGGCTCAGAACACCTGAAAATTCGTTATTTTTGGGTCCCAGAAGCGATATGTACATGCCTACTCAGTGCTAGAATATTTTCAAAATATATGTCCAAAACATGCTACAATTCGATATTTTGGGTGCCCAAAGTCGATATGTGCGTGCATCTTCTGTACCCGTTTATATCTCAAATTCAGGCTCAAAACACTCGAATTTTCAATATTTTTGGGTCCCAGAAGCGATCTGTAGATGCCTACTCAGGGCTAGAATATTTTCAAGATATAGGCCCAAAACATGCTAAAAATCGATATTTTGGGTGCCGAAAGTCAATATGTGCATGCATCTTCTGTACCCGTTTTTATCCCAAATTCAGGCTCAAAACACCCGAAAATTCGATATTTTTGGGTCCTAGAAACGATCTGTACATACTAACTCCTTGCTAGAATGTTTTCAAGATACAGACCCAAAACATGCTCAAAATCGATATTTTAGGTGCAAAAAGTCGATATGTGCATGCATCTTCAGTACCCGTTTATATCTCAAATTCATGCTCAAAACACCCGAAAATTCGATATTTTTGGGTGCCAGAAGCGATCTGTACATGCCTACTCAGTGCTAGAATATTTTCAAAATATAGGCTTAAAACATGCTGAAAATCGATATTTTAAGTGCCCAAAGTCAATATGTGCATGCATCTTCTGTACCCATTTCTATCCCAAATTCAGGCTCAAAACACCCGAAAATTCGATATTTTTGGGTCCCAGAAGCGATTTGTACATGTCTACTCAGTGCTAGAATATTTTCAAAATAAAGGCCCAAAACATGCTGAAAATCGATATTTTATGTGTCCAAAGTCAATATAAGCATGCATCTTCAGTACCTGTTTATATCTTAAATTCATGCTCAAAACACCCGAAAATTCGATATATTTGGGTCCCAGAAACGATCTGTACATACCTACTCCTTGCTAGAAATTTTTCAAGATAAAACCCAAAACATGAACAAAATCGATATTTTAGGTGCAAAAAGTCGATATGTTTTTTTTTTTTTTTTTTTTTTTTTTTTTTTTTTTCTATACCTCAACCTCGGGGCTATAGGCTATCAGTAGCCCGTGACTCTTGCGAGGTCCCGAGATTATTGGGTGTCGCACTTGATGAGACAGTGGAGCTCCGTGGTGAAGGTACCGTAGCTTCTCTTCTGTCCCACTAGATGACGACACCTTATTTATCCACGTCTCTATATATACCCGTTTATATATGAAATTCAGGCTCAAAACTTCCGAAAATTCGATATTTTTTGGTCTCAGAACTAATCTGTACACACCTAGTCAGTGCTAGAATGTTTTCAAAATATAGGTTCAAAACATGGTAAAAATCGATATTGTAGGTGTACAAAGTCGATATGTGCATGCATATTCTGTACCCGTTTATATCCCAAATTCAGGCTTAAAACACCCGAAAAATCGATATTTTTGCTTCCCAGAAGCGATCTGTACATACCTACTCCTTGCAAGAATGTTTTCAAGATACAGACCCAAATCATGCTCAAAATCGATATTATATGTGCAAAAAGTCGATACGTGTATGCATCTTTAGTACACGTTTATATCTCAAATTCAGGCTCAAAACACCCGAAAATGCGATATTTTTGGCTGCCAGAAGCGATCTGTACATGCCTACTTAATGCTAGAATGTTTTCAAAATATAGGCTCAAAACATGCTAAAAATCGATACTTTAGGTGTCCAAAGTCGATATGTGCACGCATCTTCTGTCCCCGTTTATATCCCAAATTCAGGCTCAAAAAACCCGAAAATTTGATATTTTTGGGTCCCAGGAGCGATCTGTCCATGCCTACTCAATGCTAGAATATTTTCAAAATATAGGCCAAATACATGCTGAAAATTGATATTTTAGGTGCCCAAAGTCGATATGTTCATGCATCTTCAGTACCCGTTTATATCTCAAATTCAGGCTCAAAAAAGATGAAAATTCGATATTTTTGCGTCCCAAAAGCAATCTGTACATGCCTACTCAGTAATAGAATGTTTTCAAAATACAGGCCCAAAACATGTTGAAAATCGATATTTTAGGTGCCCAAAGTCGATATTTGCATGTATCTTCTGTACCCGTTTACATCTCAAATTCAGGATCAAAACACCTGAAAATTCGATATTTATGGGTCCCAGAAGCGATCTGTACATGCCTACTCAATGTTAGAATATTTTCAAAGTACAGGCAAAAAAACAACTTGAAAATCGATATTTTAGGTGCCCAAAATCGATATGTGCATGCATCTTCAGTACCCGTTTATATCTTAAATTCAGGCTCAAAACACTCGAAAATTCGATATTTTGGGGTCCCAAAAGCGATCTGTAAATGCTTGGTCAGTGTTAGAGTATTTTATAAAATACAGGCCCAAAACATGCTAAAAATCGATATTTTAGATTCCCAAAGTCAATATGTGCATGCATCTTCTGTACCCGTTTATATCTCAAATTCAGGCCCAAAACACCCGAATATTCGATATTTTGGGGTCTCAGAAGCGATCTGTACATACCTACCTAGATACAGGCCCAAAACATGCTGAAAATCGATATTTTAGGTGCCTAAAGTCAATATGTGTATGTATCTTCTGCACCCGTTTATATCCCAAATTCAAACTCAAACACCCGAAAATTCGATATTTTTGGGTCACAAAAGCGATCTGTACATGCCTAATCAGTGCTATAATGTTTTCAAAATATAGGCTCAAAACATGCTAAAAATCTATATTTTAAGTGTCCAAAGTCGATATGTGCATTCATCTTCTGTACCCGTGTATACCTCAAATTCAGGCTCCAAACAACCGAAAATTTGATATTTTGGGGTCCCAGAAGCGATCTGTACATGCCTACTCCGTGTTAGAGTATTTTCAAAATTCAGGCCCGAAACATACTGAAAATCGATCTTTTAGGTGCCCAAAAGTCGATATGTGCATGCAGCTTCTGTACCCGTTTATATCTCAAATTCAGGCTCCAAACACCCGAAAATTCGATATTTTGGGGTCCCAGAAGCGATCTGTACATGCCTACTCATTGCTAGAATATTTTCAAAATATAGGCCCAAAACATGCTAAAAATCGATATTTTAGGTGCCCAAAGTCGATATCTCAATTTCAGTCACAAAACACCTGAAAACTCGATATTTTGGGGTACCAGAAGCGATATGTACATGCCTACTCCGTGTTAGAGTATTTTCAAAATACAGTCCCAAAACATACTGAAAATCGATCTTTTAGGTGCCCAAAAGTCGATATGTGCATGCATCTTCTCTACCCGTTTATATCTCAAATTCAGGCTCCAAACACACGAAAATTCGATATTTTGGGGTCACAGAGGCGATCTGTACATGCCTACTCAGATACAGGCCCAAAACATTTCTGAAAATCGATATTTTAGGTGCCCAAAGTCATTATGTGTATGCATCTCCTGCACCTGCTTATATCATAAATTCAACCTCAAAACACCCGAAAATTCGATATTTTTTGGTCTTAGACGCGATCTGTAGATGCCTACTCAGTGCTAGAATGTTTTCAAAATATATTCTTAAAACATGCTAAAAATCGATATTTTAAGTGTCCAAAGTCGATATGTGCATGCATCTTCTGTACCCGTTTATATCTCAAATTCAGGCTCAAAACACCCGAAAATTCGATATTTTTGGGTCCTAGAAGCGATATGTACATGCCTACTCCTAGTTAGAATGCTTTCAAGATACTGACCCAAAACATGCTCAAAATCGATATTTTAGGTGCCCAAAAGTCGATATGTGTATGCATCTTCTGTACCCGTTTATATCTAAAATTCAGGCTCAAAACACCCAAAAATTCGATATTTTGGGGTCCCAGAAGCGATCTGTACATGCCTACACCGTGTTAGAGTATTTTCAATTTACAGGCCAAAAACATGCTGAAAATCGATATTTTATGTGCCCAAAGTCAATATGTGTATGCATCTTCTGTACCCGTTTATATCTCAAATTCAGGCACAAAACTCCTGAAAATTCGATATTTTTGGGTACCAGAAGCGATCTGTACATGCCTACTCAGTACTAGATTGTTTTCTAAATATAGGCTCAAAACATGCCAAAAATCGATATTTTAAGTGTCCAAAGTCGATATGTGCATGCATCTTCTGTACCCGTTTATATCTCAAATTCAGGCTGAAAACAACCGAAAATTCGATATTTTGGGGTCCCAGAAGCAATCTTTACATGCCTACTCCGTGTTAGAGTATTTTCAAAATACAGGCCCAAATCATACTGAAAATCGATCTTTTAGGTGCCCAAAAGTCGATATGTGCATGCATCTTCTGTACCCGTTTATATCTCAAATTCAGTCACAAAACACCCGAAAATTCGATATTTTGGGGTTCAAGAAGCGATCTGTACATGCCTACTTCGTGTTAGAGTATTTTCAAAATACAGGCCAAAAACTTGCTGAAATCGATATTTTATGTGCCCAAAGTCAATATGTGCATGCAATTTCTGTACCCGTTTATATCTCAAATTCAGGCACAAAACACCTGAAAATTCGATGTTTTGGGGTACAAGAAGCGATCTGTACATGCCTAATTCGTGTTAGAGTATTTTCAAAATACAGGCCCAAAACATACTGAAAATCGATCTTTTAGGTGCACAAAAGTCGATTTGTGCATGCATCTTATGTACCCGTTTATATTTCAAATTCTGGCTCCAGACACCCGAAAATTCGATATTTTGGGGTTCCAGAAGCGATCTGTACATGCCTACTCAGTACTAGATTGTTTTCAAAATATAGGCTCAAAACCTGCTAAAAATCGATATTTTAAGTGTCCAAAGTCGATATGTGCATGCATCTTCTGTACCCGTTTATATTTCAAATTCAGTCACAAAACACCCGAAAATTCGATATTTTGGGGTCACAGAGGCGATCTGTACATGCCTACTCAGATACAGGCCCAAAACATGCTGAAAATCGATATTTTAGTTGCCCAAATTCAATATGTGTATGCATCTCCTGCACCCGTTTATATCATAAATTCAACCTCAAAACACCCGAAAATTCGATATTTTTTGGTCTCAGACGCGATCTGTAGATGCCTACTCAGTGCTAGAATGTTTTCAAAATATAGGCTTAAAACATGCTAAAAATTGCTATTTTAAGTGTCCAAAGTCGATATGTGTATGCATCTTCTGTACCCGTTTATATCTTAAATTCAGGCTCCAAACACCCAAAAATTCGATATTTTGGGGTCAACGAAGCGATCTGTACATGCCTACTCAGATACAGGCCCAAAACATGCTGAAAATCGATATTTTAAGTTCTTAAAAGTCGATATGTGCATGCATCTTCATTACCCGTTTATATCTCAAAATCAGGCTCCAAACACCCAAAAATTCGATTTTGGGGGGTCCCAGAAGCGATCTGTACATGCCTACTCAGATACAGGCCAAAAACATGCTGAAAATCGATATTTTAGGTGCCCAAAGTCAATATGTGTATGCATCTTCTGCACCTGTTTATATCTCAAATTCAGGCTCAAAACACCCGAAAATTAGGTATTTTTGGGTCCTAGAAGCGATCTATACATGCCTACTCCTAGTTAGAATGTTTTCAAGATACAGACCAAAAACATGCTTAAAATCGATATTTTAGGTGCCCAAATGTCGATATGTGCATGCATCTTCTGTACCCGTTTATATCTCAAATTCAGGCTCAAAACACCCGAATATTCGATATTTTGGGGTCCCAGAAGCGATCAGTACATGCCTACTCCGTGTTAGAGTATTTTCATAATACAGGCCCAAAACATGCTGAAAATCGATCTTTTAGGTGCCCAAAGTCAATATGTGCATGCATCTTCTGTACCCGTTTATATCTCAAATTCAGGCTCAAAACACCCGAAAATTCGATATTTTTGGGTCCCAGAAGCGATCTGTACATGCCTACTCATTGCTAGAATATTTTCAAAATATTGGCCCAAAACATGCTAAAAATCGATATTTTTGGTGCCCAAAGTCGATATCTCAAATTCAGGCACAAAACACCCGAAAATGCGATATTTTGGGGTCCCAGAAGCGATCTGTACACGCCTACTCAAATACTGGCCGAAAACATGCTGAAAATCGATATTTTTGGTGCCCAAAGTCAATATGTGTAAGCTTCTTCTGTACCCGTTTATATCCCAAATTCAATCTCCAAACACCCGAAAATTCGATATTTTGGGGTCCCAGAAGCGATCTGTACATGCCTACTCAGTACTAGATTGTTTTCAAAATATAGGCTCAAAACATGCTAAAAATCGATATTTTAAGTGTCCAATGTCGATATGAGCATGCATCTTCTGTACCCGTTTATATCTCAAATTCAGGCTCAAAACACCCTAAAATTCGGTATTTTTGGGTCCTAGAAGCGATCTTTACATGCCTACTCCTAGTTAGAATGTTTTCAAGATACAGACCAAAAACATGCTCAAAATCGATATTTTAGGTGCCCAAATGTCGATATGTGCATGCATCTTCAGTACCCGTTTATATCTCAAATTCAGGCTCAAAACACCCGAAAATTCGATATTTTGGGGTCCCAGAAGCGATCTGTACATGCCTACTCAGTGCTAGAATATTTTCAAAATATAGGCCCAAAACATGCTAAAAATCGATATTTTAGGTGCCCAAAGTCGTTATCTCAAATACAGGCCCAGAACACCCGAAAATTCGATATTTTGGGGTCCTAGAAGCGATCTGTACATGCCTACTCCGTGTTTGAGTATTTTCAAAAAAAAGGCCCAAAACATACTGAAAATCGATCTTTTAGGTGCCCAAAAGTCGATATGTGCATGCATCTTCAGTACCCGTTTATATCTCAAATTCAGGCTCAAAACACCCGAAAATTCGATATTTTGGGGTCCCTGAAGCGATCAGTACATGCCTACACCGTGTTAGAGTATTTTCATAATACAGGCCCAAAACATGCGGAAAATCGATCTTTTAGGTGCCCAAAGTCAATATGTGCATGCATCTTCTGTACCCGTTTATATCTCAAATTCAGGCTCAAAAAACCCGAAAATTCGATATTTTGGGGTCCCAGAAGCGATCTGTACATGCCTACTCAGTACTAGATTGTTTTCAAAATATAGGCTCAAAACATGCTAAAAATCGATATTTTAAGTGTCCAATGTCGATATGAGCATGCATCTTCTGTACCCGTTTATATCTCAAATTCAGGCTCAAAACACCCGAAAATTCGGTATTTTTGGGTCCTAGAAGCGATCTTTACATGCCTACTCCTAGTTAGAATGTTTTCAAGATACAGACCAAAAACATGCTCAAAATCGATATTTTAGGTGCCCAAATGTCGATATGTGCATGCATCTTCAGTACCCGTTTATATCTCAAATTCAGGCTCAAAACACCCGAAAATTCGATATTTTGGGGTCCCAGAAGCGATCTGTACATGCCTACTCAGTGCTAGAATATTTTCAAAATATAGGCCCAAAACATGCTAAAAATCGATATTTTAGGTGCCCAAAGTCGTTATCTCAAATACAGGCCCAGAACACCCGAAAATTCGATATTTTGGGGTCCTAGAAGCGATCTGTACATGCCTACTCCGTGTTTGAGTATTTTCAAAAAAAAGGCCCAAAACATACTGAAAATCGATCTTTTAGGTGCCCAAAAGTCGATATGTGCATGCATCTTCTGTACCCGTTTATATCTCAAATTCAGGCTCCAAATACCCGAAAATATCGAATTTTTGGGTCCCAGAAACGATCTGTACATGCCTACTCAGTGCTAGAACGTTTTCAAAATATAGGCTCAAAACATGCAAAAAATCGATATTTAAAGTGTCCAAAGTCGATATGTGCATGCATCTTCTGTACCCGTTTATATCTCAAATTCAGGATCAAAACACCCGAAAATTAGTTATTTTTGGGTCCTAGAAGCAATCTGTAAATGCCTACTCCTAGTTAGAATGTTTTCAAGATACAGACCCAAAACATGCTCAAAATTGATATTTTAGGTGCCCAAATGTCGATATGTGCATGCATCTTCAGTACCCGTTTATATCTCAAATTCAGGCTCAAAACACCCGAAAATTCGATATTTTGGGGTCCCTGAAGCGATCAGTACATGCCTACACCGTGTTAGAGTATTTTCATAATACAGGCCCAAAACATGCGGAAAATCGATCTTTTAGGTGCCCAAAGTCAATATGTGCATGCATCTTCTGTACCCGTTTATATCTCAAATTCAGGCTCAAAAAACCCGAAAATTCGATATTTTGGGGTCCCAGAAGCGATCTGTACATGCCTACTCAGTACTAGATTGTTTTCAAAATATAGGCTCAAAACATGCTAAAAATCGATATTTTAAGTGTCCAATGTCGATATGAGCATGCATCTTCTGTACCCGTTTATATCTCAAATTCAGGCTCAAAACACCCGAAAATTCGGTATTTTTGGGTCCTAGAAGCGATCTTTACATGCCTACTCCTAGTTAGAATGTTTTCAAGATACAGACCAAAAACATGCTCAAAATCGATATTTTAGGTGCCCAAATGTCGATATGTGCATGCATCTTCAGTACCCGTTTATATCTCAAATTCAGGCTCAAAACACCCGAAAATTCGATATTTTGGGGTCCCAGAAGCGATCAGTACATGCCTACTCCGTGTTAGAGTATTTTCATAATACAGGCCCAAAACATGCGGAAAATCGATCTTTTAGGTGCCCAAAGTCAATATGTGCATTCATCTTCTGTACCCGTTTATATCTCAAATTCAGGCTCAAAATACCCGAAAATTCGATATTTTGGGGTCCCAGAAGCGATCTGTACATGCCTACTCAGTGCTAGAATATTTTCAAAATATAGGACCAAAACATGCTAAAAATCGATATTTTAGGTGCCCAAAGTCGTTATCTCAAATTCAGGCCCAGAACACCCGAAAATTCGATATTTTGGGGTCCTAGAAGCGATCTGTACATGCCTACTCCGTGTTTGAGTATTTAAAAAAAAAAGGCCCAAAACATACTGAAAATCGATCTTTTAGGTGCCCAAAAGTCGATATGTGCATGCATTTTCTGTACCCGTTTATATCTCAAATTCAGGCTCAAAACACCCGAAAATTCGATATTTTGGGGTCCCAGAAGCGATCTGTAAATGCCTACTCCGTGTTAGAATATTTTCAAAATACAGGCCCAAAACATGCTGAAAATCGATATTTTAGTTGCCCAAAGTCAATATGTGCATGCATCTTCTGTACCAGATTATATCTCAAATTCAGGCTTAAAACACACGAAAATTCGATATTTTGGGGTCCCAGAAGAGATCTGTACATGCCTACTCAGTGGTAGAATATTTTCATAATATAGGCCCAAAACATGCTAAAAATCAATATTTTAGGTGCCCAAAGTCGTTATCTCAAACTCAGGCCCAAAACACCCGAAAATCCGATTTTTTGGGATCCCAGAAGCGATCTGTACATGCCTACTCCGTGTTAGAGTATTTTAAAAATAAAGGCCCAAAACATACTGAAAATCGATCTTGTAGGTGCCCAAAAGTCGATATGTGCATGAATCTTCTGTACCCGTTTATATCTCAAATTCAGGCTCAAAACACCCGAAAATTCGATATTTTGGGGTCCCACAAGCGATCTGTACATGCCTACTCCGTGTTAGAGTATTTTCAAAATACAGGCCCAAAACATGCTGAAAATAAATATTTTAGGTACCCAAAAGTCGATATGTGCATGCATCTTCAGTACCCGTTTATATCTCAAATTCAGGCTCCAAACACCCGAAAATTCGATATTTTGGGGTCCAAGAAACGATCTGTACATGCCTACTCCATGTTAAAGTATTTTCAAAATACAGGCCCAAAACATGCTGAAAATCGATATTCTAGGTTCCCAAAGTCATTATGTGCATGCATCTTCTGTACCCGTTTATATCTCAAATTCAGGCTCAAAACACCCGAAAATTCGATATTTTGGGGTCCCATAAGCGATCTGTACATGCCTACTCAGTGCTAGAATATTTTTCAAAAAATAGGCCCAAAACATGCTAAAATCGATATTTTAGGTGCCCAAAGTCGATATCTCAAATTCAGGCCCAAAACACCCGAAAATTTGATATTTTGGGGTCCCAGAAGCGATCTGTACATGCCTACGCTGTGTTAGAGTATTTTCAAAATACAGGCCCAAAACATACTAAAAATCAAACTTTTAGATGCCCAAAAGTCGATATGTGAATGCATATTCTGTACCCGTTGATATCTGAAATTCAGGCTCCAAACACCCGAAAATTCGATATTTTGGGGTCCCAGAAACGATCTGTATATGCCATTCAGATACAGACCCAAAACATGCTGAAAATCGATATTTTAGGTGCCCAAAGTCAATATGTGTATGCATCTTCTGCACCCGTTTATATTCCAAATTCAACCTCAAAACACCCGAAAATTCGATATTTTTAGGTCCTACAAGCGATCTGTAAATGCCTACTCAGTGCTAGAATTTTCTCAAAATATAGGCTCAAAACATGCTAAAAATCGGTATTTTAAGTGTCCAAAGTCGATTTTTGCATGCATCTTCTGTACCCGTTTATATCTAAAATTCAGGCTCAAAACATCCGAAAATTCGGTATATTTGGGTCCGAGAAGCGATCTGTACATGCCTACCCCGTGATAGAGTATTTTCAAAATAGAGGCCCAAAACATACTAAAAATCGATCTTTTAGGTGCCCAAAGTCAATATGTGCATGCATCTTCTGTACCCGTTTATATCTCAAATTCAGGCTCAAAAAACCCGAAAATTCGATATTTTGGGGTCCCAGAAGCGATCTGTACATGCCTACTCAGTGCTAAAATATTTTCAAAATATAGTCCCAAAACATGCTAAAAATCGATATTTTAGGTGCCCAAAGTCGTTATTTCAAATTCAGGCCCAGAACACCCGAAAATTCGATATTTTGGGGTCCCAGAAGCGATCTGTACATGCCTACTCCGTGTTAGAGTATTTTCAAAATACAGGCCCAAAACATACTGAAAATTGATCTTTTAGGTTCCCAAAACTCGATATGTGCATGCATCTTCTGTACCCGTTTATATCTCAAATTCAAACTCATAACACCCGAAAATTCGATATTTTGGGGTCCCACAAGTGATCTGTACATGCCTACTCCTAGTTAGAATATTTTCAAGATACAGACCAAAAACATGCTCAAAATCGATATTTTTAGTGCCCAAATGTCGATATGTGCATGCATCTTCTGTACCCGATTATATCTCAAATTCAGGCTCAAAAAACCCGTAAATTCGATATTTTGGGGTCCCAGAAACGATCTGTAAATGCCTACTTCGTGTTAGAGTATTTTCAAAATACAGGCCCAAAACATGCTGAAAATCGATATTTTAGGTGCCCAAAGTCAATATGTGCATGCATCTTCTGTACCCGTTTATATCTCAAATTCAGGCTCAAAACACCCGAAAATTCGATATTTTGGGGTCCCAGAAGCGATCTGTACATGCCTACTCAGTGCTAAAATATTTTCAAAATATAGGCCCAAAACATGCTAAAAATCGATATTTTAGGTGCCCAAAGTCGTTATCTCAAATTCAGGCCCAGGACACCCGAATATTCGATATTTTGGGGTCCCAGAAGCGATCTGTATATGCCTACTCCGTGTTAGAGTATTTTCAAAATACAGGCCCAAAACATACTGAAAATCGATCTTTTAGGTGCCCAAAACTCGATATGTGCATGCATCTTCTGTACCCGTTTATATCTCAAATTCAGGCTCATAACACCCGAAAATTCGATATTTTGGGGTCCCAGAAGCGATCTGTACATGCCTACTCCGTGTTAGAGTATTTTCAAAATACAGGCCCAAATCATACTGAAAATCGATCTTTTAGGTGCCCAAAAGTCGATATGTGAATGCATATTCTGTACCCGTTTATATCTTAAATTCAGGCTCCAAACACCAAAAAATTCGATATTTTGGGGTCCCAGAAGCGATCTGTACATGCCTACTCAGTGCTAGAATTTTTTCAAAATATAGGCTCAAAACATGCTAAAAATCGATATTTTAAGTGTCCAAAGTCGATATGTGCCTGCATCTTCTGTACCCGTTTATATCTCAAATTCATGCTCAAAACACCCGAAAACTCGGTATTTTTGGGTCCTACAAGCGATCTGTACATGCCTACTCCTAGTTAGAATGTTTTCAAGATACAGACCCAAAACATGCTCAAAATCGATATATTAGGTGCCCAAAAGTCGATATGTGCATGCAACTTCGGAACCCGTTTATATCTCAAATTCAACCTCAAAACACCCGAGAATTCGTTATTTTTGGGTCCAAGAAGCGATCTGTACATGCCTACTCCGTGTTAGAGTATTTTCAAAATAGAGGCCCAAAACATACTAAAAATCGATCTTTTAGGTGCACAAAAGTCAATATGTGTATGCATCTTCGGCACCCGTTTATATCCCAAATTCAACCTCAAAACAACCGAAAATCCTATATTTTTGGGTCCCAGAAGCGATCTGTACATGCCTACTCAGTGCTAAAATGTTTTCAAAATATAGGCCCAAAACATGCTGAAAATCGATATTTAGGTGCCCAAAGTCAATATGTGCATGCATCCTCTGTACCAGTTTATATCTCAAATTCAGGCTCAAAACACCCGAAAATTCGATATTTTGGGGTCCCAGAAGCGATCTGTACATGCCTACTCCGTGTTAGAGTATTTTCATAATACAGGCCCAAAACATGCTGAAAATCGATCTTTTAGGTGTCCAAAGTCAATATGTGTATGCATCTTCTGTACCCGTTTATATCTCAAATTCAGGCTCAAAAAACCCGAAAATTCGATATTTTGGGGTCCCAGAAGCGATCTGTAAATGCCTACTCAGTGATAAAATATTTTCAATATATAGGCCCAAAACATGCTAAAAATCGATATTTTAGGTGCCCAAAGTCGTTATCTCAAATTCAGGCCCAGAACACCCGAAAATTCGATATTTTGGGGTCCCAGAAGCGATCGGTACATGCCTACTCCGTGTTAGAGTATTTTCAAAATACAGGCCCAAAACATACTGAAAATCGATCTTTTAGGTGCCCAAAACTCGATATGTGCATGCATCTTCTGTACCCGTTTATATCTCAAATTCAGGCTCATAACACCCGAAAATTCGATATTTTGTGGTCCCACAAGCGATCTGTACATGCCTACTCCGTGTTAGAGTATTTTCAGAATACAGGCCCAAAACATACTGAAAATCGATCTTTTAGGTGCCCAAAAGTCGATATGTGCATGCATCTTCCGAACCCGTTTATATCTCAAATTCAACCTCAAAATACCCGAGAATTCGTTATTTTTGGGTCCAAGAAGCGATCTGTACATGCCTACTCCGTGTTAGAGTATTTTCAAAATAGAGGCCCAAAACATACTAAAAATCGATCTTTTAGGTGCACATAAGTCAATATGTGTATGCATCTTCTGCACCCGTTTATATCCCAAATTCAACCTCAAAACAACCGAAAATTCTATATTTTTGGGTCCCAGAAGCGATCTGTACATGCCTACTCAGTGCTAAAATGTTTTCAAAATATAGGCTCAAAACATGCTAAAAATCGATATTTTAAGTGTCCAAAGTCGATATGTGCATGCATCTTCTTTACCTGTTTATATCTCAAATTCAGGCTCAAAACACCCTAAAATTCGGTATATTTGGTTCCTAGAAGCGATCCTTACATGCCTACTCCAAGTTAGAATATTTTCAAGATACAGACCAAAAACATGCTCAAAATCGATATTTTAGGTGCCCAAATGTCGATATGTGCATGCATCTTCTGTACCCGTTTATATCTCAAATTCAGGCTCAAAAAACCCGAAAATTCGATATTTTGGGGTCCCAGAAGCGATCTGTACATGCGTACTCAGTGCTAGAATATTTTCAAAATATAGGCCCAAAACATGCTAAAAATCGATATTTTACTGTAGGTGCCTAAAATCGATATCTCAAATTCAGGCCCAGAACACCCAAAAATTCGATATTTTGCGGTCCCAGAAGCGATCTGTACATGCCTACTCCTTGTTAGAGTATTTTCAAAATACAGGCCCAAAACATACTGAAAATCGATCTTTTAGGTGCCCAAAAGTCGATATGTGCATGCATCTTCTGTAACCGTTTAAATCTCTTATTCAGGCTCAAAAAACCCGAAAATTCGATATTTTGGGGTCCCAGAAGCAATCTGTACATGCCTACTCAGTGCTAAAATATTTTCAAAATATAGGCCCAAAACATGATAAAAATCGATATTTTAGGTGTCCAAAGTTAATATGTGTATGCATCTTCTGCACCCGTTTATATCCCAAATTCAACCTCAAAACATCCGAAAATTCGATATTTTGGGGTTCCAGAAGCGATCAGTACATGCCTACTCCGTGTTAGAGTATTTTCAAAATACAGGCCCAAAACATGCTGAAAATCGATATTTTAGGTGCCCAAAGTTAATATGTGTATGCATCTTCTGCACCCGTTTATATCCCAAATTCAACATCAAAACATCGGAAAATTCGATATTTTGGGGTCCCAGAAGCGATTTGTACATGCCTACTCTGTGTTAGAGTATTTTCAGAATACAGGCCCAAAACATACTGAAAATCGATCTTTTAGATGCCCAAAAGTCGATATGTGCATGCATCTTATGTACCCGTTTTTATCTCAAATTCAGGCTCCAAACACCCGAAAATTCGATATTTTGGGGTCGAAGAAACGATCTGTACATGCCTACCCCGTGATAAAGTATTTTCAAAATAGAGGCCCAAAACTTACTAAAAATCGATCTTTTAGGTGCCCAAAGTCAATATGTGCATGCATCTTCTGTACCCGTTTATATCTCAAATTCAGGCTCAAAAAACCCGAAAATTCGATATTTTGGGGTCCCAGAAGCGATCTGTACATGCCTACTCAGTGCTAAAATATTTTCAAAATATAGTCCCAAAACATGCTAAAAATCGATATTTTAGGTGCCCAAAGTCGTTATTTCAAATTCAGGCCCAGAACACCCGAAAATTCGATATTTTGGGGTCCCAGAAGCGATCTGTACATGCCTACTCCGTGTTAGAGTATTTTCAAAATACAGGCCCAAAACATACTGAAAATTGATCTTTTAGGTTCCCAAAACTCGATATGTGCATGCATCTTCTGTACCCGTTTATATCTCAAATTCAAACGCATAACACCCGAAAATTCGATATTTTGGGGTCCCACAAGTGATCTGTACATGCCTACTCCTAGTTAGAATATTTTCAAGATACAGACCAAAAACATGCTCAAAATCGATATTTTTAGTGCCCAAATGTCGATATGTGCATGCATCTTCTGTACCCGATTATATCTCAAATACAGGCTCAAAAAACCCGTAAATTCGATATTTTGGGGTCCCAGAAATGATCTGTAAATGCCTACTTCGTGTTAGAGTATTTTCAAAATACAGGCCCAAAACATGCTGAAAATCGATATTTTAGGTGCCCAAAGTCAATATGTGCATGCATCTTCTGTACCCGTTTATATCTCAAATTCAGGCTCAAAACACCCGAAAATTCGATATTTTGGGGTCCCAGAAGCGATCTGTACATGCCTACTCAGTGCTAAAATATTTTCAAAATATAGGCCCAAAACATGCTAAAAATCGATATTTTAGGTGCCCAAAGTCGTTATCTCAAATTCAGGCCCAGGACACCCGAATATTCGATATTTTGGGGTCCCAGAAGCGATCTGTACATGCCTACTCCGTGTTAGAGTATTTTCAAAATACAGGCCCAAAACATACTGAAAATCGATCTTTTAGGTGCCCAAAACTCGATATGTGCATGCATCTTCTGTACCCGTTTATATCTCAAATTCAGGCTCATAACACCCGAAAATTCGATATTTTGGGGTCCCAGAAGCGATCTGTACATGCCTACTCCGTGTTAGAGTATTTTCAAAATACAGGCCCAAATCATACTGAAAATCGATCTTTTAGGTGCCCAAAAGTCGATATGTGAATGCATATTCTGTACCCGTTTATATCTTAAATTCAGGCTCCAAACACCAAAAAATTCGATATTTTGGGGTCCCAGAAATGACCTGTACATGCCTCCTCAGATACAGGCCCAAAACATGCTAAAAATCGATATTTTAGGTGCCCAAAGTCAATATGTGTATGCATCTTCTGCACCCGTTTATATTCCAAATTCAACCTCAAAACACCCGAAAATTCGATATTTTTGGGTCCCACAAGCGATCTGTACATGCCTACTCCGTGTTAGAGTATTTTCAAAATAGAGGCCCAAAACATACTAAAAATCGATCTTTTAGGTGCACAAAAGTCAATATGTGTATGCATCTTCGGCACCCGTTTATATCCCAAATTCAAACTCAAAACAACCGAAAATTCTATGTTTTTGGGTCCCAGAAGCGATCTGTACATGCCTACTCAGTGCTAAAATGTTTTCAAAATATATGCCCAAAACATGCTAAAAATCGATATTTTACTGTAGGTGCCTAAAATCGATATCTCAAATTCAGGCCCAGAACACCCAAAAATTCGATATTTTGCGGTCCCAGAAGCGATCTGTACATGCCTACTCCTTGTTAGAGTATTTTCAAAATACAGGCCCAAAACATACTGAAAATCGATCTTTTAGGTGCCCAAAAGTCGATATGTGCATGCATCTTCTGTAACCGTTTAAATCTCAAATTCAGGCTCAAAAAACCCGAAAATTCGATATTTTGGGGTCCCAGAAGCGATCTGTACATGCCTACTCAGTGCTAAAATATTTTCAAAATATAGGCCCAAAACATGCTAAAAATCGATATTTTAGGTGTCCAAAGTTAATATGTGTATGCATCTTCTGCACCCGTTTATATCCCAAATTCAACCTCAAAACATCCGAAAATTCGATATTTTGGGGTTCCAGAAGCGATCAGTACATGCCTACTCCGTGTTAGAGTATTTTCAAAATACAGGCCCAAAACATGCTGAAAATCGATCTTTTAGGTGCCCAAAGTTAATATGTGTATGCATCTTCTGCACCCGTTTATATCCCAAATTCAACCTCAAAACAACCGAAAATTCTATATTTTTGGGTCCCAGAAGCGATCTGTACATGCCTACTCAGTGCTAAAATGTTTTCAAAATATAGGCTCAAAACATGCTAAAAATCGATATTTTAAGTGTCCAAAGTCGATATGTGCATGCATCTTCTGTACCTGTTTATATCTCAAATTCAGGCTCAAAACACCCGAAAATTCGGTATATTTGGTTCCTAGAAGCGATCCTTACATGCCTATTCCTAGTTAGAATATTTTCAAGATACAGACCAAAAACATGCTCAAAATCGATATTTTAGGTGCCCAAATGTCGATATGTGCATGCATCTTCTGTACCCGTTTATATCTCAAATTCAGGCTCAAAAAACCCGAAAATTCGATATTTTGGGGTCCCAGAAGCGATCTGTACATGCGTACTCAGTGCTAGAATATTTTCAAAATATAGGCCCAAAACATGCTAAAAATCGATATTTTACTGTAGGTGCCTAAAATCGATATCTCAAATTCAGGCCCAGAACACCCAAAAATTCGATATTTTGCGGTCCCAGAAGCGATCTGTACATGCCTACTCCTTGTTAGAGTATTTTCAAAATACAGGCCCAAAACATACTGAAAATCGATCTTTTAGGTGCCCAAAAGTCGATATGTGCATGCATCTTCTGTAACCGTTTAAATCTCAAATTCAGGCTCAAAAAACCCGAAAATTCGATATTTTGGGGTCCCAGAAGCGATCTGTACATGCCTACTCAGTGCTAAAATATTTTCAAAATATAGGCCCAAAACATGCTAAAAATCGATATTTTAGGTGTCCAAAGTTAATATGTGTATGCATCTTCTGCACCCGTTTATATCCCAAATTCAACCTCAAAACATCCGAAAATTCGATATTTTGGGGTTCCAGAAGCGATCAGTACATGCCTACTCCGTGTTAGAGTATTTTCAAAATACAGGCCCAAAACATGCTGAAAATCGATATTTTAGGTGCCCAAAGTTAATATGTGTATGCATCTTCTGCAAACGTTTATATCCCAAATTCAACATCAAAACATCGGAAAATTCGATATTTTGGGGTCCCAGAAGCGATTTGTACATGCCTACTCTGTGTTAGAGTATTTTCAGAATACAGGCCCAAAACATAATGAAAATCGATCTTTTAGGTGCCCAAAAGTCGATATGTGCATGCATCTTATGTACCCGTTTTTATCTCAAATTCAGGCTCCAAACACCCGAAAATTCGATATTTTGGGGTCGAAGAAACGATCTGTACATGCCTACTCCATGTTAGAGTATTTTCAAAATACAGGCCCAAAACATGCTGAAAATCGATATTCTAGGTTCCCAAAGTCAATATGTGCATGCATCTTCTGTACCCGTTTATATCTCAAATTCAGGCTCAAAACACCCGAAAATTCGATATTTTTGGGTCCCAGAAGCGATCTGTACATGCCTACTCAGTGCTAAAATATTTTCAAAATATAGGCCCAAAACATGCTAAAAATCGATATTTTAGGTGCCCAAAGTCGTTATCTCAAATTCAGGCCCAGAACACCCATATATTTGATATTTTGGGGTCCCAGAAGCGATCTGTACATGCCTACTCCTTGTTAGAGTATTTTCAAAATACAGGCCCAAAACATACTGAAAATCGATCTTTTAGGTGCCCAAAACTAGATATGTGCATGCATCTTCTGTACCCGTTTATATCTCAAATTCAGGCTCATAACACCCGAAAATTCGATATTTTGGGGTCCCAAAAGCGATCTGTACATGCCTACTCCGTGTTAGAGTATTTTCAAAATACAGGCCCAAATCATACTGAAAATCGATCTTTTAGGTGCCCAAAAGTCGATATGTGAATGCATATTCTGTACCCGTTTATATCTTAAATTCAGGCTCCAAACACCAAAAAATTCGATATTTTGGGGTCCCAGAAACGATCTGTACATGCCTACTCAGATACAGGCCCAAAACATGCTAAAAATCGATATTTTAGGTGCCCAAAGTCAATATGTGTATGCATCTTCTGCACCCGTTTATATTCCAAATTCAACCTCAAAACACCCGAAAATTCGATATTTTTGGGTCCCACAAGCGATCTGTACATGCCTACTCAGTGCTAGAATTTTTTCAAAATATAGGCTCAAAACATGCTAAAAATCGATATTTTAAGTGTCCAAAGTCGATATGTGCCTGCATCTTCTGTACCCGTTTATATCTCAAATTCATGCTCAAAACACCCGAAAACTCGGTATTTTTGGGTCCTACAAGCGATCTGTACATGCCTACTCCTAGTTAGAATGTTTTCAAGATACAGACCCAAAACATGTTCAAAATCGATATATTAGGTGCCCAAAAGTCGATATGTGCATGCAACTTCGGAACCCGTTTATATCTCAAATTCAACCTCAAAACACCCGAGAATTCGTTATTTTTGGGTCCAAGAAGCGATCTGTACATGCCTACTCCGTGTTAGAGTATTTTCAAAATAGAGGCCCAAAACATACTAAAAATCGATCTTTTAAGTGCACAAAAGTCAATATGTGTATGCATCTTCGGCACCCGTTTATATCCCAAATTCAACCTCAAAACAACCGAAAATTCTATATTTTTGGGTCCCAGAAGCGATCTGTACATGCCTACTCAGTGCTAAAATGTTTTCAAAATATAGGCCCAAAACATGCTGAAAATCGATATTTAGGTGCCCAAAGTCAATATGTGCATGCATCCTCTGTACCAGTTTATATCTCAAATTCAGGCTCAAAACACCCGAAAATTCGATATTTTGGGGTCCCAGAAGCGATCTGTACATGCCTACTCCGTGTTAGAGTATTTTCATAATACAGGCCCAAAACATGCTGAAAATCGATCTTTTAGGTGTCCAAAGTCAATATGTGTATGCATCTTCTGTACCCGTTTATATCTCAAATTCAGGCTCAAAAAACCCGAAAATTCGATATTTTGGGGTCCCAGAAGCGATCTGTAAATGCCTACTCAGTGATAAAATATTTTCAAAATATAGGCCCAAAACATGCTAAAAATCGATATTTTAGGTGCCCAAAGTCGTTATCTCAAATTCAGGCCCAGAACACCCGAAAATTCGATATTTTGGGGTCCCAGAAGCGATCGGTACATGCCTACTCCGTGTTAGAGTATTTTCAAAATACAGGCCCAAAACATACTGAAAATCGATCTTTTAGGTGCCCAAAACTCGATATGTGCATGCATCTTCTGTACCCGTTTATATCTCAAATTCAGGCTCATAACACCCGAAAATTCGATATTTTGGGGTCCCACAAGCGATCTGTACATGCCTACTCCGTGTTAGAGTATTTTCAAAATACAGGCCCAAAACATGCTGAAAATCGATATTTTAGGTGTCCAAAGTTAAAATGTATATGCATCTTCTGCACCCGTTTATATCCCAAATTCAACCTCAAAACATCCGAAAATTCGATATTTTGGGGTCCCAGAAGCGATTTGTACATGCCTACTCTGTGTTAGAGTATTTTCAGAATACAGGCCCAAAACATACTGAAAATCGATCTTTTAGGTGCCCAAAAGTCGATATGTGCATGCATCTTCAGAACCCGTTTATATCTCAAATTCAACCTCAAAATACCCGAGAATTCGTTATTTTTGGGTCCAAGAAGCGATCTGTACATGCCTACTCCGTGTTAGAGTATTTTCAAAATAGAGGCCCAAAACATACTAAAAATCGATCTTTTAGGTGCACAAAAGTCAATATGTGTATGCATCTTCTGCACCCGTTTATATCCCAAATTCAACCTCAAAACAACCGAAAATTCTATATTTTTGGGTCCCAGAAGTGATCTGTACATGCCTACTCAGTGCTAAAATGTTTTCAAAATATAGGCTCAAAACATGCTAAAAATCGATATTTTAAGTGTCCAAAGTCGATATGTGCATGCATCTTCTGTACCTGTTTATATCTCAAATTCAGGCTCAAAACACCCGAAAATTCGGTATATTTGGGTCCTAGAAGCGATCCTTACATGCCTACTCCTAGTTAGAATATTTTCAAGATACAGACCAAAAACAAGCTCAAAATCGATATTTTAGGTGCCCAAATGTCGATATGTGCATGCATCTTCTGTACCCGTTTATATCTCAAATTCAGGCTCAAAAAACCCGAAAATTCGATATTTTGGGGTCCCAGAAGCGTTCTGTACATGCGTACTCAGTGCTAGAATATTTTCAAAATATAGGCCCAAAACATGCTAAAAATCGATATTTTACTGTAGGTGCCCAAAATCGATATCTCAAATTCAGGCCCAGAACACCCAAAAATTCGATATTTTGCGGTCCCAGAAGCGATCTGTACATGCCTACTCCTTGTTAGAGTATTTTCAAAATACAGGCCCAAAACATACTGAAAATCGATCTTTTAGGTGCCCAAAAGTCGATATGTGCATGCATCTTCAGTACCCGTTTATATCTCAAATTCAGGCTCAAAACACCCGAACATTCGATATTTTGGGGTCCCAGAAACAATCTGTAAATGCCTACTCCGTGTTAGAGTATTTGCAAAATACAGGCCCAAAACATGCTGAAAATCGATATTTAGGTGCCCAAAGTCAATATGTGCATGCATCTTCTGTACCAGTTTATATCTCAAATTCAGGCTCAAAACACCCGAAAATTCGATATTTTGGGGTCCCAGAAGCGATCTGTACATGCCTACTCAGTGCTAGAATATTTTAATAATATAGTCCCAAAACATGCTACTAATCGATATTTTAGGTGCCCAAAGTCGATATCTCAAATTCAGGCCCAAAACACCCGAAAATTCGATATTTTGGGATCCCAGAAGCGATCTGTACATGCCTACACCGTGTTAGAGTATTTTCAAAATACAGGCCCAAAACATACTGAAAATCGATCTTTTAGGTGCCCAAAAGTCGATATTTGCATGCATCTTCTGTACCCGTAGATATCTCAAATTCAGGCTCGAAACACCCGAAAATTCGATATTTTGGGGTCCAAGAAACGATCTGTACATGCCTACTCCATGTTAGAGTATTTTCAAAATACAGGCCCAAAACATGCTGAAAATCGATATTCTAGTTTCCCAAAGTCAATATGTGCATGCATCTTCTGTACCCGTTTATATCTCAAATTCAGGCTCAAAACACTCGAAAATTCGATATTTTGGGGTCCCATAAGCGATCTGTACATGCCTACTCAGTGCTAAAATATTTTCAAAAAATAGGCCCAAAACATGCTAAAAATCGATATTTTAGGTGCCCAAAGTCGATATCTAAAATTCAGGCCGAAAACACCCGAAAATTCGATATTTTTGGGTCCCACAAGCGATCTGTACATGCCTACTCCTAGTTAGAATGTTTTTAAGATACAGACCCAAAACATGCTCGAAATCGATATATTAGGTGCCCAAAAGTCGATATGTGCATGCATCTTCGGAACCCGTTTATATCTCAAATTCAGGCTCAAAAAAACCGAAAATTCGATATTTTGGGGTCCCAGAAGCGATCTTTACATGCCTACTCAGTGCTAGAATATTTTCAAAATATAGGCCCAAAACATGCTAAAAATCGATATTTTACTGTGGGTGCCCAAAATCGAGATCTCAAATTCAGGCCCAGAACACCCAAAAATTCGATATTTTGGGGTCCCAGAAGCGATCTGTACATGCCTACTCCGTGTTAGAGTATTTTCAAAATATAGGCCCAAAACATACTGAGAATCGATCTTTTTGGTGCCAAAAAGTTGATATGTGCATGAGTCTTCTGTACCAGTTTATATCTCAAATTCAGGCTCCAAATACCCGAAAATTCGATATTTTGGGGTCCCAGAAACGATCTGTACATGCCTACTCAGATGCAGGCCCAAAACATGCTGAAAATTGATATTTTAGGTGCCCAAAGTCAATACGTGTATGCATCTTCTGCACCCGTTTATATCCCAAATTCAATCTCAAAACACCCAAAAATTCGATATTTTTGGGTTATAGAAACGATCTGTACATGCCTACTCAGTGCTAGAATGTTTTCAAAATATAGGCTCAAAACATGTAAAAAATCGATATTTTAAGTGTCCAAAGTCGATATGTGAATGCATCTTCTGTACCAGTTTATATCTCAAATTCAGGCTCAAAACACCCGAAAATTCGATATTTTGGGGTCCCAGAAGCGATCTGTACACGCCTACTCAAATACAGGCCGAAAACATGCTGAAAATCGATATTTTTGGTGCCCAAAGTCAATATGTGAATGCTTCTTCTGTACCCGTTTATATCTCAAATTCAATCTCCAAACACCCGAAAATTCGATATTTTGGGGTCCCAGAAGTGATCTGTACATGCCTACTCAGTACTAGATTGTTTTCAAAATATAGGCTCAAAACATGCTAAAAATCGATATTTTAAGTGTCCAAAGTCGATATGTGCATGCATCTTCTGTACCCGTTTATATCTCAAATTCAGGCTCAAAACACCCGAAAATTCGGTATTTTTTGGTCATAGAAGCGATCTGTACATACCTAATCCTAGTTAGAATGTTTTCAAGATACAGAACCAAAACATGCTCAAAATCGATCTTTTAGGTGCCAAAAAGTCGATATGTGCATACATCTTCTGTACTAGTTTATATTTCAAATTAAGGCTCAAAACACCCGAAAATTCGATAATTTGGGGTCCCAGAAGCGTTTTGTACATGCCTACTCCGTGTTAGAGTATTTTCAAAATACAGGCCTAAAACATGCTGAAAATCGATATTTTAGGTGCCCAAAGTCAATATGTGTATGCATCTTCTGCAAATGTTTATATCCCAAATTCAACCTCAAAATACCCGAAAATTCGATATTTGTGGGTCCCAGAAGCGATCTGTAAATGCCTACTCCGTGCTAGAACATTTTCAAAATATAGGCTCAAAACATGCTAAAAATCGATATTTTAAGTGTCCAAAGTCGATATGTGCATGCATCTTCTGTACCCGTTTATATCTCAAATTCAGGCTCAAAAAACCCGAAAATTCGATATTTTGGGGTCCCAGAAGCGATCTGTACATGCCTACTCAGTGCTAGAATATTTTCAAATTATAGGCCGAAAACATGCTAAAAATCGATATTTTAGGTGCCCAAAGTCGATATCTCAAATTCAGGCACAAAACACCCGAAAATTCGATATTTTGGGGTCCCAGAAGAGATCTGTACACGCCTACTCAAATACAGGCCGAAAACATGCTGAAAATCGATATTTTTGGTGCCCAAAGTCAATATGTGTATGCTTCTTCTGTACCCGTTTATATCTCAAATTCAATCTCCAAACACCCGAAAATTCGATATTTTGGGGTCCCAGAAGTGATCTGTACATGCCTACTCAGTACTAGATTGTTTTCAAAATATAGGCTCAAAACATGCTAAAAATCGATATTTTAAGTGTCCAAAGTCGATATGTGCATGCATCTTCTGTACCCGTTTATATCTCAAATTCAGGCTCAAAACACCCGAAAATTCGGTATTTTTTGGTCATAGAAGCGATCTGTACATGCCTAATCCTAGTTAGAATGTTTTCAAGATACAGAACCAAAACATGCTCAAAATCGATCTTTTAGGTGCCAAAAAGTCGATATGTGCATACATCTTCTGTACTAGTTTATATTTCAAATTAAGGCTCAAAACACCCGAAAATTCGATAATTTGGGGTCCCAGAAGCGTTTTGTACATGCCTACTCCGTGTTAGAGTATTTTCAAAATACAGGCCTAAAACATGCTGAAAATCGATATTTTAGGTGCCAAAAGTCAATATGTGTATGCATCTTCTGCAAATGTTTATATCCCAAATTCAACCTCAAAATACCCGAAAATTCGATATTTGTGGGTCCCAGAAGCGATCTGTAAATGCCTACTCCGTGCTAGAACATTTTCAAAATATAGGCTCAAAACATGCTAAAAATCGATATTTTAAGTGTCCAAAGTCGATATGTGCATGCATCTTCTGTACCCGTTTATATCTCAAATTCAGGCTCAAAAAACCCGAAAATTCGATATTTTGGGGTCCCAGAAGCGATCTGTACATGCCTACTCAGTGCTAAAATATTTTCAAAATATAGGCCCAAAACATGCTAAAAATCGATATTTTAGGTTCCCAAAGTCGTTATCTCAAATTCAGGCCCAGAACACCCGAAAATTCGATATTTTGGGGTCCCAGAAGCGATCGGTAAATGCCTACTCCGTGTTAGAGTATTTTCAAAATACAGGCCCAAAACATACTGAAAATCGATATTTTAGGTGCCCAAAGTCAATATGTGTATGCATCTTCTGCACCCGTTTATATTCCAAATTCAGGCTGCAAACACCCGAAAAATCGATATTTTGGGGTCCCACAAGCGATCTGTACATGCCTACTCAGTGCTAGAATTTTTTCAAAATATAGGCTCAAAACATGATAAAAATCGATATTTTAAGTGTCCAAAGTCGATATGTGCATGCATCTTCTGTACCCGTTTATATCTCAAATTTAGGCTCAAAACACCCGAAAATTCGGTATTTTTGGGTCCTACAAGCGATCTGTACATGCCTACTCCTAGTTAGAATGTTTTCAAGATACAGAACCAAAACATGCTCAAAATCGATCTTTTAGGTGCCAAAAAGTCGAAATGTGCATACATCTTCTGTACTAGTTTATATTTCAAATTAAGGCTCAAAACACCCGAAAATTCGATAATTTGGGGTCCCAGAAGCGTTTTGTACATGCCTACTCCGTGTTAGAGTATTTTCAAAATACAGGCCCAAAACATGCTGAAAATCGATATTTTAGGTGCCAAAAGTCAATATGTGTATGCATCTTCTGCACCTGTTTATATCCCAAATTCAACCTCAAAATACCCGAAAATTCGATATTTGTGGGTCCCAGAAGCGATCTGTAAATGCCTACTCCGTGCTAGAACGTTTTCAAAATATAGGCTCAAAACATGCTAAAAATCGATATTTTAAGTGTCCAAAGTCGATATGTGCATGCATCTTCTGCACCCGTTTATATCTCAAATTCAGGCTCAAAAAACCCGAAAATTCGATATTTTGGGGTCCCAGAAGTGATCTGTACATGCCTACTCAGTGCTAGAATATTTTCAAATTATAGGCCCAAAACATGCTAAAAATCGATATTTTAGGTGCCCAAAGTCGATATCTCAAATTCAGGCACAAAACACCCGAAAATTCGATATTTTGGGGTCCCAGAAGCGATCTGTACACGCCTACTCAAATACAGGCCGAAAACATGCTGAAAATCGATATTTTTGGTGCCCAAAGTCAATATGTGTATGCTTCTTCTGTACCCGTTTATATCTCAAATTCAATCTCCAAACACCCGAAAATTCGATATTTTGGGGTCCCAGAAGTGATCTGTACATGCCTACTCAGTACTAGATTGTTTTCAAAATATAGGCTCAAAACATGCTAAAAATCGATATTTTAAGTGTCCAAAGTCGATATGTGCATGCATCTTCTGTACCCGTTTATATCTCAAATTCAGGCTCAAAACACCCGAAAATTCGGTATTTTTGGGTCCTAGAAGCGATCTATACATGCCTACTCCTAGTTAGAATGTTTTCAAGATACAGAACAAAAACATGCTCAAAATCGATATTTTAGGTGCTCAAATGTCGATATGTGCATGCATCTTCAGTACCCGTTTATATTTCAAATTCAGGTTCAAAACACCCAAAAATTCGATATTTTGGGGTCCTAGAATCGATCAGTACGTGCTTACTGCGTGTTAGAGTATTTTCATAATTCAGGCCCAAAACATGCTGAAAATCGATCTTTTAGGTGCCCAAAGTCAATATGTGCATGCATCTTCTGTACCCGTTTATATCTCAAATTCAGGTTCAAAAAACCCGAAAATTCGATATTTTGGGGTCCCAGAAGCGATCTGTACATGCCTACTCAGTGCTAAAATATTTTCAAAATATAGGCCCAAAACATGCTAAAAATCGATATTTTAGGTGCCCAAAGTCGTTATCTCAAATTCAGGCCCAGAACACCCGAAAATTCGATATTTTGGGGTCCCAGAAGCGATCGGTACATGCCTACTCCGTGTTAGAGTATTTTCAAAATACAGGCCCAAAGCATACTGAAAATCGATATTTTAGGTGCCCAAAGTCAATATGTGTATGCATCTTCTGCACCCGTTTATATTCCAAATTCAGGCTGCAAACACCCGAAAATTCGATATTTTGGGGTCCCACAAGCGATCTGTACATGCCTACTCAGTGCTAGAATTTTTTCAAAATATAGGCTCAAAACATGCTAAAAATCGATATTTTAAGTGTCCAAAGTCGATATGTGCATGCATCTTCTGTACCCGTTTATATCCCAAATTTAGGCTCAAAACACCCGAAAATTCGGTATTTTTGGGTCCTACAAGCGATCTGTACATGCCTACTCCTAGTTAGAATGTTTTCAAGATACAGACCCAAAACATGCTCAAAATCGATATATTATGTGCCCAAAAGTCGATATGTGAATGCATCTTCGGAACCCGTTTATATCTCAAATTCAACCTCAAAACACCCGAGAATTCGTTATTTTTGGGTCCGAGAAGCGATCTGTACATGCCTACTCCGTGTTAGAGTATTTTCAAAATAGAGGCCAAAAACATACTAAAAATCGATCTTTTAGGTGCACAAAAGTCAATATGTGTATGCATCTTCTGCACCCGTTTATATCTCAAATTCAGGCTCAAAACACCCGAAAACTCGATATTTTGGGGTCCCATAAGCGATCTGTACATGCCTACTCAGTGCTAGAATATTTTCAAAAAATAGGCCCAAAACATGCTAAAAATCGATATTTTAGGTGCCCAAAGTCGATATCTCAAATTCAGGCCCAAAACACCCGAAAATTCTATATTTTGGGGTCCCAGAAGCGATCTGTACATGCCTACTCTGTATTAGAGTATTTTCAAAATACCGGCCCAAAACATACTGAAAAGCGATCTTTTAGGTGCCCAAAAGTCGATATGTGAATGCATATTCTCTACCCGATTATATCTTAAATTCAGGCTCGAAACACCCGAAAATTCGATATTTTGGGGTCCCAGAAACGATCTGTACATGCCTACTCAGATACAAGCCCAAAACATGCTGAAAATCGATATTTTAGGTGCCCAAAGTCAATATGTGTATGCATCTTCTGCACCCGTTTTATTCCAAATTCAACCTCAAAACACCCGAAAATTCGATATGTTTGGGTCCCACAAGCGATCTGTACATGCCTACTCAGTGCTAGAATTTTTTCAAAATATAGGCTCAAAACATGCTAAAAATCGATATTTTAAGTGTCCAAAGTCGATATGTGCATGCATCTTCTGTACCTGTTTATATCTCAAATTCAGGCTCAAAACACCTGAAAATTCGGTATTTTTGGGTCCCAGAAGCTATCTGTACATGCCTAATCCTAGTTAGAATGTTTTCAAGATACAGACCCAAAACATGCTCAAAATCGATATTTTAGGTGCCCAAAAGTCGATTTGTGCATGCATCTTCAGTAAGCGTTTATATCTCAAATTCAGGCTCTTAACACCCGAAAATTCGATATTTTGGGGTCCCAGAAGCGATCAGTACATGCCTACTCCGTGTTAGAGAATTTTCAATTTACAGGCCCGAAACATGCTGAAAATCGATATTTTAGGTGCCCAAAGACAATATGTGCATGCATCTTCTGTACCAGATTATATCTGAAATTCAGGCTCAAAACACCCGAAAATTCGATATTTTGGGGTCCCAGAAGCGATCTGTACATGCCTACTCAGTGCTAGAATATTTTCATAATATAGGCCCAAAACATGCTAAAAATCGATATTTTGTTGGTGGGTGGTGTAGCCACCAACTATAAGTTGTGCTGCTACCTAAAGAAGGCTCCTGTGTAAGGGCCACTTTCAGGGTTTCTCCACTACACTTCTCAGCCTTAGGAGCTAGTGTCTATAACTCTCTTTAAGATGTTTTATTGTCTATAACTCTCTTTAAGAAGTGCTCAAGGAAGAGAGAGATGCGGTGAATAGTTCCTTATGATTTAATGTCAAAAATTAGTTAACAGTATATACAATTCTCTGCATACTTGACGTTAACAAAGCTAAGAGTATTTTGTTATGGTATTAAATGTTTAATACATATGTTGTATACATGAAATTTTGCAAGAGTATGCAGACAATGATATTACACAAAATGGCAAAGAGAATATGCTGAAAGAAATTGCATAGGCTATCTGCATGAAGGAATGTAATGGTAAATGAATCACAATACAGGGCTGGTAGCTAATTAGAGAATGGTTACACACTCAATCAAAGAAAATCGACCTATTTTATGGTACACTACAATACTCCCCCCCTAGTTTCGAGGAAGGAGGAACGATACTCTTGTGTGTCGTAGTTTGTTGTTTCCAGCATGTGTTGGAGGAACAGTCACTTGCACTGCTTGCAGTATCTGGTCCGGATTTAGGATATAAGCAGGCTTGACCCGGTCTACGGCCACATCTTCTTGAGAACCATGTTTGTCGATGGTGAAATTCTTCCTCGTCCTGCGAACTACTTGGAAGGGGCCCTGATATGGCTGCTGAAGTGGCCTTTTGACTGCATCGACTCTAACAATGACGTGTGTGCAGGCTTCCAGGTCCTGGTGAACGAAGGTCTTCGAGTTGGACGTACGAGGCTGCACTGGCTGGAGGCACTTCATGGTATTTTTCAGGTGTGTTGCAAAGTCCTGAACGCTGCAAGGCTCGGGGTCTGGTGTGGCAGAGAGAAGCTCACCTGGGAGCCTGAGCGTAGAGCCATATACAAGCTCAGCAGAGGAGTTGTGCAGATCCGTTTTGAGTGAAGTTCTGATGCCAAGGAGGGCAAGAGGTAGTGCTATTGACCAATCTTCTCTCTGGGCTGAAGCTGCCAGGGAAGATTTCAGCTGGCGGTGGAATCGTTCGACCGTTCCGTTGGCCTGTGGGTGATAGCTGGCGGTCCTGTATCGGCGGATGCCAAGGAGTATCATGACCTTATTCCACACAACTGACTCAAACTGACCACCTCGGTCAGAAGTAAGGCTTAGAGGCACACCAAACCTGGACACCCATGTAGCGATGAAGGCACGTGCAACCGTATCCGTGGTGATGTCGGTGAGAGGTACTGCCTCAGGCCAGCGTGTGAAGCGGTCCACACAGGTGAGTAAATATCGATAGCCATTGGAGTACGGAAGTGGGCCAACGAGGTCTATGTGGACATGGTCAAATCTCTCGGTGACTGGCGTAAAGGTGGCTGCAGGAGAGTGTGTATGGCGTGTGACCTTGGAAGCTTGACAGCGTATACATGTGCGTGCCCAGTGTCTGACGTCTTTATTTATGCCCTCCCATATGAAGCGGGAAGACATCATCTGGTGCGAGGCACGGATTCCAGGGTGTGAGAGGTCATGTAATTTCTTGAAGAGCTGGTGTCGATGTTTCTCTGGTATGTATGGATGGAGAGTGTCGGTGGAGGTGACAGCGTACAGTGTGACCTGGGTGTCTGGAAGTGTAATCTTCTTCATCTGTAGTGCAGGGTTATCCAACAGTCGCTGTAGCTCAGCGTCACCGACTTGATCAGCAGCAATGGTGGCATAGTCGATGGGAGAAGATTTTACAGTACTGATGTTTCGAGAGAGGGCATCAGCTGGGGCATTGTCGGCACCTTTGACGTATCGTATATCCGTGGTAAACTGGGCAATGTAGTCCATGTGGCGCATTTGTCGTGGGGTGTAAGATTCCTTATTTCTGAGGAATGCTGTAGTGAGTGGCTTGTGGTCAGTGTAGATGTGGAAACTGCGTCCCTCGATGAAGTAGCGAAAACGCTTGACAGCTTTGAAGATGGCAAGTAGCTCCCTGTCATAGGCGCTATATTTCGACTCTGCCGAGGTGAGTTTCTTGGAAAAGAAGGCAATTGGCTTCCAGTATGTACCGACACGCTGTTGTAGGACGGCACCAACACCAATGTTTGAGGCGTCTGTAGCAATTGAAGTTTCTGCGTCTGGTGCAGGGAAAGAGAGCGTGGCAGCGTCGCTGAGGGCCTGTTTTGTTGAGAGGAAGGCCGCTTCCACTTCTTCAGTCCAGACGAGGGTAACAGATTGACCTCTCTTGCAAGGTTTAATCATGGCATACAATGGTCGTAGCAGGAGTGAGCAGTGTGGAATGAAGCGGTTATAGTAATTAACCATCCCAAGGAACTCCTTGAGCTGGCGTTGGGTAGATGGCCTGGGAAACTGCTGGATGGACTCGCACTTTGAGGGAAGTGGAGCAATGCCTGCTGGAGAGACTGTGTGACCTAGGAACTCAAGGGATGTCACACCAAGTTCGGATTTGTCTGTGTTGATTTGGATGCCATAATCTTGCAGTCTCTGAAGGACTTGGCGGAGGTGTTGTTTGTGGCTGGCTTCATCAGGACTAGCAATGAGAAGGTCATCTATGTAGGCAAAACAGTAGGGTAGACCTCGAAGGACCTCATCTATGAAGCGTTGAAACGTTTGTGCCGCGTTCCGCAATCCAAAGGGCATCCGGACGTATTCAAACATGCCAAAAGGTGTGATAATGGCCGTCTTCGGGATGTCAGTGGGATGGACTGGAATCTGATGAAATGCTTTGACGAGGTCGATCCGAGAGAAGATAGTGGAACCTGAGAGTTGGGAAGTGAACTCTTGAATGTTGGACACAGGATATCTATCTTCCACGGTGCGTGAATTGAGGGCACGGTAGTCACCACAAGGTCGTATGTCTCCGGTCTTCTTAGCAACAATGTGAAGAGCCGACGACCAGTTGCTGCTGCTGGGCCGTATAATGCCTTTACTCATCAGAGATTCGAACTCGGCTTTGGCTTTCTTATAACGCTCAGGGGCTAAGCGTCGGGCCTTGGCATGCACTGGGGGTCCGGTAGTCTCTATATGATGAGTCACGTGATGCTTGGCAGGTATGCTGGATGAGTAGGGTTGTGTCAGCATAGGGAATGACTCGAGGAGGTCAGCAAACTTGTGGTCATGGTTGATAGCAGACAGGTGTGTGCTGTCACCAGGTGCTGGCTGTGCATTTGTAAAGATATCTGTGAGTGGGTCGACCAATTTTTGTCCTCTTACGTCTACCATCAGGTTGAAGTGACGGAGAAAATCAGCACCAAAGATGGCTTGTGACACTGCTCCTACGTAGAATGTCCATTGAAAAGAGCGGCGAAGGTTCAGATCCAGATGCACTGTTTGCCGCGAGTAGACAGGTATCTTGGTACCATTAGCAGCATAGAGATGCAGAGAAGGAGGTAGCGACCGCTGGCTGGCTGTAGCAGGGAGGACACTTGCGTCGGCACCGGTGTCTACCAGGAACTTGGTATGGGACCGGCGATCAAAGATGTGGAGCAGCGTAGACTGAGTATGGCAAACATTATGCTGCGTTAATGTTCGTCGTTGTTGTTTGACGCCATGTAGCTGCAGGGCTTTTCACACTTGAGAGCCTTATCCCTAAACCTGCGATGGTAGTAGCAGAAGTTTGAAGTGCTCCTTGAACGTGACCGCTGGTGTTGGCGGTTTGGAGTCGAGGGTCGGGAACTTGGGTGGTTGTTGATTTGTTTCTACAGGTTGCTGACTTCCATTGCAAGCTGGGAAATTAGATTGGCGAGCTGGGCAATTTGGGAATTTTCTTGGTTGCAGAAAGCAGGGGCTCTCATGGCTACTGCAGTGGCAGTGTGGTTGCCTGAGTTTGAGAGATCCTCAGTAGACATACTGGTCAGTGAACTCAGGGTGTAAATGCTGACGAGGGTTACCTGATATCACGGCAGCTGCGTTAGTCAGGTTATATCAGTATGCTGCTGAATACACTGGCACTGTAATTCACACACAAGGCACTAATAATAAAGGACAATACACTGTCCAGAGTGAAACACAGTAATCCAGGGTGAGGCACTGTAATCCAAGGTGAAGCACTGTAATCCAAAGTGAAGCACTGTAATCCAAGGTGAAGCACTGTAATCCAAGGTGAAGCACTGTAATCCAGGTGAAGCACTGTAATCCAAGGTTAAGCACTGTAATCCAAGGTGAAGCACTGTTGCTGGTAGCTAGACTGCCGCGAGTACCAGTGGTGTATAGGTGTTGGATGGCAGGCAGCAACGGCGTAGTTGGAGGCTTACAGATGGCTGCTGTGGACTGGTGATGCCTCAGGGTTCGCAGCAATAATGTAGATAGGATGGACAGTGGCACTGTGGCAGGAGCAACAGCTGCACAGGAGAGGTAGCAACTCAAGTCACCTCTTGATGGTGACTGCAGGGCAAAGGCGTTCTTGTAGACTATTGGAGGGTAGCGGCAGCACTCCAGGTCACTACTTGATAGTGACTGCAGGGCAAAGGCGTTCTTGTAGACTGCAGCTTGATCCACTCTTGTTGGCGATCGCGGCAGTTGCACTCTCCGGGGGTCACCACTTGTTGGTGACGGCTGCAATCTCCGGGGGTCACCACTTGTTGGTGGGTGGTGTAGCCACCAACTATAAGTTGTGCTGCTACCTAAAGAAGGCTCCTGTGTAAGGGCCACTGTCAGGGTTTTTCCACTACACTTCTCAGCCTTAGGAGCTAGTGTCTATAACTCTCTTTAAGAAGTGTTAGTGTCTATAACTCTCTTTAAGAAGTGTTAGTGTCTATAACTCTCTTTAAGAAGTGCTCAAGGAAGAGAGAGATGCGGTGAATAGTTCCTTATGATTTAATGTCAAAAATTAGTTAACAGTATATACAATTCTCTGCGTACTTGACGTTAACAAAGCTAAGAGTATTTGGTTATGGTATTAAATGTATAATACATATGTTGTATACATGAAATTTTGCAAGAGTATGCAGACAATGATATTACACAAAATGGCAAAGAGAATATGCTGAAAGAAATTGCATAGGCTATCTGCATGAAGGAATGTAATGGTAAATGAATCACAATACAGGGCTGGTAGGTAATTAGAGAATGGTTACACACTCAATCAAAGAAAATCGTCCTATTTTATGGAACACTACAATTTTAGGTGCCCAAACTCGATATCTCAAATTAAGGGTCAAAACACCCGAAAATTCGATAATTTGGGGTCCCAGAAGCGTTTTGTACATGCCTACTCCGTGTTAAAGTATTTTCAAAATACAGGCCCAAAACATGCTGAAAATCGATATTTTAGGTGCCCAAAGTCAATATGTGTATGCATCTTCTGCACCTGTTTATATCCCAAATTCAACCTCAAAATACCCGAAAATTCGATATTTTTGGGTCCCAGAAGCGATCTGTAAATGCCTACTCCGTGCTAGAACGTTTTCAAAATATAGGCTCAAAACATGCTAAAAATCGATAATTTAAGTGTCCAAAGTCGATATGTGCATGCATCTTCTGTACCCGTTTATATCTCAAATTCAGGCTCAAAACACCCGAAAATTCGGTATTTTTGGGTCCTAGAAGCGATCTATACATGCCTACTCCTTGTTAGAATGTTTTCAAGATACAGACCAAAAACATGCTCAAAATCGATATTTTAGGTGCCCAAATGTCGATATGTGCATGCATCTTCAGTACCCGTTTATATTTCAAATCCAGGCTCAAAACACCGGAAAATCCGATATTTTGGGGTCCCAAAAGCGATCAGTACATGCCTACTCCGTGTTAGAGTATTTTCATAATACAGGCCCAAAACATGCTGAAAATCGATCTTTTAGGTGCCCAAAGTCAATATGTGCATGCATCTTCTGTACCCGTTTATATCTCAAATTAAGGCTCAAAACACCCGAAAATTCGATATTTTGGGGTCCCAGAAGCGATCTGTACATGCCTACTCATTGCTAGAATATTTTCTAAATATTGGCCCAAAACATGCTAAAAATCGATATTTTATGTGCCCAAAGTCGATATCTCAAATTCAGGCACAAAACACCCGAAAATTCGATATTTTGGGGTCCCAGAAGCGATCTGTACACGCCTACTCAAATACAGGCCGAAAACATGCTGAAAATCGATATTTTTGGAGCCCAAAGTCAATATGTGTATGCATCTTCTGTACCCGTTTATATCTCAAATTCAATCTCCAAACACCCGAAAATTCGATAGTTTGGGGTCCCAGAAGCGATCTGTACATGCCTACTCAGTACTAGATTGTTTTCAAAATATAGGCTCAAAACATGCTAAAAATCGATATTTTAAGTGTCCAAAGTCAATATGTGCATGCATCTTCTGTACCCGTTTATATCTCAAATTCAGGCTCAAAACACCCGAAAATTCGGTATTTTTGGGTCCTAAAAGCGATCTATACATGCCTACTCCTAGTTAGAATGTTTTCAAGATATAGACCAAAAACATGCTCAAAATCGATATTTTAGGTGCCCAAATGTCGATATGTGCATGCATCTTCAGTACCCGTTTATATCTCAAATTCAGGCTCAAAACACCCGACAATTCGATATTTTGGGGTCCCAGAAGCGATCAGTACATGCCTACTCCGTGATAGAGTATTTTCATAATACAGGCCTAAAACATGCTGAAAATCGATCTTTTAGGTGCCCAAAGTCAATATGTGCATGCATCTTCTGTACCCGTTTATATCTCAAATTCAGGCTCAAAAAACCCGAAAATTCGATATTTTGGGGTCCCAGAAGCGATCTGTACATGCCTACTCAGTGCTAGAATATTTTCAAATTATAGGCCTAAAACATGCTAAAAATCGATATTTTAGGTGCCCAATGTCGATATCTCAAATTCAGGCACAAAACACCCGAAAATTCGATATTTTGGGGTCCCAGAAGCGATCTGTACACGCCTACTCAAGTACAGGCCAAAAACATGCTGAAAATCGATATTTCAGGTGCCCAAAGTCGTTATCACAAATTCAGGCCCAGAACACCCGAAAATTCGATATTTTGGGGTCCCAGAAGCGATCTGTACAAGCCTACTCCGTGTTAGAGTATTTTCAAAATACAGGCCCAAAAATGCTGAAAATCGATATTTTAGGTGCCCAAAGTTAATATGTGTATGCATCTTCTGCACCCGTTTATATCCCAAATTCTACCTCAAAACATTCGAAAATTCGATATTTTGGGGTCCCAGAAGCGATTTGTACATGCCTACTCTGTGTTAGAGTATTTTCAGAATACAGGCCCAAAACATAATGAAAATCGATATTTTAGGTGCCCAAAAGTCGATATGTGCATGCATCTTCTGTACCCGTTTTTATCTCAAATTCAGGCTCCAAACACCCGAAAATTCGATATTTTGGGGTCCAAGAAACGATCTGTACATGCCTACTCCATGTTAGAGTATTTTCAAAATACAGGCCCAAAACATGCTGAAAATCGATATTCTAGGTTCCCAAAGTCAATATGTGCATGCATCTTCTGTACCCGTTTATATCTCAAATTCAGGCTCCAAATACCCGAAAATTCGATATTTTGGGGTCCCAGAAGCGATCTGTACATGCCTACTCAGTGCTAGAATATTTTCATAATATAGGCCCAAAACATGCTAAAAATCGATATTTTAGGTGCCCAAAGTCGATATCTCAAATTCAGTCCCAAAACACCCGAAAATTCGATATTTTGGGGTCCCAGAAGCGATCTGTACATGCCTACACCGTGTTAGAGTATTTTCAAAATACAGGCCCAAAACATACTGATAATCGATCTTTTAGATGCCCAAAAGTCGATATGTGCATGCATCTTCTGTACACGTAGATATCTCAAATTCAGGCTTCAAACACCCGAGAATTCGATATTTTGGGGTCCAAGAAACGATCCGAACATGCCTACTCCTAGTTAGAATGTTTTCAAGATACAGACCAAAAACATGCTCAAAATCGATATTTTAGGTGCCCAAAGTCGATATGTGAATGCCTATTCTGTACCCGTTTATATCTCAAATTCAGGCTCCAAACACCCGAAAATTCGATATTTTGGGGTCCCAGAAACGATCTGTACATGCCTACTCAGATACAAGCCCAAAACATGCTGAAAATCGATATTTTAGGTGCCCAAAGTCAATATGTGTATGCATCTTCTGCACCCGTTTATATTCCAAATTCAACCTCAAAACACCCGAAAATTCGATATTTTTGGGTCCCACAAGCGATCTTTACATGTCTACTCAGTGCTAGAAATTTTTCAAAATATAGGCTTAAAACATGCTAAAAATCGATATTTTAAGTGTCCAAAGTCGGTATGTGCCTGCATCTTCTGTACCCGTTTATATCTCAAATTCGGCATTTTTGGGTCCTACAAGCGATCTGTACTAGATTACTCCTAGTTAGAATGTTTTTAAGATACAGACCCAAAACATGCTCAAAATCGATATATTAGGTGCCCAAAAGTCGATATGTGCATGCATCTTCGGAACCCGTTTATATCTCAAATTCAACCTCAAAACACCCGAGAACTCGTTATTTTTGGGTCCGAGAAGCGATCTGTACATGCCTACTCCGTGTTACAGTATTTTCAAAATACAGACCCAAAACATACTAAAAATCGATCTTTTAGGTGCACAAAAGTAAATATGTGTATGCATCTTCTGCACCCGTTTATATCCCAAATTCAACCTCAAAAAAAACAAAAATTCTATATTTTTGGGTCCCAGAAGCGATCTGTACATGCCTACTCAGTGCTAGAATGTTTTCAAAATATAGGCTCAAAACATGCTAAAAATCGATATTTTAAGTGTCCAAAGTCGATATGGGCATGCATCTTCTGTACCCGTTTATATCTCAAATTCAGGCTCAAAACACCCGAAAATTCGGTATATTTGGGCCCTAGAAGCGATCTATACATGCCTACTCCTAGTTAGAATATTTTCAAGATGCAGACCAAAAACATGCTCAAAATTGATATTTTAGGAGCCCAAATGTCGATATGTGCATGAGTCTTCTGTACCCGTTTATATCTCAAATTCAGGCTCCAAATACCCGAAAATTCGATATTTTGGGGTCCCAGAAGCGATCTGTACATGCCTACTCAGTGCTAGAATATTTTCATAATATAGGCCCAAAACATGCTAAAAATCGATATTTTAGGTGCCCAAAGTCGATATCTCAAATTCAGTCCCAAAACACCCGAAAATTCGATATTTTAGGGTCCCAGAAGCGATCTGTACATGCCTACACCGTGTTAGAGTATTTTCAAAATACAGGCCCAAAACATACTGATAATCGATCTTTTAGGTGCCCAAAAGTCGATATGTGCATGCATCTTCTGTACCCGTAGATATCTCAAATTCAGGCTTCAAACACCCGAAAATTCGATATTTTGGGGTCCAAGAAACGATCCGAACATGCCTACTCCTAGTTAGAATGTTTTCAAGATACAGACCAAAAACATGCTCAAAATCGATATTTTAGGTGCCCAAAAGTCGATATGTGCATGCATCTTCAGTACCCGTTTATATCTCAAATTCAGGCTCAAAACACCCGAAAATTCGATATTTTGGGGTCCCAGAAGCGATCTGTATATGCCTACTCCATGTTAGAGTATTTTCAAAATACAGGCCCAAAACATGCTGAAAATCGATATTCTAGGTTCCCAAAGTCGATATGTGAATGCCTATTCTGTACCCGTTTATATCTCAAATTCAGGCTCCAAACACCCGAAAATTCGATATTTTGGGGTCCCAGAAACGATCTGTACATGCCTACTAAGATACAAGCCCAAAACATGCTGAAAATCGATATTTTAGGTGCCCAAAGTCAATATGTGTATGCATCTTCTGCACCCGTTTATATTCCAAATTCAACCTCAAAACACCCGAAAATTCGATATTTTTGGGTCCCACAAGCGATCTTTACATGTCTACTCAGTGCTAGAAATTTTTCAAAATATAGGCTTAAAACATGCTAAAAATCGATATTTTAAGTGTCCAAAGTCGGTATGTGCCTGCATCTTCTGTACCCGTTTATATCTCAAATTCGGCATTTTTGGGTCCTACAAGCGATCTGTACTAGCTTACTCCTAGTTAGAATGTTTTTAAGATACAGACCCAAAACATGCTCAAAATCGATATATTAGGTGCCCAAAAGTCGATATGTGCATGCATCTTCGGAACCCGTTTATATCTCAAATTCAACCTCAAAACACCCGAGAATTCGTTATTTTTGGGTCCGAGAAGCGATCTGTACATGCCTACTCCGTGTTAGAGTATTTTCAAAATATAGACCCAAAACATACTAAAAATCGATCTTTTAGGTGCACAAAAGTCAATATGTGTATGCATCTTCTGCACCCGTTTATATCCCAAATTCAACCTCAAAAAACCCGAAAATTCTATATTTTTGGGTCCCAGAAGCGATCTGTACATGCCTACTCAGTGCTAGAATGTTTTCAAAATATAGGCTCAAAACATGCTAAAAATCGATATTTTAAGTGTCCAAAGTCGATATGGGCATGCATCTTCTGTACCAGTCTATATCTCAAATTCAGTCTCAAAACACCCGAAAATTCGGTATATTTGGGCCCTAGAAGCGATCTATACATGCCTACTCCTAGTTAGAATATTTTCAAGATGCAGACCAAAAACATGCTCAAAATTGATATTTTAGGAGCCCAAATGTCGATATGTGCATGCATCTTCTGTACCCGTTTATATCTCAAATTCAGGTTCCAAATACCCGAAAATTCGATATTTTGGGGTCCCAGAAGCGATCTGTACATGCCTACTCAGTGCTAGAATATTTTCATAATATAGGCCCAAAACATGCTAAAAATCGATATTTTAGGTGCCCAAAGTCGATATCTCAAATTCAGTCCCAAAACACCCGAAAATTCGATATTTTGGGGTCCCAGAAGCGATCTGTACATGCCTACACCGTGTTAGAGTATTTTCAAAATACAGGCCCAAAACATACTGATAATCGATCTTTTAGGTGCCCAAAAGTCGATATGTGCATGCATCTTCTGTACACGTAGATATCTCAAATTCAGGCTTCAAACACCCGAAAATTCGATATTTTGGGGTCCAAGAAACGATCCGAACATGCCTACTCCTAGTTAGAATGTTTTCAAGATACAGACCAAAAACATGCTCAAAATCGATATTTTAGGTGCCCAAAAGTCGATATGTGCATGCATCTTCAGTACCCGTTTATATCTCAAATTCAGGCTCAAAACACCCGAAAATTCGATATTTTGGGGTCCCAGAAGCGATCTGTATATGCCTACTCCATGTTAGAGTATTTTCAAAATACAGGCCCAAAACATGCTGAAAATCGATATTCTAGGTTCCCAAAGTCGATATGTGAATGCCTATTCTGTACCCGTTTATATCTCAAATTCAGGCTCCAAACACCCGAAAATTCGATATTTTGGGGTCCCAGAAACGATCTGTACATGCCTACTCAGATACAAGCCCAAAACATGCTGAAAATCGATATTTTAGGTGCCCAAAGTCAATATGTGTATGCATCTTCTGCACCCGTTTATATTCCAACTTCAACCTCAAAACACCCGAAAATTCGATATTTTTGGGTCCCACAAGCGATCTTTACATGTCTACTCAGTGCTAGAAATTTTTCAAAATATAGGCTTAAAACATGCTAAAAATCGATATTTTAAGTGTCCAAAGTCGGTATGTGCCTGCATCTTCTGTACCCGTTTATATCTCAAATTCGGCATTTTTGGGTCCTACAAGCGATCTGTACTAGCTTACTCCTAGTTAGAATGTTTTTAAGATACAGACCCAAAACATGCTCAAAATCGATATATTAGGTGCCCAAAAGTCGATATGTGCATGTATCTTCGGAACCCGTTTATATCTCAAATTCAACCTCAAAACACCCGAGAATTCGTTATTTTTGGGTCCGAGAAGCGATCTGTACATGCCTACTCCGTGTTAGAGTATTTTCAAAATATAGACCCAAAACATACTAAAAATCGATCTTTTAGGTGCACAAAAGTCAATATGTGTATGCATCTTCTGCACCCGTTTATATCCCAAATTCAACCTCAAAAAACCCGAAAATTCTATATTTTTGGGTCCCAGAAGCGATCTGTACATGCCTACTCAGTGCTAGAATGTTTTCAAAATATAGGCTCAAAACATGCTAAAAATCGATATTTTAAGTGTCCAAAGTCGATATGGGCATGCATCTTCTGTACCCGTTTATATCTCAAATTCAGGCTCAAAACACCCGAAAATTCGGTATATTTGGGCCCTAGAAGCGATCTATACATGCCTACTCCTAGTTAGAATATTTTCAAGATGCAGACCAAAAACATGCTCAAAATTGATATTTTAGGAGCCCAAATGTCGATATGTGCATGAGTCTTCTGTACCCGTTTATATCTCAAATTCAGGCTCCAAATACCCGAAAATTCGATATTTTGGGGTCCCAGAAGCGATCTGTACATGCCTACTCAGTGCTAGAATATTTTCATAATATAGGCCCAAAACATGCTAAAAATCGATATTTTAGGTGCCCAAAGTCGATATCTCAAATTCAGTCCCAAAACACCCGAAAATTCGATATTTTAGGGTCCCAGAAGCGATCTGTACATGCCTACACCGTGTTAGAGTATTTTCAAAATACAGGCCCAAAACATACTGATAATCGATCTTTTAGGTGCCCAAAAGTCGATATGTGCATGCATCTTCAGTACCCGTTTATATCTCAAATTCAGGCTCAAAACACCCGAAAATTCGATATTTTGGGGTCCCAGAAGCGATCTGTATATGCCTACTCCATGTTAGAGTATTTTCAAAATACAGGCCCAAAACATGCTGAAAATCGATATTCTAGGTTCCCAAAGTCGATATGTGAATGCCTATTCTGTACCCGTTTATATCTCAAATTCAGGCTCCAAACACCCGAAAATTCGATATTTTGGGGTCCCAGAAACGATCTGTACATGCCTACTCAGATACAAGCCCAAAACATGCTGAAAATCGATATTTTAGGTGCCCAAAGTCAATATGTGTATGCATCTTCTGCACCCGTTTATATTCCAAATTCAACCTCAAAACACCCGAAAATTCGATATTTTTGGGTCCCACAAGCGATCTTTACATGTCTACTCAGTGCTAGAAATTTTTCAAAATATAGGCTTAAAACATGCTAAAAATCGATATTTTAAGTGTCCAAAGTCGGTATGTGCCTGCATCTTCTGTACCCGTTTATATCTCAAATTCGGCATTTTTGGGTCCTACAAGCGATCTGTACTAGCTTACTCCTAGTTAGAATGTTTTTAAGATACAGACCCAAAACATGCTCAAAATCGATATATTAGGTGCCCAAAAGTCGATATGTGCATGCATCTTCGGAACCCGTTTATATCTCAAATTCAACCTCAAAACACCCGAGAATTCGTTATTTTTGGGTCCGAGAAGCGATCTGTACATGCCTACTCCGTGTTAGAGTATTTTCAAAATATAGACCCAAAACATACTAAAAATCGATCTTTTAGGTGCACAAAAGTCAATATGTGTATGCATCTTCTGCACCCGTTTATATCCCAAATTCAACCTCAAAAAACCCGAAAATTCTATATTTTTGGGTCCCAGAAGCGATCTGTACATGCCTACTCAGTGCTAGAATGTTTTCAAAATATAGGCTCAAAACATGCTAAAAATCGATATTTTAAGTGTCCAAAGTCGATATGGGCATGCATCTTCTGTACCAGTCTATATCTCAAATTCAGGCTCAAAACACCCGAAAATTCGGTATATTTGGGCCCTAGAAGCGATCTATACATGCCTACTCCTAGTTAGAATATTTTCAAGATGCAGACCAAAAACATGCTCAAAATTGATATTTTAGGAGCCCAAATGTCGATATGTGCATGCATCTTCTGTACCCGTTTATATCTCAAATTCAGGCTCCAAATACCCGAAAATTCGATATTTTGGGGTCCCAGAAGCGATCTGTACATGCCTACTCAGTGCTAGAATATTTTCATAATATAGGCCCAAAACATGCTAAAAATCGATATTTTAGGTGCCCAAAGTCGATATCTCAAATTCAGTCCCAAAACACCCGAAAATTCGATATTTTGGGGTCCCAGAAGCGATCTGTACATGCCTACACCGTGTTAGAGTATTTTCAAAATACAGGCCCAAAACATACTGATAATCGATCTTTTAGGTGCCCAAAAGTCGATATGTGCATGCATCTTCTGTACCCGTAGATATCTCAAATTCAGGCTTCAAACACCCGAAAATTCGATATTTTGGGGTCCAAGAAACGATCCGAACATGCCTACTCCTAGTTAGAATGTTTTCAAGATACAGACCAAAAACATGCTCAAAATCGATATTTTAGGTGCCCAAAAGTCGATATGTGCATGCATCTTCAGTACCCGTTTATATCTCAAATTCAGGCTCAAAACACCCGAAAATTCAATATTTTGGGGTCCCAGAAGCGATCTGTATATGCCTACTCCATGTTAGAGTATTTTCAAAATACAGGCCCAAAACATGCTGAAAATCGATATTCTAGGTTCCCAAAGTCGATATGTGAATGCCTATTCTGTACCCGTTTATATCTCAAATTCAGGCTCCAAACACCCGAAAAATCGATATTTTGGGGTCCCAGAAACGATCTGTACATGCCTACTGAGATACAAGCCCAAAACATGCTGAAAATCGATATTTTAGGTGCCCAAAGTCAATATGTGTATGCATCTTCTGCACCCGTTTATATTCCAAATTCAACCTCAAAACACCCGAAAATTCGATATTTTTGGGTCCCAAAAGCGATCTTTACATGTCTACTCAGTGCTAGAAATTTTTCAAAATATAGGCTTAAAACATGCTAAAAATCGATATTTTAAGTGTCCAAAGTCGGTATGTGCCTGCATCTTCTGTACCCGTTTATATCTCAAATTCAGTCTCAAAACACCCGAAAATTCGGCATTTTTGGGTCCTACAAGCGATCTGTACTAGCTTACTCCTAGTTAGAATGTTTTTAAGATACAGACCCAAAACATGCTCAAAATCGATATATTAGGTGCCCAAAAGTCGATATGTGCATGCATCTTCGGATCCCGTTTATATCTCAAATTCAACCTCAAAACACCCGAGAATTCGTTATTTTTGGGTCCGAGAAGCGATCTGTACATGCCTACTCCGTGTTAGAGTATTTTCAAAATACAGACCCAAAACATACTAAAAATCGATCTTTTAGGTGCACAAAAGTCAATATGTGTGTATGCATCTTCTGCACCCGTTTATATCCCAAATTCAACCTCAAAACAACCAAAAATTCTATATTTTTGGGTCCCAGAAGCGATCTGTACATGCCTACTCAGTGCTAGAATGTTTTCAAAATATAGGCTCAAAACATGCTAAAAATCGATATTTTAAGTGTCCAAAGTCGATATGGGCATGCATCTTCTGTACCAGTTTATATCTCAAATTCAGGCTCAAAACACCCGAAAATTCGGTATATTTGGGCCCTAGAAGCGATCTATACATGCCTACTCCTAGTTAGAATATTTTCAAGATGCAGACCAAAAACATGCTCAAAATTGATATTTTAGGAGCCCAAATGTCGATATGTGCATGAGTCTTCTGTACCCGTTTATATCTCAAATTCAGGCTCCAAATACCCGAAAATTCGATATTTTGGGGTCCCAGAAGCGATCTGTACATGCCTACTCAGTGCTAGAATATTTTCATAATATAGGCCCAAAACATGCTAAAAATCGATATTTTAGGTGCCCAAAGTCGATATCTCAAATTCAGTCCCAAAACACCCCAAAATTCGATATTTTGGGGTCCCAGAAGCGATCTGTACATGCCTACACCGTGTTAGAGTATTTTCAAAATACAGGCCCAAAACATACTGATAATCGATCTTTTAGGTTCCCAAAAGTCGATATGTGCATGCATCTTCTGCACCCGTTTATATCCTAAATTCAACCTCAAAACAACCAAAAATTCTATATTTTTGGGTCCCAGAAGCGATCTGTACATGCCTACTCAGTGCTAGAATGTTTTCAAAATATAGGCTCAAAACATGCTAAAAATCGATATTTTAAGTGTCCAAAGTCGATATGGGCATGCATCTTCTGTACCCGTTTATATCTCAAATTCAGGCTCAAAACACCCGAAAATTCGGTATATTTGGGCCCTAGAAGCGATCTATACATGCCTACTCCTAGTTAGAATATTTTCAAGATGCAGACCAAAAACATGCTCAAAATTGATATTTTAGGAGCCCAAATGTCGATATGTGCATGAGTCTTCTGTACCCGTTTATATCTCAAATTCAGGCTCCAAATACCCGAAAATTCGATATTTTGGGGTCCCAGAAGCGATCTGTACATGCCTACTCAGTGCTAGAATATTTTCATAATATAGGCCCAAAACATGCTAAAAATCGATATTTTAGGTGCCCAAAGTCGATATCTCAAATTCAGTCCCAAAACACCCGAAAATTCGATATTTTGGGGTCCCAGAAGCGATCTGTACATGCCTACACCGTGTTAGAGTATTTTCAAAATACAGGCCCAAAACATACTGATAATCGATCTTTTAGGTGCCCAAAAGTCGATATGTGCATGCATCTTCTGTACCCGTAGATATCTCAAATTCAGGCTTCAAACACCCGAAAATTCGATATTTTGGGGTCCAAGAAACGATCCGAACATGCCTACTCCTAGTTAGAATGTTTTCAAGATACAGACCAAAAACATGCTCAAAATCGATATTTTAGGTGCCCAAAAGTCGATATGTGCATGCATCTTCAGTACCCGTTTATATCTCAAATTCAGGCTCAAAACACCCGAAAATTAGATATTTTGGGGTCCCAGAAGCGATCTGTATATGCCTACTCCATGTTAGAGTATTTTCAAAATACAGGCCCAAAACATGCTGAAAATCGATATTCTAGGTTCCCAAAGTCGATATGTGAATGCCTATTCTGTACCCGTTTATATCTCAAATTCAGGCTCCAAACACCCGAAAATTCGATATTTTGGGGTCCCAGAAACGATCTGTACATGCCTACTCAGATACAAGCCCAAAACATGCTGAAAATCGATATTTTAGGTGCCCAAAGTCAATATGTGTATGCATCTTCTGCACCCGTTTATATTCCAAATTCAACCTCAAAACACCCGAAAATTCGATATTTTTGGGTCCCACAAGCGATCTTTACATGTCTACTCAGTGCTAGAAATTTTTCAAAATATAGGCTTAAAACATGCTAAAAATCGATATTTTAAGTGTCCAAAGTCGGTATGTGCCTGCATCTTCTGTACCCGTTTATATCTCAAATTCAGGCTCAAAACACCCGAAAATTCGGCATTTTTGGGTCCTACAAGCGATCTGTACTAGCTTACTCCTAGTTAGAATGTTTTTAAGATACAGACCCAAAACATGCTCAAAATCGATATATTAGGTGCCCAAAAGTCGATATGTGCATGCATCTTCGGAACCCGTTTATATCTCAAATTCAACCTCAAAACACCCGAGAATTCGTTATTTTTGGGTCCGAGAAGCGATCTGTACATGCCTACTCCGTGTTAGAGTATTTTCAAAATACAGACCCAAAACATACTAAAAATCGATCTTTTAGGTGCACAAAAGTCAATATGTGTGTATGCATCTTCTGCACCCGTTTATATCCCAAATTCAACCTCAAAAAACCCGAAAATTCGATATTTTTGGGTCCCAGAAGCGATCTGTACATGCCTACTCAGTGCTAGAATGTTTTCAAAATATAGGCTCAAAACATGCTAAAAATCGATATTTTAAGTGTCCAAAGTCGATATGGGCATGCATCTTCTGTACCCGTTTATATCTCAAATTCAGGCTCAAAACACCCGAAAATTCGGTATATTTGGGCCCTAGAAGCGATCTATACATGCCTACTCCTAGTTAGAATATTTTCAAGATGCAGACCAAAAACATGCTCAAAATTGATATTTTAGGAGCCCAAATGTCGATATGTGCATGAGTCTTCTGTACCCGTTTATATCTCAAATTCAGGCTCCAAATACCCGAAAATTCGATATTTTGGGGTCCCAGAAGCGATCTGTACATGCCTACTCAGTGCTAGAATATTTTCATAATATAGGCCCAAAACATGCTAAAAATCGATATTTTAGGTGCCCAAAGTCGATATCTCAAATTCAGTCCCAAAACACCCGAAAATTCGATATTTTGGGGTCCCAGAAGCGATCTGTACATGCCTACACCGTGTTAGAGTATTTTCAAAATACAGGCCCAAAACATACTGATAATCGATCTTTTAGGTGCCCAAAAGTCGATATGTGCATGCATCTTCTGTACCCGTAGATATCTCAAATTCAGGCTTCAAACACCCGAAAATTCGATATTTTGGGGTCCAAGAAACGATCCGAACATGCCTACTCCTAGTTAGAATGTTTTCAAGATACAGACCAAAATCATGCTCAAAATCGATATTTTAGGTGCCCAAAAGTCGATATGTGCATGCATCTTCAGTACCCGATTATATCTCAAATTCAGGCTCAAAACACCCGAAAATTCGATATTTTGGGGTCCCAGAAGCGATCTGTATATGCCTACTCCATGTTAGAGTATTTTCAAAATACAGGCCCAAAACATGCTGAAAATCGATATTCTAGGTTCCCAAAGTCGATATGTGAATGCCTATTCTGTACCTGATTATATCTCAAATTCAGGCTCCAAACACCCGAAAATTCGATATTTTGGGGTCCCAGAAACGATCTGTACATGCCTACTCAGATACAAGCCCAAAACATGCTGAAAATCGATATTTTAGGTGCCCAAAGTCAATATGTGTATGCATCTTCTGCACCCGTTTATATTCCAAATTCAACCTCAAAACACCCGAAAATTCGATATTTTTGGGTCCCACAAGCGACCTGTACATGTCTACTCAGTGCTAGAAATTTTTCAAAATATAGGCTTAAAACATGCTAAAAATCGATATTTTAAGTGTCCAAAGTCGATATGTGCATGCATCTTCTGTACCCGTTTATATCTCAAATTCAGGCTCAAAACACCCGAAAATTCGGTATTTTGGGGTCCTACAAGCGATCTGTACATGCCTACTCCTAGTTAGAATGTTTTCAAGATACAGACCCAAAACATGTTCAAAATCGATATATTAGGTGCCCAAAAGTCGATATTTGCATGCATCTTCGGAACCCGTTTATATCTCAAATTCAACCTCAAAACACCCGAAAATTCGTTATTTTTGGGTCCGAGAAGCGATCTGTACATGCCTACTCCGTGTTAGAGTATTTTCAAAATAAAGGCCCAAAACATACTAAAAATCGATCTTTTAGGTGCACAAAAGTAAATATGTGTATGCATCTTCTGCACCCGTTTATATCCCAAATTCAACCTCAAAACAACCGAAAATTGTATATTTTTGGGTCCCAGAAGAGATCTGTACATGCCTACTCAGTGCTAGAATGTTTTCAAAATATAGGCTCAAAACATGCTAAAAATCGATATTTTAGGTGCCCAAAAGTCGATATGTGCATGCATCTTCAGTAAGCGTTTATATCTCAAATTCAGGCTCAAAACACCCGAAAATTCGATATTTTGGGGTCCCAGAAGCGATCAGTACATGCCTACTCCGTGTTAGAGAATTTTCAATTTACAGGCCCGAAACATGCTGAAAATCGATATTTTATGTGCCCAAAGTCAATATGTGCATGCATCTTCTGTACTAGTTTATATTTCAAATTAAGGCTCAAAACACCCGAAAATTCGATAATTTGGGGTCCCTGAAGCGTTTTGTACATGCCTACTCCGTGTTAGAGTATTTTCAAAATACAGGCCCAAAATATGCTGAAAATCGATATTTTAGGTGCCCAAAGTCAATATGTTTATGCATCTTCTACACCTGTTTATATCCCAAATTCAACCTCAAAATACCCGAAAATTCGATATTTTTGGGTCCCAGAAGCGATCTGTAAATGACTACTCCGTGCTAGAACGTTTTCAAAATATAGGCTCAAAACATGCTAAAAATCGATATTTTAAGTGTCCAAAGTCGATATGTGCATGCATCTTCTGTACCCGTTTATATCTCAAATTCAGGCTCAAAACACCCGAAAATTCGGTATTTTTGGGTCCTAGAAGCGATCTATACATGCCTACTCCTAGTTAGAATGTTTTCAAGAAACAGACCAAAAACATGCTCAAAATCGATATTTTAGGTGCCCAAAAGTCGATATGTGCATGCATCTTCAGTACCCGTTTATATCTCAAATTCAGGCTCAAAACACCCGAAAATTCGATATTTTGGGGTCCCAGAAGCGATCAGTACATGCCTACTCCGTGTTAGAGTATTTTCAAAATAAAGGCCCAAAATATACTAAAAATCGATCTTTTAGGTGCACAAAAGTAAATATGTGTATGCATCTTCTGCACCCGTTTATATCCCAAATTCAACCTCAAAACAACCGAAAATTGTATATTTTTGGGTCCCAGTAGAGATCTGTACATGCCTACTCAGTGCTAGAATGTTTTCAAAATATAGGCTCAAAACATGCTAAAAATCGATATTTTAAGTGTCCAAAGTCGATTTGTGCATGCATCTTCTGTACCCTTTTATATCTCAAATTCAGGCTCAAAACACCCGAAAATTCGATATTTTTGGGTCCCAGAAGCGATCAGTACATGCCTACCCCGTGTTAGAGTATTTTCATAATACAGGCCTAAAACATGTTGAAAATCGATCTTTTAGGTGCCCAAAGTCAATATGTGCATGCATCTTCTGTACCTGTTTATATCTCAAATTCAGGCTCAAAAAACCCGGAAATTCGATATTTTGGGGTCCCAGAAGCGATCTGTACACGCCTACTCAAATACAGGCCGAAAACATGCTGAAAATCAATCTTTTAGGTGCCCAAAAGTCGATATGTGCATGCATCTTTTGTACCCGTTTATATCTCAAATTCAGGCTCAAAAAACCCGAAAATTCGATATTTTGGGGTCCCAGAAGCGGTCTGTACATGCCTACTCAGTGTTAGAATATTTTCAAAATATAGGCCCAAAACATGCTAAAAATCGATATTTTAGTTGCCCAAAGTCGGTATCTCAAATTCAGGCACAAAACACCCGAAAATTCGATATTTTGGGGTCCCAGAAGCGATCTGTACACGCCTACTCAAATACAGGCCGAAAACATGCTGAAAATCAATCTTTTAGGTGCCCAAAAGTCGATATGTGCATGCATCTTTTGTACCCGTTTATATCTCAAATTCAGGCTCAAAAAACCCGAAAATTCGATATTTTGGGGTCCCAGAAGCGATCTGTACATGCCTACTCAGTGTTAGAATATTTTCAAAATATAGGCCCAAAACATGCTAAAAATCGATATTTTAGGTGCCCAAAGTCGGTATCTCAAATTCAGGCACAAAACACCCGAAAATTCGATATTTTGGGGTCCCAGAAGCGATCTGTACACGCCTACTCAAATACAGGCCGAAAACATGCTGAAAATCGATATTTTTGGTGCCCAAAGTCAATATGTGTATGCTTCTTCTGCACCCGTTTATATCTCAAATTCAATCTCCAAACACCCGAAAATTCGATATTTTGGGGTCCCAGAAGCGATCTGTACATGCCTACTCAGTACTAGATTGTTTTCAAAATATAGGCTCAAAACATGCTAAAAATCGATATTTTAAGTGTCCAAAGTCAATATGTGCATGCATCTTCTGTACCCGTTTATATCTCAAATTCAGGCTCAAAACCCGAAAATTCGGTATTTTTGGGTCCTAGAAGCGATCTATACATGCCTACTCCTAGTTAGAATGTTTTCAAGATATAGACCAAAAACATGCTCAAAAACGATATTTTAGGTGCCCAAATGTCGATATGTGCATGCATCTTCAGTACCCGTTCATATCTCAAATTCAGGCTCAAAACACCCGAAAATTCGATATTTTGGGGTCCCAGAAGCGATCAGTACATGCCTACTCCGTGTTAGAGTATTTTCATAATACAGGCCCAAAACATGCTGAAAATCAATCTTTTAGGTGCCGAAAGTCAATATGTGCATGCATCTTCTGTACCCGTTTATATCTCAAATTCAGGCTCAAAAAACCCGAAAATTCGATATTTCGGGGTCCCAGAAAACGATCTGTACATGCCTACTCAGTGCTAGAATATTTTCAAAATATAGGCCCAAAACATGCTAAAAATCGATATTTTAGGTGCCCAAAGTCGTTATCTCAAATTCAGGCCCAGAACACCCGAAAATTTGATATTTTGGGATCCCAAAAGCGATCTGTACATGCCTACTCCGTGTTAGAGTATTTTCAAAATACAGGCCCAAAACATACTGAAAATCGATCTTTTAGGTGCCCAAAAGTCGATATGTGCATGCATCTTTTGTACCCGTTTATATCTCAAATTCAGGCTCAAAAAACCCGAAAATTCGATATTTTGGGGTCCCAGAAGCGGTCTGTACATGCCTACTCAGTGTTAGAATATTTTCAAAATATAGGCCCAAAACATGCTAAAAATCGATATTTTAGTTGCCCAAAGTCGGTATCTCAAATTCAGGCTCCAAATACCCGAAAATTCGATATTTTTGTGTCCCAGAAGCGATCTGTACATGCCTACTCAGATGCATGCCCAAAACATGCTGAAAATTAATATTTTAGGTGCCGAAAGTCAATACGTGTATGCATCTTCTGCACCCGTTTATATCCCAAATTCAACCTCAAAATTCCCAAAAATTCGATATTTTTGGGTCCCAGAAACGATCTGTACATGCCTACTCAGTTCTGGAATGTTTTCAAAATATAGGCTCAAAACATGCAAAAAATCGATATTTTAAGTGTCCAAAGTCGATATGTGCATGCATCTTCTGTACCCGTTTATATCTGAAATTCAGGATCAAAACACCCGAAAATTGGGTATTTTTGGGTCCTAGAAGCGATCTATACATGCCTACTCCTAGTTAGAATGTTTTCAGAATATACAGGCCCAAAACATCCTGAAAATCGATCTTTTAGGTGCCCAAAAGCCGATATGTGCATGCATCTTCTGTACCCGTTTATATCTCAAATTCATGCTCCAAACAGCCGAAAATTCGATATTTTCAAAATACAGACCCAAAACATGCTGAAAATCGATATTCTAGGTTCCCAAAGTCAATATGTGCATGCATCTTCTGTACCAGTTTATATCTCAAATTCAGGCTCAAAACACACGAAAATTCGATATTTTGGGGTCCCATAAGCGATCTGTACATGCCTACTCTGTGTTAGAGTATTTTCAAAATACAGGCCCAAATCATACTGAAAATCGATCTTTTAGGTGCCCAAAAGTCGATATGTGAATGCATATTCTGTACCCGTTTATATCTTAAATTCAGGCTCCAAACACCCGAAAATTCGATATTTTGGGGTCCCAGAAACGATCTGTACATGCCTACTCCGTGTTAGAGTATTTTCATAATACAGGCCTAAAACTTGCTGAAAATCGATCATTTAGGTTCCCAAAGTCAATATGTGCATACATCTTCTGTACCCGTTTATATATCAAATTCAGGCTCAAAAAACCCGGAAATTCGATATTTTGGTATCCGAGAAGCGATTTGTACATGCCTACTCAGTGTTAGAATATTTTCAAAATATAGGCCCAAAACATGCTAAAAATCGATATTTTAGGTGCCCAAAGTCGATATCTCAAATTCAGGCACAAAACACCCGAAAATTCGATATTTTGGGGTCCCAGAAGCGATCTGTACACGCCTACTCAAATACAGGCCGAAAACATGCTGAAAATCGATATTTTTGGTGCCAAAAGTCAATATGTGTATGCTTTTTCTGTACCCGTTTATATCTCAAATTCAATCTCCAAACACCCGAAAATTCGATATTTTGGGATCCCAGAAGCGATCTGTACATGCCTACTCAGTACTAGATTGTTTTCAAAATATAGTCTCAAAACATGCTAAAAATCGATATTTTAAGTGTCCAAAGTCAATATGTGCATGCAACTTCTGTACCCGTTTATATCTCAAATTCAGGCTCAAAACCCGAAAATTCGGTATTTTTGGGTCCTAGAAGCGATCTATACATGCCTACTCCTAGTTAGAATGTTTTCAAGATACAGACCAAAAACATGCTCAAAAACGATATTTTAAGTGCCCAAATGTCGATATGTGCATGCATCTTCAGTACCCGTTTATATCTCAAATTCAGGCTCAAAACACCCGAAATTTCGATATTTTGAGGTCCCTGAAGCGATCAGTACATGAATACTCCGTGTTAGAGTATTTTCATAATACAGGCCCAAAACATGCTGAAAATCAATCTTTTAGGTGCCCAAAGTCAATATGTGCATGCATCTTCTGTACCCGTTTATATCTCAAATTCAGGCTCAAAAACCCGAAAATTCGATATTTCGGGGTCCCAGAAAACGATCTGTACATGCCTACTCAGTGCTAGAATATTTTCAAAATATTGGCCCAAAACATGCTAAAAATCGATATTTTAGGTGCCCAAAGTTGTTATCTCAAATTCAGGCCCAGAACACCCGAAAATTCGATATTTTGGGGTCCCAAAAGCGATCTGTACATGCCTACTCCGTGTTAGAGTATTTTCAAAATACAGGCCCAAAACATACTGAAAATCGATCTTTTATGTGCCCAAAAGTCGATATGTGCATGCATCTTCTCTACCCGTTTATATCTCATATTCAGGCTCCAAATACCCAAAAATTCGATATTTTGGGGTCCCAGAAGCGATCTGTACATGCCTATTCAGATGCAGGCCAAAAACATGCTGAAAATTAATATTTTAGGTGCCCAAAGTCAATACGTGTATGCATCTTCTGCACCCGTTTATATCCCAAATTCAACCTCAAAACACCCAAAAATTTGATATTTTGGTGTCCCAGAAACGATCTGTACATGCCTACTCAGTTCTGGAATGTTTTCAAAATATAGGCTCAAAACATGCAAAAAATCGATATTTTAATTGTCCAAAGTCGATATGTGCATGCATCTTCTGTACCCGTTTATATCTCAAATTCAGGATCAAAACACCCGAAAATTGGGTATTTTTTGGTACTAGAAGCAATCTGTAGATGCCTACTCCTAGTTAGAATGTTTTCAGAATACAGGCCCAAAACATACTGAAAATCGATCTTTTAGGTGCCCAAAAGTCGATATGTTCATGCATCTTCTGTACCCGTTTATATCTCAAATTCAGGCTCGAAACACCCGAAAATTCGATATTTTGGGGTCCAAGAAACGATCTGTACATGCCTACTCCGTGTTAGAGTATTTTCCAAATACAGACCCAAAACATGCTGAAAATCGATATTCTAGGTTCCCAAAGTCAATATGTGCATGCATCTTCTGTACCAGTTTATATCTCAAATTCAGGCTCAAAACACACGAAAATTCGATATTTTGGGGTCCCATAAGCGATCTGTACATGTCTACTCAGTGCTAGAATATTTTCAAAAAATAGGCCCAAAACATGCTAAAAATCGATATTTTAGGTGCCCAAAGTCGATATCTCAAATTCATTCCCAAAACACCCGAAAATTCGATATTTTGGGGTCCCAGAAGCGATCTGTACATGCCTACTCTGTGATAGAGTATTTTCAAAATACAGGCCCAAAACATACTGAAAATCGATCTTTTAGGTGCCCAAAAGTCGATATGTGAATGCATATTCTGTACCCGTTTATATCTTAAATTCAGGCTCCAAACAACCGAAAATTCGATATTTTGGGGTCCCAGAAACGATCTGTACATGCCTACTCAAATACAGGCCCAAAACATGCTGAAAATCGATATTTTAGGTGCCAAAAGTTAATATGTGTATGCATCTTCTGCACCCGTTTATATTCCAAATTCAACCTCAACACACCCAAAAATTTGATATTTTTGGGTCCCACAAGCGATCTGTACATGCCTACTCAGTGCTAGAATTTTTTCAAAATATAGTCTCACAACATGCTAACAATCAATATTTTAAGTGTCCAAAGTCGATATGTGCATGCATCTTCTGTACCCGTTTATATCTCAAATTCAGGCTCAAAACACCCGAAAATTCGGTATTTTTGGGTCCTACAAGAGATCTGTACATGCCTACTCCTAGTTAGAATGTTTTCAAGATACAGACCCAAAACATGCTCAAAATCGATATATTAGGTGCCCAAATGTCGATATGTGCTTGCATATTCGGAACCCGTTTATATCTCAAATTCAACCTCAAAACACCCGAAAATTCGTTATTTTTGGGTCCAAGAAGCGATCTGTACATGCCTACTCAGTGTTAGAGTATTTTCAAAATAGAGGCCCAAAACATACTAAAAATCGATCTTTTAGGTGCACAAAAGTCAATATGTGTATGCATCTTCTACACCCGTTTATATCCCAAATTCAACATCAAAACAACCGAAAATTTTATATTTTTGGGTCCCAGAAGTGATCTGTACATGCCTACTCAGTGCTAGAATATTTTCAAAATATAGGCTTAAAACATGCTCAAAATCCATATATTAGGTGCCCAAAAGTCGATATGTGCATGCATCTTCGGAACCCGTTTATATCTCAAATTCAACCTCAAAACACCCGAAAATTCGTTATTTTTGGGTCCGAGAAGCGATCTGTACATGCCTACACCGTGTTAGAGTATTTTCAAAATAGAGGCCCAAAACATACTAAAAATCGATCTTTTAGGTGCACAAAAGTCAATATGTGTATGCATCTTCTGCACCCGTTTATATCCCAAATTCAACCTCAAAACAACCGAAAATTCTATATTTTTGGGTCCCAGAAGCGATCTGTACATGCCTACTCAGTGCTAGAATGTTTTCAAAATATAGTCTCAAAACATGCTAAAAATCTATATTTTAAGTGTCCAAAGTCAATATGTGCATGAATCTTCAGTACCCGTTTATATCTCAAATTCAGGCTCAAAACACCCGAAAATTCGATATTTTGGGGTCCCAGAAGCGATCAGTACATGCTTACTCCGTGTTAGAGTATTTTCATAATACAGGCCCAAAACATGCTGAAAATCGATCTTTTAGGTGCATAAAGTCAATATGTGCATGCATCTTCTGTACCCGTTTATATCTCAAATTCAGGCTCAAAAAACCCGAAAATTCGTTATTTTTGGGTCCGAGAAGCGATCTGTACATGCCTACTCCGTGTTAGAGTATTTTCAAAATAGAGGCCCAAAACATACTAATAATCGATCTTTTAGGTGCACAAAAGTCAATATGTGTATGCATCTTCTGCACCCGTTTATATCCCAAATTCAACCTCAAAACAACCGAAAATTCTATATTTTTGGGTCCCAGAAGCGATCTGTACATGCCTACTCAGTGCTAGAATGTTTTCAAAATATAGGCTCAAAACATGCTAAAAATCGATATTTTAAGTGTCCAAAGTCAATATGTGCATGCATCTTCCGTACCCGTTTATATCTCAAATTCAGGCTCAAAAAACCCGAAAATTTGGAATTTTTGAGTCCTAGAAGCAATCTATACATGCCTACTCCTAGTTAGAATGTTTTCAAGATACAGACCCAAAACATGCTCAAAATCGATATTTTAGGTGCCCAAATGTCGATATGTGCTTGCATCTTCAGTACCCGTTTATATATGAAATTCAGGCTCAAAACACCGGAAAATTCGATATTTTGGGGTCCCAGAAGCGATCAGTACATGCCTACTCCGTGTTAGAGTATTTTCATAATACAGGCCCAAAACATGCTGAAAATCGATCTTTTAGGTGCGCAAAGTCAATATGTGCATGCATCTTCTGTACCCGTTTATATCTCAAATTCAGGCTCAAAAACCCCGAAAATTCGATATTTTGGGGTCTCAGAAGCGATCTGTACATGCCTACTCATTGCTAGAATATTTTCAAAATATCGGCCCAAAACATGCTACAAATCGATATTTTAGGTGCCCAAAGTCGATATCTCAAATTCAGGCACAAAACACCCGAAAATTCGATATTTTGGGGTCCCAGAAGCGATCTGTACACGCCTACTCAAATACAGGCCGAAAACATGCTGAAAATCGATATTTTTGGTGCCCAAAGTCAATATGTGTATGCTTCTTCTGTACCCGTTTATATCTCAAATTCAATCTCCAAACACCCGAAAATTCGATATTTTGGGGTCCCAGAAGCGATCGCTACATGCCTACTCAGTACTAGATTGTTTTAAAAATCTAGGCTCAAAACATGCTAAAAATCGATATTTTAAGTGTCCAAAGTGGATATGTGCAAGCATCTTCTGTACCCGTTTATATCTCAAATTCAGGCTCAAAACACCCGAAAATTCGGTATTTTTGGGTCCTAGAAGCGATCTATACATGCCTACTCCTAGATAGAATGTTTTCAAGATACAGACCAAAAACATGCTCAAAATCGATATTTTAGGTGCCCAAATGTCGATATGTGCATGCATCTTCTGTACCCGTTTATATCTCAAATTCAGGCTCCAAACACCCGAAAATTCGATATTTTGGGGTCCAAGAAACGATCTGTACATGCTTACTCCATGTTAGAGTATTTTCAAAATACAGGCCCAAAACATGCTGAAAATCGATATTCTAGGTTCCCAAAGTCAATATGTGCATGCATCTTCTGTACCCGTTTATATCTCAAATTCAGGCTCAAAAAACCAAAAATTCTATATTTTGGGGTCCCAGAAGCGATCTGTACATGCCTACTCAGTGCTAGAATATTTTCAAAATTAGGCCCAAAACATGCTAAAAATCGATATTTTAGGTGCCCAAAGTCAATATCTCAAATTCAGGCCCAAAACACCCGAAAATTCGATATTTTGGGGTCCCAGAAGCGATCTGTACATGCCTACTCTGTGTTAGAGTATTTTCAAAATACAGGCCCAAAACATACTGAAAATCGATCTTTTATGTGCACAAAAGTCGATATGTGAATGCATATTCTGTACCCGTTTATATCTTAAATTCAGGCTCCAAACACCCGAAAAATCGATATTTTGGGGTTCCAGAAACGATCTGTACATGCCTACTCAGATACAGGCCCAAAACATGCTGAAAATCGATATTTTATGTGCCCAAAGTCAATATGTGTATGCATCTTCTGCACCCATTTATATTCCAAATTCAACCTCAAAACACCCGAAAATTCGATATTTTTGGGTCCCAGAAGCGATCTGTACATGCCTACTCAGTGCTAGAATTTTTTCAAAATATAGGCTCAAAACATGCTAAAAATCGATATTTTAAGTGTCCAAAGTCGATATGTACATGCATCTTCTGTACCCGTTTATATCTCAAATTCAGGCTCAAAACACCCGAAAATTCGGTATTTTTGGATCCTACAAGCGAACTATACATGCTTACTCCTAGTTAGAATATTTTCAAGATACAGACCAAAAACATGCTCAAAATCGATATTTTAGGTGCCCAAATGTCGATATGTGCATGCATCTTTTGTACCCGTTTATATCTCAAATTCAGGTTAAAAAAAACAAAAAATTCGATATTTTGGGGTCCCAGAAGCGATCAGTACATGCCTACTCCGTGTTAGAGTATTTTCATAATACAGGCCCAAAACATACTGAAAATCGATCTTTTAGGTGCCCAAAGTCAATATGTGCATATATCTTCTGTACCCGGTTATATCTCAAATTCAACCTCAAAAAACCCGAAAATTCGATATTTTGGGGTCCCAGAAGCGATCTGTACATGCCTACTCATTGCTAGAATATTTTCAAAATATAGGCCCAAAACATGCTAAAAATCGATATTTTGCTGTAGGTGCCCAAAGTCGATATCTCAAATTCAGGCCCAGAACACCCAAAAATTCGATATTTTGGGGTCCCAGAAGCGATCTGTACATGCCTACTATGTGTTAGAGTTTTTTCAAAATACAGGCCCAAAACATACTGAAAATCGATCTTTTAGGTGCCCAAAAGTCGATATCTGCATAAGTCTCCTGTACCCGTTTATATCTCAAATTCAGGCTCTAAATACCCGAAAATTCGATATTTTGGGGTCCCAGAAGCGATCTGTACACGCCTACTAAGATGCAGGCCCAAAACATGCTTAAAAAATGATATTTTAGGTGCCCAAAGTCAATACGTGTATGCATCTTCTGCACCCGTTTATATCCCAAATTCAACCTCAAAACACCCAAAAAATTCGATATTTTGGGGTCCCAGAAATGATCTGTACATACCTACTCAGTGCTTGAATGTTTTGAAAATATAGGCTCAAAACATGCTAAAAATCGATATTTTAAGTGTCCAAAGTCGATATGTACATGCATCTTCTGTACCCGTTTATATCTCAAATTCAGGCTCAAAACACCCGAAAATTCGGTATTTTTGGATCCTACAAGCGATCTATACATGCTTACTCCTAGTTAGAATATTTTCAAGATACAGACCAAAAACATGCTCAAAATCGATATTTTAGGTGCCCAAATGTCGATATGTGCATGCATCTTTTGTACCCGTTTATATCTCAAATTCAGGTTAAAAAAAACAAAAAATTCGATATTTTGGGGTCCCAGAAGCGATCAGTACATGCCTACTCCGTGTTAGAGTATTTTCATAATACAGGCCCAAAACATACTGAAAATCGATCTTTTAGGTGCCCAAAGTCAATATGTGCATATATCTTCTGTACCCGGTTATATCTCAAATTCAACCTCAAAAAACCCGAAAATTCGATATTTTGGGGTCCCAGAAGCGATCTGTACATGCCTACTCATTGCTAGAATATTTTCAAAATATAGGCCCAAAACATACTAAAAATCGATATTTTGCTGTAGGTGCCCAAAGTCGATATCTCAAATTCAGGCCCAGAACACCCAAAAATTCGATATTTTGGGGTCCCAGAAGCGATCTGTACATGCCTACTATGTGTTAGAGTTTTTTCAAAATACAGGCCCAAAACATACTGAAAATCGATCTTTTAGGTGCCCAAAAGTCGATATCTGCATAAGTCTCCTGTACCCGTTTATATCTCAAATTCAGGCTCTAAATACCCGAAAATTCGATATTTTGGGGTCCCAGAAGCGATCTGTACACGCCTACTCAGATGCAGGCCCAAAACATGCTTAAAAAATGATATTTTAGGTGCCCAAAGTCAATACGTGTATGCATCTTCTGCACCCGTTTATATCCCAAATTCAACCTCAAAACACCCAAAAAATTCGATATTTTGGGGTCCCAGAAATGATCTGTACATACCTACTCAGTGCTTGAATGTTTTGAAAATATAGCCTCAAAACATGCAAAAAATCGATATTTTAAGTGTCCAAAGTCGTTATGTGCATGCATCTTCTGTAGCCGTTTATATCTCAAATTCAGGCTCAAAACACCCGAAAATCTGGTATTTTTGGGTCCTAGAAGCAATCTGTACATGCCTACTCCTAGTTAGAATGTTTTCAAGATACAGACCCAAAACATGCTCAAAATCGATAGTTTAGGTGCCCAAAAGTCGATATGTGCATGCATCTTCAGTACCCGTTTATATCTCAAATTCAGGCTCGAAACACCCGAACATTCGATATTTTGCGGTCCCAGAAACGATCTGTAAATGCCTACTCCGTGTTAGAGTATTTTCAAAATACAGGCCCAAAACATGCTGAAAATCGATATTCTAGGTTCCCAAAGTCAATATGTGCATTCATCTTCTGTACCCGTTTATATCTCAAATTCAGGCTAAAAACACCCGAAAATTCGATATTTTGGGGTCCCATAAGCGATCTGTACACGCCTACTCAGTGCTAGAATATTTTCAAAAAATAGGCCCAAAACATGCTAAAAATCGATATTTTAGTTGCCCAAAGTCGATATCTCAAATTCAGGCCCAAAACACCCGAAAAATTCGATATTTTAGGGTCCCAGAAGCGGTCTGTACATGCCTACTCTGTGTTAGAGTATTTTCAAATTACAGGCCCAAAACATACTGAAAATCGATCTTTTAGGTGCACAAAAGTCGATATGTGAATGCCTATTCTGTACCCGTTTATATCTCAAATTCAGGCTCCAAACAACCGAAAATTCGATATTTTGGGGTCCCAGAAACGATCTGTACATGCCTACTCAGATACAAGCCCAAAACATGCTGAAAATCGATATTTTAGGTACCCAAAGTCAATATGTGTATGCATCTTCGGCACCCGTTTATATTCCAAATTCAACCTCAAAACACCCGAAAGTTCGATATTTTTGGGTCCCACAAGCGATCTCTACATGCCTACTCAGTGCTAGAAATTTTTCAAAATATAGGCTTAAAACATACTAAAAATCGATATTTTAAGTGTCCAAAGTCGGTATGTGCCTGCATCTTCTGTACCCGTTTATATCTCAAATTCAGGCTCAAAACACCCGAAAATTCGGCATTTTTGGGTCCTACAAGCGATCTGTACTAGCTTACTCCTAGTTAGAATGTTTTTAAGATACAGACCCAAAACATGCTCAAAATCGATATATTAGGTGCCCAAAAGTCGATATGTGCATGCATCTTCGGAACCCGTTTATATCTCAAATTCAACCTCAAAACACCCGAGAATACGTTATTTTCGGGTCCGAGAAGCGATCTGTACATGCCTACTCCGTGTTAGAGTATTTTCAAAATACAGACCCAAAACATACTAAAAATCGATATTTTAAGTGTCCAAAGTCGATATGGGCATGCATCTTCTGTACCCGTTTATATCTCAAATTCAGGCTCAAAACACCCGAAAATTTGGAATTTTTGGGTCCTAGAAGCGATCTATACATGCCTACTCCTAGTTAGAATGTTTTCAAGATACAGACCAAAAACATGCTCAAAATCGATATTTTAGGTGCCCAAATGTCGATATGTGCATGCATCTTCAGTACCCGTTTATATCTGAAATTCAGGATCAAAACACCCGAAAATTCGATATTTTGGGGTCCCAGAAGCGATCAGTACATGCCTACTCCGTGTTAGAGTATTTTCATAATACGGGCCCAAAACATGCTGAAAATCGATCTTTTAGGTGCCCAAAGTCAATATGTGCATGCATCTTCTGTACCCGTTTATATCTCAAATTCAGGCTCAAAAACCCCGAAAATTCGATATTTTGGGGTCTCAGAAGCGATCTGTACATGCCTACTCATTGCTAGAATATTTTCAAAATATAGGCCCAAAACATGCTACAAATCGATATTTTAGGTGCCCAAAGTCGATATCTCAAATTCAGGCACAAAACACCCGAAAATTCGATATTTTGGGGTCCCAGAAGCGATCTGTACACGCCTACTCAAATACAGGCCGAAAACATGCTGAAAATCGATATTTTATGTGCCCAAAGTCAATATGTGTATGCTTCTTCTGTACCCGTTTATATCTCAAATTCAATCTCCAAACACCCGAAAATTCGATATTTTGGGGTCCCAGAAGCGATCGCTACATGCCTACTCAGTACTAGATTGTTTTAAAAATCTAGGCTCAAAACATGCTAAAAATCGATATTTTAAGTGTCCAAAGTGGATATGTGCAAGCATCTTCTGTACCCGTTTATATCTCAAATTCAGGCTCAAAACACCCGAAAATTCGGTATTTTTGGGTCCTAGAAGCGATCTATACTTGCCTACTCCTAGATAGAATGTTTTCAAGATACAGACCAAAAACATGCTCAAAATCGATATTTTAGGTGCCCAAATGTCGATATGTGCATGCATCTTCTGTACCCGTTTATATCTCAAATTCAGGCTCCAAACACCCGAAAATTCGATATTTTGGGGTCCAAGAAACGATCTGTACATGCTTACTCCATGTTAGAGTATTTTCAAAATACAGGCCCAAAACATGCTGAAAATCGATATTCTAGGTTCCCAAAGTCAATATGTGCATGCATCTTCTGTACCCGTTTATATCTCAAATTCAGGCTCAAAAAACCAAAAATTCTATATTTTGGGGTCCCAGAAGCGATCTGTACATGCCTACTCAGTGCTAGAATATTTTCAAAATTAGGCCCAAAACATGCTAAAAATCGATATTTTAGGTGCCCAAAGTCAATATCTCAAATTCAGGCCCAAAACACCCGAAAATTCGATATTTTGGGGTCCCAGAAGCGATCTGTACATGCCTACTCTGTGTTAGAGTATTTTCAAAATACAGGCCCAAAACATACTGAAAATCGATCTTTTATGTGCCCAAAAGTCGATATGTGAATGCATATTCTGTACCCGTTTATATCTTAAATTCAGGCTCCAAACACCCGAAAAATCGATATTTTGGGGTTCCAGAAACGATCTGTACATGCCTACTCAGATACAGGCCCAAAACATGCTGAAAATCGATATTTTATGTGCCCAAAGTCAATATGTGTATGCATCTTCTGCACCCATTTATATTCCAAATTCAACCTCAAAACACCCGAAAATTCGATATTTTTGGGTCCCAGAAGCGATCTGTACATGCCTACTCAGTGCTAGAATTTTTTCAAAATATAGGCTCAAAACATGCTAAAAATCGATATTTTAAGTGTCCAAAGTCGATATGTACATGCATCTTCTGTACCCGTTTATATCTCAAATTCAGGCTCAAAACACCCGAAAATTCGGTATTTTTGGATCCTACAAGCGATCTATACATGCTTACTCCTAGTTAGAATATTTTCAAGATACAGACCAAAAACATGCTCAAAATCGATATTTTAGGTGCCCAAATGTCGATATGTGCATGCATCTTTTGTACCCGTTTATATCTCAAATTCAGGTTAAAAAAAACAAAAAATTCGATATTTTGGGGTCCCAGAAGCGATCAGTACATGCCTACTCCGTGTTAGAGTATTTTCATAATACAGGCCCAAAACATACTGAAAATCGATCTTTTAGGTGCCCAAAGTCAATATGTGCATATATCTTCTGTACCCGGTTATATCTCAAATTCAACCTCAAAAAACCCGAAAATTCGATATTTTGGGGTCCCAGAAGCGATCTGTACATGCCTACTCATTGCTAGAATATTTTCAAAATATAGGCCCAAAACATACTAAAAATCGATATTTTGCTGTAGGTGCCCAAAGTCGATATCTCAAATTCAGGCCCAGAACACCCAAAAATTCGATATTTTGGGGTCCCAGAAGCGATCTGTACATGCCTACTATGTGTTAGAGTTTTTTCAAAATACAGGCCCAAAACATACTGAAAATCGATCTTTTAGGTGCCCAAAAGTCGATATCTGCATAAGTCTCCTGTACCCGTTTATATCTCAAATTCAGGCTCTAAATACCCGAAAATTCGATATTTTGGGGTCCCAGAAGCGATCTGTACACGCCTACTCAGATGCAGGCCCAAAACATGCTTAAAAAATGATATTTTAGGTGCCCAAAGTCAATACGTGTATGCATCTTCTGCACCCGTTTATATCCCAAATTCAACCTCAAAACACCCAAAAAATTCGATATTTTGGGGTCCCAGAAATGATCTGTACATACCTACTCAGTGCTTGAATGTTTTGAAAATATAGCCTCAAAACATGCAAAAAATCGATATTTTAAGTGTCCAAAGTCGTTATGTGCATGCATCTTCTGTAGCCGTTTATATCTCAAATTCAGGCTCAAAACACCCGAAAATCTGGTATTTTTGGGTCCTAGAAGCAATCTGTACATGCCTACTCCTAGTTAGAATGTTTTCAAGATACAGACCCAAAACATGCTCAAAATCGATAGTTTAGGTGCCCAAAAGTCGATATGTGCATGCATCTTCAGTACCCGTTTATATCTCAAATTCAGGCTCGAAACACCCGAACATTCGATATTTTGCGGTCCCAGAAACGATCTGTAAATGCCTACTCCGTGTTAGAGTATTTTCAAAATACAGGCCCAAAACATGCTGAAAATCGATATTCTAGGTTCCCAAAGTCAATATGTGCATTCATCTTCTGTACCCGTTTATATCTCAAATTCAGGCTAAAAACACCCGAAAATTCGATATTTTGGGGTCCCATAAGCGATCTGTACACGCCTACTCAGTGCTAGAATATTTTCAAAAAATAGGCCCAAAACATGCTAAAAATCGATATTTTAGTTGCCCAAAGTCGATATCTCAAATTCAGGCCCATAACACCCGAAAAATTCGATATTTTAGGGTCCCAGAAGCGGTCTGTACATGCCTACTCTGTGTTAGAGTATTTTCAAATTACAGGCCCAAAACATACTGAAAATCGATCTTTTAGGTGCACAAAAGTCGATATGTGAATGCCTATTCTGTACCCGTTTATATCTCAAATTCAGGCTCCAAACAACCGAAAATTCGATATTTTGGGGTCCCAGAAACGATCTGTACATGCCTACTCAGATACAAGCCCAAAACATGCTGAAAATCGATATTTTAGGTACCCAAAGTCAATATGTGTATGCATCTTCGGCACCCGTTTATATTCCAAATTCAACCTCAAAACACCCGAAAGTTCGATATTTTTGGGTCCCACAAGCGATCTCTACATGCCTACTCAGTGCTATAAATTTTTCAAAATATAGGCTTAAAACATACTAAAAATCGATATTTTAAGTGTCCAAAGTCGGTATGTGCCTGCATCTTCTGTACCCGTTTATATCTCAAATTCAGGCTCAAAACACCCGAAAATTCGGCATTTTTGGGTCCTACAAGCGATCTGTACTAGCTTACTCCTAGTTAGAATGTTTTTAAGATACAGACCCAAAACATGCTCAAAATCGATATATTAGGTGCCCAAAAGTCGATATGTGCATGCATCTTCGGAACCCGTTTATATCTCAAATTCATGCTCAAAACACCCGAGAATACGTTATTTTCGGGTCCGAGAAGCGATCTGTACATGCCTACTCCGTGTTAGAGTATTTTCAAAATACAGACCCAAAACATACTAAAAATCGATATTTTAAGTGTCCAAAGTCGATATGGGCATGCATCTTCTGTACCCGTTTATATCTCAAATTCAGGCTCAAAACACCCGAAAATTTGGAATTTTTGGGTCCTAGAAGCGATCTATACATGCCTACTCCTAGTTAGAATGTTTTCAAGATACAGACCAAAAACATGCTCAAAATCGATATTTTAGGTGCCCAAATGTCGATATGTGCATGCATCTTCAGTACCCGTTTATATCTGAAATTCAGGATCAAAACACCCGAAAATTCGATATTTTGGGGTCCCAGAAGCGATCAGTACATGCCTACTCCGTGTTAGAGTATTTTCATAATACGGGCCCAAAACATGCTGAAAATCGATCTTTTAGGTGCCCAAAGTCAATATGTGCATGCATCTTCTGTACCCGTTTATATCTCAAATTCAGGCTCAAAAACCCCGAAAATTCGATATTTTGGGGTCTCAGAAGCGATCTGTACATGCCTACTCATTGCTAGAATATTTTCAAAATATAGGCCCAAAACATGCTACAAATCGATATTTTAGGTGCCCAAAGTCGATATCTCAAATTCAGGCACAAAACACCCGAAAATTCGATATTTTGGGGTCCCAGAAGCGATCTGTACACGCCTACTCAAATACAGGCCGAAAACATGCTGAAAATCGATATTTTTGGTGCCCAAAGTCAATATGTGTATGCTTCTTCTGTACCCGTTTATATCTCAAATTCAATCTCCAAACACCCGAAAATTCGATATTTTGGGGTCCCAGAAGCGATCGCTACATGCCTACTCAGTACTAGATTGTTTTAAAAATCTAGGCTCAAAACATGCTAAAAATCGATATTTTAAGTGTCCAAAGTGGATATGTGCAAGCATCTTCTGTACCCGTTTATATCTCAAATTCAGGCTCAAAACACCCGAAAATTCGGTATTTTTGGGTCCTAGAAGCGATCTATACATGCCTACTCCTAGATAGAATGTTTTCAAGATACAGACCAAAAACATGCTCAAAATCGATATTTTAGGTGCCCAAATGTCGATATGTGCATGCATCTTCTGTACCCGTTTATATCTCAAATTCAGGCTCCAAACACCCGAAAATTCGATATTTTGGGGTCCAAGAAACGATCTGTACATGCTTACTCCATGTTAGAGTATTTTCAAAATACAGGCCCAAAACATGCTGAAAATCGATATTCTAGGTTCCCAAAGTCAATATGTGCATGCATCTTCTGTACCCGTTTATATCTCAAATTCAGGCTCAAAAAACCAAAAATTCTATATTTTGGGGTCCCAGAAGCGATCTGTACATGCCTACTCAGTGCTAGAATATTTTCAAAATTAGGCCCAAAACATGCTAAAAATCGATATTTTAGGTGCCCAAAGTCAATATCTCAAATTCAGGCCCAAAACACCCGAAAATTCGATATTTTGGGGTCCCAGAAGCGATCTGTACATGCCTACTCTGTGTTAGAGTATTTTCAAAATACAGGCCCAAAACATACTGAAAATCGATCTTTTATGTGCCCAAAAGTCGATATGTGAATGCATATTCTGTACCCGTTTATATCTTAAATTCAGGCTCCAAACACCCGAAAAATCGATATTTTGGGGTTCCAGAAACGATCTGTACATGCCTACTCAGATACAGGCCCAAAACATGCTGAAAATCGATATTTTATGTGCCCAAAGTCAATATGTGTATGCATCTTCTGCACCCATTTATATTCCAAATTCAACCTCAAAACACCCGAAAATTCGATATTTTTGGGTCCCAGAAGCGATCTGTACATGCCTACTCAGTGCTAGAATTTTTTCAAAATATAGGCTCAAAACATGCTAAAAATCGATATTTTAAGTGTCCAAAGTCGATATGTACATGCATCTTCTGTACCCGTTTATATCTCAAATTCAGGCTCAAAACACCCGAAAATTCGGTATTTTTGGATCCTACAAGCGATCTATACATGCTTACTCCTAGTTAGAATATTTTCAAGATACAGACCAAAAACATGCTCAAAATCGATATTTTAGGTGCCCAAATGTCGATATGTGCATGCATCTTTTGTACCCGTTTATATCTCAAATTCAGGTTAAAAAAAACAAAAAATTCGATATTTTGGGGTCCCAGAAGCGATCAGTACATGCCTACTCCGTGTTAGAGTATTTTCATAATACAGGCCCAAAACATACTGAAAATCGATCTTTTAGGTGCCCAAAGTCAATATGTGCATATATCTTCTGTACCCGGTTATATCTCAAATTCAACCTCAAAAAACCCGAAAATTCGATATTTTGGGGTCCCAGAAGCGATCTGTACATGCCTACTCATTGCTAGAATATTTTCAAAATATAGGCCCAAAACATGCTAAAAATCGATATTTTGCTGTAGGTGCCCAAAGTCGATATCTCAAATTCAGGCCCAGAACACCCAAAAATTCGATATTTTGGGGTCCCAGAAGCGATCTGTACATGCCTACTATGTGTTAGAGTTTTTTCAAAATACAGGCCCAAAACATACTGAAAATCGATCTTTTAGGTGCCCAAAAGTCGATATCTGCATAAGTCTCCTGTACCCGTTTATATCTCAAATTCAGGCTCTAAATACCCGAAAATTCGATATTTTGGGGTCCCAGAAGCGATCTGTACACGCCTACTCAGATGCAGGCCCAAAACATGCTTAAAAAATGATATTTTAGGTGCCCAAAGTCAATACGTGTATGCATCTTCTGCACCCGTTTATATTCCAAATTCAAACTCAAAACACCCAAAAAATTCGATATTTTGGGGTCCCAGAAATGATCTGTACATACCTACTCAGTGCTTGAATGTTTTGAAAATATAGGCTCAAAACATGCTAAAAATCGATATTTTAAGTGTCCAAAGTCGATATGTACATGCATCTTCTGTACCCGTTTATATCTCAAATTCAGGCTCAAAACACCCGAAAATTCGGTATTTTTGGATCCTACAAGCGATCTATACATGCTTACTCCTAGTTAGAATATTTTCAAGATACAGACCAAAAACATGCTCAAAATCGATATTTTAGGTGCCCAAATGTCGATATGTGCATGCATCTTTTGTACCCGTTTATATCTCAAATTCAGGTTAAAAAAAACAAAAAATTCGATATTTTGGGGTCCCAGAAGCGATCAGTACATGCCTACTCCGTGTTAGAGTATTTTCATAATACAGGCCCAAAACATACTGAAAATCGATCTTTTAGGTGCCCAAAGTCAATATGTGCATATATCTTCTGTACCCGGTTATATCTCAAATTCAACCTCAAAAAACCCGAAAATTCGATATTTTGGGGTCCCAGAAGCGATCTGTACATGCCTACTCATTGCTAGAATATTTTCAAAATATAGGCCCAAAACATGCTAAAAATCGATATTTTGCTGTAGGTGCCCAAAGTCGATATCTCAAATTCAGGCCCAGAACACCCAAAAATTCGATATTTTGGGGTCCCAGAAGCAATCTGTACATGCCTACTATGTGTTAGAGTTTTTTCAAAATACAGGCCCAAAACATACTGAAAATCGATCTTTTAGGTGCCCAAAAGTCGATATCTGCATAAGTCTCCTGTACCCGTTTATATCTCAAATTCAGGCTCTAAATACCCGAAAATTCGATATTTTGGGGTCCCAGAAGCGATCTGTACACGCCTACTCAGATGCAGGCCCAAAACATGCTTAAAAAATGATATTTTAGGTGCCCAAAGTCAATACGTGTATGCATCTTCTGCACCCGTTTATATCCCAAATTCAACCTCAAAACACCCAAAAAATTCGATATTTTGGGGTCCCAGAAATGATCTGTACATACCTACTCAGTGCTTGAATGTTTTGAAAATATAGCCTCAAAACATGCAAAAAATCGATATTTTAAGTGTCCAAAGTCGTTATGTGCATGCATCTTCTGTAGCCGTTTATATCTCAAATTCAGGCTCAAAACACCCGAAAATCTGGTATTTTTGGGTCCTAGAAGCAATCTGTACATGCCTACTCCTAGTTAGAATGTTTTCAAGATACAGACCCAAAACATGCTCAAAATCGATAGTTTAGGTGCCCAAAAGTCGATATGTGCATGCATCTTCAGTACCCGTTTATATCTCAAATTCAGGCTCGAAACACCCGAACATTCGATATTTTGCGGTCCCAGAAACGATCTGTAAATGCCTACTCCGTGTTAGAGTATTTTCAAAATACAGGCCCAAAACATGCTGAAAATCGATATTCTAGGTTCCCAAAGTCAATATGTGCATTCATCTTCTGTACCCGTTTATATCTCAAATTCAGGCTAAAAACACCCGAAAATTCGATATTTTGGGGTCCCATAAGCGATCTGTACACGCCTACTCAGTGCTAGAATATTTTCAAAAAATAGGCCCAAAACATGCTAAAAATCGATATTTTAGTTGCCCAAAGTCGATATCTCAAATTCAGGCCCAAAACACCCGAAAAATTCGATATTTTAGGGTCCCAGAAGCGGTCTGTACATGCCTACTCTGTGTTAGAGTATTTTCAAATTACAGGCCCAAAACATACTGAAAATCGATCTTTTAGGTGCACAAAAGTCGATATGTGAATGCCTATTCTGTACCCGTTTATATCTCAAATTCAGGCTCCAAACAACCGAAAATTCGATATTTTGGGGTCCCAGAAACGATCTGTACATGCCTACTCAGATACAAGCCCAAAACATGCTGAAAATCGATATTTTAGGTACCCAAAGTCAATATGTGTATGCATCTTCGGCACCCGTTTATATTCCAAATTCAACCTCAAAACACCCGAAAGTTCGATATTTTTGGGTCCCACAAGCGATCTCTACATGCCTACTCAGTGCTAGAAATTTTTCAAAATATAGGCTTAAAACATACTAAAAATCGATATTTTAAGTGTCCAAAGTCGGTATGTGCCTGCATCTTCTGTACCCGTTTATATCTCAAATTCAGGCTCAAAACACCCGAAAATTCGGCATTTTTGGGTCCTACAAGCGATCTGTACTAGCTTACTCCTAGTTAGAATGTTTTTAAGATACAGACCCAAAACATGCTCAAAATCGATATATTAGGTGCCCAAAAGTCGATATGTGCATGCATCTTCGGAACCCGTTTATATCTCAAATTCAACCTCAAAACACCCGAGAATACGTTATTTTCGGGTCCGAGAAGCGATCTGTACATGCCTACTCCGTGTTAGAGTATTTTCAAAATACAGACCCAAAACATACTAAAAATCGATATTTTAAGTGTCCAAAGTCGATATGGGCATGCATCTTCTGTACCCGTTTATATCTCAAATTCAGGCTCAAAACACCCGAAAATTCGGTATATTTGGGCCCTAGAAGCGATCTATACATGCCTACTCCTAGTTAGAATATTTTCAAGATGCAGACCAAAAACATGCTCAAAATTGATATTTTAGGAGCCCAAATGTCGATATGTGCATGAGTCTTCTGTACCCGTTTATATCTCAAATTCAGGCTCCAAATACCCGAAAATTCGATATTTTGGGGTCCCAGAAGCGATCTGTACATCCCTACTCAGTGCTAGAATATTTTCATAATATAGGCCCAAAACATGCTAAAAATCGATATTTTAGGTGCCCAAAGTCGATATCTCAAATTCAGTCCCAAAACACCCGAAAATTCGATATTTTGGGGTCCCAGAAGCGATCTGTACATGCCTACACCGTGTTAGAGTATTTTCAAACTACAGGCCCAAAACATACTGATAATCGATCTTTTAGGTGCCCAAAAGTCGATATGTGCATGCATCTTCTGTACCCGTAGATATCTCAAATTCAGGCTTCAAACACCCGAAAATTCGATATTTTGGGGTCCAAGAAACGATTCGAACATGCCTACTCCTAGTTAGAATGTTTTCAAGATACAGACCAAAAACATGCTCAAAATCGATATTTTAGGTGCCCAAAAGTCGATATGTGCATGCATCTTCAGTACCCGTTTATATCTCAAATTCAGGCTCAAAACACCCGAAAATTCGATATTTTAGGGTCCCAGAAGCGATCTGTATATGCATTCTCCATGTTAGAGTATTTTCAAAATACAGGCCCAAAACATGCTGAAAATCGATATTCTAGGTTCACAAAGTCGATATGTGAATGCCTATTCTGTGCCCGTTTATATCTCACATTCAGGCTCCAAACACCCGAAAAATCGATATTTTGGGGTCCCAGAAACGATCTGTACATGCCTACTCAGATACAAGCCCAAAACATGCTGAAAATCGATATTTTAGGTGCCCAAAGTCAATATGTGTATGCATCTTCTGCACCCGTTTATATTCCAAATTCAACCTCAAAACACCCGAAAATTCGATATTTTTGGGTCCCACAAGTGATCTTTACATGTCTACTCAGTGCTAGAAATTTTTCAAAATATAGGCTTAAAACATGCTAAAAATCGATATTTTGTGTCCAAAGTCGGTATGTGCCTGCATCTTCTGTACCCGTTTATATCTCAAATTCAGGCTCAAAACACCCGAAAATTCGGCATTTTTGGGTCCTACAAGCGATCTGTACTAGCTTACTCCTAGTTAGAATGTTTTTAAGATACAGACCCAAAACATGCTCAAAATCGATATATTAGGTGCCCAAAAGTCGATATGTGCATGCATCTTCGGAACCCGTTTATATCTCAAATTCAACCTCAAAACACCCGAGAATTCGTTATTTTTGGGTCCAAGAAGCGATCTGTACATGCCTACTCCGTGTTAGAGTATTTTCAAAATATAGACCCAAAACATGCTAAAAATCGATATTTTAAGTGTCCAAAGTCGATATGGGCATGCATCTTCTGTGCCCGTTTATATCTCAAATTCAGGCTCAAAACACCCGAAAATTCGGTATATTTGGGTCCTAGAAGCGATCTATACATGCCTACTCCTAGTTAGAATATTTTCAAGATGCAGACCAAAAACATGCTCAAAATTGATATTTTAGGAGCCCAAATGTCGATATGTGCATGAGTCTTCTGTACCCGTTTATATCTCAAATTCAGGCTCCAAATACCCGAAAATTCGATATTTTGGGGTCCCAGAAGCGATCTGTACATGCCTACTCAGTGCTAGAATATTTTCATAATATAGGCCCAAAACATGCTAAAAATCGATATTTTAGGTGCCCAAAGTCGATATCTCAAATTCAGTCCCAAAACACCCGAAAATTCGATATTTTGGGGTCCCAGAAGCGATCTGTACATGCCTACACCGTGTTAGAGTATTTTCAAAATACAGGCCCAAAACATACTGATAATCGATCTTTTAGGTGCCCAAAAGTCGATATGTGCATGCATCTTCTGTACACGTAGATATCTCAAATTCAGGCTTCAAACACCCGAAAATTCGATATTTTGGGGTCCAAGAAACGATCCGAACATGCCTACTCCTAGTTAGAATGTTTTCAAGATACAGACCAAAAACATGCTCAAAATCGATATTTTAGGTGCCCAAAAGTCGATATGTGCATGCATCGTCAGTACCCGTTTATATCTCAAATTCAGGCTCAAAACACCCGAAAACTCGATATTTTGGGGTCCCAGAAGTGATCTGTATATGCCTACTCCATGTTAGAGTATTTTCAAAATACAGGCCCAAAACATGCTGAAAATCGATATTCTAGGTTCCCAAAGTCGATATGTGAATGCCTATTCTGTACCCGTTTATATCTCAAATTCAGGCTCCAAACACCCGAAAATTGTATATTTTTGGGTCCCAGAAGAGATCTGTACATGCCTACTCAGTGCTAAAATGTTTTCAAAATATAGGCTCAAAACATGCTAAAAATCGATATTTTAAGTGTCCAAAGTCGATATGTGCATGCATCTTCTGTACCCGTTTATATCTCAAATTCAGGCTCAAAACACCCGAAAATTCGTTATTTTTGGGTCCTAGAAGCGATCTGTACATGCCTAATCCTAGTTAGAATGTTTTCAAGATACAGACCCAAAACATGCTCAAAATCGATATTTTAGGTGCCCAAAAGTCGATATGTGCATGCATCTTCAGTAAGCGTTTATATCTCAAATTCAGGCTCAAAACACCCGAAAATTCGATATTTTGGGGTCCCAGAAGCGATCAGTACATGCCTACTCCGTGTTAGAGAATTTTCAATTTACAGGCCCGAAACATGCTGAAAATCGATATTTTATGTGCCCAAAGTCAATATGTGCATGCATCTTCTGTACTAGTTTATATTTCAAATTAAGTCTCAAAACACCCGAAAATTCGATAATTTGGGGTCCCAGAAGCGTTTTGTACATGCCTACTCCGTGTTAGAGTATTTTCAAAATACAGGCCCAAAACATGCTGAAAATCGATATTTTAGGTGCCCAAAGTCAATATGTGTATGCATCTTCTACACCTGTTTATATCCCAAATTCAACCTCAAAATACCCGAAAATTCGATATTTTTGGGTCCCAGAAGCGATCTGTAAATGCCTACTCCGTGCTAGAACGTTTTCAAAATATAGGCTCAAAACATGCTAAAAATCGATATTTTAAGTGCCCAAAAGTCGATATGTGCATGCATCTTCAGTACCCGTTTATATCTCAAATTCAGGCTCAAAACACCCGAAAATTCGATATTTTGGGGTCCCAGAAGCGATCAGTACATGCCTACTCCGTGTTAGAGTATTTTCAAAATAAAGGCCCAAAACATACTAAAAATCGATCATTTAGGTGCACAAAAGTATATATGTGTATGCATCTTCTGCACCCGTTTATATCCCAAATTCAACCTCAAAACAACCCAAAATTGTATATTTTTGGGTCCCAGTAGAGATCTGTACATGCCTACTCAGTGCTAGAATGTTTTCAAAATATAGGCTCAAATCATGCTAAAAATCGATATTTTAAGTGTCCAAAGTCAATTTGTGCATGCATCTTCTGTACCCTTTTATATCTCAAATTCAGGCTCAAAACACCCGAAAATTCGATATTTTGGGGTCCCAGAAGCGATCAGTACATGCCTACTCCGTGTTAGAGTATTTTCATAATACAGGCCTAAAACATGCTGAAAATCGATCTTTTAGGTGCTCAAAGTCAATATGTGCATGCATCTTCTGTACCTGTTTATATCTCAAATTCAGGCTCAAAAAACCCGGAAATTCGATATTTTGGGGTCCCAGAAGCGATCTGTACATGCCTACTCAGTGTTATAATATTTTCAAAATATAGGCCCAAAACATGCTAAAAATCGATATTTTAGGTGCCCAAAGTCGTTATCTCAAATTCAGGCCCAGAACACCCGAAAATTTGATATTTTGGGGTCCCAAAAGCGATCTGTACATGCCTACTCCGTGTTAGAGTATTTTCAAAATACAGGCCCAAAACATACTGAAAATCGATCTTTTAGGTGCCCAAAAGTCGATATGTGCATGCATCTTTTGTACCCGTTTATATCTCAAATTCAGGCTCAAAAAACCCTAAAATTCGATATTTTGGTGTCCCAGAAGCGATCTGTACATGCCTACTCAGTGTTAGAATATTTTCTAAATATAGTCCCAAAACATGCTAAAAATCGATATTTTAGGTGCCCAAAGTCGGTATCTCAAATTCAGGCACAAAACACCCGAAAATTCGATATTTTGGGGTCCCAGAAGCGATCTGTACACGCCTACTCAAATACAGGCCGAAAACATGCTGAAAATCAATCTTTTAGGTGCCCAAAAGTCGATATGTGCATGCATCTCTTGTACCCGTTTATATCTCAAATTCAGGCTCAAAAAACCCGAAAATTCGATATTTTGGGGTCCCAGAAGCGATCTGTACATGCCTACTCAGTGTTAGAATATTTTCAAAATATAGGCCCAAAACATGCTAAAAATCGATATTTTAGGTGCCCAAAGTCGGTATCTCAAATTCAGGCACAAAACATCCGAAAATTCGATATTTTGGGGTCCCAGAAGCGATCTGTACATGCCTACTCTGTGTTAGAGTATTTTCAAAATACAGGCCCAAATCATACTGAAAATCGATCTTTTAGGTGCCCAAAAGTCGATATGTGCATGCATCTTCTGTACCCGTTTATATCTCAAATTCATGCTCCAAACACCCGAAAATTCGATATTTTCAAAATACAGACCCAAAACATGCTGAAAATCGATATTCTAGGTTCCCAAAGTCAATATGTGCATGCATCTTCTGTACCAGTTTATATCTCAAATTCAGGCTCAAAACACACGAAAATTCGATATTTTGGGGTCCCATAAGCGATCTGTACATGCCTACTCTGTGTTAGAGTATTTTCAAAATACAGGCCCAAATCATACTGAAAATCGATCTTTTAGGTGCCCAAAAGTCGATATGTGAATGCAGATTCTGTACTCGTTTATATCTTAAATTCAGGCTCCAAACACCCGAAAATTCGATATTTTGGGGTCCCAGAAACGATCTGTACATGCCTACTCCGTGTTAAAGTATTTTCATAATACGGGCCCAAAACATGCTGAAAATCGATCTTTTAGGTGCCCAAAGTCAATATGTGCATGCATCTTCTGTACACGTTTATATCTCATATTCAGGCTCAAAAAACCCGAAAATTCGATATTTTGGGGTCCCAGAAGCGATCTGTACATGCCTACTCAGTGCTAGAATATTTTCAAAATATAGGCCCAAAACATTCTAAAAATCGATATTTTAGGTGCCCAAAGTCGATATCTCAAATTCAGGCACAAAACACCCGAAAATTCGATATTTTGGGGTCCCAGAAGCGATCTTTACACGCCTACTCAAATACAGGCCGAAAACATGCTGAAAATCGATATTTTTGGTGCCCAAAGTCGTTATCTCAAATTCAGGCCCAAAACACCCGAAAATTCGATATTTTGGGGGCCCAGAAACGATGTGTACATGCCTACTCCGTGTTAGAGTATTTTCATAATACAGGCCCAAAACATGCTGAAAATCGATCTTTTAGGTGCGCAAAATCAATATGTGCATGCATCTTCTGTACCCGTTTATATCTCAAATTCAGGCACAAAAAAAAACAAAAATTCTATATTTTGGGGTCCCAGAAGCGATCTGTACATGCCTACTCAGTGCTAGAATATTTTCAAAATATAGGCCCAAAACATGCTAAAAATCGATATTTTAGGTTCCCAAAGTCGTTATCTCAAATTCAGGCCCAAAACACCCGAAAATTCGATATTTTGGGGTCCCAGAAGCGATCTGTACACGCCTACTCAAATACAGGCCGAAAACATGATGAAAATCAATTTTTTAGGTGCCCAAAAGTCGATATGTGCATGCATCTTTTGTACCCGTTTATATCTCAAATTCAGGCTCAAAAAACCCGAAAATTCGATATTTTGGGGTCCCAGAAGCGATCTGTACATGCCTACTCGGTGTTAGAATATTTTCAAAATATAGGCCCAAAACATGCTAAAAATCGATATTTTAGGTGCCCAAAGTCGGTATCTCAAATTCAGGCACAAAACACCCGAAAATTCGATATTTTGGGGTCCCAGAAGCTATCTGTACATGCCTACTCAGTACTAGATTGTTTTCAAAATATAGGCTCAAATCATGCTAAAAATCGATATTTTAAGTGTCCAAAGTCAATATGTGCATGCATCTTCTGTACCCGTTTATATCTCAAATTCAGGCTCAAAACCCGAAAATTCGGTATTTTTGGGTCCTAGAAGCGATCTATACATGCCTACTCCTAGTTAGAATGTTTTCAAGATACAGACCAAAAACTTGCTCAAAATCGATATTTTAGGTGCCCAAATGTCGATATGTGCATGCATCTTCAGTACCCGTTTATATCTCAAATTCAGGCTCAAAACACCCGAAAATTCGATATTTTGGGGTCCCAGAAGCGATCAGTACATGCCTACTCCGTGTTAGAGTATTTTCATAATACAGGCCCAAAACATGCTGAAAATCAATCTTTTAGGTGCCCAAAGTCAATATGTGCATGCATCTTCTGTACCCGGTTATATCTCAAATTCAGGCTCAAAAAACCCGAAAATTCGATAATTCGGGGTCCCAGAAAACGATCTGTACATGCCTACTCAGTGCTAGAATATTTTCAAAAAATAGGCCCAAAACATGCTAAAAATTGAGATTTTAGGTGTCCAAAGTCGTTATCTCAAATTCAGGCCCAGAACAAACGAAAATTCGATATTTTGGGGTCCCAAAAGCGATCTGTACATGCCTACTCCGTGTTAGAGTATTTTCAAAATACAGGCCCAAAACATACTGAAAATCGATCTTTTAGGTGCCCAAAAGTCGATATGTGAATGCATCTTCTGTACCTGTTTATATCTCAAATTCAGGCTCCAAATACCCGAAAATTCGATATTTTTGGGTCCCAGAAGCGATCTGTACATGCCTATTCAGATGCAGGCCCAAAACATGCTGAAAATTAATATTTTAGGTGCCGAAAGTCAATACGTGTATGCATCTTCTGCACCCGTTTATATCCCAAATTCAACCTCAAAATACCCAAAAATTCGATATTTTTGGGTCCCAGAAACGATCTGTACATGCCTACTCAGTTCTGGAATGTTTTCAAAATATAGGCTCAAAACATGCAAAAAATCGATATTTTAAGTGTCCAAAGTCGATATGTGCATGCATCTTCTGTACCCGTTTATATCTGAAATTCAGTTTCAAAACACCCGAAAATTGGGTATTTTTGGGTCCTAGAAGCGATCTATACATGCCTACTCCTAGTTAGAATGTTTTCAGAATATACAGGCCTAAAACATCCTGAAAATCGATCTTTTAGGTGCCCAAAAGTCGATATGTGCATGCATCTTCTGTACCCGTTTATATCTCAAATTCATGCTCCAAACACCCGAAAATTCGATATTTTCAAAATACAGACCCAAAACATGCTGAAAATCGATATTCTAGGTTCCCAAAGTCAATATGTGCATGCATCTTCTGTACCAGTTTATATCTCAAATTCAGGCTCAAAACACACGAAAATTCGATATTTTGGGGTCCCATAAGCGATCTGTACATGCCTACTCTGTGTTAGAGTATTTTCAAAATACAGGCCCAAATCATACTGAAAATCGATCTTTTAGGTGCCCAAAAGTCGATATGTGAATGCAGATTCTGTACTCGTTTATATCTTAAATTCAGGCTCCAAACACCCGAAAATTCGATATTTTGGGGTCCCAGAAACGATCTGCACATGCCTACTCCGTGTTAAAGTATTTTCATAATACGGGCCCAAAACATGCTGAAAATCGATCTTTTAGGTGCCCAAAGTCAATATGTGCATGCATCTTCTGTACACGTTTATATCTCATATTCAGGCTCAAAAAACCCGAAAATTCGATATTTTGGGGTCCCAGAAGCGATCTGTACATGCCTACTCAGTGCTAGAATATTTTCAAAATATAGGCCCAAAACATTCTAAAAATCGATATTTTAGGTGCCCAAAGTCGATATCTCAAATTCAGGCACAAAACACCCGAAAATTCGATATTTTGGGGTCCCAGAAGCGATCTTTACACGCCTACTCAAATACAGGCCGAAAACATGCTGAAAATCGATATTTTTGGTGCCCAAAGTCGTTATCTCAAATTCAGGCCCAAAACACCCGAAAATTCGATATTTTGGGGGCCCAGAAACGATGTGTACATGCCTACTCCGTGTTAGAGTATTTTCATAATACAGGCCCAAAACATGCTGAAAATCGATCTTTTAGGTGCGCAAAATCAATATGTGCATGCATCTTCTGTACCCGTTTATATCTCAAATTCAGGCACAAAAAAACCCAAAAATTCTATATTTTGGGGTCCCAGAAGCGATCTGTACATGCCTACTCAGTGCTAGAATATTTTCAAAATATAGGCCCAAAACATGCTAAAAATCGATATTTTAGGTGCCCAAAGTCGGTATCTCAAATTCAGGCACAAAACACCCGAAAATTCGATATTTTGGGGTCCCAGAAGCGATCTGTACATGCCTACTCAGTACTAGATTGTTTTCAAAATATAGGCTCAAATCATGCTAAAAATCGATATTTTAAGTGTTCAAAGTCAATATGTGCATGCATCTTCTGTACCCGTTTATATCTCAAATTCAGGGTCAAAACCCGAAAATTCGGTATTTTTGGGTCCTAGAAGCGATCTATACATGCCTACTCCTAGTTAGAATGTTTTCAAGATACAGACCAAAAACATGCTCAAAATCGATATTTTAGGTGCCCAAATGTCGATATGTGCATGCATCTTCAGTACCCGTTTATATCTCAAATTCAGGCTCAAAACACCCGAAAATTCGATATTTTGGGGTCCCAGAAGCGATCAGTACATGCCTACTCCGTGTTAGAGTATTTTCATAATACAGGCCCAAAACATGCTGAAAATCAATCTTTTAGGTGCCCAAAGTCAATATGTGCATGCATCTTCTGTACCCGTTTATATCTCATATTCAGGCTCAAAAAACCCGAAAATTCGATATTTTGGGGTCCCAGAAGCGATCTGTACATGCCTACTCAGTGCTAGAATATTTTCAAAATATAGGCCCAAAACATTCCAAAAATCGATATTTTAGGTGCCCAAAGTCGATATCTCAAATTCAGGCCCAGAACAAACGAAAATTCGATATTTTGGGGTCCCAAAAGCGATCTGTACATGCCTACTCCGTGTTAGAGTATTTTCAAAATACAGGCCCAAAACATACTGAAAATCGATCTTTTAGGTGCCCAAAAGTCGATATGTGAATGCATCTTCTGTACCCGTTTATATCTCAAATTCAGGCTCCAAATACCCGAAAATTCGATATTTTTGGGTCCCAGAAGCGATCTGTACATGCCTATTCAGATGCAGGCCCAAAACATGCTGAAAATTAATATTTTAGGTGCCGAAAGTCAATACGTGTATGCATCTTCTGTTCCCGTTTATATCCCAAATTCAACCTCAAAATACCCAAAAATTCGATATTTTTGGGTCCCAGAAACGATCTGTACATGCCTACTCAGTTCTGGAATGTTTTCAAAATATAGGCTCAAAACATGCAAAAAATCGATATTTTAAGTGTCCAAAGTCGATATGTGCATGCATCTTCTGTACCCGTTTATATCTGAAATTCAGGATCAAAACACCCGAAAATTGGGTATTTTTGGGTCCTAGAAGCGATCTATACATGCCTACTCCTAGTTAGAATGTTTTCAGAATATACAGGCCTAAAACATCCTGAAAATCGATCTTTTAGGTGCCCAAAAGTCGATATGTGCATGCATCTTCTGTACCCGTTTATATCTCAAATTCATGCTCCAAACACCCGAAAATTCGATATTTTCAAAATAAAGACCCAAAACATGCTGAAAATCGATATTCTAGGTTCCCAAAGTCAATATGTGCATGCATCTTCTGTACCAGTTTATATCTCAAATTCAGGCTCAAAACACACGAAAATTCGATATTTTGGGGTCCCATAAGCGATCTGTACATGCCTACTCTGTGTTAGAGTATTTTCAAAATACAGGCCCAAATCATACTGAAAATCGATCTTCTAGGTGCCCAAAAGTCGATATGTGAATGCAGATTCTGTACTCGTTTATATCTTAAATTCAGGCTCCAAACACCCGAAAATTCGATATTTTGGGGTCCCAGAAACGATCTGTACATGCCTACTCCGTGTTAAAGTATTTTCATAATACGGGCCCAAAACATGCTGAAAATCGATCTTTTAGGTGCCCAAAGTCAATATGTGCATGCATCTTCTGTACCCGTTTATATCTCATATTCAGGCTCAAAAAACCCGAAAATTCGATATTTTGGGGTCCCAGAAGCGATCTGTACATGCCTACTCAGTGCTAGAATATTTTCAAAATATAGGCCCAAAACATTCTAAAAATCGATATTTTAGGTGCCCAAAGTCGATATCTCAAATTCAGGCACAAAACACCCGAAAATTCGATATTTTGGGGTCCCAGAAGCGATCTTTACACGCCTACTCAAATACAGGCCGAAAACATGCTGAAAATCGATATTTTTGGTGCCCAAAGTCGTTATCTCAAATTCAGGCCCAAAACACCCGAAAATTCGATATTTTGGGGGCCCAGAAACGATGTGTACATGCCTACTCCGTGTTAGAGTATTTTCATAATACAGGCCCAAAACATGCTGAAAATCGATCTTTTAGGTGCGCAAAATCAATATGTGCATGCATCTTCTGTACCCGTTTATATCTCAAATTCAGGCTCAAAAAACCCAAAAATTCTATATTTTGGGGTCCCAGAAGCGATCTGTACATGCCTACTCAGTGCTAGAATATTTTAAAAATATAGGCCCAAAACATGCTAAAAATCGATATTTTAGGTTCCCAAAGTCGTTATCTCAAATTCAGGCCCAAAACACCCGAAAATTCGATATTTTGGGGGCCCAGAAGCGATCTGTACATGCCTACTCCGTGTTAGAGTATTTTCAAAATAGAGGCCCAAAACATACTAAAAATCGATCTTTTAGGTGCACAAAAGTCAATATGTGTATTCATCTTCTGCACCCGTTTATATCCCAAATTCAACCTCAAAACAACCGAAAATTCTATATTTTTGGGTCCCAGAAGCGATCTGTACATGCCTACTCAGTGCTAGAATGTTTTCAAAATATAGGCTCAAAACATGCTAAAAATCGATATTTTAAGTGTCCAAAGTCAATATGTGCATGCATCTTCCGTACCCGTTTATATCTCAAATTCAGGCTCAAAACACCCGAAAATTTTGAATTTTTGGGTCCTAGAAGCGATCTACACATGCCTACTCCTAGTTAGAATGTTTTCAAGATACAGACCAAAAACATGCTCAAAATCGATATTTTAGGTGCCCAAATGTCGATATGTGCATGCATCTTCAGTACCCGTTTATATCTAAAATTCAGGCTCAAAACACCCGAAAATTCGATATTTTGGGGTCCCAGAAGCGATCAGTACATGCCTACTCCGTGTTAGAGTATTTTCAAAATACAGGCCCAAAACATACTGAAAATCGATCTTTTATGTGCCCAAAAGTCGATATGTGAATGCATATTCTGTACCCGTTTATATGTTAAATTCAGGCTCCAAACACCCGAAAAATCGATATTTTGGGGTTCCAGAAACGATCTGTACATGTCTACTCAGATACAGGCCCAAAACATGCTGAAAATAGATATTTTAGGTGCCCAAAGTCAATATGTGTATGCATCTTCTGCACCCATTTATATTCCAAATTCAACTTCAAAACACCCGAAAATTCGATATTTTGGGGTCCCAGAAGCGATCAGTACATGCCTACTCCGTGTTAGAGTATTTTCATAATACAGGCCCAAAACATACTGAAAATCGATCTTTTAGGTGCCCAAAGTCAATATGTGCATATATTTTCTGTTCCCGGTTATATCTCAAATTCAGGCTCAAAAAACCCGAAAATTCGATATTTTGGGGTCCCAGAAGCGATCTGTACATGCCTACTCATTGCTAGAATATTTTCAAAATATAGGCCCAAAACATGCTAAAAATCGATATTTTGCTGTAGGTGCCCAAAGTCGATATCTCAAATTCAGGCCCAGAACACCCAAAAATTCGATATTTTGGGGTCCCAGAAGCGATCTGTACATGCCTACTATGTGTTAGAGTTTTTTCAAAATACAGGCCCAAAACATACTGAAAATCGATCTTTTAGGTGCCCAAAAGTCGATATCTGCATAAGTCTCCTGTACCCGTTTATATCTCAAATTCAGGCTCTAAATACCCGAAAATTCGATATTTTGGGGTCCCAGAAGCGATCTGTACACACCTAATCAGATGCAGGCCCAAAACATGCTGAAAAATGATATTTTAGGTGCCCAAAGTCAATACGTGTATGCATCTTCTGCACCCGTTTATATCCCAAATTCAACCTCAAAATACCCAAAAAATTCGATATTTTGGGGTCCCAGAAACGATCTGTACATGCCTACTCAGTGCTTGAATGTTTTCAAAATATAGCCTCAAAACATGCAAAAAATCGATATTTTAAGTGTCCAAAGTCGTTATGTGCATGCATCTTCTGTAGCCGTTTATATCTCAAATTCAGGCTCAAAACACCCGAAAATCTGGTATTTTTGGGTCCTAGAAGTAATCTGTACATGCCTACTCCTAGTTAGAATGTTTTCAAGATACAGACCCAAAACATGCTCAAAATCGATAGTTTAGGTGCCCAAAAGTCGATATGTGCATGCATCTTCAGTACCCGTTTATATCTCAAATTCAGGCTCGAAACACCCGAACATTCGATATTTTGGTGTCCCAGAAACGATCTGTAAATGCCTACTCCGTGTTAGAGTATTTTCAAAATACAGGCCCAAAACATGCTGAAAATCGATATTCTAGGTTCCCAAAGTCAATATGTGCATTAATCTTCTGTACCCGTTTATATCTCAAATTCAGGCTCAAAACACCCGAAAATTCGATATTTTGGGGTCCCATAAGCGATCTGTACACGCCTACTCAGTGCTAGAATATTTTCAAAAAATAGGCCCAAAACATGCTAAAAATCGATATTTTAGTTGCCCAAAGTCGATATCTCAAATTCAGGCCCAAAACACCCGAAAAATTCGATATTTTAGGGTCCCAGAAGCGGTCTGTACATGCCTACTCTGTGTTAGAGTATTTTCAAATTACAGGCCCAAAACATACTGAAAATCGATCTTTTAGGTGCACAAAAGTCGATATGTGAATGCCTATTCTGTACCCGTTTATATCTCAAATTCAGGCTCCAAACACCCGAAAATTCGAGATTTTGGGGTCCCAGAAACGATCTGTACATGCCTACTCAGATACAAGCCCAAAACATGCTGAAAATCGATATTTTAGGTGCCCAAAGTCAATATGTGTATGCATCTTCGGCACCCGTTTATATTCCAAATTCAACCTCAAAACACCCGAAAGTTCGATATTTTTATGTCCCACAAGCGATCTCTACATGCCTACTCAGTGTTAGAAATTTTTCAAAATATAGGCTCAAAACATGCTAAAAATCGATATTTTAAGTGTCCAAAGTCGATATGTGCATGCATCTTCTGTACCCGTTTATATCTCAAATTCAGGCTCAAAACACCCGAAAATTCGGTATTTTTGGGTCATACAAGCGATCTGTACATGCCTACTCCTAGTTAGAATATTTTCAAAAAATAGGCCCAAAACATGCTAAAAATCGATATTTTAGTTGCCCAAAGTCGATATCTCAAATTCAGGCCCAAAACACCCGAAAAATTCGATATTTTAGGGTCCCAGAAGCGGTCTGTACATGCCTAGTCTGTGTTAGAGTATTTTCATAATACAGGCCCAAAACATGCTGAAAATCGATCTTTTAGGTGCCCAAAGTCAATATGTGCGTATATATTCTGTACCCGTTTATATCTCAAATTAAGGCTCAAAAAACCCGAAAGTTCGATATTTTGGGGTCCCAGAAGCGATCTGTACATGCCTACTCATTGCTAGAATATTTTCAAAATATAGGCCCAAAACATGCTAAAAATCGATATTTTGCTGTAGGTGCCCAAAGTCGATATCTCAAATTCAGGCCAAGAACACCCAAAAATTCGATATTTTGGGGTCCCAGAAGCGATTTGTACATGCCTACTCCGTGTTAGAGTTTTTTCAAAATACATGCCCAAAACATACTGAAAATCGATCTTTTAGGTGCCCACAAGTCGATATGTGCATAAGTCTTCTGTACCCGTTTATATCTCAAATTCAGGCTCTAAATACCCGAAAATTCGATATTTTGGGGTCCCAGAAGCGATCTGTACACGCCTACTCAGATGCAGGCCCAAAACATGCTGAAAATTGATATTTTAGGTGCCCAAAGTCAATACGTGTATGCATCTTCTGCACCCGTTTATATCCTAAATTCAATCTCAACACACCCTAAAAATTCAATATTTTGGGGTCCCAGAAACGATCTGTACATGCCTACTCAGTGCTATAATGTTTTCAAAATATAGGCTCAAAACATGCAAAAAATCGATATTTTAAGTGTCCAAAATCGATATGTTCATGCATCTTCTGTACCCGTTTATATCTCAAATTCAGGCTCAAAACACCCGAAAATCTAGTATTTTTGGGTCCTAGAAGCAATCTGTACATGCCTACTCCTAGTTAGAATGTTTTCAAGATACAGACCCAAAACATGCTCAAAATCGATATTTTAGGTGCCCAAAAGTCGATATGTGCATGCATCTTCAGTACCCGTTTATATCTTAAATTCAGGCTCAAAATACCCGAACATTCGATATTTTGGGGTCCCAGAAGCGATCTGTACACGCCTACTCAGATGCAGGCCCAAAACATGCTGAAAATTGATATTTTAGGTGCCCAAAGTCAATACGTGTATGCATCTTCTGCACCCGTTTATATCCCAAATTCAATCTCAACACACCCTAAAAATTCAATATTTTGGGGTCCCAGAAACGATCTGTACATGCCTACTCAGTGCTAGAATATTTTCAAAATATAGGCTCAAAACATGCAAAAAATCGATATTTTAAGTGTCCAAAATCGATATGTTCATGCATCTTCTGTACCCGTTTATATCTCAAATTCAGGCTCAAAACACCCGAAAATCTAGTATTTTTGGGTCCTAGAAGCAATCTGTACATGCCTACTCCTAGTTAGAATGTTTTCAAGATACAGACCCAAAACATGCTCAAAATCGATATTTTAGGTGCCCAAAAGTCGATATGTGCATGCATCTTCAGTACCCGTTTATATCTTTAATTCAGGCTCAAAATACCCGAACATTCGATATTTTGGGGTCCCAGAAACGATCTGTACATGCCTACTCTGTGTTAGAGTATTTTCAAAATACAGGCCCAAAACATACTGAAAATCGATCTTTTAGGTGCCCAAAAGTCGATATGTGAATGCCTATTCTGTACCCGTTTATATCTCAAATTCAGGCTAAAAACACCCGAAAATTCGATATTTTGGGATCCCAGAAGCGATCTGTACATGCCTACTCAGATACAGGCCCAAAACATGCTGAAAATCGATATTTTAGGTGCCCAAAGTCAATATGTGTATGCTTCTTCTGCACCCGTTTATATCCCAAATTCAACCTCAAATCACCCGAAAATTCAATATTTTTGGGTCGCAGAAGTGATCTGTACATGCCTAACCAGTGCTAGAATGTTTTCAAAATATAGGCTCAAAACATGCTAAAAATTGATATTTTAAGTGTCCAAAGTCGATATGTGCATGCATCTTCTGTACCCGTTTATATTTCAAATTAAGACTCAAAAAACCCAAAAAATCGGTATTTTTGGTCCGTAGAATGTTTTCAAGATACAGACCCAAAACATGCTCAAAATCGATATTTTAAGTGTCCAAAGTCGATATGTGCATGCATCTTCTGTACCCGTTTATATCTCAAATTAAGGCTCAAAAAACCCGAAAATTCGGTATTTTTGGTCCCTAGAAGCGATCTGTACATGTCTACTCCTAGTTAGAATGTTTTCAAGATTCAGACCCAAAACATGCTCAAAATCGATATTTTAGGTGCCCAAAGTCGATATGTGAAAGCATCTTCTGTACCCGTTTATATCTCAAATTCAGGCTCAAAACACCCGAAAATTCGATATTTTGGGGTCCCAGAAGCGATCTGTACAAGCCTACTCAGTGCTAGAATATTTTTAAAATATAGGCCCAAAACATGCTAAAAATCGATATTTTTGGTGCCCGAAGTCGATATCTCAAATTCAGGCCCAAAACACCCGAAAATTCGATATTTTGGGGTCCCAGAAGCGATCTGTACATGCCTACTCCGTGTTAGAGTATTTTCAATATACAGGCCCAAAACATACTGAAAACCGATCTTTTAGGTGACCAAAAGTCGATATGGGCATGCATCTTCTGTACCCGTTTATATCTCAAATTCAGGCTCCAAACACCCGAAAATTCGATATTTTGGGGTCCCAGAAGCGATCTGTACATGCCTACTCAGATACAGGCCCAAAACATGCTGAAAATCGATATTTTTGATGCCTAAAGTCAATATGTGTATGCATCTTCTGCATTCGTTTATATCTCAAATTCAACCTCAAAACTCTCGAATATTCGATATTTTTGGGTCCCAGAAGCGATCTGTACATGCCTACTGAGTGCTAGAATGTTTTCAAAATATAGGCTCAAAACATGCTAAAAATCGATATTTTAAGTGTCCAAAGTCGATATGTGCATGAATCTTCTGTACCCGTTTATATCTCAAATTCAGGCTCAAAACACCCGAAAATTCGGTATTTTTGGGTCCTAGAAGCGATCTGTACATGCCTACACCTAGTTAGAATGTTTTCAAGATACAGACCCAAAACATGCTCAAAATCGATATCTTATGTGCCCAAAAGTCAATATGTGCATGCATCTTCAGTACCCGTTTATATCGCAAATTCAGGCTCAAAACACCCGAAAATTCAATATTTTGGGGTCCCAGAAGCGATCTGTACATGCCTACTCCTTGTTAGAGTATTTTCAAAATTCAGGCCCAAAACATGCTGAAAATCGATCTTTTAGGTGCACAAAAGTCAATATGTGCATGCATCTTCTGTACCCGTTTTGTCTCCTGTACCCGTTTATATCTCAAGTTCAGGCTCAAAACACACGAAAATTCGATATTTTGGGGTCCCTGAAGCGATCTGTACATGCCTACTCAGATACAGGCCCAAAACATGCTGAAAATCGTTATTTTAGGTGCCCAAGGTCAATATGTGTATGCATCTTCTGCACCCGTTTATATCCCAAATTCAACCTCAAAACACCCGAAAATTCAATATTTTTGGGTCTCAGAAGCGATCTGTATATACCTACTCATTGCTAGAATGTTTTCAAAATATAGGCTCAAATCATGCTAAAAATCGATATTTTAAGTGTCCAAAGTCGATAAGTGCATTCATCTTCTGTACCCGTTTATATCTCAAATTAAGGCTAAAAAAAAAAACGAAAATTCGGTATTTTTGGTCCCTAGAAGCGATCTGTACATGCCTACTCCTAGTTAGAATGTTTTCAATATACAGACCCAAAACATGCTCAAAATCGATATTTTAGGTGCCCAAAGTCGATATGTGAATGCATCTTCTGTACCCGTTTATATCTCAAATTCATTCTCAAAACACCCGAAAATTCGATATTTTTGGGTCCCAGAAGCGATCTGTACATGCCTACTCCGTGTTAGAGTATTTCCAATATACAGGCCCAAAACATGCTCAAAATCGATATTTTAGGTGCCCAAAGTCGATATGTGAAAGCATCTTCTGTACCCGTTTATATCTCAAATTCAGGCTCAAAACACCCGAAAATTCGATATTTTGGGGTCCCAGAAGCGATCTGTACAAGCCTACTCAGTGCTAGAATATTTTTAAAATATAGGCCCAAAACATGATAAAAATCGATATTTTAGGTGCCCGAAGTCGATATCTCAAATTCAGGCCCAAAACACCCGAAAATTCGATATTTTGGGGTCCCAGAAGCGATCTGTACATGCCTACTCCGTGTTAGAGTATTTTCAATATACAGGCCCAAAACATACTGAAAACCGATCTTTTAGGTGACCAAAAGTCGATATGTGCATGCATCTTCTGTACCCGTTTATATCTCAAATTCAGGCTCCAAACACCCGAAAATTCGATATTGTGGTGTCCCAGAAGCGATCTGTACATGCCTACTCAGATACAGGCCCAAAACATGCTGAAAATCGATATTTTTGATGCCTAAAGTTAATATGTGTATGCATCTTCTGCACTCGTTTATATCTCAAATTCAACCTCAAAACTCTCGAATATTCGATATTTTTGGGTCCCAGAAGCGATCTGTACATGCCTACTGAGTGCTAGAATGTTTTCAAAATATAGGCTCAAAACATGCTAAAAATCGATATTTTAAGTGTCCAAAGTCGATATGTGCATGAATCTTCTGTACCCGTTTATATCTCAAATTCAGGCTCAAAACACCCGAAAATTCGGTATTTTTGGGTCCTAGAAGCGATCTGTACATGCCTACACCTAGTTAGAATGTTTTCAAGATACAGACCCAAAACATGCTCAAAATCGATATCTTAGGTGCCCAAAAGACAATATGTGAATGCATCTTCAGTACCCGTTTATATCGCAAATTCAGGCTCAAAACACCCGAAAATTCGATATTTTGGGGTCCCGGAAGCGATCTGTACATGCCTACTCCTTGTTAGAGTATTTTCAAAATTCAGGCCCAAAACATGCTGAAAATCGATCTTTTAGGTGCACAAAAGTCAATATGTGCATGCATCTTCTGTACCCGTTTATATCTCCTGTACCCGTTTATATCTCAAATTCAGGCTCCAAACACCCGAAAATTCGATATTTTGGGGTCCCAGAAGCGATCTGTACATGCCTACTCAGATACAGGCCCAAAACATGCTGAAAATCGATATTTTTGATGCCTAAAGTCAATATGTGTATGCATCTTCTGCACTCGTTTATATCTCAAATTCAACCTCAAAACTCTCGAATATTCGATATTTTTGGGTCCCAGAAGCGATCTGTACATGCCTACTGAGTGCTAGAATGTTTTCAAAATATAGGCTCAAAACATGCTAAAAATCGATATTTTAAGGGTCCAAAGTCTATAAGTGCATTCATCTTCTGTACCCGTTTATATCTCAAATTAAGGCTAAAAAGAAACGAAAATTCGGTATTTTTGGTCCCTAGAAGCGATCTGTACATGCCTACTCCTAGTTAGAATGTTTTCAATATACAGACCCAAAACATGCTCAAAATCGATATTTTAGGTGCCCAAAGTCGATATGTGAATGCATCTTCTGTACCCGTTTATATCTCAAATTCATTCTCAAAACACCCGAAAATTCGATATTTTTGGGTCCCAGAAGCGATCTGTACATGCCTACTCCGTGTTAGAGTATTTCCAATATACAGGCCCAAAACATATTGAAAATCGATCTTTTAGGTGCCCAAAAGTCGATATGTGCATGCATCTTCTGTACCCGTTTATATCTCAAATTCAGGCTCCAAACACCCGAAAATTCGATATTTTGGGGTCCCAGAAGCGATCTGTACATGCCTACTCAGATACAGGCCCAAAACATGCTGATAATCGATATTTATGGTGCCTAAAGTCAATATGTGTATGTATCTTCTGCACTCGTTTATATCTCAAATTCAACCTCAAAACACTCGAAAATTCGATATTTTTGGGTCCCAGAAGCGATCTGTACATGCCTACTGAGTGCTAGAATGTTTTCAAAATATAGGCTTAAAACATGCTAAAAATCGATATTTTAAGTGTCCAAAGTCGATATGTGCATGCATCTTCTGTACCCGTTTATATCTCAAATTCAGGCTCATAACACCCGAAAATTCGATATTTTGGGGTCCCAGAAGTGATCTGTACATGCCTACTTAGCGCTAGAATATTTTCAAAATATAGGCTTAAAACATGCTTAAAATCGATATTTTAGGTGCCCAAAGTCGATATTTCAAATTCAGGCCTATAACACCCGAAAATTCAATATTTTGGGGCCCCAGAAGCGATGTGTACATGCCTACTCCGTGTTAGAATATTTTAAAAATACAGGCCCAAAACATTCTGAAAATCGATCTTTTAGGTGCCAAAAAGTCGATATGTGCATGCATCTTCTGTACCAGTTTATATCTCAAATTCAGGCTCCAAACACCCGAAAATTCGTTATTTTTGGGTCTTAAAAGCGATCTGTACATGCCTACTCCGTGTTAGAGTATTTTCAAAATAGAGGACCAAAACATACTAAAAATCGATATTTTAGGAGACCAAAGTCAATATGTGTATGCATCTTCTGTACCCGTTTATATCTCAAATTCAGGCTCCAAACACCCGAAAATTCGATATTTTGGGGTCCCAGAAGCGATCTGTAGATGCCTACTCAGACACAGGCCCAAAACAAGCAGAAAATCGATATTTTAGGTCCCTAAACTCAATATGTGTGTATGCATCTTCTGCACCCATTTATATCCCAAATTCAACCTCAAAACACCCGAAAATTGAATATTTTTGGGTCTCAGAAGCAATCTGTACATGCCTACTCAGTGCTAGAATGTTTTCAAAATATAGGCTCGAAACATTCTAAAAATCGATATTTTAAGTGTCCAAAGTCGATATGTGCATGCATCTTCTGTACCCGTTTATATCTCAAATTAAGGCTCAAAAAACCCTAAAATTTGGTATTTTTTGTCCCTAGAAGCGATCTGTACATGTCTACACCTAGTTAGAATGTTTTCAAGATACAGACCCAAAACATGCTCAAAATCGATATTTTAGGTGCCCAAAGTCGATATGTGAAAGCATCTTCTGTACCCGTTTATATCTCGAATTAAGGCTCAAAACACCCGAAAGTTCGATATTTTGGAGTCCCAGAAGCGATCTGTACAAGCCTACTCAGTGCTAGAATATTTTTAAAATATAGGCCCAAAACATGCTAAAATTAGATATTTTAGGTGCCCGAAGTCGATATATCTAATTCAGATCCAAAACACCCGAAAATTCGATATTTTTGGGTCCCAGAAGCGATCTGTACATGCCTGCTCCGTTTTAGAGTATTTCCAATATACAGGCCCAAAACATACGGAAAATCGATCTTTTAGGTGCCCAAAAGTCGATATGTGCATGCATCTTCTGTACCCGTTTATATCTCAAATTCAGGCTCCAAACACCCGAAAATTCGATATTTTGGGGTCCCAGAAGCGATCTGTATATGCCTACTCAGTTACAAGCCCAAAACATGCTGATAATTGATATTTTTGGTGCCTAAAGTCAATATGTGTATGTATCTTCTGCACTCGTTTATATCTCAAATTCAACCTCAAAACACTCGAAAATTCGATATTTTTGGGTCCCAGAAGCGATCTGTACATGCCTACTGAGTACTAGAATGTTTTCAAAATATAGGCTTAAAACTTGCTAAAAATCGATATTTTAAGTGTCCAAAGTCGATATGTGCATGCATCTTCTGTACCCGTTTATATCTCAAATTCAGGCTCAAAACACCCGAAAATTCGATATTTTGGGGTCCCAGAAGTGATCTGTACATGCCTACTTAGCGCTAGAATATTTTTATAATATAGGCTTAAATCATGCTAAAAATCGATATTTTAGGTGCACAAAGTCGGTATATCAAATTCAGGCCTATAACACCCGAAAATTCAATATTTTGGGGCCCCAGAAGCGATGTGTACATGCCTACTCCGTGTTAGAATATTTTAAAAATACAGGCCCAAAACATACTGAAAATCGATCTTTTAGGTGCCAAAAAGTCGATATGAGCATGCATCTTCTGTACCCGTTTATATCTCAAATTCAGGCTCCAAACACCCGAAAATTCGATATTTTGGGGTCCCAGAAGCGATCTGTACATGCCTACTCAGATATAGGTCCAAAACATGCTGAAAATCGATATTTTATGTGCCCAAAGTCAATATGTGTATGCATCTTATGCACTCGTTTATATCTCAAATTCAACCTCAAAACACCCGAAAATTCGATATTTTTGGGTCCCAGAAGCGATCTGTACATGCCTACTCAGTGCTAGAATGTTTTCAAAATATAGGCTCAAAACATACTAAAATTCGATATTTTAAGTGTCCAAAGTCGATATGTGCATGCATCTTCTGTACCTTTTTATATCTCAAATTCAGGCTCAAAACACCCGAAAATTCGATATTTTTGGGTCTTAGAAGTGATCTGTACATGCCTACTTAGCGCTAAATTATTTTCAAAATATAGGCCCAAAACAAGCTAAAAATCGATATTTTAGGTGCCCAAAGTCGATATTTCAAGTTCAGACCCATTACACCCGAAAATTCGTTATTTTTGGGTCCTAAAAGCGATCTGTACATGCCTACTCCGTGTTAGAGTATTTTCAAAATAGAGGCCCAAAACATACTAAAAATCGATATTTTAGGTGCACAAAAGTCAATATGTGTATGCATCTTCTGTACCCGTTTATATCTCAAATTCAGGCTCCAAACACCCGAAAATTCGATATTTTGGGGTCCCAGAAGCGATCTGTACATGCCTACTCAGATACAGGCCCAAAACATGCTGATAATCGATATTTTTGGTGCCTAAAGTCAATATGTCTATGCATCTTCTGCACCCGTTTATATCCCAAATTCAACATCAAAACACCCGAAAATTCGATATTTTTGGGTCCCAGAAGCGATCTGTACATGCCTACTCAGTGCTAGAATGTTTTCAAAATATAGGCTCAAAACATGCTAAAAATCGATATTTTAGGTGACCAAAGTCAATATGTGTATGCATCTTCTGCACCCGTTTATATCCCAAATTCAACATCAAAACACCCGAAAATTCGATATTTTGGGGTCCCAGAAGCGATCTGTACAAGCCTACTCAGTGCTAGAATATTTTTGAAATATAGGCCCAAAACATGCTAAAATTCGATATTTTAGGTGCCCGAAGTCGATATCTCAAATTCAGATCCAAAACACCCGAAAATTCGATATTTTTGGGTCCCAGAAGCGATCTGTACATGCCTACTCCGTGTTAGAGTATTTTCAATATACAGGCCCAAAACATACAGAAAATCGATCTTTTAGGTGCCCAAAAGTCGATATGTGCATGCATCTTCTGTACCCGTTTATATCTCAAATTCAGGCTCCAAACACCCGAAAATTCGATATTTTGGGGTCCCAGAAGCGATCTGTACATGCCTACTCAGATACAGGCCGAAACCATGCTAAAAATCGATATTTTTGGTGCCTAAAGTCAATATGTCTATGCATCTTCTGCACCCGTTTATATCCCAAATTCAACATCAAAACACCCGAAAATTCGATATTTTTGGGTCCCAGAAGCGATCTGTACATGCCTACTCAGTGCTAGAATGTTTTCAAAATATAGGCTCAAAACATGCTAAAAATCGATATTTTAGGTGACCAAAGTCAATATGTGTATGCATCTTCTGCACCCGTTTATATCCCAAATTCAACCTCAAAACTCTCGAAAATTCGATATTTTGGGGTCCCAGAAGCGATCTGTACATGCCTACTGAGTGCTAGAATGTTTTCAAAATATAGGCTCAAAACATGCTAAAAATCGATATTTTAAGTGTCCAAAGTCGATATGTGCATGAATCTTCTGTACCCGTTTATATCTCAAATTCAGGCTCAAAACACCCGAAAATTCGGTATTTTTGGGTCCTAGAAGCGATCTTTACATGCCTACTCCTAGGTAGAATGTTTTTTAAGATACAGGCCCAAAACATGCTGAAAATCTATATTTTAGGTGCCCAAGGTCAATATGTGTATGCATCTTCTGCACCCGTTTATATCCCAAATTCAACCTCAAAACACCCGAAAATTCAATATTTTTTGGTCTCAGAAGCGATCTTTACATGCCTACTCAGTGCTAGAATGTTTTCAAAATATAGGGTCAAAACATGCTAAAAATCGATATTTTAAGTGTCCAAAGTCGATATGTGCATGCATCTTCTGTAAACGTTTATATCTCAAATTCAGGCTCAAAAAACCCGAAAATTCGGTATTTTTGGTCCCTAGAAGCGATCTGTACATGTCTATTCCTAGTTAGAATATTTTCAAGATACAGACCCAAAACATGCTCAAAATCGATATTTTAGGTGCCCAAAGTCGATATGTGAATGCATCTTCTGTACCCGTTTATATCTCAAATTCAGTCTCAAAACACCCGAAAATTCGATAATTTGGGGTCCCAGAAGCGATCTGTATATGCCTACTCAGTGCTAGAATATTTTTAAAATATAGAACCAAAACATGCTAAAAATCGATATTTTAGGTGCCCAAAGTCGATATCTCAAATTGAGTCCCAAAACACCCGAAAATTCGATATTTTGGGGTCCCAGAAGCGATCTGTACATGCCTACTCCGTGTTAGAGTATTTTCAATATACAGGCCCAAAACATACAGAAAATCGATCTTTAATGTGCCCAAATGTCGATATGTGCATGCATCTTCTGTACCCGTTTATATCTCAAATTCAGGCTCCAAACACCCGAAAATTCGATATTTTGGGGTCCCAGAAGCGATCTGTACATGCCTACTGAGTGCTAGAATGTTTTCAAAATATAGGGTCAAAACATGCTAAAAATCGATATTTTAGGTGCCCAAAGTCGATATGTGCATGCATCTTCTGTACCCGTTTATATCTCAAATTCAGGCTAAAAAACACCCGAAAATTCGATATTTTGAGGTCCCAGAAGCGATCTGTACATGCTTACTCAGATACAGGCCCAAAACATGCTGATAATCGATATTTTTGGAGCCTAAAGTCAATATGTGTATGCATCTTCTGCACTCATTTATATCTCAAATTCAACCTCAAAACACTCAAAAGTTCGATATTTTTGGGTCCCAGAAGCGATCTGTACATGCCTACTGAGTGCTAGAATGTTTTAAAAATATAGGCTCAAAACATGCTAAAAATCGATATTTTAAGTGTCCAAAGTCGATATGTGCATGCATCTTCTGTACCCGTTTATATCTCAAATTCAGGCTAAAAACACCCGAAAATTCGATATTTTGGGGTCCCAGAAGTGATCTGTACATGCCTACTTAGCGCTAGAATATTTTCAAAATATAGACCCAAAACATGCTAAAAATCGATATTTTAGGTGCCCAAATTCGATATTTCAAATTCAGGCCCATAACACCCGAAAATTCGATATTTTGGGGTCCCAGAAGCGATGTGTACATGCCTACTCCGTGTTAGAATATTTTAAAAATACAGGCCCAAAACATACTAAAAATCGATCTTTTAAGTGCCAAAAAGTCGATATGTGCATGCATCTTCTGTACCCGTTTATATCTCAAATTCAGGCTCCAAACACCCAAAAATTCGATATTTTGGGGTACCAGAAGCGATCTGTACATGCCTACTCAGATACAGGCCCAAAACATGCTGAAAATCGATATTTTATGTGCCCAAAGTCAATATGTGTATGCATCTTATGCACTCGTTTATATCTCAAATTCAACCTCAAAACACCCGAAAATTCGATATTTTTGGGTCCTAGAAGCGATCTGTACATACCTACTCAGTGCTAGAATGTTTTCAAAGTATAGGCGCAAAACATGCTAAAAATCGATATCTTAAGTGTCCAAAGTCGATATGTGCATGCATCTTCTGTACCCGTTTATATCTCAAATTCAGGCTCCAAAAACCTGAAAATTCGATATTTTGGGGACCCAGAAGCGATCTGTACATGCCTACTCAGTGCTAGAATATTTTCAAAATATAGGCTCAAAACATGCTAAAAATCGATATTTTAGGTGACCAAAGTCAATATGTGTATGCATCTTCTGCACCCGTTTATATCCCAAATTTAACCTCAAAACACCCGAAAATCCGATATTTTTGGGTCCCAGAAGCGATCTGTACATACCTACTCAGTGCTAGTATGTTTTCGAAATATAGGACAAAGAAATGCTAAAAATCGATATTTTAGGTGCCCAAAGTCGATATCTCAAATTGAGGCCCAAAACACCCGAAAATTCGATATTTCGGGGTCCCAGAAGCGATCTGTACATGCCTACTCCGTGTTAGAGTATTTTTATTATACAGGCCCAAAACATACTGAAAATCGATCTTTTAGGTGCCCAAAAGTCGATATGTGCATGCATCTTCTGTACCCGTTTGTATCTCACATTCAGGCTCCAAACACCCGAAAATTCGATATTTTGAGGTCCCAGAAGCGATCTTTACATGCCTACTCAGATAAAGGCCCAAAACATGCTGATAATCGATATTTTTGGTGCCTAAAGTCAATATGTGTATGCATCTTCTGCACTCGTTTATATCTCAAATTCAACCTCAAAACACTCGAAAGTTCGATATATTTTGGGTCCCAGAAGCGATCTGTACATGCCTACTGCATGCTAGAATGTTTTCAAAATATAGGCTCAAAACATGCTAAAAATCGATATTTTAGGTAACCAAAGTCAATATGTGTATGCATCTTCTGCACCCGTTTATATCCCAAATTCAACATCAAAACACCCGAAAATTCGATATTTTGGGGTCCCAGAAGCGATCTGTACAAACCTACTCAGTGCTAGAATATTTTTAAAATATAGGCCCAAAACATGCTAAAATTCGATATTTTAGGTGCCCGAAGTCGATATCTCAAATTCAGATCCAAAACACCCGAAAATTCGATATTTTTGGGTCCCAGAAGCGATCTGTACATGCCTACTCCTTGTTAGAGTATTTTCAATATACAGGCCCAAAACATACTGAAAATCGATCTTTTAGGTGACAAAAAGTCGATATGTGCATGCATCTTCTGTACCCGTTTATATCTCAAATTCAGGCTCCAAACACCCGAAAATTCGATATTTTGGGGTCCTAGAAGCGATCTGTACATGCCTACTCAGATACAGGCCCAAAACATGCTGAAAATCGATATTTTTGGTGCCTAAAGTCAATATGTCTATGCATCTTCTGCACTCGTTTATATCTCAAATTCAACCTCAAAACTCTCGAAAATTCGATATTTTGGGGTCCCAGAAGCGATCTGTACATGCCTACTGAGTGCTAGAATGTTTTCAAAATATAAGCTCAAAACATGCTAAAAATCGATATTTTAAGTGTCCAAAGTCGATATGTGCATGAATCTTCTGTACCCGTTTATATCTCAAATTCAGGCTCAAAACACCCGAAAATTCGGTATTTTTGGGTCCTAGAAGCGATCTTTACATGCCTACTCCTAGTTAGAATGTTTTCAAGATAGAGGCCCAAAACATGCTGAAAATCGATATTTTAGGTGCCCAAGGTCAATATGTGTATGCGTCTTCTGCACCCGTTTATATCCCAAATTCAACCTCAAAACACCCGAAAATTCAATATTTTTTGGTCTCAGAAGTGATCCGTACATGCCTACTCAGTGCTAGAATGTTTTCAAAATATAGGCTCAAAACATGCTAAAAATCGATATTTTAAGTGTCCAAAGTCGATATGTGCATGCATCTTCTGTACCCGTTTATATCTCAAATATAGGCTCAAAAAAACCGAAAATTCGGTATTTTTGGTCCCTAGAAGCGATCTGTACATGTCTATTCCTAGTTAGAATATTTTCAAGATACAGACCCAAAACATGCTCAAAATCGATATTTTAGGTGCCCAAAGACGATATGTAAATGCATCTTCTGTACCCGTTTATATCTCAAATTCAGGCTCAAAACACCCGAAAATTCGATATTTTTGGGTCCCAGAAGCGATTTGTACATGCCTACTCAGTGCTAGAATATTTTTAAAATATAGAACCAAAACATGCTAAAAATCGATATTTTAGGTGCCAAAAGTCGATATCTCAAATTGAGGCCCAAAACACCCGAAAATTCGATATTTTGGGGTCCCAGAAGCGATCTGTACATGCCTACTCCGTGTTAGAGTATTTTCAATATACAGGCCCAAAACATTCTGAAAATCGATCTTTTAGGTGCCCAAAACTCGATATGTGCATGCATCTTCTGTACCCGTTTATATCTCAAATTCAGGCTCCAAACACCCGAAAATTCGATATTTTGAGGTCCCAGAAGCGATCTATACATGCTTACTCAGATACAGGCCCAAAACATGCTGATAATCGATATTTTTGGTGCCTAAAGTCAATATGTGTATGCATCTTCTGCACTCGTTTATATCTCAAATTCAACCTCAAAACACTCGAAAGTTCGATATTTTTGGGTACCAGAAGCGATCTGTACATGCCTACTGAGTGCTAGAATGTTTTCAAAATAAAGGCTCAAAACATGCTAAAAATCGATATTTTAAGTGTCCAAAGTCGATATGTGCATGAATCTTCTGTACCCGTTTATATCTCAAATTCTGGCTCAAAACACCCGAAAATTCGATATTTTGGGGTCCGAGAAGTGATCTGTACATGCCTACTTAGCGCTAGAATATTTTCAAAAATATAGGCTTAAAACATGCTAAAAATCGATATTTTAGGTGCCCAAATTCGATATTTCAAATTCAGGCCCATAACACCCGAAAATTCAATATTTTGGGGTCCCAGAAGCGATGTGTACATGCCTACTCCGTGTTAGAATATTTTAAAAATACAGGCCCATAACATACTGAAAATCGATCTTTTAGGTGCCAAAAAGTCGATATGTGCATGAATCTTCTATACCCGTTTATATCTCAAATTCAGGCTCCAATCACCCAAAAATTCGATATTTTGGGGTCCCAGAAGCGATCTGTACATGCCTACTCAGATACAGGCCCAAAACATGCTGAAAATCGATATTTTATGTGCCCAAAGTCAATATGTGTATGCATCTTATGCACTCGTTTATATCTCAAATTCAACCTCAAAACACCCGAAAATTCGATATTTTTGGGTCCCAGAAGCGATCTGTACATGCCTACTCAGTGCTAGAATATTTTTAAAATATAGAACCAAAACATGCTAAAAATCGATATTTTAGGTGCCCAAAGTCGATATCTCAAATTGAGGCCCAAAACACCCGAAAATTCGATATTTTGGGGTCCCAGAAGCGATCTGTACATGCCTACTGAGTGCTAGAATGTTTTCAAAATATAGGCTCAAAACATGCTAAAAATCGATATTTTAAGTGTCCAAAGTCGATATGTGCATGCATCTTCTGCACCCGTTTATATCTCAAATTCAGGCTCAAAACACCCGAAAATTCGATATTTTGGGGTCCCAGAAGTGATCTGTACATGCCTACTTAGCGCTAGAATATTTTCAAAATATAGGCCCAAAAAATGCTAAAAATCGATATTTTAGGTGCCCAAATTCGATATTTCAAATTCAGGCCCATAACACCCGAAAATTCGATATTTTGGGTTCCCAGAAGCGATGTGTACATGCCTACTCCGTGTTAGAATATTTTAAAAATACAGGCCCAAAACATACTGAAAATCGATCTTTTAGGTGCCAAAAAGTCGATATGTGCATGAATCTTCTATACCCGTTTATATCTCAAATTCAGGCTCCAAACACCCAAAAATTCGATATTTAGGGGTCCCAGAAGCGATCTGTACATGCCTACTCAGATACAGGCCCAAAACATGCTGAAAATCGATATTTTATGTGCCCAAAGTCAATATGTGTATGCATCTTATGCACTCGTTTATATCTCAAATTCAACCTCAAAACACCCGAAAATTCGATATTTTTGGGTCCCAGAAGCGATCTGTACATGCCTACTCAGTGCTAGAATGTTTTCAAAATATAGCTCAAAACATGCTAAAAATCGATATTTTAAGTGTCCAAAGTCGATATGTGCATGCATCTTCTGTACCCGTTTATATCTCAAATTCAGGCTCAAAAAACCCGAAAATTCGATATTTTGGGGTCCCAGAAGTGATCTGTACATGCCTACTTAGCGCTAAAATATTTTCAAAATATAGGCCCAAAACAAGCTAAAAATCGATATTTTAGGTGCCCAAAGTCGATATTTCAAGTTCCGGCCCATTACACCCGAAAATTCGTTATTTTTGGGTCCGAGAAGCGATCTGTACATGCCTACTCCGTGTTAGAGTATTTTCATAATAGAGGCCTAAAACATACTAAAAATCGATCTTTTAGGTGCACAAAAGTCAATATGTGTATGCATCTTCTGCACCCGTTTATATCCCAAATTCAACATCAAAACACCCGAAAATTCGATATTTTTGGGTCCCAGAAGCGATCTGTACTTGCCTACTCAGTGCTAGTATGTTTTCAAAATATTGGACCAAAACATGCTAAAAATCGATATTTTAGGTGCCCAAAGTCGATATCTCAAATTGAGGCCCAAAGCACCCGAAAATTCGATATTTTGGGGTCCCAGAAGCGATCTGTACATGCCTACTCCGTGTTAGAGTATTTTCATAATAGAGGCCTAAAACATACTAAAAATCGATCTTTTAGGTGCACAAAAGTCAATATGTGTATGCATCTTCTGTACCCGTTTATATCTCAAATTCAGGTTCAAAACACCCGAAAATTCGATATTTTGGGGTCCCAGAAGTGATGTGTACATGCCTACTTCGTGTTAGAATATTTTAAAAATACAGGCCCAAAACATACTGAAAATCGATCTTTTAGGTGCCAAAAAGTCGATATGTGCATGCATCTTCTGTACCCGTTTATATCTCAAATTCAGGCTCCAAACACCCGAAAATTCGATATTTTGGGGTCCCAGAAGCGATCTGTACATGCCTACTCAGTGCTAGAATATTTTTAAAATATAGAACCAAAACATGCTAAAAATCGATATTTTAGGTGCCCAAAGTCGATATCTCAAATTGAGGCCCAAAACACCCGAAAATTCGATATTTTGGGGTCCCAGAAGCGATCTGTACATGCCTACTCCGTGTTAGAGTATTTTCAATATACAGGCCCAAAACATACTGAAAATCGATCTTTTAGGTGCCCAAAAGTCGATATGTGCATGCATCTTCTGTACCCGTTTATATTTCAAATTCAGGCTCCAAACACCCGAAAATTCGATATTTTGAGGTCCCAGAAGCGATCTGTACATGCTTACTCAGATACAGGCCCAAAACATGCTGATAATCGATATTTTTGGTGCCTAAAGTCAATATGTGTATGCATCTTCTGCACTCGTTTATATCTCAAATTCAACCTCAAAACACTCGAAAGTTCGATATTTTTGGGTCCCAGAAGCGATCTGTTCATGCCTACTGAGTGCTAGAATGTTTTCAAAATATAGGCTCAAAACATGCTAAAAATCGATATTTTAAGTGTCCAAAGTCGATATGTGCATGTATCTTCTGTACCCGTTTTTATCTCAAATTCAGGCTCAAAACACCCGAAAATTCGATATTTTGGGGTCATAGAAGTGATCTGTACATGCCTACTTAGCGCTAGAATATTTTCAAAATATAGGCCCAAAACATGCTAAAAATCGATATTTTAGGTGCCCAAATTCGATATTTCAAATTCAGGCCCATAACCCCCGAAAATTCGATATTTTGGGGTCCCAGAAGCGATGTGTACATGCCTACTTAGCGCTAGAATATTTTCAAAATATAGGCCCAAAACATGCTAAAAATCGATATTTTAGGTGCCCAAATTCGATATTTCAAATTCAGGCCCATAACACCCGAAAATTCGATATTTTGGGGTCCCAGAAGCGATGTGTACATGCCTACTCCGTGTTAGAATATTTTAAAAATACAGGCCCAAAACATACTGAAAATCGATCTTTTAGGTGCCAAAAAGTCGATATGTGCATGAATCTTCTATACCCGTTTATATCTCAAATTCAGGCTCCAAACACCCAAAAATTCGATATTTAGGGGTCCCAGAAGCGATCTGTACATGCCTACTCAGATACAGGCCCAAAACATGCTGAAAATCGATATTTTATGTGCCCAAAGTCAATATGTGTATGCATCTTATGCACTCGTTTATATCTCAAATTCAACCTCAAAACACCCGAAAATTCGATATTTTTGGGTCCCAGAAGCGATCTGTACATGCCTACTCAGTGCTAGAATGTTTTCAAAATATAGGCGCAAAACATGCTAAAAATCGATATCTTAAGTGTCCAAAGTCGATATGTGCATGCATCTTCTGTACCCGTTTATATCTCAAATTCAGGCTCCAAAAACCCGAAAATTCGATATTTTGGGGTTCCAGAAGCGATCTGTACATGCCTTCTCAGATACAGGCCCAAAACATGCTGAAAATCGATATTTTATGTGCCCAAAGTCAATATGTGTATGCATCTTATGCACTCGTTTATATCTCAAATTCAACCTCAAAACACCGGAAAATTAGATATTTTTGGGTCCCAGAAGCGATCTGTACATGCCTACTCAGTGCTAGAATGTTTTCAAAATATAGCTCAAAACATGCTAAAAATCGATATTTTAAGTGTCCAAAGTCGATATGTGCATGCATCTTCTGTACCCGTTTATATCTCAAATTCAGGCTCAAAAAACCCGAAAATTCGATATTTTGGGGTCCCAGAAGTGATCTGTACATGCCTACTTAGCGCTAAAATATTTTCAAAATATAGGCCCAAAACAAGCTAAAAATCGATATTTTAGGTGCCCAAAGTCGATATTTCAAGTTCAGGCCCATTACACCCGAAAATTCGTTATTTTTGGGTCCGAGAAGCGATCTGTACATGCCTACTCCGTGTTAGAGTATTTTCATAATAGAGGCCTAAAACATACTAAAAATCGATCTTTTAGGTGCACAAAAGTCAATATGTGTATGCATCTTCTGCACCCGTTTATATCCCAAATTCAACATCAAAACACCCGAAAATTCGATATTTTTGGGTCCCAGAAGCGATCTGTACTTGCCTACTCAGTGCTAGTATGTTTTCAAAATATTGGACCAAAACATGCTAAAAATCGATATTTTAGGTGCCCAAAGTCGATATCTCAAATTGAGGCCCAAAGCACCCGAAAATTCGATATTTTGGGGTCCCAGAAGCGATCTGTACATGCCTACTCCGTGTTAGAGTATTTTCATAATAGAGGCCTAAAACATACTAAAAATCGATCTTTTAGGTGCACAAAAGTCAATATGTGTATGCATCTTCTGTACCCGTTTATATCTCAAATTCAGGTTCAAAACACCCGAAAATTCGATATTTTGGGGTCCCAGAAGCGATGTGTACATGCCTACTTCGTGTTAGAATATTTTAAAAATACAGGCCCAAAACATACTGAAAATCGATCTTTAAGGTGCCAAAAAGTCGATATGTGCATGCATCTTCTGTACCCGTTTATATCTCAAATTCAGGCTCCAAACTCCCGAAAATTCGATATTTTGGGGTCCCAGAAGTGATCTGTACATGCCTACTCAGTGCTAGTATGTTTTCAAAATATAGGACCAAAACATGCTAAAAATCGATATTTTAGGTGCCCAAAGTCGATATCTCAAATTGAGGCCCAAAACACCCGAAAATTCGATATTTTTGGGTCCCAGAAGCGATCTGTACCTGCCTACTCTGTGTTAGAGTATTTTCAATATACAGGCCGAAAACATACTGAAAATCGATCTTTTAGGTGCCCAAAAGTCGATATGTGCATGCATCTTCTGTACCCGTTTATATCTCAAATTCAGGCTCCAAACACCCGAAAATTCGATATTTTGGGGTCCCAGAAGTGATCTGTACATACCTAGTTAGCGCTAGAATATTTTCAAAATATAGGCTCTAAACATGCTAAAAATCGATATTTTAAGTGTCCAAAGTCGACATGTGCATGCATCTTCTGTACCCATATATATCTCAAATTCAGGTTCAAAACACCCGAAAATTCGATATTTTGGGGTCCCAGAAGCGATGTGTACATGCCTACTTCGTGTTAGAATATTTTAAAAATACAGGCCGAAAACATGCTGAAAATCGATATTTTATGTGCCCAAAGTCAATATGTGTATGCATCTTATGCACTCGTTTATATCTCAAATTCAACCTCAAAACACCCGAAAATTCGATATTTTGGGGTCCCAGAAGCGATCTGTACATGACTACTCATTGCTAGAATGTTTTCAAAATATAGGCCCAAAACAAGCTAAAAATCGATATTTTAGGTGCCCAAAGTCGATATTTCAAGTTCAGGCCCATTACACCCGAAAATTCGTTATTTTTGGGTCCGAGAAGCGATCTGTACATGCCTACTCCGTGTTAGAGTATTTTCATAATAGAGGCCTAAAACATACTAAAAATCGATCTTTTAGGTGCACAAAAGCCAATATGTGTATGCATCTTCTGCACCCGTTTATATCCCAAATTCAACATCAAAACAACCGAAAATTCGATATTTTTGGGTCCCAGAAGCGATCTGTACTTGCCTACTCAGTGCTAGTATGTTTTCAAAATATTGGACCAAAACATGCTAAAAATCGATATTTTAGGTGCCCAAAGTCGATATCTCAAATTGAGGCCCAAAGCACCCGAAAATTCGATATTTTGGGGTCCCAGAAGCGATCTGTACATGCCTACTCCGTGTTAGAGTATTTTCATAATAGAGGCCTAAAACATACTAAAAATCGATCTTTTAGGTGCAGAAAAGTCAATATGTGTATGCATCTTCTGTACCCGTTTATATCTCAAATTCAGGTTCAAAACACCCGAAAATTCGATATTTTGGGGTCCCAGAAGCGATGTGTACATGCCTACTTCGTGTTAGAATATTTTAAAAATACAGGCCCAAAACATACTGAAAATCGATCTTTTAGGTGCCAAAAAGTCGATATGTGCATGCATCTTCTGTACCCGTTTATATCTCAAATTCAGGCTCCAAACACCCGAAAATTCGATATTTTGGGGTCCCAGAAGCGATCTGTACATGCCTACTCAGTGCTAGAATATTTTTAAATTATAGAACCAAAACATGCTAAAAATCGATATTTTAGGTGCCCAAAGTCGATATCTCAAATTGAGGCCCAAAACACCCGAAAATTCGATATTTTGGGGTCCCAGAAGCGATCTGTACATGCCTACTCCGTGTTAGAGTATTTTCAATATACAGGCCCCAAACATATTGAAAATCGATCTTTTAGGTGCCCAAAAGTCGATATGTGCATGCATCTTCTGTACCCGTTTATATTTCAAATTCAGGCTCCAAACACCCGAAAATTCGATATTTTGAGGTCCCAGAAGCGATCTGTACATGCTTACTCAGATACAGGCCCAAAATATGCTGATAATCGATATTTTTGGTGCCTAAAGTCAATATGTGTATGCATCTTCTGCACTCGTTTATATCAGAAATTCAACCTCAAAACACTCGAAAGTTCGATATTTTTGGGTCCCAGAAGCGATCTGTACATGCCTACTGAGTGCTAGAATGTTTTCAAAATATAGGCTCAAAACATGCTAAAAATCGATATTTTAAGTGTCCAAAGTCGATATGTGCATGTATCTTCTATACCCGTTTATATCTCAAATTCAGGCTCAAAACACCCGAAAATTCGATATTTTGGGGTCTCAGAAGTGATCTGTACATGCCTACTTAGCGCTAGAATATTTTCAAAATATAGGCCCAAAACATGCTAAAAATCGATATTTTAGGTGCCCAAATTCGATATTTCAAATTCAGGCCCATAACCCCCGAAAATTCGATATTTTGGGGTCCCAGAAGCGATGTGTACATGCCTACTCCGTGTTAGAATATTTTAAAATTACATACCCAAAACATACTGAAAATCGATCTTTTAGGTGCCAAAAAGTCGATATGTGCATGCATCTTCTGTACCCGTTTATATCTCAAATTCAGGCTCCAAACACCCGAAAATTCGATATTTTGGGGTCCCAGAAGCGATCTGTACATGCCTACTCAGTGCTAGAATATTTTTAAATTATAGAACCAAAACATGCTAAAAATCGATATTTTAGGTGCCCAAAGTCGATATCTCAAATTGAGGCCCAAAACACCCGAAAATTCGATATTTTGGGGTCCCAGAAACGATCTGTACATGCCTACTCCGTGTTAGAGTATTTTCATAATAGAGGCCTAAAACATACTAAAAATCGATCTTTTAGGTGCACAAAAGCCAATATGTGTATGCATCTTCTGCACCCGTTTATATCCCAAATTCAACATCAAAACAACCGAAAGTTCGATATTTTTGGGTCCCAGAAGCGATCTGTACATGCCTACTGAGTGCTAGAATGTTTTCAAAATATAGGCTCAAAACATGCTAAAAATCGATATTTTAAGTGTCTAAAGTCGATATGTGCATGTATCTTCTGTACCCGTTTATATCTCAAATTCAGGCTCAAAACACCCGAAAATTCGATATTTTGGGGTCTCAGAAGTGATCTGTACATGCCTACTTAGCGCTAGAATATTTTCAAAATATAGGCCCAAAACATGCTAAAAATCGATATTTTAGGTGCCCAAAGTCGATATCTCAAATTGAGGCCCAAAACACCCGAAAATTCGATATTTTTGGGTCCCAGAAGCGATCTGTACCTGCCTACTCTGTGTTTGAGTATTTTCAATATACAGGCCGAAAACATACTGAAAATCGATCTTTTAGGTGCCCAAAAGTCGATATGTGCATGCATCTTCTGTACCCGTTTATATCTCAAATTCAGGCTCCAAACACCCGAATATTCGATATTTTGAGGTTCCAGAAGCGATCTGTACATGCCTACTCAGATACAGGCCCAAAACATGCTGATAATTGATATTTTTGGTGCCTAAAGTCAATATGTGTATGCATCTTCTGCACTCGTTTATATCTCAAATTCAGGCTCAAAACACCCGAAAATTCGATATTTTGGGGTCCCAGAAGTGATCTGTACATGCCTACTTAGCGCTAGAATATTTTCAAAATATAGGCTCTAAACATGCTAAAAATCGATATTTTAAGTGTCCAAAGTCGACATGTGCATGCATCTTCTGTACCCATATATATCTCAAATTCAGGTTCAAAACACCCGAAAATTCGATATTTTGGGGTCCCAGAAGCGATGTGTACATGCCTACTCCGTGTTAGAATATTTTAAAAATACAGGCAGAAAACATACTGAAAATCGATCTTTTAGGTGCCCAAAAGTCGATATGTGCATGCATCTTCTGTACCCGTTTATATCTCAAATTCAGGCTCCAAACACCCGAAAATTCGATATTTTGGGGTCCCAGAAGCGATCTGTACATGCCTACTCAGATACAGGCCCAAAACATGCTGAAAATCGATATTTTATGTGCCCAAAGTCAATATGTGTATGCATCTTATGCACTCGTTTATATCTCAAATTCAACCTCAAAACACCCGAAAATTCGATATTTTTGGGTCCCAGAAGCGATCTGTACATGACTACTCAGTGCTAGAATGTTTTCAAAATATAGGCCCAAAACAAGCTAAAAATCGATATTTTAGGTGCCCAAAGTCGATATTTCAAGTTCAGGCCCATTACACCCGAAAATTCGTTATTTTAGGGTCCGAGAAGCGATCTGTACATGCCTACTCCGTGTTAGAGTATTTTCATAATAGAGGCCTAAAACATACTAAAAATCGATCTTTTAGGTGCACAAAAGTCAATATGTGTATGCATCTTCTGCACCCGTTTATATCCCAAATTCAACATCAAAACACCCGAAAATTCGATATTTTTGGGTCCCAGAAGCGATCTGTACTTGCCTACTCAGTGCTAGTATGTTTTCAAAATATTGGACCAAAACATGCTAAAAATCGATATTTTAGGTGCCCAAAGTCGATATCTCAAATTGAGGCCCAAAGCACCCGAAAATTCGATATTTTGGGTTCCCAGAAGCGATCTGTACATGCCTACTCCGTGTTAGAGTATTTTCATAATAGAGGCCTAAAACATACTAAAAATCGATCTTTTAGGTGCAGAAAAGTCAATATGTGTATGCATCTTCTGTACCCGTTTATATCTCAAATTCAGGTTCAAAACACCCGAAAATTCGATATTTTGGGGTCCCAGAAGCGATGTGTACATGCCTACTTCGTGTTAGAATATTTTAAAAATACAGGCCCAAAACATACTGAAAATCGATCTTTTAGGTGCCAAAAAGTCGATATGCGCATGCATCTTCTGTACCCGTTTATATCTCAAATTCAGGCTCCAAACACCCGAAAATTCGATATTTTGGGGTCCCAGAAGCGATCTGTACATGCCTACTCAGTGCTAGAATATTTTTAAATTATAGAACCAAAACATGCTAAAAATCGATATTTTAGGTGCCCAAAGTCGATATCTCAAATTGAGGCCCAAAACACCCGAAAATTCGATATTTTGGGGTCCCAGAAGCGATCTGTACATGCCTACTCCGTGTTAGAGTATTTTCAATATACAGTCCCAAAACATACTGAAAATCGATCTTTTAGGTGCCCAAAAGTCGATATGTGCATGCATCTTCTGTACCCGTTTATATTTCAAATTCAGGCTCCAAACACCCAAAAATTCGATATTTTGAGGTCCCAGAAGCGATCTGTACATGCTTACTCAGATACAGGCCCAAAATATGCTGATAATCGATATTTTTGGTGCCTAAAGTCAATATGTGTATGCATCTTCTGCACTCGTTTATATCAGAAATTCAACCTCAAAACACTCGAAAGTTCGATATTTTTGGGTCTCAGAAGTGATCTGTACATGCCTACTTAGCGCTAGAATATTTTCAGAATATAGGCCCAAAACATGCTAAAAATCGATATTTTAGGTGCCCAAATTCGATATTTCAAATTCAGGCCCATAACCCCCGAAAATTCGATATTTTGGGGTCCCAGAAGCGATGTGTACATGCCTACTCCGTGTTAGAATATTTTAAAATTACATACCCAAAACATACTGAAAATCGATCTTTTAGGTGCCAAAAAGTCGATATGTGCATGCATCTTCTGTACCCGTTTATATCTCAAATTCAGGCTCCAAACACCCGAAAATTCGATATTTTGGGGTCCCAGAAGCGATCTGTACATGCCTACTTAGATACAGGCCCAAAACATGCTGAAAATCGATATTTTATGTGTCCAAAGTCAATATGTGTATGCATCTTATGCACTCGTTTATATCTCAAATTCAACCTCAAAAAACCCGAAAATTCGATATTTTTGGGTCCCAGAAGCGATCTGTACATGCCTACTCAGTGCTAGAATGTTTTCAAAATATAGGCGCAAAACATGCTAAAAATCGATATCTTAAGTGTCCAAAGTCGATATGTGCATGCATCTTCTGTACCCGTTTATATCTCAAATTCAGGCTCCCAAAACCAGAAAATTCGATATTTTGGGGTCCCAGAAGCGATCTGTATATCCCTACTCAGATACAGGCCCAAAACATGCTGAAAATCGATATTTTACGTGCCCAAAGTCAATATGTGTATGAATCTTATGCACTCGTTTATATCTCAAATTCAACCTCAAAACACCCGAAAATTCGATATTTTTGGGTCCCAGAAGTGATCTGTACATGCCTACTCAGTGCTAGAATGTTCTCAAAATATAGGCTCAAAACATGCTAAAAATCGATATTTTAAGTGTCCAAAGTCGATATGTGCATGCATCTTCTGTACCCGTTTATATCTCAAATTCAGGCTCAAAACACACGAAAATTCGATATTTTGGGGTCTCAGAAGTGATCTGTACATGCCTACTTAGCGCTAGAATATTTTCAAAATATAGGCCCAAAACATGCTAAAAATCGATATTTTAGGTGCCCAAATTCGATATTTCAAATTCAGGCTCATAACCCCCGAAAATTCGATATTTTGGGGTCCCAGAAGCGATGTGTACATGCCTACTTCGTGTTAGAATATTTTAAAAATACAGGCCCAAAACATACTGAAAATCGATCTTTTAGGTGCCAAAAAGTCGATATGTGCATGCATCTTCTGTACCCGTTTATATCTCAAATTCAGGCTCCAAACACCCGAAAATTCGATATTTTGGGGTCCCAGAAGCGATCTGTACATGCCTACTCAGTGCTAGAATATTTTTAAATTATAGAACCAAAACATGCTAAAAATCGATATTTTAGGTGCCCAAAGTCGATATCTCAAATTGAGGCCCAAAACACCCGAAAATTCGATATTTTGGGGTCCCAGAAGCGATCTGTACATGCCTACTCCGTGTTAGAGTATTTTCAATATACAGGCCCAAAACATACTGAAAATCGATCTTTTAGGTGCCCAAAAGTCGATATGTGCATGCATCTTCTGTACCCGTTTATATTTCAAATTCAGGCTCCAAACACCCGAAAATTCGATATTTTGGGGTCCCAGAAGCGATCTGTATATCCCTACTCAGATACAGGCCCAAAACATGCTGAAAATCGATATTTTATGTGCCCAAAGTCAATATGTGTATGCATCTTATGCACTCGTTTATATCTCAAATTCAACCTCAAAACACCCGAAAATTCGATATTTTTGGGTCCCAGAAGCGATCTGTACATGCCTACTCAGTGCTAGAATGTTTTCAAAATATAGGCGCAAAACATGCTAAAAATCGATATCTTAAGTGTCCAAAGTCGATATGTGCATGCATCTTCTGTACCCGTTTATATCTCAAATTCAGGCTCCCAAAAACCGAAAATTCGATATTTTGGGGTCCCAGAAGCGATCTGTATATCCCTACTCAGATACAGGCCCAAAACATGCTGAAAATCGATATTTTACGTGCCCAAAGTCAATATGTGTATGAATCTTATGCACTCGTTTATATCTCAAATTCAACCTCAAAACACCCGAAAATTCGATATTTTTGGGTCCCAGAAGTGATCTGTACATGCCTAATCAGTGCTAGAATGTTCTCAAAATATAGGCTCAAAACATGCTAAAAATCGATATTTTAAGTGTCCAAAGTCGATATGTGCATGCATTTTCTGTACCCGTTTATATCTCAAATTCAGGCTCAAAACACACGAAAATTCGATATTTTGGGGTCTCAGAAGTGATCTGTACATGCCTACTTAGCGCTAGAATATTTTCAAAATATAGGCCCAAAACATGCTAAAAATCGATATTTTAGGTGCCCAAATTCGATATTTCAAATTCAGGCCCATAACCCCCGAAAATTCGATATTTTTGGGTCCCAGAAGCGATGTGTACATGCCTACTCCGTGTTAGAATATTTTAAAATTACATACCCAAAACATACTGAAAATCGATCTTTTAGGTGCCAAAAAGTCGATATGTGCATGCATCTTCTGTACCCGTTTATATCTCAAATTCAGGCTCCAAACACCCGAAAATTCGATATTTTGGGGTCCCAGAAGCGATCTGTACATGCCTACTTAGATACAGGCCCAAAACATGCTGAAAATCGATATTTTATGTGCCCAAAGTCAATATGTGTATGCATCTTATGCACTCGTTTATATCTCAAATTCAACCTCAAAACACCCGAAAATTCGATATTTTTGGGTCCCAGAAGCGATCTGTACATGCCTACTCAGTGCTAGAATGTTTTCAAAATATAGGCTCAAAACATGCTAAAAATCGATATTTTAAGTGTCCAAAGTTGATTTGTGCATGCATCTTCTGTACCCGTTTATATCTCAAATTCAGGCTCCAAAAACCCGAAAATTCGATATTTTGGGGTCCCAGAAGTGATCTGTACATGCCTACTTAGCGCAAAAATATTTTCAAAATATAGGACCAAAACAAGCTAAAATTCGATATTTTAGGTGCCCAAAGTCGATATTTCAAGTTCAGGCCCATTACACCCGAAAATTCGTTATTTTTGGGTCCGAGAAGCGATCTGTACATGCCTACTCCGTGTTAGAGTATTTTCATAATAGAGGCCTAAAACATACTAAAAATCGATCTTTTAGGTGCACAAAAGTCAATATGTGTATGCGTCTTCTACACCCGTTTATATCCCAAATTCAACATCAAAACACCCGAAAATTCGATATTTTGAGGTCCCAGAAGCGATCTGTACATGCCTACTCAGATACAGGCCCAAAACATGCTGATAATCGATATTTTTGGTGCCTAAAGTCAATATGTGTATGCATCTTCTGCACCCGTTTATATCCCAAATTCAACATCAAAACACCCGAAAATTCGATATTTTTGGGTCCCAGAAGCGATGTGTACATGCCTACTCCGTGTTAGAATATTTTAAAATTACATACCCAAAACATACTGAAAATCGATCTTTTAGGTGCCCAAAAGTCGATATGTGCATGCATCTTCTGTACCCGTTTATATCTCAAATTCAGGCTCCAAAAACCCGAAAATTCGATATTTTGGGGTCCCAGAAGCGATCTGTACATGCCTACTCAGATACAGGCCCAAAACATGCTGAAAATTGTTATATTATGTGCCCAAAGTCAATATGTGTATGCATCTTATGCACTCGTTTATATCTCAAATTCAACCTCAATACACCCGAAAATTCGATATTTTTGGGTCCCAGAAGCGATCTGTACATGATTACTCAGTGCTAGAATGTTTTCAAAATATAGGCTCGAAACATGCTAAAAATCGATATTTTAAGTGTCCAAAGTCGATATGTGCATGCATCTTCTGTACCCGTTTATATCTCAAATTCAGGCTCAAAACACCCGAAAATTCGATATTTTGGGGTCCCAGAAGTGATCTGTACATGCCTACTTAGCGCTAAAATATTTTCTAAATATAGGCCCAAAACAAGCTAAAAATCGATATTTTAGGTGCCCAAAGTCGATATTTCAAGTTCAGGCCCATTACACCCGAAAATTCGTTATTTTTGGGTCCGAGAAGCGATCTGTACATGCCTACTCCGTGTTAGAGTATTTTCATAATAGAGGCCTAAAATATACTAAAAATAGATCTTTTAGGTGCACAAAAGTCAATATGTGTATGCATCTTCTGCACCCGTTTATATCCCAAATTCAACATCAAAACACCCGAAAATTCGATATTTTTGGGTCCCAGAAGCGATCTGTACATGCCTACTCAGTGCTAGAATATTTTCAAAATATAGGCTCAAAACATGCTAAAAATCGATATTTTAGGTGACCAAAGTCAATATGTGTATGCATCTTCTGCACCCGTTTATATCCGAAATTTAACCTTAAAACACCCGAAAATTCGATATTTTTGGGTCCCAGAAGCGATCTGTACCTGCCTACTCTGTGTTAGAGTATTTTCAATATACAGGCCCAAAACATACTGAAAATCGATCTTTTAGGTGCCCAAAAGTCGATATGTGCATGCATCTTCTGTACCCGTTTATATCTTAAATTCAGGCTCCAAACACCCTAAAATTCGATATTTTGGGGTCCCAGAAGCGATCTGTACATGACTACTCAGATACAGGCCCAAAACATGCTGAAAATCGATATTTTATGTGCCCAAAGTCAATATGTGTATGCATCTTATGCACTCGTTTATATCTCAAATTCAACCTCAAAACACCGGAAAATTCGATATTTTTGGGTCCCAGAAGCGATCTGTATATGCCTACTCAGTGCTAGAATGTTTTCAAAATATAGGCTCAAAACATGCTAAAAATCGATATTTTAAGTGTCCAAAGTCGATATGTGCATGCATCTTCTGTACCCGTTTATATCTCAAATTCAGGCTAAAAACACCCAAAAATTCGATATTTTGGGGTCCCAGAAGTGATCTGTACATGCCTAATTAGCGCTAAAATACTTTCAAAATATAGGCCCAAAACAAGCTAAAAATCGATATTTTAGGTGCCCAAAGTCGATATTTCAAGTTCAGGCCCATTACACCCGAAAATTCGTTATTTTTGGGTCCGAGAAGCGATCTGTACATGCCTACTCAGTGTTAGAGTATTTTCATAATAGAGGCCTAAAACATACTAAAAATCAATCTTTTAGGTGCACAAAAGTCAATATGTGTATGCATCTTCTGCACCCGTTTATATCCCAAATTCAACATCAAAACATACGAAAATTCGATATTTTTGGGTCCCAGTAGCGATTTGTACATGCCTACTCAGTGCTAGAATATTTTCAAAATATAGGCTCAAAACATGCTAAAAATCGATATTTTAGGTGACCAAAGTCAATATGTGTATGCATCTTCTGCACCCGTTTATATCCCAAATTTAACCTCAAAACACCCGAAAATCCGATATTTTTGGGTCCCAGAAGCGATCTGTACATGCCTACTAGGTGCTAGTATGTTTTCAAAATATAGGATCAAAACATGCTAAAAATCGATATTTTAGGTGCCCAAAATCGATATCTCAAATTGAGGCCCAAAACACCCGAAAATTCGATATTTTGGGGTCCCAGAAGCGATCTGTACATGCCTACTCCGTGTTAGAGTATTTTCAATATACAGGTCCAAAACATACTGAAAATCGATCTTTTAGGTGCCCAAAAGTCGATATGTGCATACATCTTCTGTACCCATTTATATCTCAAATTCAGGCTTCAAACACCAGAAAATTCGATATTTTGGGGTCCCAGAAGCGATCTGTACATGCCTACTCAGATACAGGCCCAAAACATGCTGAAAATCGATATTTTACGTGCCCAAAGTCAATATTTGTATGCATCTTATGCACTCGTTTATATCTCAAATTCAACCTCAAAACACCCGAAAATTCGATATTTTTGGGTCCAAGAAGCGATCTGTACATGCCTACTCAGTGCTAGAATGTTTTCAAAATATAGGCTCAAAACATGCTAAAAATCGATATTTTAAGTGTCCAAAGTCGATATGTGCATGCATCTTCTGTACCCGTTTATATCTCAAATTCAGGCTCAAAACACCCGAACATTCGATATTTTTGGGTCCGAGAAGCGATCTGTACATGCCTACTCCGTGTTAGAGTATTTTCATAATAGAGGCCTAAAACATACTAAAAATCGATCTTTTAGGTGCACAAAAGTCAATATGTGTATGCATCTTCTGCACCCGTTTATATCCCAAATTCAACATCAAAACACCCGAAAATTCGATATTTTTGGGTCCCAGAAGCGATCTGTACATGCCTACTCAGTGCTAGAATATTTTCAAAATATAGGCTCAAAACATGCTAAAAATCGATATTTTAGGTGACCAAAGTCAATATGTGTATGCATCTTCTGCACCCGTTTATATCCCAAATTTAACCTCAAAACACCCGAAAATCCGATATTTTTGGGTCTCAGAAGCGATCTCTACATGCCTACTTAGCGCTAGAGTATTTTCAAAATATAGGCTTAAAACATGCTAAAAATCGATATTTTAAATTAAGTGTCCAAAGTCGATATGTGCATGCATCTTCTGTACCCGTTTATATCTCAAATTCAGGTTCAAAACACCCGAAAATTCGATATTTTGGGGTCCCAGAAGTGATCTGTACATGCCTACTTAGCGCTAGAGTATTTTCAAAATATAGGCCCAAAACATGCTAAAAATCGATATTTTAGGTGCCCAAATTCGATATTTCAAATTCAGGCCCATAACACCCGAAAATTCGATATTCTGGGGTCCCAGAAGCGATGTGTACATGCCTACTCCGTGTTAGAATATTTTAAAAATACAGGCCCAAAACATACTGAAAATCGATCTTTTAGGTGCCAAAAAGTCGATATGTGCATGCATCTTCTGTACCCGTTTATATCTCAAATTCAGGCTCCAAACACCCGAAAATTCGATATTTTGGGGTCCCAGAAGCGATCTGTACATGCCTTCTCAGATACAGGTCCAAAACATGCTGAAAATCGATATTTTATGTGCCCAAAGTCACTATGTGTATGCATCTTATGCACTCGTTTATATCTCAAATTCAACCTCAAAACACCCGAAAATTCGATATTTTTGGGTCCCAGAAGCGATCTGTACATGCCTACTCAGTGCTAGAATGTTTTCAAAATGTAGGCGCAAAACATGCTAAAAATCGATATCTTAAGTGTCCAAAGTCGATATGTGCATGCATCTTCTGTACCCGTTTATATCTCAAATTCAGGCTCCCAAAACCCGAAAATTCGATATTTTGGGGTCCCAGAAGCGATCTGTACATGCCTACTTAGATACAGGCCCAAAACATGCTAAAAATCGATATTTTAGGTGACCAAAGTCAATATGTGTATGCATCTTCTGCACCCGTTTATATCCCAAATTTAACCTCAAAACACCCGAAAATCCGATATTTTTGGGTCCCAGAAGCGATCTCTACATGCCTACTTAGCGCTAGAGTATTTTCAAAATATAGGCTTAAAACATGCTAAAAATCGATATTTTAAATTAAGTGTCCAAAGTCGATATGTGCATGCATCTTCTGTACCCGTTTATATCTCAAATTCAGGTTAAAAACACCCGAAAATTCGATATTTTGGGGTCCCAGAAGTGATCTGTACATGCCTACTTAGCGCTAGAGTATTTTCAAAATATAGGCCCAAAACATGCTAAAAATCGATATTTTAGGTGCCCAAATTCGATATTTCAAATTCAGGCCCATAACACCCGAAAATTCGATATTCTGGGGTCCCAGAAGCGATGTGTACATGCCTACTCCGTGTTAGAATATTTTAAAAATACAGGCCCAAAACATACTGAAAATCGATCTTTTAGGTGCCAAAAAGTCGATATGTGCATGCATCTTCTGTACCCGTTTATATCTCAAATTCAGGCTCCAAACACCCGAAAATTCGATATTTTGGGGTCCCAGAAGCGATCTGTACATGCCTTCTCAGATACAGGTCCAAAACATGCTGAAAATCGATATTTTATGTGCCCAAAGTCACTATGTGTATGCATCTTATGCACTCGTTTATATCTCAAATTCAACCTCAAAACACCCGAAAATTCGATATTTTTGGGTCCCAGAAGCGATCTGTACATGCCTACTCAGTGCTAGAATGTTTTCAAAATATAGGCGCAAAACATGCTAAAAATCGATATCTTAAGTGTCCAAAGTCGATATGTGCATGCATCTTCTGTACCCGTTTATATCTCAAATTCAGGCTCAAAAAACCCGAAAATTCGATATTTTGGGGTCCCAGAAGCGATCTGTACATGCCTACTCAGATACAGGCCCAAAACATGCTGAAAATCGATATTTTATGTGCCCAAAGTCAATATGTGTATGCATCTTATGCACTCGTTTATATCTCAAATTCAACCTCAAAACACCCGAATATTCGATATTTTTGGGTCCCAGAAGCGATCTGTACATGCCTACTCAGTGCTAGAATATTTTCAAAATATAGGCTCAAAACATGCTAAAAATCGATATTTTAGGTGACCAAAGTCAATATGTGTATGGATCTTCTGCACCCGTTTATATCCCAAATTTAACCTCAAAACACCCGAAAATCCGATATTTTTGGGTCCCAGAAGCGATCTCTACATGCCTACTCAGTGCTAGTATGTTTTCAAAATATAGGACCAAAACATGCTAAAAATCGATATTTTAGGTGCCCAAAGTCGATATCTCAAATTGAGGCCCAAAACACCCGAAAATTCGATATTTTTGGGTCCCAGAAACGATCTGTACATGCCTACTCCGTGTTAGAGTATTTTCAATATACAGGCCTAAAACATACTGAAAATCGATCATTTAGGTGCCCAAAAGTCGATATGTGCATGCATCTTCTGTACCCGTTTACATATCAAATTCAGGCTCCAAACACCCGAAAATTCGATATTTTGAGGTCCCAGAAGCGATCTGTACATGCCTACTCAGATACAGGCCCAAAACATGCTGATAATCGATATTTTTGGTGCCTAAAGTCAATATGTTTATGCATCTTCTGCACTCGTTTATATCTCAAATTCAACCTCAAAACACTCGAAAGTTCGATATTTTTTGGGTCCCAGAAGCGATCTGTACATGCCTACTGAGTGCTAGAATGTTTTCAAAATATAGGCTTAAAACATGCTAAAAATCGATATTTTAAATTAAGTGTCCAAAGTCGATATGTGCATGCATCTTCTGTATCCGTTTATATCTCAAATTCAGGTTCAAAACACCCGAAAATTCGATATTTTGGGGTCCCAGAAGTGATCTGTACATGCCTACTTAGCGCTAGAGTATTTTCAAAATATAGGCCCAAAACATGCTAAAAATCGATATTTTAGGTGCCCAAATTCGATATTTCAAATTCAGGCCCATAACACCCGAAAATTCGATATTTTGGGGTCCCAGAAGCGATGTGTACATGCCTACTCCGTGTTAGAATATTTTAAAAATACAGGCCCAAAACATACTAAAAATCGATCTTTTAGGTGCCAAAAAGTCGATATGTGCATGCATCTTCTGTACCCGTTTATATCTCAAATTCAGGCTCCAAACACCCGAAAATTCGATATTTTTGGGTCCCAGAAGCGATCTGTACATGCCTTCTCAGATACAGGTCGAAAACATGCTGAAAATCGATATTTTATGTGCCCAAAGTCACTATGTGTATGCATCTTATGCACTCGTTTATATCTCATATTCAACCTCAAAACACTCGAAAATTCGATATTTTTGGGTCCCAGAAGCGATCTGTACATGCCTATTCAGTGCTAGAATGTTTTCAAAATATAGGCGCAAAACATGCTAAAAATCGATATCTTAAGTGTCCAAAGTCGATATGTGCATGCATCTTCTGTACCCGTTTATATCTCAAATTCAGGCTCCCAAAACCCGAAAATTCGATATTTTGGGGTCCCAGAAGCGATCTGTACATGCCTACTCAGATACAGGCCCAAAACATGCTGAAAATCGATATTTTATGTGCCCAAAGTCAATATGTGTATGCATCTTATGCACTCGTTTATATCTCAAATTCAACCTCAAAACACCCGAAAATTCGATATTTTTGGGTCCTAGAAGCGATCTGTACATGCCTACTCAGTGCTAGAATGTTTTTAAAATATAGGCTCAAAACATGCTAAAAATCGATATTTTAAGTGTCCAAAGTCGATATGTGCATGCATCTTCTGTACCCGTTTATATCTCAAATTCAGGCTCAAAACACAGAAAATTCGATATTTTGGGGTCCCAGAAGTGATCTGTACATGCCTACTCAGTGATAGTATGTTTTCAAAATATAGGCTCAAAATATGCTAAATATAGATATTTTAAGTGTCCAATGTAGATATCTGCATGCATCTTCTATACCCGTTTATATCTCAAATTCAAGCTCAAAACACCCGAAAATTCGATATTTTAGGGTCCCAGAAGTGATCTGTACATGCCTACTTAGTGCTAGAATATTTTTAAAATATAGGCCCAAAACATACTAAAAATCGATATTTTAGGTGCCCAAAGTCGATATCTCAAATGCAGGCCCAAAACACCCGAAAATTCGATATTTTGGGGTACCAGAAGCGAACTGTACATGCCTACTCCGTGTTAGAGTTTCTTCAAAATATAGGCCCAAAACATACTGCATGCATGAATCTTCTGTACCTGTTTTTATCTCAAATTCAGGCTCCAAACACCTGAAAATTCAATATTTTGGGGTCCCAGAAGCGATCTGTACATGCCTACTCAGATACAGGCCCAAAACTTGCTGAAAATCGATATTTTTGGTGCCCAAAGTCGATATGTGTATGCATCTTCTGCACTCGATTATATCTCAAATTCAACCTCAAAACACCGGAAAATTCGATATTTTTGGGTCCCAGAATCGATCTGTACATGCCTACTCCGTGTCAGAGTATTTTCAAATCACAGGCCCAAAACATACAGAAAATCGATATTTTAGGTGCCCAAAAGTCGATATGTGCATGCATCTTCGGTACCCGTTTATATCTCAAATTCATGCTCAAAACACCCAAAAATTCGATATTTTGGGGTCCCAAAAGCGATCTGTACATGCCTACTCAGATACAGGCCCAAAACATGCTGAAAATCGATATTTTAGGTGCCCAAACTCAATATGTGTGTATGCATCTTCTACACCCGTTTATATCCCAAATTCAACCTCAAAACACCCGAAAATTCGATATTTTTGGGTCCCAGAAGCGATCTGTACATGCCTACTCAGTGATAGAATGTTTTCGAAATATAGGCTCAAAACATGCTAAAAATCGATATTTTAAGTGTCCAAAGCCGATATGTGCATGCATCATCTGTACCCGTTTATATCTCTAATTCAGTCTCAAAACATCCGAAAATTCGGTAATTTTGGTCCCTAGAAGCGATCTGTACATGCCTACTCCTAGTTAGAATGTTTTCATGATGCACACCCACAACATGCTCAAAATCGATATTTTAGGTGCCTAAAGTCGATATGTGCATGTATCTTCTGTACCCGTTTATATCTCAAATTCAGGCTCAAAACACCCGAAAATTCGATATTTTGGGGTCCCAGAGGCGATCTGTACATGCCTACTCAGTGCTAGAATGGTTTTTAATATAGAGCTAAAACATGCTAAAAATCGATATTTTAGGTGCCCAAAGTCGATATCTCAAATTCAGGCCCAAAACACCCGAAAATTCGATATTTTTGGGTCCCAGAAGCGATCTGTACATGCCTACTCAGTGCTAGAATATTTTCAAAATATAGGCTCAAAACATGCTAAAAATCGATATTTTAGGTGACCAAAGTCAATATGTGTATGCATCTTCTGCACCCGTTTATATCCCAAATTTAACCTCAAAAAACACCCGAAAATCCGATATTTTTGGGTCCCAGAAGCGATCTCTACATGCCTACTTAGCGCTAGAGTATTTTCAAAATATAGGCTTAAAACATGCTAAAAATCGATATTTTAAATTAAGTGTCCTAAGTCGATATGTGCATGCATCTTCTGTACCCGTTTATATCTCAAATTCAGGTTCAAAACACCCGAAAATTCGATATTTTGGGGTCCCAGAAGTGATCTGTACATGCCTACTTAGCGCTAGAGTATTTTCAAAATATAGGCCCAAAACATGCTAAAAACCGATATTTTAGGTGCCCAAATTTGATATTTCAAATTCAGGCCCATAACACCCGAAAATTCGATATTCTGGGGTCCCAGAAGCGATGTGTACATGCCTACTCCGTGTTAGAATATTTTAAAAATACAGGCCCAAAACATACTGAAAATCGATCTTTTAGGTGCCAAAAAGTCGATATGTGCATGCATCTTCTGTACCCGTTTATATCTCAAATTCAGGCTCCAAACACCCGAAAATTCGATATTTTTGGGTCCCAGAAGCGATCTGTACATGCCTTCTCAGATACAGGTCCAAAACATGCTGAAAATCGATATTTTATGTGCCCAAAGTCACTATGTGTATGCATCTTATGCACTCGTTTATATCTCAAATTCAACCTCAAAACACCCGAAAATTCGATATTTTTGGGTCCCAGAAGCGATCTGTACATGCCTACTCAGTGCTAGAATGTTTTCAAAATATAGGCGCAAAACATGCTAAAAATCGATATCTTAAGTGTCCAAAGTCGATATGTGCATGCATCTTCTGTACCCGTTTATATCTCAAATTCAGGCTCCCAAAACCCGAAAATTCGATATTTTGGGGTCCCAGAAGCGATCTGTACATGCCTACTCAGATACAGGCCCAAAACATGCTAAAAATCGATATTTTTGGTGACCAAAGTCAATATGTGTATGCATCTTCTGCACCCGTTTATATCCCAAATTTAACCTCAAAACACCCGAAAATCCGATATTTTTGGGTCCCAGAAGCGATCTCTACATGCCTACTTAGCGCTAGAGTATTTTCAAAATATAGGCTTAAAACATGCTAAAAATCGATATTTTAAATTAAGTGTCCAAAGTCGATATGTGCATGCATCTTCTGTACCCGTTTATATCTCAAATTCAGGTTCAAAACACACGAAAATTCGATATTTTTGGGTCCCAGAAGTGATCTGTACATGCCTACTTAGCGCTAGAGTATTTTCAAAATATAGGCCCAAAACATGCTAAAAATCGATATTTTAGGTGCCCAAATTCGATATTTCAAATTCAGGCCCATAACACCCGAAAATTCGATATTCTGGGGTCCCAGAAGCGATGTGTACATGCCTACTCCGTGTTAGAATATTTTAAAAATACAGGCCCAAAACATACTGAAAATCGATCTTTTAGGTGCCAAAAATTCGATATGTGCATGCATCTTCTGTACCCGTTTATATCTCAAATTCAGGCTCCAAACACCCGAAAATTCGATATTTTGGGGTCGCAGAAGCGATCTGTACATGCCTTCTCAGATACAGGTCCAAAACATGCTGAAAATCGATATTTTATGTGCCCAAAGTCACTATGTGTATGCATCTTATGCACTCGTTTATATCTCAAATTCAACCTCAAAACACCCGAAAATTCGATATTTTTGGGTCCCAGAAGCGATCTGTACATGCCTACTCAGTGCTAGAATGTTTTCAAAATATAGGCGCAAAACATGCTAAAAATCGATATCTTAAGTGTCCAAAGTCGATATGTGTATGCATCTTCTGTACCCGTTTATATCTCAAATTCAGGCTCCCAAAACCCGAAAATTCGATATTTTGGGGTCCCAGAAGCGATCTGTACATGCCTACTCAGATACAGGCCCAAAACATGCTGAAAATCGATATTTTATGTGCCCAAAGTCAATATGTGTATGCATCTTATGCACTCGTTTATATCTCAAATTCAACCTCAAAACACCCGAAAATTCGATATTTTTGGGTCCCAGAAGCGATCTGTACATGCCTACTCAGTGCTAGAATGTTTTCAAAATATAGGCGCAAAACATGCTAAAAATCGATATCTTAAGTGTCCAATGTCGATATGTGCATGCATCTTCTGTACCCGTTTATATCTCAAATTCAGGCTCAAAACACCCGAAAATTCGATATTTTGGGGTCCCAGAAGTGATCTGTACATGCCTAATTAGCGCTAAAATATTTTTAAAATATAGGCCCAAAACAAGCTAAAAATCGATATTTTATGTGCCCAAAGCCGATATTTCAAGTTTAGGCCCATTACACCCGAAAATTCGTTATTTTTGGGTCCGAGAAGCGATCTGTACATGCCTACTCCGTATTAGAGTATTTTCATAATAGAGGCCTCAAACATACTAAAAATCGATCTTTTAGGTGCACAAAAGTCAATATGTGTATGCATCTTCTGCACCCGTTTATATCCCAAATTCAACATCAAAACACCCGAATATTCGATATTTTTGGGTCCCAGAAGCGATCTGTACATGCCTACTCAGTGCTAGAATATTTTCAAAATATAGGCTCAAAACATGCTAAAAATCGATATTTTAGGTGACCAAAGTCAATATGTGTATGGATCTTCTGCACCCGTTTATATCCCAAATTTAACCTCAAAACACCCGAAAATCCGATATTTTTGGGTCCCAGAAGCGATCTCTACATGCCTACTCAGTGCTAGTATGTTTTCAAAATATAGGACCAAAACATGCTAAAAATCGATATTTTAGGTGCCCAAAGTCGATATCTCAAATTGAGGCCCAAAACACCCGAAAATTCGATATTTTTGGGTCCCAGAAACGATCTGTACATGCCTACTCCGTGTTAGAGTATTTTCAATATACAGGCCTAAAACATACTGAAAATCGATCATTTAGGTGCCCAAAAGTTGATATGTGCAGGCATCTTCTGTACCCGTTTATATATCAAATTCAGGCTCCAAACACCCGAAAATTCGATATTTTGAGGTCCCAGAAGCGATCTGTACATGCCTACTCAGATACAGGCCCAAAACATGCTGATAATCGATATTTTTGGTGCCTAAAGTCAATATGTGTATGCATCTTCTGCACTCGTTTATATCTCAAATTCAACCTCAAAACACTCGAAAGTTCGATATTTTTTGGGTCCCAGAAGCGATCTGTACATGCCTACTGAGTGCTAGAATGTTTTCAAAATATAGGCTTAAAACATGCTAAAAATCGATATTTTAAATTAAGTGTCCAAAGTCGATATGTGCATGCATCTTCTGTACCCGTTTATATCTCAAATTCAGGTTCAAAACACCCGAAAATTCGATATTTTGGGGTCCCAGAAGTGATCTGTACATGCCTACTTAGTGCTAGAGTATTTTCAAAATATAGGCCCAAAACATGCTAAAAATCGATATTTTAGGTGCCCAAATTCGATATTTCAAATTCAGGCCCATAACACCCGAAAATTCGATATTTTGGGGTCCCAGAAGCGATGTGTACATGCCTACTCCGTGTTAGAATATTTTAAAAATACAGGCCCAAAACATACTAAAAATCGATCTTTTAGGTGCCAAAAAGTCGATATGTGCATGCATCTTCTGTACCCGTTTATATCTCAAATTCAGGCTCCAAACACCCGAAAATTCGATATTTTTGGGTCCCAGAAGCGATCTGTACATGCCTTCTCAGATACAGGTCGAAAACATGCAGAAAATCGATATTTTATGTGCCCAAAGTCACTATGTGTATGCATCTTATGCACTCGTTTATATCTCATATTCAACCTCAAAACACTCGAAAATTCGATATTTTTGGGTCCCAGAAGCGATCTGTACATGCCTACTCAGTGCTAGAATGTTTTCAAAATATAGGCGCAAAACATGCTAAAAATCGATATCTTAAGTGTCCAAAGTCGATATGTGCATGCATCTTCTGTACCCGTTTATATCTCAAATTCAGGCTCCCAAAACCCGAAAATTCGATATTTTGGGGTCCCAGAAGCGATCTGTACATGCCTACTCAGATACAGGCCCAAAACATGCTGAAAATCGATATTTTATGTGCCCAAAGTCAATATGTGTATGCATCTTATGCACTCGTTTATATCTCAAATTCAACCTCAAAACACCCGAAAATTCGATATTTTTGGGTCCTAGAAGCGATCTGTACATGCCTACTCAGTGCTAGAATGTTTTTAAAATATAGGCTCAAAACATGCTAAAAATCGATATTTTAAGTCACCCGAAAATTCGATATTTTGGGGTCCCAGAAGCGATCTGTACATGCCTACTCCGTGTTAGAGTATTTCAAAATTCCAGTCCAGAACATGCTAAAAATCGATATTTTAGGTGCCCAAAGTCGATATCGCAATTTCAGGCCCAAAACACCTGAAAATTCGATATTTTGGGGTCGCAGAAGCGATCTGTACATGCCTATTCAGATAAAGGCCCAAAATATGCTAAAAATCGATATATTAGGTGCCCAAAGTCAATATGTGTATGCATCTTCTGCAACCGTTTATATCACAAATTCAACCTCAGAACACCGGAAAATTCGATATTTTTGGGTCCCAGAAGCGATCTGTACATGCCTACTCAGTGCTAGAATGCTTTCAAAATATTGGCTCAAAACATGCTAAAAATCGATATTTTAAGTGTCCAAAGTCGATATGTTCATTCATCTTCTGTACCCGTTTATATCTCAAATTCGGGATCAAAACACCCGAAAATTCAGTATTTTTGGGTCCTAGAAGCGATTTGTACATGCCTACTCCTAGTTAGAAAGTTTTCAAGATACAGACCCAAAACATGCTCAAAATCGATATTTTAGGTGCCAAAAAGTCGATATGTTCATGAATCTTCAGTACCGGTTTATATCTCAAATTCAGGCTCAAAACACCCGAAAATTCGATATTTTGAGGTCCCAGAAGCGATCTGTACATGCCTAATCAGTACTAGAATATTTTCAAAATATAGTCCAAAAACATGCTAAAAATCGATATTTTTTGGTGCCCAAAGTCGATATCTCAAATTCAGGCCCGAAACACCCGTAAATTCAATATTTTGGGGTCCCAAAAGCTATCTGTACATGCCTACTCCGTGTTAGAGTATTTTCAAAATACAGGCCCAAAAAATACTGAAAATCGATATTTTAGGTTCCCAAAAGTCGATAAGTGCATGCATCTTCTGAGCCCGTTTATATCCCAAATTCAACCTCAAAACACCCGAAAATTCGATATTTTTGCGTCCCAGAAGCGATCTGTACATGCCTACTCTGTGCTAGAATGTTTTCAAAATATAGGCTCAAAACATGCTAAAAATCGATATTTTAAGTGACCAAAATCGATATGTGCATTCATTTTCTGTACCCTTTTATATCTCAAATTCAGGCTCAAAATACTCGAAAATTCGGTATGTTTGGGTCTTACAAGCGACCTGTACATGCCTACTCCTAGTTGGAATGTTTTTTTAAGATACAGACCCAAAACATGCTCAAAATCGATATTTTAGGTGCCAAAAAGTCGATATGTTTATGTATCTTCAGTACCCGTTTATATCTCAAATTCAGGCTCAAAACACCCGAAAATTCGATATTTTGAGGTCCCAAAAGCGATCTGTACATGCCTACTCCGTGTTAGAGTATTTTCAACATACAGGCCCAAAACATGCTGAAAATCGATATTTTAGGTGCCTAAAGTCAATATGTGCATGCATCTTCTGTACCCGTTTATATCTCAAATTCAACCTCAAAACACACGAAAATTCGATATTTTGGGGTCCCAGAAGCGATCTGTACATGCCTACTCAGTGCTAGAATATTTTCAAAATATAGGCCCAAAACATGCTAAAAATCGATATCTTAGGTGCCCAAAGTCGATATCTCAAATTCAGGCCCAAAACACCCGCAAATTCGATATTTTGGGGTCCCAAAAGCGATCTGTACAGCCTACTCCGATTTAGAGCATTTTATAAATACAAGCCCAAAACATACTGAAAATCGATCTTTTAGGTGCCCACAAGTCGATATGTGCATGCATCTTCTGTACCCGTTTATATCTCAAATTGAGGCTCTAAACACCCATAATTTCGATATTTTGGGGTCCCAAAAGGGATCTATACATGCCTACTCAGATACAGGCCCAAAAAATGCTGAAAATCGATATTTTAGTTGCCCAAAGTCAAAATGTGGATGCATCTTCTGTGCCCGTTTATATCTCAAATTCGACCTCAAAACACTCGAAAATTCGATATTTTGGGGTCCCAGATGCGATCTGTACATGACTACTCAGTGCTAGAATATTTTCAAAATATAGGCCCAAAACATGCTAAAAATCGAACTTTTAGGTGCCCAAAAGTCGATATGTGTATGCATCTTCTGAGTCCGTTTATATCCCAAATTCAACCTCAAAACACCCGAAAATTCGATATTTTTGCGTCCCAGAAGCGATCTGTACATGCCTACTCTGTGCTAGAATGTTTTCAAAATATAGGCTGAAAACATGCTAAAAATCGATATTTTAAGTGTCCAAAATTGATATGTGCATGCATCTCATGTACCCGTTTATATCTCAAATTCAGGCTCAAAATACCCGAAAATTCGATATTTTTGGGTCCCAGATGCGATCTGTACATGCCTACTCCTAGTTAGAATGTTTTCAAGATACAGACCCAAAACATGCTCAAAATCGATATTTTAGGTGCCAAAAAGTCGATATGTTCATGCATCTTCAGTACACGTTTATATCTCAAATTCAGACCCAAAACACCCGAAAATTCGATATTTTGAGGTCCAAGAAGCGATCTGTACATGCCTACTAAGTGCTAGAATATTTTCAAAATATAGTCCAAAAACATGCTAAAAATCGATATTTTTTGGTGCCCAAAGTCGATATCTCAAATTCATGCCCAAAACACCCGAAAATTCAATATTTTGGGGTCCCACAAGCTATCTGTAAATGCCTACTCCGTGTTAGAGTATTTTCAAAATACAGGCCCAAAAAAATGCTGAAAATCGATATTTTAGGTGCACAAAAGTCGATAAGTAAATGCATCTTCTGTACCCGTTTATATCTCAAATTCAACCTCAAAACACCCGAAAATTCGATATTTTGGGGGTTCCAGAAGCGATCTGTACATGCCTACTCAGTGCTAGAATGTTTTCTAAACATAGGCGCAAAACATGCTAAAAATCGATATTTTAGGTGCCAAAAAGTCGATATGTTCATGCATCTTCAGTACCCGTTTATATCTCAAATTCAGGCTACAAACACCCGAAAATAAGATATTTTGAAGTCCCAGAAGCGATCTGTACATGCCTATTCAGATACAGGCCCAAAACATGCTGAAAATCAATATATTAGGTGCCCAAAGTCAATATGTGTATGCATCTTCTGCAACCGTAATATCACAAATTAAACCTTAAAACACCCGAAAATTCGATATTTTTGGGTCCAAGAAGCGATCTATACATACCTACTCCGTGTTAGATTTTTTTCAACATACAGGCCCAAAACATGCTGAAAATCGATATTTTAGGTGCCCAAAGTCAATATGTGCATGCATCTTCTGTACCCGTTTATATCTCAAATTCAACCTCAAAACACACGAAAATTCGATATTTTGGGGTTCCAGAAGCGATCTGTACATGCCCACTCCGTATTAGAGTATTTTCAATATACAGGCCCAAAACATACTGAAAATCGATCTTTTAGGTGCCCAAATGTCGATATGTGGATGCATCTTCAGTACCAGTTTATATCTCAAATTCAGGCTCCAAACACCCGAAAATTCGATATTTTTGGGTTCCAGAAGCGATCTGTACATGCCTACTCAGTGCTAGAATGTTTTCATAATATAGGCTCAAAACTTGCTAAAAATCAATATTTTAAGTGTCCAAAGTCGATATGTGCATGCATCTTCTATACCCGTTTATATCTCAAATCCGGGATCAAAACACCTGAAAATTCGGTATTTTTGGTTCTTAGAAGCGAAGTGTACATGCCTACTCCTAGTTAGAATGTTTTCAAGATACAGACCCAAAACATGCTAAAAATCGATATTTTAGGTGCCCAAAAGTCGATATGTGCATGCATTTTCAGTACCCGTTTATATCTCAAATTCAGGCTTAAAAAAACCGAAAATTTCGATATTTTGGGGTTCCAGAAGCGATCTGTACATGCCTACTCCGTGTTAGAGTATTTTCAACATACAGGCCGAAAACATGCTGAAAATCGATATTTTAGGTGCCCTAAGTCAATATGTGAATGCATCTTCTGTACCCGTTTATATCTCAAATTCAACCTCAAAACACATGAAAATTCGATATTTTGGGGTCCCAGAATCGATCTGTACATGCCTACTCAGTTCTAGAATATTTTCAAAATATAGTCCAAAAACATGCTAAAAATCGATATTTTTTAGTGCCCAAAGTCGATATCTCAAATTCAGGCCCAAAACACCCGAAAATTCAATATTTTGGGGTCCCAGAAGCTATCTGTAAATGCCTACTCCGTGTTAGAGTATTTTCAAAATACAGGTTCAAAACATACTGAAAATCGATATTTTAGGTGCTCAAAAGTCGATATGTGCATGCATCTTCTGTACCTGTTTATATCTCAAATTCACGCTACAAACAACCGAAAATTCGATATTTTGGGGTCCCAGAAGCAATCTGTACATGCCTACTCAGTGCTACAATGTTTTCAAAACATAGGCTCAAAACATGCTAAAAATCAATATTTTAGGTGTCCAAAGTCGATATGTGCATGCATCTTCTGTACCCGTTTATATCTCAAATTCAGGCTCAAAACACCCGAAAATTCGGTATTTTGGGGTCCTACAAGCGATCTGTACATGCCTACTCCTAGTTAGAATGTTTTCAAGATACAGACCCAAATCATGCTCAAAATCGATATTTTACGTGCCAAAAAGTCGATATGTTCATGCATCTTCAGTACATGTTTATATCTCAAATTCAGGCTACAAACACCCGAAAATTCAATATTTTGAGGTCCCAAAAGCGATCTGTACATGCCTATTCAGATACAGGCCCAAAACATGCTGAACACCGATATATTAGGTGCCCAAAGTCAATATGTGAATGCATCTTCTGCAACCGTTGATATCACAAATTAAACCTCAAAACACCCGAAAATTCGATATTTTTGGGTCCCAGAAGCGATCTATACATACCTACTCCGTGTTAAAGTATTTTCAACATACAGGCCCAAAATATGCTGAAAATCGATATTTTAGGTGCCCAAAGTCAATATGTGCATGCATCTTCTGTACTCGTTTATATCTCAAATTCTACCTCAAAACACACAAAAATTCGATATTTTGGGGGGCCAGAAGCGATCTGTACATGCCTACTCAGTGCTAGAATGTTTTCATAATATTGGCTCAAAACTTGCTAAAAATCAATATTTTAAGTGTCCAAAGTCGATATGTGCATGCATCTTCTGTACCCGTTTATATCTCAAATTCGGGATTAAAACACCTGAAAATTCGGTATTTTAGGTGCCTAAAGTCAAAATGTGGATGCATCTTCTGCGCCCGTTTATATCCCAATTTCAACCTCAAAACACCCGAAAATTCGATATTCTTGAGTACCAGAAGCGATCTGTACATGCCTACTCTGTGCTAGAATTTTTTTCAAAATATAGGCTCAAAACATGCTAAACATCGATATTTTAATTTAACCCTATATCGCCTGAATTATGGTGTAGCTTGAAAAAAAATATTTGCTATTTTTTTTATGTTCACAGTATTCAATATAACCCATTCCATCTTTTATTTTTGAAAAAAAAAATATATATACATTTTATACAAACGTAACCAAATCGTCACGCTCGTCCTTTAGTATATAAAGCATCCTGTTGCGCATCATGCATAATAAAATATTAAAAAATAAAAAAGAAAGGAACAAAATCTTTATTTGAGCATATACTGACATTATCTGAGTATTTGTAATGTATATAAGAGACTTGACATTCAGGAACTTGCTACATAAACACAATAAACTTGTTTTCTTTACTAATTCATTCCATCATAGCTATGCGATTCTGGCTGCCTAGCTTGCCGTATACAAAAATATAAATTCAATTGATATCACCACTTCATAGAATACAAAATACAATGTTTTCCTTACCACATAACAAAAAATAAGTAACACTTTGTGACTAGAAATAGTAATCTTCAACTATTTACTTAGTGTGAAACTCAAGAAAACAGTTCTTATCTTTGGTAATGCATAAGTGTACTTTACACTTGTTGCAGAAGAAGACTGGGACAGATTTACAATTTGGGTTTTTGCACCTACCTCTCACCATCACCACTGGGTAATGGTGATAGCCATCAGTTCGGATTTCATCACCTGGGATGGCTTTAGTAGCAGGAAACTCTCTTTTTTTCCTTTGAAACTCAGCAGCAATTGAGCCGGCAGAGGAAGGACGCCCTCTTTTCCTAACTAGAACACTTTTACCTTCAAGAAGCAATGCTTCTGCAAGAGACAATTTGAACTCCTGGAGCATCATTATTTTCCGTGAAGGAATACCAAGGTCCTTGCAGTCTCTACGGTACAACAACCAGCAGTTCACAACAGTCACATCCAAAAAGTGAAACAACAGCTTATGATAATATTTCTTAGACCTGGTATGGATTCTGTACAGTGATAGAAGTGAGTCCATCAAATCTACGCCCCCCATAAACTTATTATACTCAAGCACAATTGCAGGACATGGGATCATGACGGTACTCTTTTTTTCTTATCATACCGTTTACATTCACCCTTTGGTTCTACAGATGCAAATGTTGACAGCAGATTGACTGATCTATTATCCATCCATTTCACTGCACGGACCTCAACATCATCTACCAGTGCACTCTTTTCTTGGTGCGTACCCCTTCCTGTTTTGAGAAGATCTTTGTCACTACCAAAGGAAAGGCCTGGAAGTCTATTTACTCTAACAGTACCCAAACACAGTATCTGTTTCTTGGCTAATGTGGTCATTAGTGGAAGTGAAGTGAACCAATTGTCAAAATACAATAGGTGATATATACCAGTAGGGACACTTTTGACTAAATCCAGTACTACATTGGAACTTGCTCCTAGATCTGGTTCTCCGGGCACAGGCAGAATTTTCCCTGTATATACCTCAAAGTCATACATTATACCATCTGCACCACAAAGGCAAAAGATTTTGTAGCCCCACTTGTGAGGTTTACTTGGTAAATACTGCTTCAAAGAAGAAATACCTTTGAATGGAACCATCTGCTCATCTACACAAAGTCTTTGTGGCTTGGGAATTGCACGAAACTTAGCAGCAAGATGGGTTAGTAGTGGTCTGACTTTGAACAGTTTGTCTGAGTTGTTATTTGGTAAAGTACTATTATCATTGAAATGTACATTTGCTTTTATCTCCTCCCACCTGTCCCTACTCATATTTTCTGAAATCATGGGACATTGAAGTTTGGCCTTCCAATAAAGACGTGAGCTTGATAGTTTTACTAAGGACATGGCAAATAATGATCCCATAAACTGCTCAAAATCAGGTACACTCAAGTTCAAACTTCTGGTAACATCTTTTTGTGTTGCATAAAGGTTACTTTGGGACACAATGTTATGCATAATATCTGGAGTAAAAAAATCCCTAAAATATTCAACAGGGTTCCTGACTGTTGTGGCAGGTTCAATGTTACCTAACCATTCAGGTGGGTCTAAAGCACTATTTGTGGCTCCCATTTGACGCCAGAGAGGAATCATGCGACGATTTCTTGGCTGGGTCAACTTCCTTTGCTCTTGACCTGGTGTCGGCTCTTGTCCTGCGTGTGAGGGCCCTGGTGTTGGCTCTTGTCCTGCGTGTGAGGGCCCTGGTGTTGGCTCTTGTCCTGCATGGGAGGGCTCTGGTGTCGGCCTTTGACCCGCATGTGAGGGCTCTGGTGTCTGCTCTTGACATCTGTTTGATGATCTGGGCCCTGGCTCATCTGGGTCATCTAACAAATTGGCCAATTCATCATCATCTGGCATACAATCACTGCCTGTAATAAAGTACAAAGGTAAATAGATGGAGAGATAAATAAGTACAGTACAGTATACTGTACTGCATATCCATATGATGATCTGATAAAGATATAATGGATATATAATGGTGATAAAGATATAATGGATATAGATAAATAAATATTATATACTGTAACGCATACCATAAGTCAAAATACTATGATGCTCTGGGCAATGATAATAGTAAAGATATATTAGTTGTAGATAAATAAATATATATGGTACTGTACTGCATAGCCTATATTAGTCACAAAAATATAATGCTCTAAACATTGATGATAGTGAAGATATAATATATATATATATATATATATATATATATATATATATATATATATATATATATATATATATATATATATATATATATATATATATATATATATAAATAAAAGATACAGATAAATATTAGATATAGATAAATAATAGATATACTGTACTGCATATATTCATTAGTCAAAAATAATATGATACGCTGGCAATGTTGATAATAAAGATACACATCATATAGATACATAATTATATACAGTACCACATATCCTTAGCCAAAATAATTTGGCTAATAAATAATAAATGGTGATAATAACAATAATAATAATTTTGTATTTTGTTTCTCAAAAGTAAAGATATATTAGTTGTAGATAAATAAATATATATGGTACTGTACTGTATAGCCTATCATTAGTCAAACAAATATAAGGTATTATTACAGAATAACTGGGTTTTTGGTTAGGCTTGAGCAGTATTACCACATTAGGTTAGGTCTTGGAAATTTGCCCCAGTCATTCTATGATAGTTTACACTGGTTATACCCGGTAGTCTGTACAGGTTAGGTCCGGTAGTTTGTCCAGGTTAGGTCCGGTAGTTTGCCCAGGTTAGGTCCCGGCAGTCTGCTGTGGTCCAGGTTAGGTTAGGTCAGGTCAGGTAAGGTAAGACTAGTTTCCAAATTATGTTTGTAAACGGGGCATTTCCGAGAGAAGCATATCATTATTCAATATAATATGATGTTCTGGGCAATTTTGATAGTAAAGATATACACATATATAGGTACATAAATATATACAGTACCATATATCCTTAGCCAAAATAATTTGGTGGTTTGGACAGTGACTATAGATAAATAAATACCAGTATGAATATATTGCTTATATATGCTGTATCTATATAAAAGTTGTAGAATATTTACTTACCATAGTCAGGTATTTCATCATCACTTATGCTTTGATCACTGTCTTCAATCTGGTTGCTAATCCCTTTCTTTTGTGAGCTATAAAACCGAAAGCAGTCCATACCTGTAGAAATAATGTTTTTACACATGACTGACGAAGTCAATCAAAAAGTCACGTATGTATTTTCACATACAAATTTCTTTATTTCATGTTTATTATGCCTGTTTTTCACACATACTATATCAGCAATTCCTTATCTACAAGTTCTGATTTTACTAAGCATAGCACTCACCTATAACAGTATGTAAACATGTGGTAAATCAGAGGAAAATTCCTGTGTCAGTCAAGAGCTGATGCGAAGTAAACACTGAGGCATTGTTGCCAGATAACACGAGTGAGGGTGTTGCCAAACCCTCCTCTGAGCTCAGTAGAACGTATCTAAATAGTCATATTCGACAGTAAAAGATATGGTCAGAAATTTTCTCATAGTAACAGTCTACTTCAAGCGTTACCAAATCATCACGGTCGGCGATACATATGCATACATTTTCAGTACCCGTTTATATCTCAAATTTAGGGTTAAAAAACCCGAAAATTTCGATATTTTGGGGTTCCAGAAGCGATCTGTACATGCCTACTCCGTGTTAGAGAATTTTCAACATACAGGCCGAAAACATGCTGAAAATCGATATTTTAGGTGCCCAAAGTCAATATGTGCATGCATCTTCTCTACCCGTTTATATCTCAAATTCAACCTCAAAACACACGAAAATTCGATATTTTGGGGTCCCAGAAGCGATCTGTACATGTCTACTCAGTGCTAGTATTTTTTCAAAAAATAGGCCCAAAACATGCTAAAAATCGATATCTTAGGTGCCCAAAGTCGATATCTCAAATTCAGGCCCAAAACACCAGAAAATTTGATATTTTGGGGTCCCAAAAGCGATCTGTACATGTCTACTCCGTGTTAGAGTATTTTCGAAATACAGGCACAAAACATACTGAAAATCGATCTTTTAGGTGCCCACAAGTCGATATGTGCATGCATCTTCTGTACCCGTTTATATCTCAAATTGAGGCTCTAAACACCCAAAAATTCGATATTTTGGGGTCCCAAAAGCGATCTGTACATTCCTACTCAGATACAGGCCAAAACATGCTGAAAATTGATATTTTAGGTGCCCAAAGTCAAAATGTGCATGCATCTTCTGCGCTCGTTTATATCTCAAATTCAACCTCAAAACACCCGAAAATTCGATATTTTTGGGTCCCAGAAGCGATCTGTACATGCCTACTCAGTGCTAGAATATTTTCAAAATATAGTCCCAAAACATACTAAAAATCGATATTTTAGGTGCCCAAAGTCGATATTTCAAATTCAGACCCAAAACACCCGAAAATTCGATATTTTGGGATCCCAGAAGCTATTTGTAAATGCCTACTCAGTGCTAGAATGTTTTCAAAATATAGGCTCAAAACATGCTAAAAATAGATATTTTAAGTGTCCAAAGTCGATATGTGCATGCATCTTCAGTACCCGTTTATATCTCAAATTCAGGTTTATAACACCCGAAAATTTGATATTTTGGGGTCCCAGAAGCGATCTGTACATGCCTACACCGTGTTAGAGTATTTTCAAAATACAGGTCCAAAACATGCTGAAAATCAATATTTTAGGTGACCAAAGTATATATGTGCATGCATTTTCTGTACCCGTTTATATCTCAAATTGAGGCTCTAAACACACAAAAGTTCGATATTTTGGGGTCCCAAAAGCGATCTGTACATGCCTATTCAGATACAGGCCCAAAAACATGCTAAAAATCGATATTTTAGGTGCCCAAAGTCAAAATGTGGATGCATCTTCTGCGCCCGTTTATATCCCAAATTCAACCTCAAAACACCCGAAAATTCGATATTTTTGGGTCCCAGAAGCGATCTGTACATGCCTACTCTGTGCTAGAATGTTTTCATAATATAGGCACAAAACATGCTAAAAATCGATATTTTAAGTGTCCAAAGTCGATATGTGCATGCATCTTCTGTACCCGTTTATATCTCAAATTTAACCTTAAAACACACGAAAATTCGATATTTTGGGGTCCCAGAAGCGATCTGTACATGCCTACTCAGTGCTAGAATACTTTCAAAATATAGGCCCAAAACATGCTAAAAATCAATATTTTAGGTGCCCAAAGTCTATATCTCAAATTCAGGCCCAAAACACATGAAAATTCGATATTTTGGGGTCCCAGAAGCGATCTGTACATGCCTACTCCGTGTTAGAGTATTTTCAAAATACAGGCCAAAAACATGCTGAAAATCAATATTTTAGGTGCCCAAAGTCAATATGTGCATGCATCTTCTTTACCCGTTTATATCCCAAATTCGACCTCAAAACACCCGAAAATTCGATATTTTTGGGTCCCAGAATCGATCTGTACATGCCTACACAGTGCTAGAACGTTTAAAAAAAAAAGGCTCAAAACATGCTAAAAATCGATATTTTAATTGTCCAAAGTCGATATGTGCATGGATCATCTGTACCTGTTTATATCTTAAATTCTGGCTCAAAAGACCCGAAAATTCGGTATTTTGGTGTCCCAGAAGCGATCTGTACATGCCTACTACTAGTTAGAATGTTTTTAAGATGCTGACCCAAAGCATGCTCAAAATCGATATTTTAGGTGCCAAAAAGTCGATATATTCATGTCTTTTCAGTACTCGTTTATATCTCAAATTCAGGCTCAAAACACCTGAAAATTCGAAAAATTTGAGGTCCCAGAAGCGATCTGTACATGCCTACTCAGTGCTAGAATATTTTCAAAATATAGTCCAAAAACATGCTAAAAATCGATATTTTAGGTGCCTAAAGTCGATATCTCAAATTCAGGCTCAAAACACCCGAAAATTCAATATTTTGGGGTCGCAGAAGCTATCTGTAAATGCCTTCTCTGTGTTAGAGTATTTTCATAATACAGGCCCAAAACATACTGAAAATCGATATTGTAGGTGCCCAAAAGTCGATATGTGCATGCATCTTCTGTACCCGTTTATATCTCAAATTGAGGCTCTAAACACCCAAAAATTCGATATTTTGGGGTCCCAAAAGCGATCTGTACATGCCTACTCAGATACAGGCCCAAAACATGCTGAAAATCGATATTTTAGGTGCCCAAAGTCAAAATGTGGATGCATCTTCTGTACCCGTTTATATCTCAAATTCAGGCTAAAAACACCCGAAAATTCGGTAATTTTGAGTCCTAAAAGCGATCTGTACATGCCTACTCCTCGTTAGAATGTCTTCAAGATACAGACCCAAAACATGCTCAAAATCGATATTTTAGATGCCCAAAAGTTGATATGTGCATGCATCTTCAGTACCCGTTTATATCCCAAATTCAAGCTCAAAACACCCGAAAATTCGATATTTTGGGGTCCCAGAAGCGATCTGTACATGCCTACTCAGTGCTAGAATACTTTCAAAATATAGGCCCAAAACATGCTAAAAATCGATATTTTAGGTGCCCAAAGTCTATATCTCAAATTCAGGCCCAAAACACATGAAAATTCGATATTTTGGGGTCCCAGAAGCGATCTGTACATGCCTACTCCGTGTTAGAGTATTTTCAAAATACAGGCCAAAAACATGCTGAAAATCAATATTTTAGGTGCCCAAAGTCAATATGTGCATGCATCTTCTTTACCCGTTTATATCCCAAATTCGACCTCAAAACACCCGAAAATTCGATATTTTTGGGTCCCAGAATCGATCTGTACATGCCTACACAGTGCTAGAACGTTTTAAAAAAAAAGGCTCAAAACATGCTAAAAATCGATATTTTAATTGTCCAAAGTCGATATGTGCATGGATCATCTGTACCTGTTTATATCTTAAATTCTGGCTCAAAAGACCCGAAAATTCGGTATTTTGGTGTCCCAGAAGCGATCTGTACATGCCTACTACTAGTTAGAATGTTTTTAAGATGCTGACCCAAAGCATGCTCAAAATCGATATTTTAGGTGCCAAAAAGTCGATATATTCATGTCTTTTCAGTACTCGTTTATATCTCAAATTCAGGCTCAAAACACCTGAAAATTCGAAAAATTTGAGGTCCCAGAAGCGATCTGTACATGCCTACTCAGTGCTAGAATATTTTCAAAATATAGTCCAAAAACATGCTAAAAATCGATATTTTAGGTGCCTAAAGTCGATATCTCAAATTCAGGCTCAAAACACCCGAAAATTCAATATTTTGGGGTCGCAGAAGCTATCTGTAAATGCCTTCTCTGTGTTAGAGTATTTTCATAATACAGGCCCAAAACATACTGAAAATCGATATTGTAGGTGCCCAAAAGTCGATATGTGCATGCATCTTCTGTACCCGTTTATATCTCAAATTGAGGCTCTAAACACCCAAAAATTCGATATTTTGGGGTCCCAAAAGCGATCTGTACATGCCTACTCAGATACAGGCCCAAAACATGCTGAAAATCGATATTTTAGGTGCCCAAAGTCAAAATGTGGATGCATCTTCTGTACCCGTTTATATCTCAAATTCAGGCTAAAAACACCCGAAAATTCGGTAATTTTGAGTCCTAAAAGCGATCTGTACATGCCTACTCCTCGTTAGAATGTCTTCAAGATACAGACCCAAAACATGCTCAAAATCGATATTTTAGATGCCCAAAAGTTGATATGTGCATGCATCTTCAGTACCCGTTTATATCCCAAATTCAAGCTCAAAACACCCGAAAATTCGATATTTTGGGGTCCCAGAAGCGATCTGTACATGCCTACTCAGTGCTAGAATACTTTCAAAATATAGGCCCAAAACATGCTAAAAATCGATATTTTAGGTGCCCAAAGTCTATATCTCAAATTCAGGCCCAAAACACATGAAAATTCGATATTTTGGGGTCCCACAAGCGATCTGTACATGCCTACTCCGTGTTAGAGTATTTTCAAAATACAGGCCAAAAACATGCTGAAAATCAATATTTTAGGTGCCCAAAGTCAATATGTGCATGCATCTTCTTTACCCGTTTATATCCCAAATTCGACCTCAAAACACCCGAAAATTCGATATTTTTGGGTCCCAGAATCGATCTGTACATGCCTACACAGTGCTAGAACGTTTTAAAAAAAAAGGCTCAAAACATGCTAAAAATCGATATTTTAATTGTCCAAAGTCGATATGTGCATGGATCATCTGTACCTGTTTATATCTTAAATTCTGGCTCAAAAGACCCGAAAATTCGGTATTTTGGTGTCCCAGAAGCGATCTGTACATGCCTACTACTAGTTAGAATGTTTTTAAGATGCTGACCCAAAGCATGCTCAAAATCGATATTTTAGGTGCCAAAAAGTCGATATATTCATGTCTTTTCAGTACTCGTTCATATCTCAAATTCAGGCTCAAAACACCTGAAAATTCGAAAAATTTGAGGTCCCAGAAGCGATCTGTACATGCCTACTCAGTGCTAGAATATTTTCAAAATATAGTCCAAAAACATGCTAAAAATCGATATTTTAGGTGCCTAAAGTCGATATCTCAAATTCAGGCTCAAAACACCCGAAAATTCAATATTTTGGGGTCGCAGAAGCTATCTGTAAATGCCTTCTATGTGTTAGAGTATTTTCATAATACAGGCCCAAAACATACTGAAAATCGATATTGTAGGTGCCCAAAAGTCGATATGTGCATGCATCTTCTGTACCCGTTTATATCTCAAATTGAGGCTCTAAACACCCAAAAATTCGATATTTTGGGGTCCCAAAAGCGATATGTACATGCCTACTCAGATACAGGCCCAAAACATGCTGAAAATCGATATTTTAGGTGCCCAAAGTCAAAATGTGGATGCATCTTCTGTACCCGTTTATATCTCAAATTCAGGCTAAAAACACCCGAAAATTCGGTAATTTTGAGTCCTAAAAGCGATCTGTACATGCCTACTCCTCGTTAGAATGTTTTCAAGATACAGACCCAAAACATGCTCAAAATCGATATTTTAGATGCCCAAAAGTTGATATGTGCATGCATCTTCAGTACCCGTTTATATCCCAAATTCAAGCTCAAAACACCCGAAAATTCGATATTTTTGGGTCCAAGAAGCGATCTGTACATGCCTACAGTGCTAGAATGTTTTCAAATTACAGGCACAAAAACAAGTTGAAAATCGATATTTTACGTGCCCAAAATCGATATGTGCATGCATTTTCTGTACCCGTTTATATCTCAAATTCAGGCTCAAAACATCCAAAAAAATGATATTTTTGGGTCAAAGATACGATCTGTACATGCATAGTCAGTGCTAGAATATTTTCAAAATACAGGCACAGAACAAGCTAAAAATCGATATTTTTGGTGCCCAAGTCAATATGTGCATGCATCTTCTGTACACGTTTACATCCTAAATTCAGGCTCAAATCACCCAAAAATTCGATATTTTTGTATCCCAATAGCGATCTGTACATGCCTACTCCTTGCTGGAATGTTTTTAAGATAAAGACCCAAAACATGCTCAAAATCGATATTTTAGGTGCTAAAAGTCGATATGTGCAAGCATCTTCAGTACACGTTTATATCTCAAATTCTGGCTCAAAACACCCGAAAATTCGATATTTTTGGGTCCCAGAAGCGATCTTTACATGCCTACTCCGTGTTAGAGTATTTTCATAATATTGGCCCAAAACATGTTGAAATTCGACCTATTAGGTGCAAAAAGTCAATATGTGCATGCATATTCTGTACCCGTTTATATTTTATATTCATGCTCAAAACACCCGATAATTCGATATTTTTGGGTCCCAGAAGTGATCTGTACATGCATACTCAGTGCTAGAATACTTTCAAAATATAGGCCCAAAACATGCTGAAATTCTATATTTTAGTTGCAAAAAGTCGATATGTGCATGCATATTTTGTACTTATTTATATTCCAAATTCAGGCTCAAAACACCCGAAAATTAGATGTTTTTGGGTCCCAGAAGCGAGCTGTACATGTCTACTCACTCTTAGAATAATTTCAAAATATAGGCCCAAAGCATACTAAAAATCGATATTTTTTGTGCCCAAAGTCGATATGTGCATGCATCTTCTGTACCCGTTTATATATCAAATTCAGACACAAAACACCCGAAAATTCAATATTTTTGGTTCCCAGAAGCGATCTGTACATGGTTACTCCTTGCTAAATTGTTTTAAAGATACAGACCCAAAACATGCGTAAAATCGATATTTTAAGGTGCAAAAAGTTGATATGTGCATGCATCTTCAGTACACGTTTATATCCCAAATTCAAGCTCAAAACACCCGAAAATTCGATATTTTTGGGTCCAAGAAGCGATCTGTACATGCCTAGTCAGTGCTAGAATGTTTTCAAATTACAGGCACAAAAACAAGTTGAAAATCGATATTTTACGTGCCCAAAATCGATATGTGCATGCATTTTCTGTACCCGTATATATCTCAAATTCATGCTCAAAACACCCAAAAAAATGATATTTTTGGGTCAAAGATGCGATCTGTACATGCATAGTCAGTGCTAGAATATTTTCAAAATACAGGCACAGAACAAGCTGAAAATCGATATTTTTGGTGCCCAAGTCAATATGTGCATGCATCTTCTGTACCCGTTTACACCCTAAATTCAGGCTCAAATCACCCAAAAATTCGATATTTTTGTATCCCAATAGCGATCTGTACATGCCTACTCCTTGCTGGAATGTTTTTAAGATAAAGACCCAAAACATGCTCAAAATCGATATTTTAGGTGCTAAAAGTCGATATGTGCAAGCATCTTCAGTACACGTTTATATCTCAAATTCTGGCTCAAAACACCCGAAAATTCGATATTTTTGGGTCCCAGAAGCGAGCTGTACATGTCTACTCACTCTTAGAATAATTTCAAAATATAGACCCAAAGCATACTAAAAATCAATATTTTTTGTGCCCAAAGTCGATATGTGCATGCGTTTTCTGTACCCGTTTATTTCACAAATCCTGGCTCAAAATACCCGAAAATTCGATATTTTTGGTTCCCAGAAGCGATCTATACATGCATATTCAGCAATAGAATATTTTCAAAATACAGGCCCATCAAATGCCGAAATTCGATATTTTAGGTACCCAAAGTCGATATGTGCATGCATCTTCTGTACTCGTTTATATCCCAAATTCATGCTCAAAACACCAGAAAATTCGATATTTTTGGGTCCCAGAAGCGATCGGTACATGTCTACTCAATGCTAGAATATTTTCAAAGTACAGGCACAAAACATGCTAAATATCGAAATTTTAGGTGCATAAAGTCGATATGTGCATGCATCTTCTGTACCGGTTTGATATCTAAAATTCATGCTCAAAACACCCGAAAATTCGATATTTTTGGGTCCCGAAAGCGATCTGTAAATGCCTACTCAGTGCTAGAATATTTTCAAAATATAAGCCGAAAACATGCTAAAAATCGATATTTGTTGTTCAAAAAGTCATTCATGGGATGGTGGGTGTGTGGTTGTCAGTACAGTGCGTGGATAGTAAATATCAACAGTCAATCATGGGGTATGTGGGTGTCAATATAGTGATTGTATTGTAAATATCAACAGTCATTCATGTTGTGGTTTGTGTTATTACAGTGCTTGGACTGTAAATATAAACAGTCATTCATGAGGTCGTGGGAGTGTGGGTTTCATTACAGTGCTTGGACTGTACATATACAACAGTCATTCATGGGGTCGTGGGTGTGTGGGTGTTATTACAGTGCTTGGAGTGTAAATATCAACCGTCATTCATGGGGTGGTGGGTGTCATTACAGTGCTTGTACTGTAAATATCAAGAGTCATTAATGCGGTGGTCGGTGTGTTGGTTTCATTACAGTGCTTGGACTGTAAATATCAACAGTCATTTAAGGAGTGGTGGGTGTGTGGGTGTCATTACAGAGCTTGGACTGTAAATATCAACAGTCATTTATGGGGTGGTGGGTGTTATTACAGTGCTTGGACTTTAAATATCAACAGTCATTAACCCTTAAATGCTTATTGACCAAATATCACGTCACCGCGAATTTAGGCCTTGAAGCCGATTGACGTAATATTTAGCCGGTAGAAAAAAAACTGCTTGGGCTATATCCAGCCACTTCATTGGTAACACTGGTTAGGTTGGGCCTTCAATGAGTTGTGTGAGAAGGAAATGGTTCACTCGTCATATATACGCAATGAAAATACGCTCGCTCACGTTTTCTAATTTTTAGGGTTTTTTTTAGGGGTAACTACTTTATTACTCATGGTGCTGCTGTACGCAAACCAGTGGACCTAGAAAGTTTTAGTTTACAGATTCTGGTGTATAAAATCAAGCTCTACAAATCTGTAATAACAAAATTTACCTAAACGAAACTTTAAAAATCACCTTGTTTTTGCGGTTCACGCTCCAGTAGCGGTAGGGGGATTGCGGTTCTTAGGGGTTAATGTGGTGGTGGGTGTGTGGGTGTCATTACAGTGCTTGGACTATAAATATCAACTATCATTTATGGGGTGGTAGGTGTGTGGGTGTCATTAGAGTGCTTAGACTGTAAATATCAACATGCATTCATGGGATGTTGTGTGTGTGAGTATCATTACAGTGCTTGGACTGTAAATATCAACAGTCATTCAAAGGGTGGTGGGTGTGTGGATGTCATTACAGCACTTGGACTGCAAATATCAACAGTCATTCATGGGATGGTAAGTGTGTGGGTGTCATTACAGTTCTTGGACTGTTAATATCAACAGACATTTATGGGGTGGTGGGTGTGTGGGTATCATTACAATGCTTGGACTGTAAATCTCAACAGCCATTTATGGGGTGGGTGGTGTGTGGGTGTCATTACAGTGCTTGGACTGTAAATATCAACAGTTATTCATTGGGTGGTGGGTGTGTGGGTGTCATTACAGTGCTTGGACTATAAATATCAAAAGTCATTATTGGGGTGGAGGGTGTGTGGGTGTCATTACAGTAATTGGACTGTTAATATCAACAATCATTCATGGGGTGGATGGTATGTGAGTGTCATTACAGTGCTTGGATTGTAAATATCAACAGTCATTAATGGGGTGATGGGTGTGTGGGTGTCATTACAGTACTTGGACTGTAAATATCAACTGTCATTCATGGTGTGTGTGGGTGCTATTACAGAGTTTGGAGTGTAAATATCAAGTCATTCATAGGTTGGTGGGAGTGTGTGTCATTACAGTGATTGGACTGTAAATATCAACAGTCATTCTGGGCGTGGTGTGTGTGCAGGTGTAATTACAGTGCTTGGAGTGTAAATATCAAGTCATTTATGGGGTGGTGGGTGTCATTACAGTGCCTTGACTGTAAATATCAACAGTCATTCATGGGGTGATGGATGTGTGGGTGTCATTACAGTGCTTGGACTGTAAATATCAACAGTCATTAATGGGGTGGTAGGTGTCATTACATTGGTTGGACTGGAAATATCAACTGTCATTCATGGGAAGGTGGGTGTGTGGGTATCATTACAGTGATTGGACTGTAAATATCAACAGTCATTCATGGGGTGGTCGGTGTGTGGGTGATATTACAGTGCTTGGATTATAAATATTAACCATCATTCATATGGTTGTGGTTGTGTGGGTGTCATTACAGTGCTTTGACTGTAAATATCAACAGTCATTCATGGGGTGGTGGGTTGTTTGTGTCATTACAGTGCTTGGATTGTAATTATCAACAGTCATTCATTGGGTTTTGGGTGTGTGGGTGTCATTACAGTGCTTGAACTTTAAATACCAACAGTCATTCATGGGTTGATGTGTGTGTGTGTCATTACAGTGCTTGGACTGTAAATATCAACTGTCATTCATGGGGTGTGTCGGTAACATTACAGTGCTTGTACTGTAAATATCAACAGTCATTCATGGGTTGGTGGGTGTGTTTGCCATTACAGTGCTTGGACTGTAAATATCAACAGTCATTCATAGGGTGGTGGGTGTTTGTGTGTCATTACAGTGCTTGGACTGTTAATATATATCAATTATTTCGTGTATGTCTCCATACCTCGTCCTTCCCAGCCACCTGGAAAGAAGCCAATGTACAACCAATTCCCAAAAAAGGAGCTACCGCAAATCCATCAAATTACAGACCAATTGCCATCACGTCTACTCTCGGTAAAATATTTGAAATAGTTCTTAACAATCACTTTGTAAAGCACCTTGAGAAAAATCATCTGCTAAATGATAAGCAATATGGCTTTAGACAGAGACGATCTACTGTGGACCTGCTCTGTTATTTCACAGATAACATATTCCAATCAACTGATAAATATGGAGAGACTCACACAATTTGCCTTGATATATCTAAAGCCTTTGACAGAGTATGGCACAGATCATTACTGTCTAAGCTTCCACATTATGGCCTTCAATCTTTTGTTCCCCTAATTAATTCATATCTTAGCAACAGAAAATTACGTGTGATGGTAGATGGTCTGTATTCCAACTTTCATCCCATTAATGCTGGTGTTCCTCAAGGAGCGGTCTTGGCTCCAACTTTGTTCCTCATTCATATTAATGATCTTTTGTCAATTACTCAGAATTCAATTCACTCCTATGCTGATGATTCAACTATTCACAGTTCCTTCTCATTTAATGATAGTTTTACTCAACACAATATTTTAGAATACAAACTTGCCACTTCAATTTCATTAAATGAAGACTTAACGAAGATCTTTGAATGGGGACAAAACAACCTAGTTTCTTTCAATGCAAATAAAACTAAATACATCCCGTTCTCAAATAGATCAGATAATCAAGATTCTCACATTATTTTCAATAATACAAATATCCCCAAGTCCCACAGCATTGATCTCCTTGGTGTAACTTTAAATGAAAACCTCAGTTGGACTCCCTATGTAAAATCCATTGCCAAAACTGCATCTAGGAAGATGGGACTTTTATACAGAGCTTGTAATTATTTGACTGACGAGCAGTTAGCAGTAATATATAAGAGTCATGTGCGTTCCCAGATGGAATATTGTTCACCTCTGTGGGCTGGTTGTGGATCGGTGGTGTTAAGACAATTAGATAAAATTCAAAACAGAGCTATGATCACTAATGAATTCCCTCCCTTATCAGTACGTAGAAATGTTGCTTTCCTTGCACTATTTTATAGATACTTTTATAAGAAATGTTCGGATGAACTTGCCCTGATTATACCACCCCTTCGCGTCTTCCCATGGAGGACTAGGGCAGCTGAAAATGCGCATGAGTTCACACTGACTACTCCATGTTGCAGGACAACTGCTTACAAAAATAATTTACTCCCCGTACTACTTCCCTGTGGAATTCTCTACCAAGGGAATGTTTTCCAGCAAGTTATAACCCCCAGCAATTTAAATCCAGTTGTTTTAAATATTTTATGAGTGGAAGATGCCAATAGGCAAATGGAACCATTTATTTATTTGTTTTTTCCTTTCCTCCACTCACTATATGTAAAAAAAAAAAAAAAAAAAAATCTGTCATTCATGGGGTGGTGGGTGTGTAGGTGTCATTACAGTGCTTGGACTGTAAATATCAACCGTTATTCAAAGGGTGGTGGGTGTCATTACAGTGCTTTGACTGTAAATATCAACAGTTATTTATGGGGTGGTGAGTGTCATTACAGTGCTTGGACTGTACATATCAACAGTCATTCATGGGGTGGTGGGTGTGTGGGTATCATTACATTGCTTGGACTGTAACTATCAACAGTCATTCATGGGTAGGTGGGTGTGTTGGTGTCATTACAGTGTTTGGACTGTAAATATTAACAGTCATTTATGGGGTGGTGGGTGTGTGGGTGTCATTACGGTGCTTGGACTGTAAATATCAACAGTTATTCATTGGGTGGTTGGTGTGTGGGTGTCATTACAGTGCTTGGACTATAAATATCAATGGTCATTAATAAGATGGTTGGTGTGCGGGTGTCATTACATTGCTTTGATTGTAAATATCAACAAGCATTCATGGGGTTGATGGTGTGTGAGTGTCATTACAGTGCTTGGACTCTCAATATCAACATTCATTCATAGGGTGGTTGGTGTGTTGGTCACAATACAGTGCATGGAATGTCAATATCAACAGTTATTTATGGGTTGGTGGATGTGTGGGTGTCAATACGGTGCTTAGACTGTAAATATCAACAGTCAATCATGGGGTGGTCAGTGTGTGGGTCTCAATACAGTGCTTGGATTGTAAATATCAACAGTCATTCATGGGGTGGTAGGTGTGTGGGTGTCATTACAGTGCTTGGATTGTAAATATCAACAGTCATTCATGGGGTGGTGTGTGTGTGGGTGTATTTACAGTGCTTGGACTGTAAATATCAATCGTCATTCATGGTGTGTGTGGATGCTATTACAGAGTTTGGAGTGTAAATATCAACAGTCATTTATAGGTTGGTGGGAGTGTGTGTCATTACAGTGCTTGGACTGTAAATATCAACAGTCATTCAAGGGGTGGTGGGTGTGTAGGTGTAATTATAGTGTTTGGAGTGTAAATATCAAGTCATTAATGGGGTGGTGGGTGTCATTATAGTGCTTTGACTGTAAATATCAACAGTCATTCATGGGGTGATGGATGTGTGGGTGTCATTACAGTGCTTGGACTGTAAATATCAACAGTCATTTATGGGGTGGTAATTGTGTGGGTGATATTACTGTGCTTGGACTGTAAATATTAACCAATATTCATGGGGTTCTGGTTGTGTGGGTGTCATTACAGTGCTTGGACTGTAAATATCAGCAGTCATTCATGGATTGGTGGATGTGTGTCATTACAGTGCTTGGACTGTAAATATCAACTGTCATTCATGGGGTGTGTCAGTGACATTACAGTGCTTGTACTGTAAATATCAACAGTCATTCATGGGTTGGTGGGTGTTGGTGTCATTACAGTGCTTGGACTGTAAATATCAACAGTCATTCATTGGGTGGTGGGTGTTTGTGTGTCATTACAGTGCTTGGACTGTTAATATATATCAACAGTCATTCATGGGGTGGTGGGTGTGTAGCTGTCATTACAGTGCTTTGACTGTAAATATCAACAGTCATTCATGGTGTGGTGAGTGTCGTTACAGTGCTTGGACTGTATATATCAACAGTCATTCATGGGGTGGTGGGTGTGTGGGTGTCATTACAGTGCTTGGACTGTAAATATCAACTGTCATTCATGGGGTGTGTCAGTGACATTACAGTGCTTGTACTGTAAATATCAACAGTCATTCATGGGTTGGTGGGTGTGTGTGTCATTACAGTGCTTGGACTGTAAATATCAACAGTCATTCATTGGGTGGTGAGTGTTTGTGTGTCATTACAGTGCTTGGACTGTTAATATATATCAACAGTCATTCATGGGGTGGTGGGTGTGTAGCTGTCATTACAGTGCTTGGACTGTAAATATCAACTGTCATTCATGGGGTGGTGGGTGCCATTACAGTGCTTTGACTGTAAATATCAACAGTCATTCATGGTGTGGTGAGTGTCATTATAGTGCTTGGACTGTATATATCAACAGTCATTCATGGGGTGTTGGGTGTGTAGGTGTCATTACAGTGTTTGGACTGTAAATATTAACAGTCATTCATGGGATGGTGGGTGTGTGGGTGTCATTACAGTGCTTGGACTGAAATATCAACAGTTATTCATTGATTGGTGGGTGTGTGGGTGTCATTACAGTGCATGGACTATAAATATCAATGGTCATTAATGGGGTGACGGGTGTCATTACAGTGTTTGGACTGGAAATATCAACAGTCATTCATGGGGTGGTTGGTGTGTGGGTTATATTACAGTGCTTGGACTGTAAATATTAACCAACTTTAATGGGGTTGTGGTTGTGTGGGTGTCATTATAGTGCTTGGACTGTAAATATCAACAGTTATTTATGTAGTGGTTAATGTATGTGGTTCTCATTACAGTGCATGGAATGTAAATATCAACAGTCATTTATTGGTTAGTGGGTGTGTGGGTGTCATTACAGTGCTTAGAGTGTAAATATTAACAGTCAATCATGGGGTGGTCAGTGTGTGGGTGTCAATACAGTGCTTAGATTGTAAATATCAACAATAATTCATGGGGTGGTAGGTGTGTGGGTATCATTACAGTGCTTGGATTGTAAATATCAACAGTCATTCATGGGGTGATGGGTGTCTGGGTGTCATTACAGTACTTGGACTGAAAATATCAACTGTCATTGATGGTGTGTTTGGGTGCTATTACAGAGTTTGGAGTGTAAATATCAACAGTCATTCATAGGTTGGTGGGAGTGTGTGTCATTACAGTGCTTGGACTGTAAATATCAACAGTCAATCATGGGGTGGTCAGTGTGTGGGTGTCAATACAATGCTTGGATTGTAAATATCAACAGTTATGCATGGGGTTGTCAGTGTGTGGGTGTTTATACAGTACTTGGATTTTAAATATCAACAGTCATTCATGGGGTGGTGGGTGTGTGGTTGTCATTACAGTACTTGGATTGTAGATATCAACAGTCATTCATGGGATTGTGGGTGTGTGGGTGTCATTACAGTGCTTGGACTGTAAATAACAACTGTCATTCATGGTAGTGTGGGTGCTATTACAGAGATTGGACTCTAAATATCAACAGTCATTCATAGGTTGGTGGGGGTGTGTGTCATTACAGTGCCTGGACTGTAAATATCAACAATCATTTATGGGGTGGTGGGTGTGTAGGTGTAATTACAGATCTTGGACTATAAATATTAAGTCATTCATGGGGTAGTGGATGTATGGGTGTCAGTACTGTGCTTGGACTGTTAATATCAACAGTCATTAATGGGGTAGTGGTAGTGTGGATGTCATTACAGTGCTTGAACTGTATATATCAACAGTCATTCATGGTGTGGTAGGTGTCATTACAGTGCTTGTACTGTAAATATCAACAGTCATTCATGGTGTGATGGGTGTGTGGGTTACATTACAGTGCTTGGACTGTAAAAATCAACAGTCATTCAGAGGGTGGTGGGTGTGTGGGTGTCATTACAGTGCCTGGACTGTAAATATCAACAGTCAATTATGGGGTGGTGGATGTGTGTATGTCATTAGTGCTTGGACTGTAAATATCAATAGTCATTCATGGGGTGGTGTGTGTGTGGGTGTCATTTCAGTGCTTTGACTGTAAATATCAACAGTCATTCATGGGGAGGGGAGTGTCATTGCAGTGCTTGGACTGTAAATATCAAGTCATTTATGGGGTGGTGGGTGTGTGGGTGTCATTACAGTGCTTGGACAGTAAATATCAATAGTCATTCATTCAGTGGTGGGTGTGTGGGTGTCATTACAGTGGTTGGACTGTAAATATCAACAGTCATTCTTTTGGTGGTGTGTGTAGGGGTGTCATTACAGTGCTTGTACTGTAAATATCAACAGTTATTCATTGGATGGTGGGTGTGTGGGTGTCATTACAATGCTTGGACTATAAATACCAATGGTCATTATTGGAGTGGTGTGTGTGTGGGTGTCATTACAGTACTTGGACTGTAAATATCAACAGTCATTCTTGGGGTGGATGGTGTGTGAGTGTCATTACAGTGCTTGGACTGTAAATATCAAAGGCATTCATGGGGTAGTTGGTGTGTGGGTTTCATTACAGTGCATGGAATGTAAATATCGACAGTTATTTATTGGTTGGTGGGTGTGTGGGTGTCATTACTGTGCTTAGACTGTAAATATCAACAGTCAATCATGGGGTGGTGTGTCTTTGGGTGTCAATACAGTGCTTGAATTGTAAATATCAACAGTCATTCATGGGGTGGTGGGTGTGTGGGTGTCATTACAGTGCTTGGATTGTAAATATCAATGACCCTAATTGATGGGGTGGTGGGTGTCTGAGTGTCATTACAGTGCTTGGACTGTAAATATCAACTATCATTCATGGTGTGTGTGGGTGCTATTACAGTGTTTGGAGTGTAAATATCAACAGTCATTCATAGGTTGGTGGGAGTGTGTGTCATTACAGTGCTTGGACTGTAAATATCAACAGTCATTCAAGGGGTGGTGGGTGTGTAGGTGTAATTACTGTGCTTGGAGTGTAAATATCATGTCATTCATGGGGTGGTGGGTGTCATTACAGTGCTTTGACTGTGAATATAAACAGTTATTCATGGGGTGATGGATGTGTGGGTGTCATTACAGTGCTTGGACTGTAAATATCAATAGTCATTAATAGGGTGGTGGGTGTCATTACAGTGCTTGGACTGTAAATATAAATAGTCATTAATAGGGTGGTGGGTGTCATTACAGTGCTTGGACTGAAAATATCAACAGTCATTCATGGGGTGGTGGGTGTGTGGGTATCATTACAGTGATTGGACTGTAAATATCAACAGTAATTCATGGGGTGGTGGGTGTGTGGGTGATATTACAGTGCTTGGACTATAAATATTAACCATCATTTATGGGGTGGTGGGTGTGTGAGTGTCATTACAGTGCTTTGACTGTAAATATCAACAGTCATTCATGGGGTGGTTGGTTGTTGGTGTCATTACAGTGCTTGGATTGTAATTATCAATAGTATTTCATTGGGTTTTGGGTGTGTGGGTGTCATTACTGTGCTTGGGCTGTAAATATCAACTGTCAATCATGAGGTGTGTCGGTGACATTACAGTGCTTGAACTGTAAATATCAACAGACATTCATGGGTTGATGTGTGTGTGTGTCATTACAGTGCTTGGACTGTAAATATCAACTGTCATTCAAGGGGTGTGTCGGTGACATTACAGTGCTTGTACTGTAAATATCAACAGTCATTCATGAGTTGGTAGGTGTGTTTGTCATTACAGTGTTTGGACTGTAAATATCAACAGTCATTCATAGGGTGGTGGGTGTTTGTGTGTCATTACAGTGCTTAGACTGTTAATATATATCAACAGTCATTCATGGGGTGGTGGGTGTGTAGGTGTCATTACAGTGCTTGGACTTTAAATATCAACCGTCATTCATGGGGTGGTGGGTGTCATTACAGTGCTTTGACTGAAAATATCAACAGTCATTTATAGGGTGGTGAGTGTCATTACAGTGCTTGGACTGTATATATCAACAGTTATTCATGGGGTTGTTGGTGTGTGGGTGTCATTACATTGCTTGAACTGTAACTATCAACAGTCATTCATGGGGTGGTGGGTGTGTGGGTATCATTACAGTGATTGGACTGTAAATATCAACAGTAATTTATGGTTTGGTGGTGTGTGGGTAATATTACAGTGCTTGGACTATAAATATTAACCATCATTTATGGGGTGGTGGGTGTGTGAGTGTCATTACAGTGCTTTGACTGTAAATATCAACAGTCATTCATGGGGTGGTTGGTTGTTGGTGTCATTCCAGTGCTTGGATTGTAATTATCAATAGTCATAAATTGGGTTTTGGGTGTGTGGGTGTCATTACTGTGCTTGGTTTGTAAATATCAACTGTCAATCATGAGGTGTGTCGGTGACATTACAGTGCTTGTTCTGTAAATATCAACAGACATTCATGGGTTGATGTGTGTGTGTGTCATTACAGTGCTTGGACTGTAAATATCAACTGTCATTCATGGGGTGTGTCAGTGACATTACAGTGCTTGTACTGTAAATATCAACAGTCATTCATGAGTTGGTAGGTGTGTGGGTGTCATTACAGTGCTTAGACTGTAAATATCAACAGTCAATCATGGGGTGGTCAGTGTGTGGGTGTCAATACAGTGCTTGGATTGTAAATATCAACAGTCATTCATGGGGTGGTGGGTGTATGGGTGTCAATACAGTGCTTGGACTGTAAATATAAACTGTCATTCATGGTGTGTATAGGGTGCTATTACAGAACTTGGACTGTAAATCTCAACAGTCATTCAAAGGTTGGTGGGAGTGTGTGTCATTACAGTGCTTGGACTGTAAATATAAACTGTCATTCATGGTGTGTGTGGGTGCTATTACAGAGCTTGGACTGTAAATATCAACAGTCATTCATGGGGTGGTGGGTTTGTGGGTTTCATTACAGTGCTAGGACTGTAAATATCAAAAGTCATTCATTGCGTGATTGGTGTGTAGGTGTCATTACAGTGATTTAACTGTAAGTATCAACAGTCATCCATGGGGTGGTGTGTGTTTGGGTTTCATTTCAGTGCTTTTACTGTAAATATCAACAGTCATTCATGGGAAGGGGAGTGTCATTGCAGAGCTTGGACTGTAAATATCAAGTCATTCATGGGGTGGTGGGAGTGTAGGTGTCATTACAGTACTTGGACAGTAAATATCAATAGTCATTCATAGAGTGGTGGGTGTGTGGGTGTCATTACAGTGCTTGGACTGTAAATATCAACATTCATTCATGGGGTGGTGGGTGTGTGGGTTTCATTACAGTGCATGGAGTGTAAATATCAACCGTCTTTCATGGGGTAGTGGGTGTTTGGGTGTCAATATATTGCTTGGACTGTAAATATCAACAGCCATTCATGGGGTGGTGGGTGAGTGGTTGTCATTACAGTAATTGGACTGTAAATATCAACCGACATAATGGGGTGGTGGGTGTTTGGGTGTCATTATAGTGCTTGGTCTGTATATATCATCAGTAATTCATTTAGTGGTTCGTGTAGGGGTGTCATTACAGTGCTTGGACTGTGATTATCAACCATCATTCATGGGGTGCTGGGTGTGTGAGTGTCATTACAATGCTTGGAGTGTAAATATCAACAGTTATTTATGGGATGGTGGGTGTGTGTGTCATTACAGTGCTTGGACTTTAAATATCAACAGTCATGCATTTAGTGGTTAGTGTAGGATTGTCATTACAGTGCTTGGACTGTGAATATCAACCATCATTGATGGGGTGGTGGGTGTGTAGTGTCATTACAGTACTTGGACAGTAAATATCAATAGTCATTCATGGAGTGGTGGGTGTGTGGATGTCATTACAGTGCTTTAACTGTAATTATTAACAGTCATTCATGGGGTGGTGTGTGTGTGGGTTTCATTTCAGGGCTTTAACTGTAAATATCAACAGTCATTCATGGGGAGGGGAGTGTCATTGAAGTGCTTGGACTGTAAATATCAAGTCATTCATGGGGTGGTGGGTGTGTGGGTGTCATTACAGTACTTGGACAGAAAATATCAATAGTCATTCATGGAGTGGTGGGTGTGTGGGTGTCATTACAGTGCTTGGACTGTAAATATCAACCGTCATTCATGGGGTGCTGGGTGTGTGGGTGTCATTACAGTGCTTGGAGTGTAAATATCAACAGTTATTCATTGGGTGTTGGGTGTGTGGATGTCAATACAGTGCTTGGACTATAAATATCAATGGTCAATAATGGGGTGGTAGATGTGTGGGTGTCATTACAGTGCTTGGACTGTAAATATCAATAGTCATTCATGGGTTGGTGGGTGTGTGGGTGTCATTACAATGCTTGGACTGTAAATATCAACTGTTATTCATAGGGTATGTCGGTGACATTACAGTGCTTGTACTCTAAATATCACCAGTCATTCATGGGTTGGTGTGTGTGTGTGTCATTACAGTGCTTGGACTGTAAATATCAACTGTTATTCATGGGGTGTGTCGGTGACATTACAGTGATTGTACTGTAAATATCAACAGTCATTCATGGGTTGGTGGGTGTGTGTGTCATTACAGTGCTTGTACTGTAAATATCCACAGTCATTCATGGGGTGGTGGGTGTTTGTGTGTCATTACAGTGCTTGGATTGTTAATATATATCAACAGTCAATTATGGGGTGGTGGGTGTGTGGTTGTCATTACACTGCTTGGACTGTAAATATCAAGTCATTCATGGGGTGGTGGGTGTGTGGGTGTCATTACAGTACTTGGACAGAAAATATAAATAGTCATTCATGGAATGGTGGGTGTGTGGGTGTCATTACAGTGCTTGGACTGTAAATATCAACAGTCATTCATGGGGTGGTGGGTGTGTGGGTGTCATTACAGTGCATGGAGTGTAAATATCAACCGTCTTTCATGGGGTAGTGGGTATTTGGGTGTCATTATATTGCTTGGACTGTAAATATTAACAGCCATTCATGGGGTGGTGGATGTGTGGGTGTCATTACAGTAATTGGACTGTAAATATCAACAGACATTCATGGGGTGGTGGGTGTGTGGGTGTCATTACAGTGCTTGGTCTGTAAATTACAACAGTCATTCATTTAGTTTTTAGTGTAGGGGTGTTATTACAGTGCTTGGACTGTGATTATCAACCGTCATTCATGGGGTGCTGGTTGTGTGGGTGTCATTACAGTGCTTGGAGTGTAAATATCAACAGTTATTCATGGGGTGGTGGGTGTGTGGGTGTCATTACAGTACTTGGACAGAAAATATAAATAGTCATTCATGGAATGGTGGATGTGTGGGTGTCATTACAGTGCTTGGACTGTAAATATCAACAGTCATTCATGGGGTGGTGGGTGTGTGGGTATCATTACAGTGATTGGACTGTAAATATCAACAGACATTCATGGGGTGGTGGGTGTGTGGGTGTCATTACAGTGCTTGGTCTGTAAATATCAACAGTCATTCATTTAGTTGTGGGATTAGGGGTGTCATTACAGTGCTTGAACTGTGAATATCAACCATCATTCATGGGGTGGTGGGTGTGTGGGTGTCATTACAGTGCTTGGAGTGTAAATATCAACAGTCAATTATGGGTTTGTGTGTGTGTGTGTGTCATTACGTGCTTGGACTTTAAATATCAACAGTCATTTATGGGATGGTGGGTGTTATTACAGTGCTTGGACTTTAAATATCAACAGTCATTTAAAAGGTTGTGGGAGTGTGGGTGTCATTACAGTGCTTGGACTGTAAAAATCAACAATCATTCAGGGTATGGTAAGTGTGTTGGTGCCATTACAGTGCTTGGACTCTTAATATCAACAGACATTTATGGGGTGGTGGGTGTGTGGGTATCATTACAATGCTTGGACTGTAAATATCAACAGTCATTCATCGGGTGGGGGTGTGTGGTGTCATTACAGTGCTTGAACTGTAAATATCAACAGTTATTCATTGGGAGGTGGGTGTGTGGGTTTCATTACAGTGCTTGGACTGTAAATATCAACAGTCATTCATAGGGTGGATGGTGTGTGAGTTTCATTACAGTGCTTGGACTGTAAATATCAACACGCATTCATGGTATGGTTGGTGTGTGGGTCTCATTACAGTGCATGGATTGTAAATATCAACAGTAATTTATGGGTTTGTGGGTGTGTGGGTGTCATTACAGTGCTTAAACTGTAAATATCAACAGTTAATTATGGGGTGGTCAGTGTGTGGGTGTCAATACAGTGCTTGGATTGTAAATATCAACAATCATTCATGGGGTAGTAGATGTGTGGGTGTCATTACAGTGCTTGGATTGTAAATATCAACAGTCATTCATGGGGTGGTGGGTGGGTGGGTGTCATTACAGTGCTTGGACTGTAAATATCAATTGTCATTCATGGTGTGTGTGGGTGCTATTACAGAGTTTGGAGTGTAAAAATCAACAGTCATTCATAGGTTAGTGGGAGTGTGTGTCATTACAGTGCTTGGACTTTAAATACTAACAGTCATTCAAAGGGTGGTGGGTGTGTAGGTGTAATTACATTGCTTGGAGTGTAAATATCAAGTCATTAATGGGGTAGTGGGTGTCATTACAGTGCTTTGACTGTAAATATCAACAGTCGTTCATGGGGTGATGGAGGTTTGGGTGTCATTACAGTGCTTGGACTGTAAATATCAACAGTCATTAATGGGGTGGTGGATGTCATTACAATGCATGGACTGTAAATATCAACAGTCATTCATGGAAAGGTGGGGTTGTGGGTGTCATTACAGTGCTTGGACTGCAAATATTCACAGTCATTTTGGGGTGGTGGGTGTGTGGGTGATATTACAGTGCTTTGACTGTAAATATTAACAGTTATTCATGGGGTTGTGTGTGTGTGGGTGATATTACAGTGCTTGGACTGTAAATATCAACAGTCAGTCATAGAGTGGTTGGTGTGTGGGTGTCTTTACAGTACTTGGACTGTATATACCAACAGTCAATTATTGGGTGAAGGATGTACGGGTGTCATTACAGTGATTGGACTGTAAATATCAACAGTCATTCATGGAGTATTGGGTGTGTGGGTGTAATTTGAGGGCTTGGACTGTAAATATTAACTGTCATTGATGGGGTGGTGGGTGTGTGGGTGTCATTACAATGCTTGGACTGTAAATATCAACTGTCATTCATGGAGTTGGGGGTGTGTGGGTGTCATTACAGTGCTTGGACTGTAAATATCAACAGTCATTCATTGAGTGGTGGGTGTGTGGAAGTCATTAAAATGCTTGTACTATAAATATCAATGGTCATTAAAGGGGTGTTGGGTGTGTGGGTGTCATTACAATGCTTGGACTGAAAATATCAACAGTTAATCATGGGGTGGTCAGTGTGTGGGTGTAAATACAGTGCTTGGACTGTAAATATCAACAGTCATTCTTGGGATGGTGGTTGTGTGGGTGTCATTACAGTGCTTAGACTGTAAATATCAACAGTCATTTATGGTGTGATGGGTGTGACTGTGTCATTACAGTGCTTGGACTGTAAATATCAACAATCATTCATGGGGTGGTGGGTGTGTGGATGTCATTACAGTGCTTGAACTGTAAATATCAACAGTCAATCATGGGGTGGTGGGTGTGTGTTTGTCATTACAGTTATTGGACTGTAAATATCAACAGTCATTCATGGGGTGGTGGGTGTATGGGTGTCATTACAGTGTTTTGATTGTAAATATCAACAGTCATTCATAGGGTGGTGGGTATCATTAAAGTGCTTGGACTGAAAATATCAACAGTCATTCATGGGGCTGTGGGTGTGTGGGTGTCATTACAGTGCTTGGACTGTAAATATCAACTATAATTCATGGGGTCGTGGGTGTTGGGGTATCATTACATTTCTTTGACTGTAAATATCAACAGTTATTTATGGGGTGGTGGGTGTGAGGGTGTCATTACAGTGCTTGTACTGAAAATATCAACAGTTATTCATGGGGTGGTAGGTGTGTGAGTGTCATTACAGTGTTTTGATTGTAATTATCAACAGTCATTCATAGGGTGGTGGGTATCATTAAAGTGCTTGGACTATAAATATCAACAGTCATTCATGGGGCTGTGGGTGTGTGGGTGTCATTACAGTGCTTGGACTGTAAATATCAACTATAATTCATGGGGTCGTGGGTGTTGGGGTGTCATTACATTACTTTGACTGTAAATATCAACAGTCATTTATGGGGTGGTGGGTGTGAGGGTGTCATTACAGTGCTTGTACTGAAAATATCAACAGTCATTCATGGGGTTGTGGGTGTGTGAGTGTCATTACAGTTATTTGATTAAAATATTAACAGTCATTCATAGGGTGGTGGGTATCATTAGAGTGCTTTGACTGTAAATATCAACAGTCATTCATAGGGTTGTGTGTGAGTGGGTGTCATTACAGTGCTTGGACTGTAAATATCAACAGTCATTCATGGGGTAGTGGGTGTATGGGTGTCATTACAGTTATTTGATTAAAATATTAACAGTCATTCATTGGGTGGTGGGTATCATTAGAATGCTTGGACAGTAAATATCAACAATCATTCATGGGGTTGTGGGTGTGTGTGTGTCATTACAGTGCTTGGACTGTAAATATCAACTATAATTCATGGGGTTGGGGTGTCATTACAGTGCTTTGAGTGTAAATATCAACAGTCATTTATTGGGTGGTGGGTAGCATTACAGTGATTGTACTGTAAATATCAACAGTCAATCATAGGGTGATGGGTGTGTGGGTGTCAATACAGAGCTTGGACTGTAAATATCAACAGTAATTTATAGGGTGGTGGGTGTTTGGGTGTCATTACATTGCTTGGACTGTAAATATCAACAGTCAATCATGGGGTGGTCAGTGTGTGGGTGTCAATACAGAGCTTGGACTGTAAATATCAACAGTCGTTCATGGAGTGGTGGGTGTGTGGGTGTCATTACAGTGCTTGGACTGTAAATATCAACAGTCATTCTTGGGGTGGTGGTTGTGTGGGTGTCATTACAGTGCTTAGACTGTAAATATCAACAGTCATTTATGGGGTGATGGGTGTGACTGTGTCATTACAGTGCTTGGACTGTAAATATCAACAGTCATTCATAGGGTGGTGGGTGTGTGGATGTCATTACAGTGCTTGGACTGTAAATATCAACCATCATTCATTGAGTGGTGGGTGAGTGGGTGTCATTACAGTGCTTGGACTGTGAATATCAACAGTCATTCGTAGGGAGGTGAGTGTGTGTGTGTTATTACAGTGCTTTGACTGTAAATATCAACAGTCATTCAGAGATTAGTTGGTGTCATTAGAGTGCTTGGGCTGTAAATATTAACAGTCATTCATGGGGTGGTGGGTGTGTGGATGTCATTACAGTGCTTGGACTGAAAATATCAACAGTCATTTATGGGGTGGTGGGTGTGTGGGTGTCATTACATTGCTCGGACTATAAATATCAACCGTCATTTATGGGGTTGTGGGTGTGTGGGTGTCATTACAGTGCTTGAACTGTAAATATCAACAGTAAATCGTAGTGTGGTGTGTGTGTGGGTGTCATTACAGTGATTTGATTGTAAATTTCAACAGTCATTTATAGGGTGGTGTGTATCATTAAAGTGCTTGGACTGTAAATATCAACAGTCATTCATGAGGCTGTGGGTGTGTGGGTGTCATTACACTGCTTGGAATGTAAATATCAACTATAATTCATGGGGTCGTAGGGGTTGGGGTGTCATTACAGTGCTTTGACTGTAAATATCAACAGTCATATATGGGGTGGTGGGTGTGAGGGTGTCATTAGAGTGCTTGGACTAAAAATATCAACAGTCATTCATGGGGTGGTAGGTGTGTGAGTGTCATTACTGTGTATTGATTGTAATTATCAACAGTCATTCATAGGGTGGTGGGTGTCATTACAGTGCTTGGACTATAAATATCAACAGTCATTCATGGGGTTGTGGTTGTGTGGGTGTCATTACAGTGCTTGGACTGTAAATATCAACCATAATTCATGGGGTGGTCAGTGTGTGGGTGTCAATACAGTGCTTGGACTGTAAATATCAACAGTCATTTATAGTGTGGTTGGAGTTTGGGTGTCATTACATTGCTTGGACTGTAAATATCAACAGTCAATCATGGGGTGGTGGGTGTTTGGGTGTCATTACAGTGCTTGGACTGTAAATATCAACAGTCATTTATAGGGTGGTGGGTGTGTGAGTGTTATTACAGAGCTTGGACTGTAAATATCAACAGTCATTTATGAAGTGGTGGGTGTGTGGGTGTCATTACAGTTCTTGGACTGTAAATATCAACAGTCAGTCTTGGGGTGGTGGTTGTGTGGGTGTCATTACAGTGCTTAGACTGTAAATATCAACAGTCAATCATAGGGTGATGGGTGTGTGGGTGTCATTACAGTGCTTGGACTGTAAATATCAACAGTCATTTATAGGGTGGTGGGTGTTTGGGTGTCATTACATTGCTTGGAGTGTAAATATCAACAGTCAATCATGCGGTGGTGGGTGTGTGGGTGTCATTACAGTGCTTGGACTGTAAATATCAATGGTCATTAATAGGGTGGTGGGTGTGTGAGTGTTATTACAGAGCTTGGACTGTAAATATCAACAGTCATTCTTGGGGTGGTGGTTGTGTGGGTGTCATTACAGTGCTTAGACTGTAAATATCAACAGTCATTTATGGGGTGATGGGTGTGACTGTGTCATTACAGTGCTTGGACTGTAAATATCAACAGTCATTCATTGGGTGGTGAGTGTGTGTGTGTAATTACAGTTTTTGGACTGTAAATATCAACAATCATTCATTGAGTGGTGGGTGAGTGGGTGTCATTACATTGCTTTGACTGTGAATATCAACAGTCATTCGTAGGGTGGTGAGTGTGTGGGTGTTATTACAGTGCTTTGACTGTAAATATCAACAGTCATTCAGAGATTTGTTGGTGTCATTAGAGTGCTTGGACTCTAAATATTAACAGTCATTCATGGAGTGGTGGGTGTGTGGATGTCATTACAGTGCTTGGACTGTAAATATCAACAGTCAATCATTGGGTGGTGGGTGTATGGGTGTCATTACAGTGTTTTGATTGGAAATATCAACAGTCATTCATAGAGTGGTGGGTATCATTAAAGTGCTTGGACTGTAAATATCAACAGTCATTCATGGGGCTGTGGGTGTGTGGGTGTCATTACAGTGATTGGACTGTAAATATCAACTATAATTCATGGGGTCGTGGGTGTTGGGGTGTCATTACATTGCTTTGACTGTAAATATCAACAGTCATTTATGGGGTGGTGGGTGTGAGGGTGTCATTACAGTGCTTGGACTGAAAATATCAACAGTCATTCATGGGGTGGTAGGTGTGTGGGTGTCATTACAGTGCTTGGACTGTAAATATCAACAGTCATTTATAGGGTGGTGGGTGTTTGGGTGTCATTACAATGCTTGGACTGTAAATATCAACAGTCGTTTAGAGATTGGTTGGTGTCATTTGAGTGCTTGGACTGTAAATATTAACAGTCATTCATGGGGTGGTGGGTGTGTGGATATCATTACAGTGCTTGGACTGAAAATATCAACAGTCATTTATGGGGTGGTGGGTGTGTGGGTGTCATTACAGTGCTTAGACTGTAAATATCAACAGTCATTCATAGGGTGGTGGGTGTGTGAGTGTTATTACAGAGCTTGGACTGTAAATATCAACAGTCGTTCATGGAGTGGTGAGTGTGTGTGTGTCATTACAGTTTTTGGACTGTAAATACCAACAGTCATTCATTGGGTAGTGGGTGAGTGGGTGTCATTACGGTGCTTGGACTGTGAATATCAACAGTCATTCGTAGCGTGGTGAGTGTGTAAGTGTTATTACAGTGCTTTGACTGTTAATATTAACAGTCATTTAGAGATTGGTTGGTGTCATTTGAGTGCTTGGACTGTAAATATTAACAGTCATTCATGGGGTGGTGGGTGTTTGGATGTCATTACAGTGCTTGGACTGAAAATATCAACAGTCATTTATGGGGTGGTGGGTGTGTGGGTGTCATTACAGTGCTTAGACTGTAAATATCAACAGTCATTCATGTGGTGGTGGTTGTGTGAGTGTCATTACAGTGATTTGATTAATTTATCAACAGTCATTCATAGGGTGGTGGGTATCATTAGAGTGCTTGGACTGTAAATATCAACAGTCATTCATGGGGTTGTAGGTGTGTGGGTGTCATTACAGTGCTTGGACTGTAAATATCAACAGTCATTTATAGGGTGGTGGGTGTTTGGGTGTCATTACATTGCTTGGACTGTAAATATCAACAGTCAATCATGGAGTTGTGGGTGTGTGGGTGTCATTACAGTGCTTGGACTGTAAATATCAACAGTCATTCATAAGGTGTTGGGTTTGTGAGTGTCATTACAGTGCTTGGACTGTAAATATCAACAGTCATTCTTGGGGTGGTGGTTGTGTGGGTGTCATTACAGTGCTTAGACTGTAAATATCAACAGTCATTTATGAGGTGATGGGTGTGACTGTGTCATTACAGTGCATGGACTGTAAATATCAACAGTCATTCATGGGGTGGTGAGTGTGTGTGTGTCATTACAGTTTTTGGACTGTAAATACCAACAGTCATTCATTGGGTAGTGGGTGAGTGGGTGTCATTACAGTGCTTGGACTGTGAATATCAACAGTCATTCATAGCGTGGTGAGTGTGTGGGTGTTATTACAGTGCTTTGACTGTTAATATCAACAGTCATTTAGAGATTGGTTGGTGTCATTTGAGTGCTTGGACTGTAATTATTAACAGTCATTCATGGGGTGGTGGGTGTGTGGATATCATTACAGTGCTTGGACTGAAAATATCAACAGTCATTTATGGGGTGGTGGGTGTGTGGGTGTCATTACAGTGCTTAGACTGTAAATATCAACAGTCATTCATAGGGTGGTGGGTGTGTGACTGTTATTACAGAGCTTGGACTGAAAATATCAACAGTCGTTCATGGAGTGGTGAGTGTGTGTGTGTCATTACAGTTTTTGGACTGTAAATACCAACAGTCATTCATTGGGTAGTGGGTGAGTGGGTGTCATTACGGTGCTTGGACTGTGAATATCAACAGTCATTCGTAGCGTGGTGAGTGTGTAAGTGTTATTACAGTGCTTTGACTGTTAATATTAACAGTCATTTAGAGATTGGTTGGTGTCATTTGAGTGCTTGGACTGTAAATATTAACAGTCATTCATGGGGTGGTGGGTGTGTGGATATCATTACAGTGCTTGGACTGAAAATATCAACAGTCATTTATGGGGTGGTGGGTGTGTGGGTGTCATTACAGTGCTTAGACTGTAAATATCAACAGTCATTCATAGGGTGGTGGGTGTGTGAGTGTTATTACAGAGCTTGGACTGTAAATATCAACAGTCGTTCATGGAGTGGTGAGTTTGTGTGTGTCATTACAGTTTTTGGACTGTAAATACCAACAGTCATTCATTGGGTAGCGGGTGAGTGGGTGTCATTACGGTGCTTGGACTGTGAATATCAACAGTCATTCGTAGCGTGGTGAGTGTGTAAGTGTTATTACAGTGCTTTGACTGTTAATATTAACAGTCATTTAGAGATTGGTTGGTGTCATTTGAGTGCTTGGACTGTAAATATTAACAGTCATTCATGGGGTGGTGGGTGTGTGGATGTCATTACAGTGCTTGGACTGAAAATATCAACAGTCATTTATGGGGTGGTGGGTGTGTGGGTGTCATTACAGTGCTTAGACTGTAAATATCAACAGTCATTCATGTGGTGGTGGTTGTGTGAGTGTCATTACAGTGATTTGATTAATTTATTAACAGTCATTCATAGGGTGGTGGGTATCATTAGAGTGCTTGGACTGTAAATATCAACAGTCATTCATGGGGTTGTAGGTGTGTGGGTGTCATTACAGTGCTTGGACTGTAAATATCAACAGTCATTTATAGGGTGGTGGGTGTTTGGGTGTCATTACATTGCTTGGACTGTAAATATCAACAGTCAATCATGGAGTTGTGGGTGTGTGGGTGTCATTACAGTGCTTGGACTGTAAATATCAATTGTCATTCATGGTGTGTGTGGGTGCTATTACAGAGTTTGGAGTGTAAAAATCAACAGTCATTCATAGGTTAGTGGGAGTGTGTGTCATTACAGTGCTTGGACTTTAAATACTAACAGTCATTCAAAGGGTGGTGGGTGTGTAGGTGTAATTACATTGCTTGGAGTGTAAATATCAAGTCATTAATGGGGTAGTGGGTGTCATTACAGTGCTTTGACTGTAAATATCAACAGTCGTTCATGGGGTGATGGAGGTTTGGGTGTCATTACAGTGCTTGGACTGTAAATATCAACAGTCATTAATGGGGTGGTGGATGTCATTACAATGCATGGACTGTAAATATCAACAGTCATTCATGGAAAGGTGGGGTTGTGGGTGTCATTACAGTGCTTGGACTGCAAATATTCACAGTCATTTTGGGGTGGTGGGTGTGTGGGTGATATTACAGTGCTTTGACTGTAAATATTAACAGTTATTCATGGGGTTGTGTGTGTGTGGGTGATATTACAGTGCTTGGACTGTAAATATCAACAGTCAGTCATAGAGTGGTTGGTGTGTGGGTGTCTTTACAGTACTTGGACTGTATATACCAACAGTCAATTATTGGGTGAAGGATGTACGGGTGTCATTACAGTGATTGGACTGTAAATATCAACAGTCATTCATGGAGTATTGGGTGTGTGGGTGTAATTTGAGGGCTTGGACTGTAAATATTAACTGTCATTGATGGGGTGGTGGGTGTGTGGGTGTCATTACAATGCTTGGACTGTAAATATCAACTGTCATTCATGGAGTTGGGGGTGTGTGGGTGTCATTACAGTGCTTGGACTGTAAATATCAACAGTCATTCATTGAGTGGTGGGTGTGTGGAAGTCATTAAAATGCTTGTACTATAAATATCAATGGTCATTAAAGGGGTGTTGGGTGTGTGGGTGTCATTACAATGCTTGGACTGAAAATATCAACAGTTAATCATGGGGTGGTCAGTGTGTGGGTGTAAATACAGTGCTTGGACTGTAAATATCAACAGTCATTCTTGGGATGGTGGTTGTGTGGGTGTCATTACAGTGCTTAGACTGTAAATATCAACAGTCATTTATGGTGTGATGGGTGTGACTGTGTCATTACAGTGCTTGGACTGTAAATATCAACAATCATTCATGGGGTGGTGGGTGTGTGGATGTCATTACAGTGCTTGAACTGTAAATATCAACAGTCAATCATGGGGTGGTGGGTGTGTGTTTGTCATTACAGTTATTGGACTGTAAATATCAACAGTCATTCATGGGGTGGTGGGTGTATGGGTGTCATTACAGTGTTTTGATTGTAAATATCAACAGTCATTCATAGGGTGGTGGGTATCATTAAAGTGCTTGGACTGAAAATATCAACAGTCATTCATGGGGCTGTGGGTGTGTGGGTGTCATTACAGTGCTTGGACTGTAAATATCAACTATAATTCATGGGGTCGTGGGTGTTGGGGTGTCATTACATTTCTTTGACTGTAAATATCAACAGTTATTTATGGGGTGGTGGGTGTGAGGGTGTCATTACAGTGCTTGTACTGAAAATATCAACAGTTATTCATGGGGTGGTAGGTGTGTGAGTGTCATTACAGTGTTTTGATTGTAATTATCAACAGTCATTCATAGGGTGGTGGGTATCATTAAAGTGCTTGGACTATAAATATCAACAGTCATTCATGGGGCTGTGGGTGTGTGGGTGTCATTACAGTGCTTGGACTGTAAATATCAACTATAATTCATGGGGTCGTGGGTGTTGGGGTGTCATTACATTACTTTGACTGTAAATATCAACAGTCATTTATGGGGTGGTGGGTGTGAGGGTGTCATTACAGTGCTTGTACTGAAAATATCAACAGTCATTCATGGGGTTGTGGGTGTGTGAGTGTCATTACAGTTATTTGATTAAAATATTAACAGTCATTCATAGGGTGGTGGGTATCATTAGAGTGCTTTGACTGTAAATATCAACAGTCATTCATAGGGTTGTGTGTGAGTGGGTGTCATTACAGTGCTTGGACTGTAAATATCAACAGTCATTCATGGGGTAGTGGGTGTATGGGTGTCATTACAGTTATTTGATTAAAATATTAACAGTCATTCATTGGGTGGTGGGTATCATTAGAATGCTTGGACAGTAAATATCAACAATCATTCATGGGGTTGTGGGTGTGTGTGTGTCATTACAGTGCTTGGACTGTAAATATCAACTATAATTCATGGGGTTGGGGTGTCATTACAGTGCTTTGAGTGTAAATATCAACAGTCATTTATTGGGTGGTGGGTAGCATTACAGTGATTGTACTGTAAATATCAACAGTCAATCATAGGGTGATGGGTGTGTGGGTGTCAATACAGAGCTTGGACTGTAAATATCAACAGTAATTTATAGGGTGGTGGGTGTTTGGGTGTCATTACATTGCTTGGACTGTAAATATCAACAGTCAATCATGGGGTGGTCAGTGTGTGGGTGTCAATACAGAGCTTGGACTGTAAATATCAACAGTCGTTCATGGAGTGGTGGGTGTGTGGGTGTCATTACAGTGCTTGGACTGTAAATATCAACAGTCATTCTTGGGGTGGTGGTTGTGTGGGTGTCATTACAGTGCTTAGACTGTAAATATCAACAGTCATTTATGGGGTGATGGGTGTGACTGTGTCATTACAGTGCTTGGACTGTAAATATCAACAGTCATTCATAGGGTGGTGGGTGTGTGGATGTCATTACAGTGCTTGGACTGTAAATATCAACCATCATTCATTGAGTGGTGGGTGAGTGGGTGTCATTACAGTGCTTGGACTGTGAATATCAACAGTCATTCGTAGGGAGGTGAGTGTGTGTGTGTTATTACAGTGCTTTGACTGTAAATATCAACAGTCATTCAGAGATTAGTTGGTGTCATTAGAGTGCTTGGACTGTAAATATTAACAGTCATTCATGGGGTGGTGGGTGTGTGGATGTCATTACAGTGCTTGGACTGAAAATATCAACAGTCATTTATGGGGTGGTGGGTGTGTGGGTGTCATTACATTGCTCGGACTATAAATATCAACCGTCATTTATGGGGTTGTGGGTGTGTGGGTGTCATTACAGTGCTTGAACTGTAAATATCAACAGTAAATCGTAGTGTGGTGTGTGTGTGGGTGTCATTACAGTGATTTGATTGTAAATTTCAACAGTCATTTATAGGGTGGTGTGTATCATTAAAGTGCTTGGACTGTAAATATCAACAGTCATTCATGAGGCTGTGGGTGTGTGGGTGTCATTACACTGCTTGGAATGTAAATATCAACTATAATTCATGGGGTCGTAGGGGTTGGGGTGTCATTACAGTGCTTTGACTGTAAATATCAACAGTCATATATGGGGTGGTGGGTGTGAGGGTGTCATTAGAGTGCTTGGACTAAAAATATCAACAGTCATTCATGGGGTGGTAGGTGTGTGAGTGTCATTACTGTGTATTGATTGTAATTATCAACAGTCATTCATAGGGTGGTGGGTGTCATTACAGTGCTTGGACTGTAAATATCAACAGTCATTCATGGGGTTGTGGTTGTGTGGGTGTCATTACAGTGCTTGGACTGTAAATATCAACCATAATTCATGGGGTGGTCAGTGTGTGGGTGTCAATACAGTGCTTGGACTGTAAATATCAACAGTCATTTATAGTGTGGTTGGAGTTTGGGTGTCATTACATTGCTTGGACTGTAAATATCAACAGTCAATCATGGGGTGGTGGGTGTTTGGGTGTCATTACAGTGCTTGGACTGTAAATATCAACAGTCATTTATAGGGTGGTGGGTGTGTGAGTGTTATTACAGAGCTTGGACTGTAAATATCAACAGTCATTTATGAAGTGGTGGGTGTGTGGGTGTCATTACAGTTCTTGGACTGTAAATATCAACAGTCAGTCTTGGGGTGGTGGTTGTGTGGGTGTCATTACAGTGCTTAGACTGTAAATATCAACAGTCAATCATAGGGTGATGGGTGTGTGGGTGTCATTACAGTGCTTGGACTGTAAATATCAACAGTCATTTATAGGGTGGTGGGTGTTTGGGTGTCATTACATTGCTTGGAGTGTAAATATCAACAGTCAATCATGCGGTGGTGGGTGTGTGGGTGTCATTACAGTGCTTGGACTGTAAATATCAATGGTCATTAATAGGGTGGTGGGTGTGTGAGTGTTATTACAGAGCTTGGACTGTAAATATCAACAGTCATTCTTGGGGTGGTGGTTGTGTGGGTGTCATTACAGTGCTTAGACTGTAAATATCAACAGTCATTTATGGGGTGATGGGTGTGACTGTGTCATTACAGTGCTTGGACTGTAAATATCAACAGTCATTCATTGGGTGGTGAGTGTGTATGTGTAATTACAGTTTTTGGACTGTAAATATCAACAATCATTCATTGAGTGGTGGGTGAGTGGGTGTCATTACATTGCTTTGACTGTGAATATCAACAGTCATTCGTAGGGTGGTGAGTGTGTGGGTGTTATTACAGTGCTTTGACTGTAAATATCAACAGTCATTCAGAGATTTGTTGGTGTCATTAGAGTGCTTGGACTCTAAATATTAACAGTCATTCATGGAGTGGTGGGTGTGTGGATGTCATTACAGTGCTTGGACTGTAAATATCAACAGTCAATCATTGGGTGGTGGGTGTATGGGTGTCATTACAGTGTTTTGATTGGAAATATCAACAGTCATTCATAGAGTGGTGGGTATCATTAAAGTGCTTGGACTGTAAATATCAACAGTCATTCATGGGGCTGTGGGTGTGTGGGTGTCATTACAGTGATTGGACTGTAAATATCAACTATAATTCATGGGGTCGTGGGTGTTGGGGTGTCATTACATTGCTTTGACTGTAAATATCAACAGTCATTTATGGGGTGGTGGGTGTGAGGGTGTCATTACAGTGCTTGGACTGAAAATATCAACAGTCATTCATGGGGTGGTAGGTGTGTGGGTGTCATTACAGTGCTTGGACTGTAAATATCAACAGTCATTTATAGGGTGGTGGGTGTTTGGGTGTCATTACAATGCTTGGACTGTAAATATCAACAGTCGTTTAGAGATTGGTTGGTGTCATTTGAGTGCTTGGACTGTAAATATTAACAGTCATTCATGGGGTGGTGGGTGTGTGGATATCATTACAGTGCTTGGACTGAAAATATCAACAGTCATTTATGGGGTGGTGGGTGTGTGGGTGTCATTACAGTGCTTAGACTGTAAATATCAACAGTCATTCATAGGGTGGTGGGTGTGTGAGTGTTATTACAGAGCTTGGACTGTAAATATCAACAGTCGTTTATGGAGTGGTGAGTGTGTGTGTGTCATTACAGTTTTTGGACTGTAAATACCAACAGTCATTCATTGGGTAGTGGGTGAGTGGGTGTCATTACGGTGCTTGGACTGTGAATATCAACAGTCATTCGTAGCGTGGTGAGTGTGTAAGTGTTATTACAGTGCTTTGACTGTTAATATTAACAGTCATTTAGAGATTGGTTGGTGTCATTTGAGTGCTTGGACTGTAAATATTAACAGTCATTCATGGGGTGGTGGGTGTTTGGATGTCATTACAGTGCTTGGACTGAAAATATCAACAGTCATTTATGGGGTGGTGGGTGTGTGGGTGTCATTACAGTGCTTAGACTGTAAATATCAACAGTCATTCATGTGGTGGTGGTTGTGTGAGTGTCATTACAGTGATTTGATTAATTTATCAACAGTCATTCATAGGGTGGTGGGTATCATTAGAGTGCTTGGACTGTAAATATCAACAGTCATTCATGGGGTTGTAGGTGTGTGGGTGTCATTACAGTGCTTGGACTGTAAATATCAACAGTCATTTATAGGGTGGTGGGTGTTTGGGTGTCATTACATTGCTTGGACTGTAAATATCAACAGTCAATCATGGAGTTGTGGGTGTGTGGGTGTCATTACAGTGCTTGGACTGTAAATATCAACAGTCATTCATAAGGTGTTGGGTTTGTGAGTGTCATTACAGTGCTTGGACTGTAAATATCAACAGTCATTCTTGGGGTGGTGGTTGTGTGGGTGTCATTACAGTGCTTAGACTGTAAATATCAACAGTCATTTATGAGGTGATGGGTGTGACTGTGTCATTACAGTGCATGGACTGTAAATATTAACAGTCATTCATGGGGTGGTGAGTGTGTGTGTGTCATTACAGTTTTTGGACTGTAAATACCAACAGTCATTCATTGGGTAGTGGGTGAGTGGGTGTCATTACAGTGCTTGGACTGTGAATATCAACAGTCATTCATAGCGTGGTGAGTGTGTGGGTGTTATTACAGTGCTTTGACTGTTAATATCAACAGTCATTTAGAGATTGGTTGGTGTCATTTGAGTGCTTGGACTGTAATTATTAACAGTCATTCATGGGGTGGTGGGTGTGTGGATATCATTACAGTGCTTGGACTGAAAATATCAACAGTCATTTATGGGGTGGTGGGTGTGTGGGTGTCATTACAGTGCTTAGACTGTAAATATCAACAGTCATTCATAGGGTGGTGGGTGTGTGACTGTTATTACAGAGCTTGGACTGAAAATATCAACAGTCGTTCATGGAGTGGTGAGTGTGTGTGTGTCATTACAGTTTTTGGACTGTAAATACCAACAGTCATTCATTGGGTAGTGGGTGAGTGGGTGTCATTACGGTGCTTGGACTGTGAATATCAACAGTCATTCGTAGCGTGGTGAGTGTGTAAGTGTTATTACAGTGCTTTGACTGTTAATATTAACAGTCATTTAGAGATTGGTTGGTGTCATTTGAGTGCTTGGACTGTAAATATTAACAGTCATTCATGGGGTGGTGGGTGTGTGGATATCATTACAGTGCTTGGACTGAAAATATCAACAGTCATTTATGGGGTGGTGGGTGTGTGGGTGTCATTACAGTGCTTAGACTGTAAATATCAACAGTCATTCATAGGGTGGTGGGTGTGTGAGTGTTATTACAGAGCTTGGACTGTAAATATCAACAGTCGTTCATGGAGTGGTGAGTGTGTGTGTGTCATTACAGTTTTTGGACTGTAAATACCAACAGTCATTCATTGGGTAGCGGGTGAGTGGGTGTCATTACGGTGCTTGGACTGTGAATATCAACAGTCATTCGTAGCGTGGTGAGTGTGTAAGTGTTATTACAGTGCTTTGACTGTTAATATTAACAGTCATTTAGAGATTGGTTGGTGTCATTTGAGTGCTTGGACTGTAAATATTAACAGTCATTCATGGGGTGGTGGGTGTGTGGATGTCATTACAGTGCTTGGACTGAAAATATCAACAGTCATTTATGGGGTGGTGGGTGTGTGGGTGTCATTACAGTGCTTAGACTGTAAATATCAACAGTCATTCATGTGGTGGTGGTTGTGTGAGTGTCATTACAGTGATTTGATTAATTTATTAACAGTCATTCATAGGGTGGTGGGTATCATTAGAGTGCTTGGACTGTAAATATCAACAGTCATTCATGGGGTTGTAGGTGTGTGGGTGTCATTACAGTGCTTGGACTGTAAATATCAACAGTCATTTATAGGGTGGTGGGTGTTTGGGTGTCATTACATTGCTTGGACTGTAAATATCAACAGTCAATCATGGAGTTGTGGGTGTGTGGGTGTCATTACAGTGCTTGGACTGTAAATATCAACAGTCATTCATAAGGTGTTGGGTTTGTGAGTGTCATTACAGTGCTTGGACTGTAAATATCAACAGTCATTCTTGGGGTGGTGGTTGTGTGGGTGTCATTACAGTGCTTAGACTGTAAATATCAACAGTCATTTATGAGGTGATGGGTGTGACTGTGTCATTACAGTGCATGGACTGTAAATATCAACAGTCATTCATGGGGTGGTGAGTGTGTGTGTGTCATTACAGTTTTTGGACTGTAAATACCAACAGTCATTCATTGGGTAGTGGGTGAGTGGGTGTCATTACAGTGCTTGGACTGTGAATATCAACAGTCATTCATAGCGTGGTGAGTGTGTGGGTGTTATTACAGTGCTTTGACTGTTAATATCAACAGTCATTTAGAGATTGGTTGGTGTCATTTGAGTGCTTGGACTGTAATTATTAACAGTCATTCATGGGGTGGTGGGTGTGTGGATATCATTACAGTGCTTGGACTGAAAATATCAAGAGTCATTTATGGGGTGGTGGGTGTGTGGGTGTCATTACAGTGCTTAGACTGTAAATATCAACAGTCATTCATAGGGTGGTGGGTGTGTGACTGTTATTACAGAGCTTGGACTGAAAATATCAACAGTCGTTCATGGAGTGGTGAGTGTGTGTGTGTCATTACAGTTTTTGGACTGTAAATACCAACAGTCATTCATTGGGTAGTGGGTGAGTGGGTGTCATTACGGTGCTTGGACTGTGAATATCAACAGTCATTCGTAGCGTGGTGAGTGTGTAAGTGTTATTACAGTGCTTTGACTGTTAATATTAACAGTCATTTAGAGATTGGTTGGTGTCATTTGAGTGCTTGGACTGTAAATATTAACAGTCATTCATGGGGTGGTGGGTGTGTGGATATCATTACAGTGCTTGGACTGAAAATATCAACAGTCATTTATGGGGTGGTGGGTGTGTGGGTGTCATTACAGTGCTTAGACTGTAAATATCAACAGTCATTCATAGGGTGGTGGGTGTGTGAGTGTTATTACAGAGCTTGGACTGTAAATATCAACAGTCGTTCATGGAGTGGTGAGTGTGTGTGTGTCATTACAGTTTTTGGACTGTAAATACCAACAGTCATTCATTGGGTAGCGGGTGAGTGGGTGTCATTACGGTGCTTGGACTGTGAATATCAACAGTCATTCGTAGCGTGGTGAGTGTGTAAGTGTTATTACAGTGCTTTGACTGTTAATATTAACAGTCATTTAGAGATTGGTTGGTGTCATTTGAGTGCTTGGACTGTAAATATTAACAGTCATTCATGGGGTGGTGGGTGTGTGGATGTCATTACAGTGCTTGGACTGAAAATATCAACAGTCATTTATGGGGTGGTGGGTGTGTGGGTGTCATTACAGTGCTTAGACTGTAAATATCAACAGTCATTCATGTGGTGGTGGTTGTGTGAGTGTCATTACAGTGATTTGATTAATTTATTAACAGTCATTCATAGGGTGGTGGGTATCATTAGAGTGCTTGGACTGTAAATATCAACAGTCATTCATGGGGTTGTAGGTGTGTGGGTGTCATTACAGTGCTTGGACTGTAAATATCAACAGTCATTTATAGGGTGGTGGGTGTTTGGGTGTCATTACATTGCTTGGACTGTAAATATCAACAGTCAATCATGGAGTTGTGGGTGTGTGGGTGTCATTACAGTGCTTGGACTGTAAATATCAACAGTCATTCATAAGGTGTTGGGTTTGTGAGTGTCATTACAGTGCTTGGACTGTAAATATCAACAGTCATTCTTGGGGTGGTGGTTGTGTGGGTGTCATTACAGTGCTTAGACTGTAAATATCAACAGTCATTTATGAGGTGATGGGTGTGACTGTGTCATTACAGTGCATGGACTGTAAATATCAACAGTCATTCATGGGGTGGTGAGTGTGTGTGTGTCATTACAGTTTTTGGACTGTAAATACCAACAGTCATTCATTGGGTAGTGGGTGAGTGGGTGTCATTACAGTGCTTGGACTGTGAATATCAACAGTCATTCATAGCGTGGTGAGTGTGTGGGTGTTATTACAGTGCTTTGACTGTTAATATCAACAGTCATTTAGAGATTGGTTGGTGTCATTTGAGTGCTTGAACTGTAAATATTAACAGTCATTCATGGGGTGGTGGGTGTGTGGATATCATTACAGTGCTTGGACTGAAAATATCAACAGTCATTTATGGGGTGGTGGGTGTGTGGGTGTCATTACAGTGCTTAGACTGTAAATATCAACAGTCATTTATAGGGTGGTGGGTGTGTGAGTGTTATAACAGAGCTTGGACTGAAAATATCAACAGTCGTTCATGGAGTGGTGAGTGTGTGTGTGTCATTACAGTTTTTGGACTGTAAATACCAACAGTCATTCATTGGGTAGTGGGTGAGTGGGTGTCATTACGGTGCTTGGACTGTGAATATCAACAGTCATTCGTAGCGTGGTGAGTGTGTGGGTGTTATTACAGTGCTTTGACTGTTAATATCAACAGTCATTTAGAGATTGGTTGGTGTCTTTTGAGTGCTTGGACTGTAAATATTAACAGTCATTCATGGGGTGGTGGGTGTGTGGATGTCATTACAGTGCTTGGACTGAAAATATCAACAGTCATTTATGGGGTGGTGGGTGTGTGGGTGTCATTACAGTGCTTAGACTGTAAATATCAACAGTCATTCATAGGGTGGTGGGTGTGTGAGTGTTATTACAGAGCTTGGATTGTAAATATCAACAGTCGTTCAAGGAGGAGTGGTTGTGTGGGTGTCATTACAGTGCTTAGACTGTAAATATAAACAGTCATTTATGGGGTGATGGGTGTGACTGTGTCATTACAGTGCATGTACTGTAAATATCAACAGTCATTCATGGGGTGGTGAGTGTGTGTGTGTCATTACAGTTTTTGAACTGTAAATACCAACAGTCATTCATTGGGTAGTGGGTGAGTGGGTGTCATTACGGTGCTTGGACTGTGAATATCAACAGTCATTCGTAGCGTGGTAAGTGTGTGGGTGTTATTACAGTGCTTTGACTGTTAATATCAACAGTCATTAAGAGATTGGTTGGTGTCATTTGAGTGCTTGGACTGTAAATATTAACAGTCATTCATGGGGTGGTGGGTGTGTGGATGTCATTACAGTGCTTGGACTGAAAATATCAACAGTCATTTATGGGATGGTGGGTGTGTGGGTGTCATTACATTGCTCGGACTATAAATATCAACCGTCATTTATGGGGTTGTGGGTGTGTGGGTGTCATTACAGTGCTTGGACTGTAAATATCAACAGTCAATCGTAGGGTGGTGTTTGTGTGGGTGTCATTACAGTGTTTTGATTGTAAATATCAACAGTCATTCATAGGGTGGTGGTTATCATTAAAGTGCTTGGACTGTAAATATCAACAGTCATTCATGGGGCTGTGGGTGTGTGGGTGTCATTACAGTGCTTGGAATGTAAATATCAACTATAATTCATGGGGTCGTGGGTGTTGGGGTGTCATTACAGTGCTTTGACTGTAAATATCAACAGTCATTTATGGGGTGGTGGGTGTGAGGGTGTCATTACAGTGCTTGGACAGAAAATATCAACAGCTATTCATGGGGTGGTAGGTGTGTGAGTGTCATTACAGTGTATTGATTGTAATTATCAACAGTCATTAATAGGGTGGTGGGTGTCATTACAGTGCTTGGACTGTAAATATCAACAGTCATTCATGAGATGGTGGTTGTGTGGGCGTCATTACAGTGCTTGGACTGTAAATATCAACCATAATTCATGGGGTGGTGGGTGTGGGGGTGTCATTACAGTGCTTGTACTGTAAATATCAACAGTCAATCATGGGGTTATGGGTGTGTGGGTGTCATTACAGTGCTTGGACTGTAAATATCAACAGTCATTCATGGGGTAGTGGGTGTATGTGTATCATTACACTGATTTGATTGTAAATATTAACAGTCATTCATAGGGTGGTGGGTATCATTAGAGTGCTTGGACTGTAAATATCAACAGTCATTAATGGGATTGTGGATGTTTGGGTGTCATTACAGTGCTTGGACTGTAAATATGAACTATAATTCATGAGGTCGTGGGTGTTGGGGTGTCATTACAGTGCTTTGAGTGTAAATACCAACAATCATTTATTGGGTGGTGGGTAGCATTACAGTGCTTGGACTGTAAATATCAACAGTCATTCATAGGGTGATGGGTGTGTGGGTGTCATTACAGTGCAAGGACTGTAAATATCAACAGTCATTTATAGGGTGGTTGGAGTTTGGGTGTCATTACATTGCTTGGACTGTAAATATCAACAGTCAATCATGGGGTGGTGGGTGTTTGGGTGTCATTACAGTGCTTGGACTGTAAATATTAACAGTCATTCATAGGGTGGTGGGTGTGTGAGTGTTATTACAGAGCTTGGACTGTAAATATCAACAGTCATTCATGGAGTGTTGGGTGTGTGGGTGTAATTACAGTTCTTGGACTGTAAATATCAACAGTCATTCTTGGGGTGCTGGTTGTGTGGGTGTCATTACAGTGCTTAGACTGTAAATATCAAGTCATCCATGGGGTTGTGGGTGTGTGGGTGTCATTACAGTGCTTGGACTGTAAATATCAACAGTCAATCATGGGGTGGTAGGTGTGTGAGTGTCATTACAGTGTTTTGATTGTAATTATTAACAGTCATTCATAGGGTTGTGGGTGTTATTACAGAGCTTGGACTGTAAATATCAACAGTCATTCATGGAGTGTTGGGTGTGTGGGTGTAATTACAGTTCTTGGACTGTAAATATCAACAGTCATTCTTGGGGTGCTGGTTGTGTGGGTGTCATTACAGTGCTTAGACTGTAAATATCAAGTCATCCATGGGGTTGTGGGTGTGTGGGTGTCATTACAGTGCTTGGACTGTAAATATCAACAGTCATTCATAGGGTGGTGGGCATCATTAGAGTGCTTGGACTGTAAATATCAAGTCATCCATGGGGTTGTGGGTGTGTGGGTGTCATTACAGTGCTTGGACTGTAAATATCAACAGCCAATCATGGGGTGGTGGGTGTGTGGTTGTCATTACAGTTCTTGGACTGTAAATATCAACAGTCATTCATGGGGTGGTGGGTGTATAGGTGTCATTACAGTGTTTTGATTGTAAATATCAACAGTCATTCATTGGGTGGTGGGTATCATTAAAGTGCTTGGACTGTAAATATTAACAGTCATTCATGGGGCTGTGGGTGTGTGGGTGTCATTACACTGCTTGGAATGTAAATATCAACTATAATTCATGGGGTCGTGGGTGTTGGGGTGTCATTACATTGCTTTGACTGTAAATATCAACAGTCATTTATGGGGTAGTGGGTGTGAGGGTGTCATTACAGTGCTCTGACTGAAAATATCAACAGTCATTCATGGGGTGGTAGGTGTGTGAGTGTCATTACAGAGCTTGGACTGTAAATATCAACAGTCATTCATGGAGTGTTGGGTGTGTGGGTGTAATTACAGTTCTTGGACTGTAAATATCAACAGTCATTCTTGGGGTGCTGGTTGTGTGGGTGTCATTACAGTGCTTAGACTGTAAATATCAAGTCATCCATGGGGTTGTGGGTGTGTGGGTGTCATTACAGTGCTTGGACTGTAAATATCAACAGTCAATCATGGGGTGGTAGGTGTGTGAGTGTCATTACAGTGTTTTGATTGTAATTATTAACAGTCATTCATAGGGTTGTGGGTGTTATTACAGAGCTTGGACTGTAAATATCAACAGTCATTCATGGAGTGTTGGGTGTGTGGGTGTAATTACAGTTCTTGGACTGTAAATATCAACAGTCATTCTTGGGGTGCTGGTTGTGTGGGTGTCATTACAGTGCTTAGACTGTAAATATCAAGTCATCCATGGGGTTGTGGGTGTGTGGGTGTCATTACAGTGCTTGGACTGTAAATATCAACAGCCAATCATGGGGTGGTGGGTGTGTGGTTGTCATTACAGTTCTTGGACTGTAAATATCAACAGTCATTCATGGGGTGGTGGGTGTATAGGTGTCATTACAGTGTTTTGATTGTAAATATCAACAGTCATTCATTGGGTGGTGGGTATCATTAAAGTGCTTGGACTGTAAATATTAACAGTCATTCATGGGGCTGTGGGTGTGTGGGTGTCATTACACTGCTTGGAATGTAAATATCAACTATAATTCATGGGGTCGTGGGTGTTGGGGTGTCATTACATTGCTTTGACTGTAAATATCAACAGTCATTTATGGGGTAGTGGGTGTGAGGGTGTCATTACAGTGCTCTGACTGAAAATATCAACAGTCATTCATGGGGTGGTAGGTGTGTGAGTGTCATTACAGTGTTTTGATTGTAATTATTAACAGTCATTCATAGGGTTGTGGGTGTCATTACAGTGCTTGGACTGTAAATATCAACAGTCAATCATGGGGTGGTGGGTGTGTGGGTGTCATTACTGTGCTTGGGCTGTAAATATCAACAGTCATTCATGGGGTAGTGGGTGTGTGGGTGTCATTACAGTGATTTAATTAAAATATTAACAGTCATTCATAGGGTGGTGGGTATCATTAGATTGCTTGGACTGTAAATAACAACAGTAATTCATGGGGTTGAGGGTGTGTGGGTGTCATTACAGTGCTTGGACTGTAAATATCAACTATAATTCATGGGGTCGTGGGTGTTGGGGTGTCATTACAGTGCTTTGAGTGTAAATACCAACAGTCATTTATTGGGTGGTGGGTAGCATTACAGTGCTTGGACAGTAAATATCAAAAGTCATTCATAGGGTGATGGGTGTGTGGGTGTCATTACAGTGCTTGGACTGTAAATATCAACCGTCATTTATAGGGTGGTTGGAGTTTGGGTGTCATTACATTGCTTGGACTGTAAATATCAACGGTCAATCATGGGGTGGGGGGTGTTTGGGTGTCATTACAGTGCTTGGACTGTAAATATTAACAGTCATTCATAGGGTGGTGGGTGTGTGGGTGTAATTACAGTTCTTTGACTGTAAATATCAACAGTCATTCTTGGGGTGGTGGTTGTGTGGGTGTCATTACAGTGCTTAGATTGTAATTATCAACAGTCATTTATGGGGTGATGGGTGTGACTGTGTCATTACAGTGCTTGGACTGTAAATATCAACAGTCATTCATGGGGTGGTGAGTGTGTGGGTGTTATTACAGTGCTTTGATTGTATATATCAACAGTCATTCAGAGGTTGGTGGGTGTCATTAGAGTGCTTGGACTGTAAATATCAACAGTCATTTTTCGGTTAGTGGTGGTGTGGGTGTCATTACAGTGCTTAGACTGTAAATATCAACAGTCATTCATGGAGTAGTGGGTGTTTGGTTGTCATTACAGTGCTTGGACTATGAATATCAACAGTCATTCATGGAGTGGTGGGTGTTTGGGTGTCTTTACAGTGCTTGGACTATGAATATCAACAGTCATTCATGGGGTGGTGGATGTGTAGATGTCATTACAGTGCTTGGTCTGATAATATCAACAATCATTCATTGGGTGGTGGGTGTGTGTTTGTCATTACACTCCTTGGACTGTAAATATTAACAGTCATTCATGGGGTGGTGGGTGTGTGGGTGTTATTAAAGTGCTTGGACTGTAAATATTAACAGTCATTTATAGGTCGGTGAGTGTGTGGATGTCATTACAGTGCTTGGACTGAAAATATCAACCAACATTAATGGGGTGGTAGGTGTGTGGGTGTCATTACAGTGCTTGAACTGTAAATATCAACAGTAATTCATTCATTGTGGTGGGTGTGTGAATGTCATTACAGGGCTTGGACTGTAAATATCAACAGTTATTCATGGGGTGGTGGGTGTTTAGGTATCATGAAGGTGCTTGGACTGTAAATATCAACAGTCATTCATGGGGTGGTGAGTGTGTGGGTGTTATTGCAGTTCTTGGACTGTAAATATCAACCATCATTCATTGTGCGGTGGGTGTGTGAGTGTCATTAAAGTGCTTGGACTGTGAATAATAACAGTTATTTATGGTTTGGTGAGTGTGTGGGTGTTATTACAGTGCTTTGACTGTAAAAATCAACTGTCATTCAGAGGGTGGTGAGTGTCATTACAGTGCTTGGACTGAAAATATCAACAGTCATTTATGGGGTTGTGGGTGTGTCGGTGTCATTACAGTGCTTGGACTATAAATATCAACTATCATTTAAGTGGTGGTGGGTGTGTGGGTGTCATTACATTGCTTGGACTGTAAATATCAACAGTCATTCATAGGGTGGTGGGTGTGTGAGTGTCTTTACAGAGCTTGGACTGTAAATATCAACAGTCATTCATGGGGTGATGGGTGTGTGGATGTCATTACAGTGCTTGGACTGTAAATATCAACAGTCAATCATGGGGTGGTGGGTGTGGGGGTGTCATTACAGTGCTTGGACTGTAAATATCAACAGTCATTCTTGGGGTGGTGTGTGTGTGGGTGTCATTACAGTGTTTTGATTTTAATTATCAACAGTCATTCATAGGGTGGTGGGTGTCATTACAGTGTTTGGACTGTAAATATCAACAGTAATTCATAGGGTGGTGGTTGTGTGGGTGTCATTTCATTGCTTGGACTGTAAATATCAACCATAATTCATGGGGTGGTGGGTGTGGGGGTGTCATTACAGTGCTTAGACTGTAAATATCAACAGTCTTTCATGGGGTGGTGGGTGTATGGGTGTCATTACAGTGATTTGATTGTAAATATCAACTGTCAATCATAGGGTGGTGGGTATCATTAAAGTGCTTGGACTGTAAATATCCAGTCATCCATGGGGTTGTGGGTGTGTGGGTGTCATTACAGTGCTTGGACTGTAAATATCAACAGTCAATCATGGAGTTGTGGGTGTGTGGTTGTCATTTCAGTTCTTGGAATGTAAATATCAACAGTCATTCATGGGGTGGTGGGTGTATAGGTGTCAATACAGTGTTTTGATTGTAAATATCAACAGTCATTCATTGGGTGGTGGGTATCATTAAAGTGCTTGGACTGTAAATATTAACAGTCATTCATGGGGCTGTGGGTGTGTGGGTGTCATTACAGTGCTTAGAATGTAAATATCAACTATAATTCATGGGGTCGTGGGTTTTGGGGTGTCATTACATTGCTTTGACTGTAAATATCAACAGTCATTTATGGGGTGGTGGGTTGAGGGTGTCATTACAGTGCTTTGACTGAAAATATCAACAGTCATTCATGGGGTGGTAGGTGTGTGAGTGTCATTATAGTGTTTTGATTGTAATTATTAACAGTCATTCATAGGGTTGTGGGTGTCATTACAGTGCTTGGACTGTAAATATCAACAGTCAATCATGGGGTGGTGGTTGTGTGGGTGTCATTACTGTGCTTGGACTGTAAATATCAACAGTCATTCATGGGGTAGTGGGTGTATGGGTGTCATTACAGTGATTTGATTAAAATATTAACAGTCATTCATAGGGTGGTGGGTATCATTAGATTGCTTGGACTGTAAATAACAACAGTCATTCATGGGGTTGAGGGTGTGTGGGTGTCATCACAGTGCTTGGACTGTAAATAACAACTATAATTCATGGGGTCGTGGGTGTAGGGGTGTCATTACAGTGCTTTGAGTGTAAATATCAACAGTAATTTATTGGGTAGTGAGTAGCATTACAGTGCTTGGACTGTAAATATCAACAATCAATCATTGGGTGACGGGTGTGTGGGTGTCATTACAGTGTTTGTACTGTAAATATCAACAGTCATTTATAGGTTGGTGGGTGTTTGGGTGTCATTACATTGCTTGGACTGTAAATATCAACAGTCAATCATGGGGTGGTGGGTGTGTGGGTGTCATTACAGTGCTTGGACTGGAAATATCAACAGTCATTCATAGGGTAGTGGGTGTGTGAGTGTTATTACAAAGCTTGGACTGTAAATATCAACAGTCATTCATGGAGTGGTGGGTGTGTAGTTGTCATTACAGTGCTTGTACTGTAAATATCAACAGTCATTCTTGGGGTGGTGGTTGTGTGGGTGTCATTACAGTGCTTCGACAGTAAATATCAACAGTCATTTATGGGGTGGTGAGTGTGTCTGTGTCATTAGCGTTCGTGGACTGTAAATTTCAACCATCATTCATTGGGTGGTGGGTGTGTGGGTGTCATTACAGTGCTTGGACTGTAAATATTACCAGTCATCCATTCTGTGGTGGGTGTCATTAGAGTGCTTGGACTTTAAATATTAACAGTCATTCATAGGTCGGTGAGTGTGCGGATGTCATTACAGTGCTTGGACTGAAAATATCAACCAACATTAATGGGGTGGTAGGTGTGTGGGTGTCATTACAGTGCTTGAATTGTAAATATCAAAATTAATTCATTCATTGTAGTGGGTGTGTAAGTGTCATTACAGAGCTTGGACTGTAAATATCAACAGTTATTCATGGGGTGGTGGGTGTGTGGGTATCATGAAAGTGCTTGGACTGTAAATATCAACAGACATTCATGGGGTGGTGAGTGTGTGGGTGTTATTGCAGTTCTTGGACTGTAAATATCAACCATCATTCATTGGGTGGTGGGTGTGTGAGTGTCATTACAGTGCTTGGACTGTGAATAATAACAGTTATTTATGGTTTGGTTAGTGTGTGGGTGTTATTACAGTGATTTGACTGTAAATATCAACAGTCATTCAGAGGGTGGTGAGTGTCATTACAGTGCTTGGACTGAAAATATCAACAGTCATTTATGGGGTGGTGAGTGTGTCGGTGTCATTACAGTGTGTGGACTATAAATATCAACCATCATTTAAGTGCTTGGACTGTGAATAATAACAGTTATTTATGGTTTGGAAAGTGTGTGGGTGTTATTACAGTGATTTGACTGTAAATATCAACAGTCATTCAGAGGGTGGTGAGTGTCATTACAGTGCATGGACTGAAAATATCAACAGTCAATCATGGGGTGGTGGGTGTGGGGGTGTCATTACAGTGTTTAGACTGTAAATATCAACAGTCAATCATGGGGTGGTGGGTGTGTGGGTGTCATTACAGTGCTTGGACTGTAAATATCAACAGTCATTCATGGGGTAGTGGGTGTATGGGTGTCATTACAGTGATTTGATTGTAAATATTAACAGTCATTCATAGGGTGGTGGGTATCATTAGAGTGCTTGTACTGTAAATATTAACAGTCATTCATGGGGTTGTGGGTGTGTGGGTGTCATTACAGTGCTTGGACTTTAAATATCAACTATAATTCATGGGGTCGTGGGTGTTGGGGTGTCATTACAGTGCTTTGAGTGTAAATATCAACAATCATTTATTGGGTGGTGGGTAGCATTACAGTGCTTGGACTGTAAATATCAAAAGTCATTCATAGGGTGATGGGTGTGTGGGTGTCATGACGGTCCTTGGACTGTAAATATCAACAGTCATTTATAGGGTGGTGGGAGTTTGGGTGTCATTACATTGCTTGGACTGTAAATATCAACAGTCAATCATGGGGTGGTGAGTGTTTTGGTGTCATTATAGTGCTTGGACTGTAAATATTAACGGTTATTCATAGGGTGGTGGGTGTGTGAATGTTATTACAGAGCTTGGACTGTAAATATCAACAGTCATTCATGGGGTGGTGAGTGTGTGTGTGTCATTACAGTTTTTAGACTGTAAATATCAACCATCATTCATTGGGTGGTGAGTGAGTGGGTGTCATTACAGTGTTTGGACTGTGAATATCAACAGTCATTCGTAGGGTAGTGAGTTTGTGGGTGTTATTACAGTGCTTTGACTGTAAATATAAACAGTCATTCAGAGATTGGTTGGTGTCATTAGAGTGCTTGGACTGTAAATATTAACAGTCATTCATGGGGTGGTGGATGTGTGGATGTCATTACAGTTCTTGGACTGAAAATATCAACAGTCATTTATGGGGTGGTGGGTGTATGGGTGTCATTACATTGCTCGGACTATAAATATCAACCATCATTTATGGGGTTGTGGGTGTGTGGGTGTCATTACAGTGCTTGGACTGTAAATATCAACAGTCAATCGTGGGGTGGTGGGTGTGTGGGTGTCATTACAGTGTTTTAAATGAAAATATCAACAGTCATTCATAGTGTGGTGGGTATTATTAAAGTGCTTGGACTGTAAATATCAACAGTCATTTATGGGGTGGTGGGTGTGAGGGTGTCATTACAGTTCTTGGACTGAAAATATCAACAGTCATTCATGGAGTGGTAGGTGTGTGAGTGTCATTACAGTGTATTGATTGTAATTATCAACAGTCATTCATAGTGTGGTGGGTATCATTACAATGCTTGGACTGTAAATATCAACAGTCATTCATGGGGTGGTGGTTGTGTGGGTGTCATTACAGTGCTTGGACTGTAAATATCAACCATAATTCATGGGTTGGTGGGTGTGGGGGTGTCATTACAGTGTTTGGACTGTAAATATCAACAGTCATTCATGGGGTTGTGGGTGTGTGGGTGTCCTTACAGTGCTTGGACTTTAAATATCCACTATAATTCATGGGGTAGTGGGTGTTGGGGTGTCATTACAGTGCTTTGAGTGTAAATATCAACAGTCATTTATTGGGTAGTGAGTAGCATTACAGTGCTTGGACTGTAAATATCAACAGTCATTCATGGAGTAGTGGGTGTTTGGTTGTAATTACAGTGCTTGGACTATGAATATCAACAGTCATTCATGGAGTGGTGGGTGTTTGGGTGTCATTACAGTGCTTGGACTATGAATATCAACAGTCATTCATGGGGTGGTGGATGTGTAGATGTCATTACAGTGCTTGGACTGATAATATCAACAGTCATTCATTGGGTGGTGGGTGTGTGTTTGTCATTACACTCCTTGGACTGTAAATATTAACAGTCAATCATGGGGTGGTGGGTGTGTGGGTGTCATTACAGTGCTTGGACTGTAAATATCAACAGTCATTCATGGGGTAGTGGGTGTATGGGTGTCATTACAGTGATTTGATTGTAAATATTAACAGTCATTCATAGGGTGGTGGGTATCATTAGAGTGCTTGTACTGTAAATATTAACAGTCATTCATGGGGTTGTGGGTGTGTGGGTGTCATTACAGTGCTTGGACTTTAAATATCAACTATAATTCATGGGGTCGTGGGTGTTGGGGTGTCATTACAGTGCTTTGAGTGTAAATATCAACAATCATTTATTGGGTGGTGGGTAGCATTACAGTGCTTGGACTGTAAATATCAAAAGTCATTCATAGGGTGATGGGTGTGTGGGTGTCATGACGGTCCTTGGACTGTAAATATCAACAGTCATTTATAGGGTGGTGGGAGTTTGGGTGTCATTACATTGCTTGGACTGTAAATATCAACAGTCAATCATGGGGTGGTGAGTGTTTTGGTGTCATTATAGTGCTTGGACTGTAAATATCAACAGTTATTCATGTGGTGGTGGGTGTGTAGGTATCATGAAAGTGCTTGGACTGTAAATATCAACAGTCATTCATGGGGTGGTGAGTGTGTGGGTGTTATTGCAGTTCTTGGACTGTAAATATCAACCATCATTCATTGTGCGGTGGGTGTGTGAGTGTCATTAAAGTGTTTGGACTGTGAATAATAACAGTTATTTATGGTTTAGTGAGTGTGTGGGTGTTATTACAGTGCTTTGACTGTAAATATCAACAGTCATTCAGAGGGTGGTGAGTGTCATTACAATGCTTGGACTGAAAATATCAACAGTCATTTATGGGGTGGTGGGTGTGTCGGTGTCATTACAGTGCTTGGACTATAAATATCAACTATCATTTAAGTGGTGGTGGGTGTGTGGATGTCATTACATTGCTTGGACTGTAAATATCAACAGTCATTCATAGGGTGGTGGGTGTGTGAGTGTCATTACAGAGCTTGGACTGTAAATATCAACAGTCATTCATGGGGTGGTGGGTGTGTGGATGTCATTACAGTGCTTGGACTGTAAATATCAACAGTCAATTATGGGGTGGTGGGTGTGGGGGTGTCATTACAGTGCTTGGACTGTAAATATCAACAGTCATTCTTGGGGTGGTGGGTGTGTGGGTGTCATTACAGTGTTTTGATTTTAATTATCAACAGTCATTCATAGGGAGGTGGGTTTCATTACAGTGCTTGGACTGTAAATATCAACAGTAATTCATAGGGTGGTGGTTGTGTGGGTGTCATTTCATTGCTTGGACTGTAAATATCAACCATAATTCATGGGGTGGTGGGTGTCTTGGTGTCATTACAGTGCTTGGACTGTAAATATCAACAGTCAATCATGGGGTGGTGGGTGTGTGGGTGTCATTACAGTGCTTAGACTGTAAATATCAACAGTCTTTCATGGGGTGGTGGGTGTATGGGTGTCATTACAGTGATTTGATTGTAAATATCAACTGTCATTCATAGGGTGGTGGGTATCATTAGAGTGCTTGGACTGTAAATATCAAGTCATCCATGGGGTTGTGGGTGTGTGGGTATCATTACAGTGCTTGGACTGTAAATATCAACAGTCAATCATGGGGTGGTGGGTGTGTGGTCGTCATTACAGTTCTTGGACTGTAAATATCAACAGTCATTCATGGGGTGGTGGGTGTATAGGTGTCATTATAGTGTTTTGATTGTAAATATTAACAGTCATTCATTGGGTGGTGGGTATCATTAAAGTGCTTGGACTGTAAATATTAACAGTCATTCATGGAGCTGTGGGTGTGTGGGTGTCATTACAGTGCTTGGAATGTAAATATCAATTATAATTCATGGGGTCGTGGGTGTTGGGGTGTCATTACATTGCTTTGACTGTAAATATCAACAGTCAATCATGGGGTGGTGGGTGTGTGGGTGTCATTACAGTGCTTAGACTGTAAATATCAACAGTCTTTCATGGGGTGGTGGGTGTATGGGTGTCATTACAGTGATTTGATTGTAAATATCAACTGTCATTCATAGGGTGGTGGGTATCATTAGAGTGCTTGGACTGTAAATATCAAGTCATCCATGGGGTTGTGGGTGTGTGGGTATCATTACAGTGCTTGGACTGTAAATATCAACAGTCAATCATGGGGTGGTGGGTGTGTGGTCGTCATTACAGTTCTTGGACTGTAAATATCAACAGTCATTCATGGGGTGGTGTGTGTATAGGTGTCATTACAGTGTTTTGATTGTAAATATTAACAGTCATTCATTGGGTGGTGGGTATCATTAAAGTGCTTGGACTGTAAATATTAACAGTCATTCATGGAGCTGTGGGTGTGTGGGTGTCATTACAGTGCTTGGAATGTAAATATCAATTATAATTCATGGGGTCGTGGGTGTTGGGGTGTCATTACATTGCTTTGACTGTAAATATCAACAGTCATTTATGGGGTGGTGGGTGTGAGGGTGTCATGACAGTGCTTTGACTGAAAATATCAACAGTCATTCATGGGGTGGTAGGTGTGTGAGTGTCATTATTGTGTTTTGATTATAATTATTAACAGTCATTCATAGGGTTGTGGGTGTCATTACAGTGCTTGGACTGTAAATATCAACAGTCAATCATGGGGTGGTGGGTGTGTGGGTGTCATTACTGTGCTTGGACTGTATATATCAACAGTCATTCATGGGGTAGTGGGTGTATGGGTGTCATTACAGTGATTTGATTAAAATATTAACAGTCATTCATAGGGTGGTGGGTATCATTAGATTGCTTGGACTGTAAATAACAACAGTCATTCATGGGGTTGTGGGTGTGTGGGTGTCCTTACAGTGCTTGGACTGTAAATATCAACTATAATTCATGGGGTCGTGGGTGTTGGGGTGTCATTACAGTGCTTTGAGTGTAAATATCAACAGTCATTTATTGGGTAGTGAGTAGCATTACAGTGCTTGGACTGTAAATATCAACAATCAATCATTGGGTGATGTGTGTGTGGGTGTCATTACAGTGCTTGTACTGTAAATATCAACAGTCATTTATAGGGTGGTGGGTGTTTGGGTGTCATTACATTGCTTGGACTGTAAATATCAACAGTCAATCATGGGGTGGTGGGTGTGTGGGTGTCATTACAGTGCTTGGACTGGAAATATCAACAGTCATTCATAGGGTAGTGGGAGTGTGAGTGTTATTACAGAGCTTGGACTGTAAATATCAACAGTCATTCATGGAGTGGTGGGTGTGTAGGTGTCATTACAGTGCTTGGACTGTAAATATCAACAGTCATTCTTGGGGTGGTGGTTGTGTGGGTGTCATTACAGTGCTTCGACAGTAAATATCAACAGTCATTTATGGGGTTGTAAGTGTGTCTGTGTCATTAGCGTTCGTGGACTGTAAATTTCAACCATCATTCATTGGGTGGTGGGTGTGTGGGTGTCATTACAGTGCTTGGACTGTAAATATTACCAGTCATCCATTCTGTGGTGGGTGTCATTAGAGTGCTTGGACTTTAAATACTAACAGTCATTCATAGGTCGGTGAGTGTGTGGATGTCATTACAGTGCTTGGACTGAAAATATCAACTAACATTAATGGGGTGGTAGGTGTGTGGGTGTCATTACAGTGCTTGAACTGTAAATATCAACATTAATTCATTCATTGTGGTGGGTGTGTAAGTGTCATTACAGAGCTTGGATTGTAAATATCAACAGTTATTCATGGGGTGGTGGGTGTGTGGGTATCATGAAAGTGCTTGGACTGTAAATATCAACAGACATTCATGGGGTGGTGAGTGTGTGGGTGTTATTGCAGTTCTTGGACTGTAAATATTAACCATCATTCATTGGGTGGTGGGTGTGTGAGTGTCATTACAGTGCTTGGACTGTGAATAATAACAGTTATTTATGGTTTGGTTAGTGTGTGGGTGTTATTACAGTGATTTGACTGTAAATATCAACAGTCTTTCAGAGGGTGGTGAGTGTCATTACAGTGCTTGGACTGAAAATATCAACAGTCATTTATGGGGTGGTGGGTGTGTCGGTGTCATTACAGTGTGTGGACTATAAATATCAACCATCATTTAAGTGGTGGTGGGTGTGTGGGTGTCATTACAGTGCTTAAACTGTAAATATCAACAGTCATTCATAGTGTGGTGGGTGTGTGAGTGTCATTACAGTGCTTTGAGTGTAAATATCAACAGTCATTTATTGGGTGGTGGGTAGCATTACAGTGCTTGGACTGTAAATATCAACAGTCAATCATGGGGTGGTGGGTGTGTGGGTGTCATTACAGTGCTTAAACTGTAAATATCAACAGTCATTCTTGGGGTGGTGGGTGTATGGGTGTCATTACAGTGATTTGATTGTAAATATCAACAGTCATTCATAGGGTGGTGGGTATCATTAGAGTGCTTGGACTGTAAATATCAACATTCATTCATGGGGTTGTGGGTGTGTGGGTGTCATTACAGTGCTTGGACTGTAAATATCAACAGTCAATCATGGGGTGGTGGGTGTGTGTGTGTCATTAAAGTTTTTGGACTGTAAATATCAACCATCATTCATTGGGTGGTGGGTGAGTGGGTGTCATTACAGTGCTTGGACTGTGAATATCAACAGTCATACGTAGGGTAGTGAGTTTGTGGGTGTTATTACAGTGCTTTGACTATAAATATTAACAGTCATTCAGAGATTGGTTGGTGTCATTAGAGTGCTTGGACTGTAAATATTAACAGTCATTCATATGGTGGTGGATGTGTGGATGTCATTACAGTGCTTGGACTGAAAATATCAACAGTCATTTATGGGGTGGTGGGTGTATGGGTGTCATTACATTGTTCGGACTATAAATATCAACCATCATTTATGGGGTTGTGGGTGTGTGGGTGTCATTACAGTGCTTGGACTGTAAATATCAACAGTCAATCGTCGGGTGGTGGGTGTGTGGGTGTCATTACAGTGTTTTAAATGAAAATATCAACAGTCATTCATAGGGTGGTGTGTATCATTAAAGTGCTTGGACTGTAAATATCAACAGTCATTTATGGGGTGGTGGGTGTGAAGGTGTCATTACAGTGCTTGGACTGAAAATATCAACAGTCATTCATGGAGTGGTAGGTGTGTGAGTGTCATTACAGTGTATTGATTGTAATTATCAACAGTCATTCATAGTGTGGTGGGTTTCATTACAGTGCTTGGACTGTAAATATCAACAGTCATTCATGAGGTGGTGGTTGTGTGGGTGTCATTACAGTGCTTGGACTGTAAATATCAACCATAATTCATGGGGTGGTGGGTGTGGGGGTGTCATTACTGTGTTTGGACTGTAAATATCAACAGTCAATCATGGGGTGGTGGGTGTGTGGGTGTCATTAGTGTGCTTGGACTGTAAATATCAACAGTCATTCATGGGGTAGTGGGTGTATGGGTGTCATTACAGTGATTTGATTGTAAATATTAACAGTCATTCATAGGGTGGTGGGTATCATTAAAGTGCTTGGACTGTAAATATTAACAGTCATTCATGGGGTTGTGGGTGTGTGGGTGCCATTACAGTGCTTGGACTTTAAATATCAACTATAATTCATGGGGTCGTGGGTGTTGGGGTGTCATTACAGTGCTTTGAGTGTAAATATCAACAGTCATTTATTGGGTGGTGGGTAGCATTACAGTGCTTGGACTGTAAATATCAACAGTCATTCATAGGGTGATGGGTGTGTGGATGTCATTACAGTGCTTGGACTGTAAATATCAACAGTCATTTATAGGGTGGTGGGAGTTTGGGTGTCATTACATTGCTTGGACTGTAAATATCAACAGTCAATCATGGGGTGGTGAGTGTTTTGGTGTCATTATAGTGCTTGGACTGTAAATATTAACGGTCATTCATAGGGTGGTGGGTGTGTGAGTGTTATTACAGAGCTTGGACTGTAAATATCAACAGTCATTCATGGGGTGGTGAGTGTGTGTGTGTCATTACAGTTTTTGGACTGTAAATATCAACCATCATTCATTGGGTGGTGGGTGAGTGGGTGTCATTACAGTGCTTGGACTGTAAATATCCACTATAATTCATGGGGTCGTGGGTGTTTGGGTGTCATTACCGTGCTTTGAGTTTAAATATCAACAGTCATTTATTGGGTGGTGGGTAGCATTACAGTGCTTGGACTGTAAATATCAACAATCAATCATTGAGTGATGGGTGTGTGGATGTCATTACAGTGCTTGGACTGTAAATATCAACAGTCATTTATGGGGTGGTGGGTGTATGGGTGTCATTACATTGTTCGGACTATAAATATCAACCATCATTTATGGGGTTGTGGGTGTGTGGGTGTCATTACAGTGCTTGGACTGTAAATATCAACAGTCATTCATCGGGTGGTGGGTGTGTGGGTGTCATTACAGTGTTTTATATGAAAATATCAACAGTCATTCATAGGGTGGTGGGTAGCATTACAGTGCTTGGACTGTAAATATCAACAGTCATTCATAGGGTGATGGGTGTGTGGGTGTCATTACAGTGCTTGGACTGTAAATATCAACAGTCATTTATAGGGTGGTGGGAGTTTGGGTGTCATTACATTGCTTGGACAGTAAATATCAACAGTCAATCATGGGGTGGTGAGTGTTTTGGTGTCATTATAGTGCTTGGACTGTAAATATTAACGGTCATTCATAGGGTGGTGGGTGTGTTAGTGTTATTACAGAGCTTGGACTGTAAATATCAACAGTCATTCATGGGGTGGTGAGTGTGTGTGTGTCATTACAGATTTTGGACTGTAAATATCAACCATCATTCATTGGGTGGTGGGTTAGTGGGTGTCATTACAGTGCTTGGACTGTGAATATCAACAGTCATTCGTAGGGTAGTGAGTTTGTGGGTGTTATTACAGTGCTTTGACTGTAAATATTAACAGTCATTCAGAGATTGGTTGGTGTCATTAGAGTGCTTGGACTGTAAATATTAACAGTTATTCATGGGGTGGTGGATGTGTGGATGTCATTACAGTTCTTGGACTGAAAATATCAACAGTCATTTATGGGATGGTGGTTGTATGGGTGTCATGACATTGCTCGGACTATAAATATCAACCATCATTTATGGGGTTGTGGGTGTGTGGGTGTCATTACAGTGCTTGGACTGTAAATATCAACAGTCAATCGTGGGGTGGTGGGTGTGTGGGTGTCATTATAGTGCTTTAAATGAAAATATCAACAGTCATTCATAGTGTGGTGGGTATCATTAAAGTGCTTTGACTGTAAATATCAACAGTCATTTATGGGGTGGTGGGTGTGAGGGTGTCATTACAGTGCTTGGACTGAAAATATCAACAGTCATTAATGTAGTGGTAGGTGTGTGAGTGTCATTACAGTGTATTGATTGTAATTATCAACAGTCATTCATAGTGTGGTGGGTATCATTACAGTGCTTGGACTGTAAATATCAACAGTCATTCATGGGGTGGTGGTTGTGTGGGTGTCATTACAGTGCTTGGACTGTAAATATCAACCATAATTCATGGGTTGGTGGGTGTGGGGGTGTCATTACAGTGTTTGGACTGTAAATATCAACAGTCATTCATGGGGTTGTGGGTGTGTGGGTGTCATTACAGTGCTTGGACTGTAAATATCCACTATAATTCATGGGGTCGTGGGTGTTGGGGTGTCATTACAGTGCTTTGAGTGTAAATATCAACAGTCATTTATTGGGTGGTGGGTAGCATTACTGTGCATGGACTGTAAATATCAACAATCAATCATTGAGTGATGGGTGTGTGGGTGTCATTACAGTGCTTGGACTGTAAATATCAACAGTCATTTATAGGGTGGTGGGTGTTTGGGTGTCATTACATTGCTTGGACTGTAAATATCAACAGTCAATCATGGGGTGGTGGGTGTGTGGGTGTCATTACAGTGCTTGGACTGTAAATATCAACAGTCATTCATAGGGTGGTGGGTGTGTGAGTGTTATTACAGAGCTTGGACTGTAAATATCAACAGTCATTCATGGGGTGGTGAATGTGTGTGTGTCATTAAAGTTTTTGGACTGTAAATATCAACCATCATTCATTTGGTGGTGGGTGAGTGGGTGTCATTAGAGTGCTTGGACTGTGAATATCAACAGTCATTTGTAGGGTAGTGAGTTTGTGGGTGTTATTACAGTGCTTTGACAGTAAATATTAACAGTCATTCAGAGATTGGTTGGTGTCATTAGAGTGCTTGGACTGTAAACATTAACAGTCATTCATGGGGTGGTGGATGTGTGGATGTCATTACAGTGCTTGGACTTAAAATATCAACAGTCATTTATGGGGTGGTGGGTGTATTGGTTTCATTACATTGGTCAGACTATAAATATCAACCATCATTTATGGGGTTGTGGGTGTGTGGGTGTCATTACAGTGCTTGGACTGTAAATTTCAACAGTCATTTATTGGGTGGTGGGTGTGTGGGTGTCATTACAGTGTTTTAAATGAAAATATCAACAGTCATTCATAGGGTGGTGTGTATCATTAAAGTTCTTGGACTGGAAATATCAACAGTCATTTATGGGGTGGTGGGTGTGAGGGTGTCATTACAGTGCTTGGACTGTAAATATCAACAGTCATTCATAGGGTGGTGGGTGTGTGAGTGTTATTACAGAGCTTGGACTGTAAATATCAACAGTCATTCATGGGGTGGTGAGTGTGTGTGTGTCATTAAAGTTTTTGGACTGTAAATATCAACCATCATTCATTTGGTGGTGGGTGAGTGGGTGTCATTAGAGTGCTTGGACTGTGAATATCAACAGTCATTTGTAGGGTAGTGAGTTTGTGGGTGTTATTACAGTGCTTTGACAGTAAATATTAACAGTCATTCAGAGATTGGTTGGTGTCATTAGAGTGCTTGGACTGTAAACATTAACAGTCATTCATGGGGTGGTGGATGTGTGGATGTCATTACAGTGCTTGGACTTAAAATATCAACAGTCATTTATGGGGTGGTGGGTGTATTGGTTTCATTACATTGTTCAGACTATAAATATCAACCATCATATATGGGGTTGTGGGTGTGTGGGTGTCATTACAGTGCTTGGACTGTAAATTTCAACAGTCAATCGTGGGGTGGTGGGTGTGTGGGTGTCATTACAGTGTTTTAAATGAAAATATCAACAGTCATTCATAGGGTGGTGTGTATCATTAAAGTTCTTGGACTGGAAATATCAACAGTCATTTATGGGGTGGTGGTTGTGAGGGTGTCATTACAGTGCTTGGACTGAAAATATCAACAGTCATTCATGGAGTGGTAAGTGTGTGAGTGTCATTACAGTGTATTGATTGTAATTATCAACAGTCATTCATAGTGTGGTGGGTATCATTACAGTGCTTGGACTGTAAATATCAACAGTCATTCATGGGGTGGTGGTTGTGTGGGTGTCATTACAGTGCTTGGACTATTAATATCAACCATAATTCATTGGGTGGTGGGTGTGGGGGTGTCATTACAGTGTTTGGACTGTAAATATCAACAGTCAATCATGGGGTGGTGGGTGTGTGGGTGTCATTACAGTGCTTGGACTGTAAATATCAACAGTCATTCATGGGGTAGTGTGTGTATGGGTGTCATTACAGTGATTTGATTGTAAATATTAACAGTCATTCATAGGGTGGTGGGTAGTATTAGAGTGCTTGGACTGTAAATATTAACAGTCATTCATGGGGTTGTGGGGGTGTGGGTGTCATTACAGTGCTTGGACTTTAAATATCAACTAAAATTCTTGGGGTCGTGGGTGTTGGGGTGTCATTACAGTGCTTTGACTGTAAATATCAACAGTCATTTATTGGGTGGTGGGTAGCATTACAGTGCTTGGACTGTAAATATCAACAGTCATTCATAGGGTGATGGGTGTGTGGGTGTCATTACAGTGCTTGGACTGTAAATATCAACAGTCATTTATAGGGTGGTGGGAGTTTGGGTGTCATTACATTGCTTGGACTGTAAATATCAACAGTCAATCATGGGGTGGTGAGTGTTTTGGTGTCATTACAGTGCTTGGACTGTAAATATTAACGGTCATTCTTGGGGTGGTGGGTGTGTAGGTGCCATTACATTGCTTTGACTGTATATATCAACAGTCATTCATGGGTTGGTTAGTGTTTGGGTGTCATTACAGTGTTATGATTGTAAATATCAACAGTCATTCATATGGTGGTTGGTGTCATTAGAGTGCTTTGACTGTAAATATCAACAGTCATTAATGGGGTGGTGGGAATGTGGGTGTCATTACAGTGCTTGGACAGTAAATATCAAGAGTCATTCATGGGGTGGTTTGTGTGTGGGTGTCATTACAGTGTTTTGATTGTAAATATCAACAGTCATTCAAAGGTTGGTGGGTGTCATTACAGTGCTTGAACTGTAAATATCCACAGTCATTCATGGGGTTGTGGGTGTGTGGTTGTCATTACAGTGCTTGGACTGTATATATAAAGTCATTCATGGGGTGGTGGATGTGAGTGTCATTAGTGCTTGGACTATAAATATCAACAGTCATTCATGGGGTGGTGGGTGGCATTACAGTGCTTGGACTGTAAATATCAACAGTCATTCATGAAATGGTGGGTGCTTGGGTGTCATTACAGTGCTTGGACTATAAATATCAACAGTCAACAATGGGGTGGTGGGTGTCGGGTTGTCATTACAGTGCTTGGACTGTAAATATCAACAGTCATTCATGGGGTGGTGGGTGTGTGGGTGTCATTACAGTGTTTTGACTGTAAATATCAACAGTCATTTATGGGGTGGTGAGTGTGTGGGTGTCATTACAGTTCTTGGACTCTAAATATTAACAGTCATTCATGGGGTGGTGGATGTGTGGATGTCATTACATTGCTTGGACTGAAAATATCAACAGTCATTCATGGGGTGGTTGGTGTGTGGGTGTCATTACAGTTCTTGGACTGTAAATATTAACAGTCATCCATGGGGTGGTTGGTGACATTAGAGTGCTTGGACTGTAAATATTAACAGTCATTTAGAGGGTGGTGAGTGTGTGGATGTCATTACAGTGCTTGGACTGAAAATATCAACAGTCTTTCATGGGGTGGTGAGTGTTTGGGTGTCATTACAGTGCTTGGACTAAAAATATCAACCGTCATTAATTGGATGGTGGGTGTGTGGGTGTCATTACAGTGCTTTGACTGTAAATATCAACAGTCATTCATAGGGTGGTGGGTGTGTGAGTGTCATTACAGAGCTTGGACTGTAAATATCAACAATCATTCATGAGGTGGTGGGTTGTGGGTGTCATTACAGTGCTTGGACTGTAAATATCAACAGTCATTAATGGGGTGGTGGGTGTGTGGCTGTCATTACAGTGCTTGGACTGTAAATATCAACAGTCATTCATGGGGTGGTTGGTGTGTTGGCGTTATTACAGTGTTTTGGTTGTAAATATCAACAGTCATTCTTGGGGTGGTGGGTGTGTGGGTGTCATTACAGTGCTTGCACTGTAAATATCAACAGTCATCAATGAGGTGGTCGGTGGCATTACAGTGCTTGGACTGAAATTATCAACAGTCATTCATGGGGTGGTGGGTGTGTTAGTGTCATTACAGTGCTTGGACTATAAATATCAACCATCATTTATGGGGTGGTGAGTGTGTGGGTGTCATTACAGTGCTTGAACTGTTAATATCAACAGTCATTTATAGGGTGGTTGGCGTGTGAGTGCCATTTCGATATTTTGGGGTCCCAGAAGTGATCTGTACATGCCTACTCCGTGTTAGAGTATTTTCAAAGTACAGGCCCAAAACATACTGAAAATCGATCTTTTATGTTCCCAAAAGTCGATATGTGCATGCATTTTCTGTACCCGTTTATATCTCAAATTCAGGCTCCAAACACCCAAAAATTCGATATTTTGGGGTCCCAGAAGCGATCTGTACATGCCTACTCAGATACACGCCAAAAACATGCTGAAAATTGATATTTTAGGTGCCCAAAGTCAATATGTGTATACATCTTCTGCACCCGTTTATATCCCAAATTCAACCTCAAAACACCCGAAAATTCGATATTTTTGGGTCCCAGAAGCGATCTGTACAGTAGCCCAAGAAAGTTCGCCGACTAAAAACTAACGTACTGGCATCCTCTATACCTGTCATTTTCGTCCCAAGCCTTTATCAACTCCATACCCATGATCTGTCAGTGTTGTCAAGGTTTCTTTCCTTTCGTCTCAGGTGTGAAATCAGAGTTTAGATGCATGAGTTTCGACGAAGGGTTATATATATTTATTATATAATTGTGTGAATATTATGAAAAACAATGGAAATGAAAGGCAAATGGGTGTGTGGGTGGGGGTGAGACCGAGGTGACCGAGGTGGGGGGTCTGATATGTGTGTGTGTGTGTGTGTGTGTACTACAGACAGAGAGAGAGAGGTGGAGGTATGATAGGTTGTGAAAAATGTCAAAATGGAAGACTAGAAAAATGGATAGCAAAGAAGGATGATGAAGGTTGAGGTCAAAATGAGGATAAGGAGGAAGAAGGTTTAATGCCGATGACAAGAAGGGAAGGAAGGAAGGATTGAAGAAAATAACAACGATGGCTTGAGCCTTGGGCAAAGGCTACGTGTGTGTGTGTGTGTGTGTGGCACCTAAAAGTCTGCTGTGAGTTGGCAGAAGGCCAATATTAACCGTTTAATAGATCACATCAGAGTAATTATCTCTTTCTCTCATTGCATTCGTATAAGAACAGTGTTGAAATAGGCTTCTTGTTTAATATTCCATATTCGAAAAATATTCGGTAGGCAACATGCGAATGCGAATCCAAATCTTAAAAAAAATGCGAATGCAAATACGAATATTCGGACCACCTCTACTAAGGACTAATGTGAACACACACACACACACACACACCTTCCACTTAGACGATTAAGGGCCTGTGTCCACATGGGTTGGACAGGGGAGGTCAGGTCACGTGCACTCTCTCTCTCTCTCCCCCCCCCTCTCTCTCTCTCTACATTGCCTTCCTTCACTTCTCCTGTTTCAGCAAGCATCGATCATTCTTCCTTTCTCTAGCTCCCTTCTCCCTCCATCATTCCTTTCAGCTTCTTTCCCCTTCCTGTTATGATCCTACTTTCTCTCTTTCAGTCCTCCCTCCATACTTCCTTCCCTCACTTATTTCACTCCTCCTTATCCTCATTTTGGCCTCTTCTTTCATCATCCTTCTTTGCTATCCATTTTGACATTTTTCACAACCTATCATACCTCCACCTCTCTCTCTCTCTCTGTCTGTACACACACACACACACATCCTTCAGACCCCCACCGCACCATCCATCCATCACCTTTCGGTCTCATCTCCACCCACACAGCCATACTAACCAACCCTCCCAGCTAGCGTATAGCACCGTCATGACGGCCTATTAGGAACCCGGCTTAAGAGGTGTGTGTGTGTGTGTGTGTGAGGTCAATGAGGTGTTTCTTGTGCTAGGGAATAAACTATCAAAATATAATACAATGTCTTTCTCTCATTTGCCTTTCATTTCCATTGTTTTTCATAATGTTCACAGAATTATATAATAAATATATATAACCCTTCGTCGAAACTCACGCGTCTAAACTCTGAGTTCACACCTGAGACGAAAGGAAAGAAACCTTGACAACGCTGACAGATCATGGGTATGGAGTTGATTAAGGCATGAGACGAAAATGACAGGTATAGAGGTTGCAAGTACGTTAGTTTTTAGTAGGCGAACTTTCTTGGGCTATTGCACATGCCTACTCAGTGCTAGAATGTTTTCAAAATATAAGCTCAAAACATGCTAAAAATCGATATTTTATGTGTCCAAAGTCGATATGTGCATGCATCTTCTATACCCGTTTATATTTCAAATTCATGCTCAAAACACCCGAAAATTCGGTATTTTTGGGTCCTAGAAACGATCTGCACATGCCTACTCCTAGTTAGAATATTTTCAAGATACAGACCCAAAACATGCTCAAAATCGATATATTAGGTGCCCAAAAGTCGATACGTGCATGCATCTTCAGTACCCGTTTATATCTCAAATTCAGGCTCAAAACACCCGAAAATTCGATATTTTGGGGTCCCAGAAGCGATCTGTACATGCCTACTCGGTGCTATAATATTTTCAAAATATAGGCCCAAAACATGCTAAAAATCGATATTTTAGGTGCCCAAAGTCGATATCTCAAATTCATGCACAAAACACCCGAAAACTCGATATTTTTGGCTCCAAGAAGCGATCTGTACATGCCTAATCAGTAACATAATATTTTCAAAATACAAGTCCAAAACATGCTAAAAATCGATATTTTAGGTGCCCAAAGTCGATATGTGCATGCATCTTCTATACCCATTTCTATCCCATATTCGTGCTCAAAACACCCAAAAATACGATATTTTGGGCCCCACAAGCTATCTGTATATACCTACTCCGTGTTAGAGTATTTTCAATATACAGGCTCAAAACATGCTGGAAATCGATATTTTAGGTGCCCAAAGTCAATATGTGTATGCATCTTCTGCACCCGTTTATATCCCAAATTTAACCTCAAAACACACGAAAATGCGATATATTTGGGTCCCAGAAGCGATCTGTACATGCCTACTCAGTGCTTGAATATTTTCAAAATATAGGGCCAAAACATGCTGAAAATCGATATTTTAGGTGCAAAAAGTCAATATGTGCATGCATCTTCTGTATCCGTTTATATCTCAAATTCAAGTTTAAAACACCCGAAAATTCGATAGTTTTGGGTCCCAGAAGCGATTTGTACATGCCTACTCCGTGTTTGAGTATTTTCATAATACAGGCCCAAAACAGGCTGAAAATCGATATTTTAGGTTCCCAAAGTCAATATGTGTATGCTTCTTCAGTACACGTTTATATCTCAAATTCAAGCTCAAAACACCCGAAAATTCGATATTTTTGGGTCCCAGAAGCGATCTGTACATGCCTACTCAATGTTAGAATATTTTTGAAACACAGGCAGAAAAACAAGTTGAAAATCGATATTTTAGGTGCACAAAATCGATATGTGCATGCATCTTCTGTACCCATTTCTATCTCATATTCGTGCTCAAAACACCCGAAAATTCGATATTTTTGGGCCCCAGAAGCTATCTGTACATGCCTACTCCGTGTTAGAGTATTTTCAATATACAGGCCCAAAACATGCTGAAAATCGATATTTTCGGTGCCCAAAATCGATATGTGCATGCATCTTCTGTACCCGTTTATATCTCAAATTCAGGCTCAAAACACCCGAAAATTCGATATTTTTGGGTCCCAGGAGAGTTCTGTACATGCCTACTTAGTAACAGAATATTTTCAAAATACAAGTCCAAAACATGCTGAAAATCTATATTTTTAATGCCCAAAGTCGATATGTGCATGCATCTTCTGTATCCGTTTAAATCTCAAATTCAGGCTCAAAACACCCGAAAATTCGATATTTTTGGGTCCCAGAAGCGATCTGTACATGCCCACTCAATGTTAGAGTATTTTCAAAACACAGGCACAAAAACAAGTTGAAAATCGATATATTAGGTGCCCAAAATCGATATGTGCATGCATCTTCTGTACCCGTTTATGTCCCAAATTCAGGCTCAAAATACCCGAAAACTCGATATTTTTGGGTCCAAGAAGCGATCTGTACATGCCTACTCCGTGTTAGAGTATTTTCAAAATTTAGGCCCAAAACATGCTGAAAATCGATATTTTAGGTGTCCAAAGTCGATATGTGAATGCATCTTCAGTACCCGTTAACATCTCAAATTCAGGCTCAAAACACCCGAAAATTCGATATTTTTGGGTCCCAGGAGAGTTCTGTACATGCCTACTCTCTAATAGAATTATTTCAAAATACAGGCCCAAAACATGTTTAAAATCGATATTTTAGGTGCCCAAAGTTAATATGTGCATGTATCTTCTGTACCCGTTTATATCTCAAATTCAGGATCAAAACACCTGAAAATTCGATATTTATGGGTCCCATAAGCGATCTGTACATGCCTACTCAATGTTAGAATATTTTCAAAACACAGGCACAAAAACAAGTTGAAAATCGATATTTTAGGTGCCCAAAATCGATATGTGCATGCATCTTCTGTATCCGTTTATGTCCCAAATTCAGGCTTAAAACACCCTAAAATTCGATATTTTTGGGTCCCGGAAGCGATCTGTACATGCCTACTCAGAAAAAGAATGTTCTCAAAATATAAGCCCATAACATGCTGAAAATCTATATTTTATGTGCCCAAAGTCGATATGTGCATGCATCTTCTGTACCCGTTTATATCTCAAATTCAGGCTCAAAACAACCGGAAATTCGATATTTTTGAGTCCCAGAAGCTATCTGTACACACCTACTCAGTGTTGGAATATTTTTATAATACACGCCAAAAACATTCTGAAAATCAATATTTTAGGTTCCCAAAGTTAATATGTGCATGCATTTTCTGTATACATTTCTATCCCATATTCGTGCTCAAAACATCCAAAAAATCGATATTTTTGGGCACCAGAAGCTATCTGTACATGCCTACTCCGTGTTAGAGTATTTTCAAGATACAGGCCCAAAACATGCTGAAAATCGATATTTTAGGTGCCGAAAGTCAATATGTGTATGCATCATCAGTACCCGTTTATATCTCAAATTCAGGCTTAAAACACCCGAAAATTCGATATGTTTTGGTCCAAGAAGCTATCTGTACATGCATACTCAGTGCTATAATATTTTCAGAATATAAGCTCAAAACATGCTAAAAATCGATATTATAGGTGCCCAAAGTCAATATGTGTATGCATCTTCAGTACCCTTTTATATCCCACATTCTGGCTCAAAACATCAGAAAATTCGATATTTTTGGGTCTCATAAGCGATCTGTACATGCCTACTCAATCTTAGAATATTTTCCAAATACAAGCAGAAAAACAAGTTAAAATCGATATTTTAGGTGCCCAAGTCAATATGTGCTTGCATCTTCTGTACCCATTTACATCCCAAATTCAGGCTTAAAACACCCGAAAATTCGATATTTTTGGGACCCATAAGCGATCTGTACATGCCTAATCAATGTTCGAATATTTTCAAAATATAGGCCCAAAACATGCTAAAAATCGATATTTTAGGTGTCCAAAGTCAATATGTGTATGCATCTTCAGTACCGTTTTATATCTCAAATTCAGGCTCAAAACACCCGAAAATTCGATATTTTTATGTCCCAGAAGCAATCTGTACATGCCTACTCCTTCCTAGAATGTTTTCAAGATACAGACCCAACATGCTCAAAATCGATATTTTAGGTGCAAAAAGTCGATATGTGCATGCATCTTCAGTACCCGTTTATATCTCAAATTCAGACTTAAAACACCCGAAAATTCGATATTTTTGGGTCCCAGAAGCGACCTGTACATGCCTACTCAGTGCAAGAATTGTTTCAATATATAGGCCCAAAACATGCTGAAAATCGATATTTTAGGTGCCAAAGTCGAAATGTGCATGCATCTTCTGTACCCGTTTATATCTCAAATTCAGGCTCAAAACACCCGAAAATTCGATATTTTTGGATCCCAGAAAGGATCTGTACATGCCTACTCAATGTTAGAGTATTTTCAAAACACAGGCACAAAAACAAGTCGAAAATCGTTATTTTAGGTGCCCAAAATCGATATGTGCATGCATCTTCTGTACCCGTTTAAGTCCCAAATTCAGGCTCAAAACACCCGAAAACTCGATATTTTTGGGTCCAAGAAGCGATCTGTACATGCCTACTCCGTGTTAGAGTATTTTCAAAATTTTGGCCCAAAACATGCTGAAAATCGTTATTTTAGGTGTCCAAAGTCGATATGTAAATGCATCTTCAGTACCCGTTAATATCTCAAATTCAGGCTGTAAACACCCGAAAATTCGATTTTTGGGTCCCAGGAGAGTTCTGTACATGCCTACTCACTAATAGAATTATTTCAAAATACAGGCCCAAAACATGTTTAAAATCGATATTTTAGGTGCCCAAAGTTGATATGTGCATGTATCTTCTGTACCCGTTTATATCTCAAATTCAGGATCAAAACACCCGAAAATTCGATATTTATGGGTCCCATAAGCGATCTGTACATGCCTACTCAATGTTAGAATATTTTCAAAACACAGGCACAAAAACAAGTTGAAAATCGATAATTTAGGTGCCCAAAATCGATATGTGCATTCATCTTCTGTATCCGTTTATGTCCCAAATTCAGGCTTAAAACACCCTAAAATTCGATATTTTTGGGTCCCATAAGCGATCTGTACATGCCTAATCAATGTTAGAATATTTTCAAAATATAGGCCAAAAACATGCTAAAAATCGATATTTTAGGTGTCCAAAGTCGATATGTGTATGCATCTTCAGTACCGATTTATATCTCAAATTCAGGCACAAAACACCCGAAAATTCTATATTTTTAAGTCCCAGAAGCAATCTGTACATGCCTACTCCTTCCTGGAATGTTTTCAAGATATAGACTCAACATGCTCAAAAACGATATTTCAGGTGCCCAAAGTCGATATGTGCATACATCTTCAGTACCCGTTTATATCTCAAATTCAGGCTCAAAACACCCGAAAATTCTATATTTTTATGTCCCAGAAGCAATCTGTACATGCCTACTCCTTCCTAGAATGTTTTCAAGATACAGACTCAACATGCTCAAAATCGATATTTTAGGTGCAAAAAGTCGATATGTGCATGAATCTTCAGTACCCGTTTATATCTCAAATTCAGGCTTAAAACACCCGAAAATTCGATATTTTTGGGTCTCAGAAGCGATATGTACATGCCTACTCAATGTTAGAATATTTTCAAAACACAGGCACAAAAACAAGTTGAAAATCTATATTTTAGGTGCCTGAAATCGATATGTGAATGAATCTTCAGTACCCGTTTATATCTCAAATTCTGGCTCAAAACACCCGAAAATTAGATATTTTTGGGTCCCAGAAGCGATCTGTACATACCTACTCAGTGCTTGAATATTTTCAAAATATAGGCCCAAAACATGCTGAAAATCGATATTTTAGGTGCCCAAAGTCGATATGTGCATGCATCTTCTGTACCCGTTTATATCTCAAATTCAAGCTAAAAACACCCTAAAATTCGATAATTTTGGGTCCCAGAAGCGATGTGTACATGCCTACTCAATGTTAGAATATTTTCAAAACACAGGCACAAAAACAAGTTGAAAATCGATATTTTAGGTGCCAAAATCGATATGTGCATGCATCTTCAGTACCCGTTTATATCTCAAATTCTGGCTCAAAACACCCGAAAATTCGATATTTTTGGTTACTAGAAGTGATCTGTACATGCCTACTCCGTGTTAGAGTATTTTCAAAATACAGGCCTAAAACATGCTGAAAATCGATATTTTAGGTGCACAAAGTCAATATGTGTATGCATCTTCTGTACCCGTGTATATCTCAAATTCAGGCTGAAAACACCCGAAAATTCAAATTTTTTGGTTCCCAGAAGCGATCTGTACATGCCTACTCCTTTTTAGAGTATTTTCAAAATACAGACCCAAAACATGCTGAAAATCGATATTTTAGGTGCCAAAAGCAATATGTGTATGCATCTTCTCTACCCGTTTATATCTCAAATTAAGGCTCAAAACACCCGAAAACTCGATATTTTTGGTTTCCGGAAGAGATCTGTACATGCCTATTCAGTGACAGAATATTTTCAAATTACAGACCAAAAACATGCTGAAAATCGATATTTTAGGTGCCCAAAGTCGATATGTGCATGCATCTTCAGTACACGTTTATATCTCAAATTCAGGCTCAAAACATCCAAAAAATCGATATTTTTGGGTCCAAGAAGCGATTTGTACATGCCTACTCAGTAATAGAATATTTTTAAGATTCAGGCCGAAAACATGCTGAAAATCGATATTTTAGGTGCCCAAAATCGATATGTGCATGCATCTTCTGTACCCGTTTATGTCCCAAATTCAGGCTCAAAACACCCTAAAATTCGATATTTTTGGGTCCAAAAAGCGATCTGTACATGCCTACTCAGTGCTAGAATATTTTCAAAATATAGGCCCAAAATATGCTAAATATGGATATTTTTGATGCACAAAGTCTATATATGCATGCATCTTTTGTAGCCGTTTATATCTCAAATTCAGGCTCATAACACCCAAAAATTCGATATTTTTGGGTCCCAGAAGCGATCTGTACATGCCTACTCAATGTTTAAATATTTTCAGAATACAGGCAGAAAAACAAGTTAAAATCGATATTTTAGGTGCCCAAGTCAATATGTGCTTGCATTTTCTGTACCCATTTACATCCCAAATTCAGGCTTAAAACACCCGAAAAATCGATGTTTTTGGGTCCCAGAAGCGATATGTACATGCCTACTCCGTGTTAGAGTATTTTCAATATACAGGCCCAAAACATGCTGAAAATCGATATTTTAGGTGCCCAAAGTCAATATGTGTATGCATCTTCTGTACACGTTTATATCCCAAATTCAGACTCAAAACACCCGAAACTTCGATATTTCTGGGTCCCAGAAGCGATCTGTACATGCCTACTCCGTATTAGAGTATTTTCATAATACAGGCCTAAAACATGCTGAAAATCGATATTTTAGGTGCCCAAAGTCAATATGTGTATGCATCTTCAGTACCCGTTTATATCTCAAATTCAGGCTCAAAACACCCGAAAATTCGATATTTTTGGGTCCCAGATGCGATCTGTACATGCCTACTCAATGTTAGAATATTTTCAAAACACAGGCACAAAAACAAGTTGAAAATAGATATTTTATGTGCCCAAAATTGATATGTGCATGGATCTTCTGTACCCGTTTATGTCCCAAATTCATGCTTAAAACACCCGAAAATTAGATATTTTTGGGACCCAGAAGCGATCTGTACATGCCTACTCAATGTTAGAATATTTTCAAAATACAGGCACAAAAACAAGTTGAATATCGATGTTTTAGGTGCCCAAAATCGATATGTGCATGCATCTTCAGTACCCGTTTATATCTCAAATCCTGGCTCAAAACACCCGAAAATTCGATATTTTTGGGTCCCAGAAGGGATATGTACTTGCCTATTCCGTGTTAAAGTATTTTCAAAATACAGGCCCAAAAAATGCTGAAAATCGATATTTTAGGTGCCCAAAGACAATATGTGAATGCATCTTCAGTACCCGTTTATATCTCAAATTCAGGCTTAAAACACCTGAAAATTCGATATTTTTTGCTTCCGGAAGCGATCTGTACATGCCTACTCCTTGTTAGAGTGTTATCAAAATACAGGCCTAAAACATGCTGAAAATTGATATTTCAGGGGCCCAAAGTCGATATGTGCATGCATCTTCAGTACCCGTTTATATCTCAAATTCAGGCTGAAAACACCCGAAAATTCAAATTTTTTGGTTCCCAGAAGCGATCTGTACATGCCTACTCCGTTTTAGAGTATTTTCAAAATACAGACCCAAAACATGCTGAAAATCGATATTTTAGGTGCCAAAAGCAATATGTGTATGCATCTTCTCTACCCGTTTATATCTCAAATTAAGGCTCAAAACACCCGAAAACTCGATATTTTTGGTTTCCGGAAGAGATCTGTACATGCCTATTTAGTAACAGAATATTTTCAAATTACAGACCAAAAACATGCTGAAAATCGATATTTTAGGTGCCCAGTGTCGATATGTGCATGCATCTTCAGTACACGTTTATATCTCAAATTCAGGCTCAAAACATCCCAAAAATCGATATTTTTGGGTCCAAGAAGCGATTTGTACATGCCTACTCAGTAATAGAATATTTTTAAGATTCAGGCCTAAAACATGCTGAAAATCGATATTTTAGGTGCCCAAAATCGATATGTGCATGCATCTTCTGTACCCGTTTATGTCCCAAATTCAGGCTCAAAACACCCTAAAATTCGATATTTTTGGGTCCAAAAAGCGATCTGTACAAGCCTACTCAGTGCTAGAATATTTTCAAAATATAGGCCCAAAATATGATAAATATGGATATTTTTGATGCACAAAGTCTATATATGCATGCATCTTTTGTAGCCGTTTATATCTCAAATTCAGGCTCATAACACCCAAAAATTCGATATTTTTGGGTCCCAGAAGCGATCTGTACATGCCTACTCAATGTTAGAATATTTTGAAAACACAGGCCCAAAAACAAGTTGAAAATAGATATTTTAGGTGCCCAAAATTGATATGTGCATGGATCTTCTGTACCCGTTTATGTCCCAAAATCATGCTTAAAACACCCGAAAATTAGATATTTTTGGGACCCAGAAGCGATCTGTACATGCCTACTCAATGTTAAAATATTTTCAAAATACAGGCAGAAAAACAAGTTAAAATCGATATTTTAGGTGCCCAAGTCAATATGTGCTTGCATTTTCTGTACCCATTTACATCCCAAATTCAGGCTTAAAACACCCGAAAAATCGATATTTTTGGGTCCCAGAAGCGATATGTACATGCCTACTCCGTGTTAGAGTATTTTCATAATACAGGCCCAAAACATGCTGAAAATCGATATTTTAGGTGCCCAAAGTCAATATGTGTATGCATCTTCAAGACCCGTTTATATCTCAAATTCAGGCTCAAAACACCCGAAAATTCGATATTTTTGGGTCCCAGATGCGATCTGTACATGCCTACTCAATGTTAGAATATTTTGAAAACACAGGCCCAAAAACAAGTTGAAAATAGATATTTTATGTGCCCAAAATTGATATGTGCATGGATCTTCTGTACCCGTTTATGTCCCAAATTCATGCTTAAAACACCCGAAAATTAGATATTTTTGGGACCCAGAAGCGATCTGTACATGCCTACTCAATGTTAGAATATTTTCAAAATACAGGCACAAAAACAAGTTGAATATCGATGTTTTAGGTGCCCAAAATCGATATGTGCATGCATCTTCAGTACCCGTTTATATCTCAAATTCTGGCTCAAAACACCCGAAAATTCGATATTTTTGGGTCCCAGAAGGGATATGTACTTGCCTATTCCGTGTTAAAGTATTTTCAAAATACAGGCCCAAAAAATGCTGAAAATCGATATTTTAGGTGCCCAAAGACAATATGTGAATGTATCTTCAGTACCCGTTTATTTCTCAAATTCAGGCTTAAAACACCTGAAAATTCGATATTTTTTGCTTCCGGAAGCGATCTGTACATGCCTACTCCGTGTTAGAGTGTTATCAAAATACAGGCCTAAAACATGCTGAAAATTGATATTTCAGGGGCCCAAAGTCGATATGTGCATGCATCTTCAGTACCCGTTTATATCTCAAATTCAGGCTCAAAACACCTGAAAATTCGATATTTTTGGGTCCCAGAAGCGATCTGTACATGCCTACTCCGTGTTAGAATATTTTTATAATACAGGCCAAAAACATGCTGAAAATCGATATTTTAGGTGCCTAAAGTCAATATATGTATGTATCTTCAGTACCCGTTTATATCTCAAATTAAGGATCAAAACACCCAAAAATTCAATATTTTTGGGTACCTGAAGCGATCTGTACATGCCTACTCAGTAACAGAATATTTTCAAAATACAAGTCAAAATATGCTGAAAAACGATATTTTAGGTGCCCAAAGTCGATATGTGCATGCATCTTCTGTACCCGTTTATATCTCAAATTCAGGCTCAAAACACCCGATAATTCCATTTTTTTGGGTCCCAGAAGCGATCTGTACATGCCTACTCAATGTTAGAATACTTTCAAAACACAGGCAGAAAAACAAGTTGAAAATCAATATTTTAGATGTCCAAAATCGATATGTGCATGCATCTTCTGTACCCGTTTATATCTCAAATTCAGGCTCAAAAAACCCGAAAATTACATTTTTTTGGGTCCCAGAAGCGATTTGTACATGCCTACTCAGTAATAGGATATTTTCAAGATTCAGGCCGAAAACATGTTGAAAATCGATATTTTAGGTGCCCAAAGTCGATATATGCATGCGTCTTCTGTACCCGTTTATATCCCAAATTCAGGCTCAAAACACACGAAAATTCGATATTTCTGGGTCCCAGATGCGATCTGTACATGCCTACTCAATGTTAGAATATTTTCAAAACACAGGCACAAAAACAAGTTGAAAATAGATATTTTATGTGCCCAAAATTGATATGTGCATGGATCTTCTGTACCCGTTTATGTCCCAAATTCAGGCTTAAAACACCCGAAAATTAGATATTTTTGGGACACAGGAGCGATCTGTACATGCCTACTCAATGTTAGAATATTATCAAAATACAGGCACAAACACAAGTTGAATATCGATATTTTAGGTGCCCAAAATCGATATGTGCATGCATCTTCAGTACCCGTTTATATCTCAAATTCTGGCTCAAAACACCCGAAAATTCGATATTTTTGGGTCCCAGAAGGGATATGTACTTGCCTATTCCGTGTTAAAGTATTTTCAAAATACAGGCCCAAAAAATGCTGAAAATCGATATTTTAGGTGCCCAAAGACAATATGTGAATGCATCTTCAGTACCCGTTTATATCTCAAATTCAGGCTTAAAACAACTGAAAATTCGATATTTTTTGTTTCCGGAAGCGATCTGTACATGCCTACTCCGTGTTAGAGTGTTATCAAAATACAGGCCTAAAACATGCTGAAAATTGATATTTCAGTGGCCCAAAGTCGATATGTGCATGCATCTTCAGTACCCGTTTATATCTCAAATTCAGGCTCAAAACACCTGAAAATTCGATATTTTTGGGTCCCAGAAGCGATCTGTACATGCCTACTCCGTGTTAGAATATTTTTATAATACACGCCCAAAACATGCTGAAAATCGATATTTTAGGTGCCCAAAGTCAATATATGTATGTATCTTCAGTACCCGTTTATATCTCAAATTCAGGATCAAAACACCCAAAAATTCAATATTTTTGGGTACCTGAAGCGATCTGTACATGTCTACTCAATAACAGAATATTTTCAAAATACAAGTCAAAATATGCTGAAAAACGACATTTTAGGTACCCAAAGTCGATATGTGCTTTCGTCTTCTGTACCCGTTTATATCCCAAATTCAGGCTCAAAACACACGAAAATTCAACATTTTTGGGTCCAAAAAGCAATCTGTACAAGCCTACGCAGTTCTTGAATATTTTCAAAATATAGGCCCAAAACATGCTGAAAATCGATATTTTAGGTGCCTAAAATCGATATGTGCATGCATCTTCTGTACCCGTTTATATCTCAAATTCAGGCTTAAAACACCCGAAAATTCGATATTTTTGGGTCCCGGAAGCGATGTGTACATGCCTACTCAATGTTAGAATATTTTCAAAACACAGGCACAACAACAAGTTGAAAATCGATATTTTTGTTGCCCAAAATCGATATGTGCATGCATCTTCAGTACCCGTTTATATCTCAAATTCTGGCTCAAAACACCTGAAAATTCGATATTTTTGGGTCTTAGAAGGGATCTGTGCATGCCTACTCCGTGGTAAAGTATTTTCAAAATACAGGCCCAAAACATGTTGCAAATCGATATTTTAGGTACCCAAAGTCAATATGGGAATGCATCTTCAGTACCCATTTATATCTCAAATTCAGGCTCAAAACACCCGAAAATTCGATATTTTTGGTTCCCAGAAGCGATCTGTACATGCCTACTCCGTGTTAAAGTATTTTCAAAATACAGGCCTAAAACATGCTGAATTTCGGTATTTTAGGTGCTCAAAGTCAATATGTGTATGCATCTTCTGTACCTGTGTATATTTAAAATTCAGGCTCAAAATACCCGAAAAATTCGATATTTTTTGGTCCCTGAGGCAATCTGTACATGCCTACTCCGTGTTAGAGTATTTTCAAAATACAGGCCCAAAACATGCTGAAAATCGATATTTCAGGTGCCCAAAGTCGATATGTGCATGCATCTTCAGTACCCGTTTATATCTCAAATTCAGGCTCAAAACACCCGAAAATTCGATATTTTTGGGTCCCAAAAGCGATCTTTACATGTCTAATCATTGCTAGAATTTTCTCAAAATACAGACCCAAACATGCTGAAAATCGATATTTTAGGTGCCCAAAGTCAATATGTGCATGCATCTTCAGTACACGTTTATATCTCAATTTCAGGCTCAAAACAACCAAAAATTCGATATTTTTGGGTCCCAGAAGCGATCTGTACATGCCTACTCAATGTTAGAATACTTTCAAAACACAGGCTGAAAAACAAGTTGAAAATCAATATTTTAGATGTCCAAAATCGATATGTGCATGCATCTTCTGTACCCGTTTATATCTCAAATTCAGGCTCAAAACACCCGAAAATTCCATTTTTTTGGGTCCCAGAAGCGATTTGTACATGCCTACTCAGTAATAGGATATTTTCAAGATTCAGGCCGAAAACATACTGAAAATCGATATTTTAGGTGCCCAAAGTCGATATGTGCATGCGTCTTCTGTACCCGTTTATATCCCAAATTCAGGCTCAAAACACACGAAAATTCAACATTTTTGGGTCCAAAAAGCAATCTGTACAAGCCTACGCAGTTCTTGAATATTTTCAAAATATAGGCCCAAAACATGCTGAAAATCGATATTTTAGGTGCCTAAAATCGATATGTGCATGCATCTTCAGTACCCGTTTATATCTCAAATTCTGGCTCAAAACACCCGAAAATTCGATATTTTTGGGTCTTAGAAGGGATCTGTACATGCCTACTCCGTGGTAAAGTATTTTCAAAATACAGGCCCAAAACATGTTGAAAATCGATATTTTAGGTACCCAAAGTCAATATGTGAATGCATCTTCTGTACCCGTTTATATCTCAAATTCAGGCTTAAAACACCCGAAAATTCGATATTTTTGGTTCCCAGAAGCGATCTGTACATGCCTACTCAGTGCTAGAATGTTTTCAAAATATAGGCCAAAAAACATGCAGAAAATCGATATTTTAGGTGCCCAAAGTCAATATGTGTATGCATCTTCTGTATCCGTGTATATCTGAAATTCAGGCTTAAAACACACGAAAAATTCGATATTTTTGGGTCCCAGAGGCAATCTGTACATGCCTACTCCGTGTTAGAGTATTTTCTAAATACAGGCCCAAAACATGCTGAAAATCGATATTTTAGGTGCCCAAAGTCAATATGTGCATGCATCTTCAGTACTCGTTTATATCTCAAATTCAGACTCAAAACACCCGAAAATTCGATATTTTTGAGTCCAAGAAGCTATCTGTAAATGCCTACGCAGTAATAGAATATTTAAAAAAACACGCCCAAAACATGCTGAAAATCGATATTTTAGGTGCCCAAAGTCGATATGTGCATGCATCTTCTGTACACGTTTATATCTCAAATTCTGGCTCAAAACACCCGAGTATTCGATTTTATTTTGGCCCAGAAGCGATCTGTACATGTCTACTTAGTGCTAGAATATTTTCAAAATACAGGCCCAAAACATGCTGAAAATCGATATTTTAGGTGCCAAAAGTCGATATGTGCTTGCATCTTCAGTAACCGTTTATATCTCAAATTCATGCTCAAAACACCCGAAAACTCGATATTTTTGGGTCCCAGAAGGGATCTGTACATGCCTACTCCGTGTTAAAGTATTTTCAAAATACAGGCCCAAAACATGTTAAAAATCAATATTTTAGGTACCCAAAGTCAATATGTGAATGCATCTTCTGTACCCGTTTATATCTCAAATTCAGCCTTAAATCACCCGAAAATTCGATATTTTTGGTTCCCCGAAACGATCTGTACATGCCTACTCCGTGTTAGAGTATTTTCAAAATACAGGCCTAAAACATGCTGAAATTCGATATTTTAGGTGCCCAAAGTCAATATGTGTATGCATCTTCTGTACCCGTGTATATCTCAAATTCAGGCTCAAAACACCCGAAAATTTCGATATTTTTGGGTCCCAGAAGCGATCTGTACATGCCTAATCATTGCTAGAATTTTCTCAAAATACAGACCCAAACATGCTGAAAATCGATATTTTAGGTGCCCAAAGTCAATATGTCCATGCATCTTCAGTACTCGTTTATATCTCAAATTCAGACTCAAAACACCCGAAAATTCGATATTTTTGAGTCACAGAAGCGATCTGTACATGCCTACGCAGTAATAGAATATTTTAAAAAACACGCCCATAACATGCTGAAAATCGATATTTTAGGTGCCCAAAGTCGATATGTGCATGCATCTTCTTTACACGTTTATATCTCAAATTCAGACTTAAAACACCCGAATATTCGATTTTATTTTGGCCCAGAAGCGATCTGTACATGCCTACTTAGTGCTAGAATATTTTCAAAATACAGGCCCAAAACATGCTGAAAATCGATATTTTAGGTGCCCAAAGACGATATGTGCTTGCATCTTCAGTAACCGTTTATATCTCAAATTAATGCTCAAAACACCCGAAAACTCGATATTTTTGGGTCCCAGAAGCGATATGTACTTGCCTACTCAGAAATAGAACATTTTCAAAATTCAGGCCTAAAACATGCTGAAAATCGATATTTTAGGTGCCCAAATTCGATATGTGCTTGCATCTTCAGTAACCGTTTATATCTCAAATTCATGCTCAAAACACCCAAAAACTCGATATTTTTGGGTCCCAGAAGCGATCTGTACATGCCTACTCAGTGCTAGAATATTTTCAAAATTTATGTCAAAAACTGGCTAAAAATCGATATTTTAGGTCCCCAAAGTCGATATGTGCATGCATCTTCTGTACCCGTTTATATCTCAAATTCAGGCTCAAAACAACCGAAAATTCAATATTTTTGGGTCCCAGAAGCGATCTGTACATGCCTAATCCTTGCTGGAATTTTCTCAAGATACAGACTCAAAACATGCTGAAAATCGATATTTTAGGTGCCCAAAGTCGATATGTGCATGCATCTTCTGTACCCGTTTATATCTCAAATTCAGGATCAAAATACCCGAAAATTTGATATTTTTGGGTTCCAGAGGCGATCTATTCATGCCTACTCAATGTTAGAATATTTTCAAAATACAGGCAGAAAAACAAGTTAAAAATCGATATTTTAGGTGCCCAAGTCAATAAGTGCATGCATCTTCTGTACCCATTTACATCCCAAATTCAGGCTCAAAACACTCGAAAATTCGATATTTTTGGGTCCCAGAAGTGATCTGTACATGCCTACTTCGTGTTTGAGTATTTTCAAATTACAGGCCCACAATATGCTCAAAATCGATATTTTAGGTGCAAAAAGTCGATATGTGCATGGATCTTCAGTACCCGTTTATATCTCAAATTCAGGTTTAAAACACCCGAAAATTCAACATTTTTGGGTCCCAGAAGCGATCTGTACATGCCTACTCCTAGTTAGAATGCTATCAAGATACAGACCCAAAACATGCTCAAAATCGATATTTTAGGTGCCGAAAGGTTGATATGTGCATGCATCTTAAGTACCCGTTTATATCTCAAATCCAGGGTCAAAACACCCGAAAATTCAATATTTTGGGGTCCCAGAAGCGATCTGTACATGCCTAGTCCGTGTTAGAGTATTTTCAAAATACAGGCCCAAAACATGCTGAAAATCGATATTTTAGGTGCCCAAAGTCGATATGTGAATGCATCTTCTGTACATGTTTACATCCCAAATTCAGGCTCAAAACACCCGAAAATTCGATATTATTGGGTCCAGAAGCGATATGTAGATGCCTACTCAGTGACAGAATACTTTTAAAATACAGGCTTAAAACATGCCAAAATCGATATTTTTGGTGTCCAAAGTCAATATGTGCATGAATCTTCAATACACGTTTATATCTCAAATTCAGGCTCAAAACACCCGAAAATTCGATATTTTTGGGTCCCAGAAGCGAGCTGTACATGCCTACTCAGTCCTAGAATAATTTCAAAATATAGGCCCAAAGCATACTAAAAATGGATATTTTTGGTGCCCAAAGTCGATATGTGCATGCGTTTTCTGTACCCGTTTATATCACAAATTCTGGCTCAAAATACCCGAAAATTCGATATTTCTGGTTCCCAGAAGCGATCTATACATGCATATTCAGTAATAGAATATTTTCAAAATACAGGCCCATCAAATGCCGAAATTCGATATTTTAGGTACCCAGAGTCGATATGTGCATGCATCTTCTGTACTCGTTTATATCTTAAATTCATGCTCAAAACACCCGAAAATTCGATATTTTTGGGTACCGAAAGCGATCTGTAAATGCCTACTCAGTGCTAGAATATTTTCAAAATATAGGCCCAAAACAAGCTGAAATTCGACCTATTAGGTGCAAAAATGCGATACGTGCATGCATCTTCTGTACCCATTTAAATCCCAAATTCAGGCTCAAAACACCCGAAAATTCGATATTTTTGGGTTCCTGAAGCGATCTGTACATACCTACTCAGTGCTAGAATATTTTCAAAATATAAGCCGAAAGCATGCTAAAAATCAATATTTGTTGTTCAAAAAGTCATTAATGGGGTGGTGGGTGTGTGGGTGTCAGTACAGTGCGTGGATAGTAAATATCAACAGTCAATCATGGGGTGTGTGGGTGTCATTATATTGATTTGTACTGTAAATATCAACAGTCATTCATGGGGTGGTTTGTGTTATTACAGTGCTTGGACTGTAAATATAAACAATCATTCATTAGGTGGTGGGTGTGTGGGTGTCATAAAAGTGTTTGGACTGTATATATCAACAGTCATTCATGGGGTGGTGATTGTTTGGGTGTCATTAGAGTACTTGGGCTGTAAATATTAACAGTCATTCATGGGTGATGGGTGTGTGGGTGTCATTACAGTGCTCAGACTGTAAATATTAACAGTCATTTATGGGGTGGTTAGTCTGTGGGTGTTAATACAATGATTTGACTGAAAATATCAACAGTCATTTATGGGGTGGTGGGTGTCATTACAGTGCTTGGACTGTACATATCAACAGTCATTCATAGGATTGTTGGTTGTCTGGGTGTCATTACAGTGCTTGGAGTGTAAATATCAACCGTCATTCATGGGGTGGTGGGTGTCATTACAGTGCTTGTACTGTAAATATCAAGAGTCATAATGTGGTGGTTGGTGTGTGGGTTTCATTACAGTGCTTGGACTGTAAATATCAACAGTCATTCAAGGGGTGGTGGGTGTGTGGGTGTCATTACAGAGCTTGGACTGTATATATCAACAGTCATTCATGGGGTGGTGGGTGTCATTACAGTGCTTGGACTGTAAATATCAACAGTCATTCATGGGTTGATTGGTTTCAATACAGTGCTTGGACTGTAAATATCAACAGTCATTCATGAGGTGGTGGGCGTGTGGGTGTCATTACAGTGCACAGACTATAAATATTAACAGTCATTTATGGGGTGGTGGGTGTGTGGGGGTCATTACAGTGCTTGGACTGTAGATATCAACAGTCATTCATGGGCTGGTGGGTGTGTGGGTGTCATTACATTGCTCGGACCGTAAATATCAACAGTCATTCATGGGGTGGTTAGTGTGTTGGTGTCATTACAGTGCTTGGACTGAAAATATCAACAGTCATTCATGGGTGGTAGGTGTCAATACAGTGCTTGGACTGTATATATCAACAGTCATTCATGGGGTTGTGGGTGTGTGGGTGTCTTTACAGTGCTTGGACTGTAAATATCAATTGTCATTCCTGGAGTTGCGGGTGTGTGGGGGTCATTACAGTGCTTGGACTGTAAATATCAACAAGCTCTGTTAATATTTACAGTCCAAGCATTGTAATGGCACCCACACACCCTCCACCCTATAAATGACTGTTGATATTTACAGTCCAAGCACTGTAATGACATCCACACACCCACCAGCCAATGAATGACTGTTGGTATTTACAACCCGAGTGCTTGGACTGTATATATCAACAGTCATTCATGTGGTCAAGGGTGTGTGGATGTCATTACAGTGCTTGGACTGTAAATATCAACAGTCATTCATGAGGTGGTGGGTGTGTGGATGTCATTACAGTGCTTTGATTGTAAATATCAACAGTCATTCATGGTTTGGTGGGTGTCATTGCAGTACATTGACTGTAAATATCAACAGTCATTCATCGGGTGGTGTGTGTGAGTATGTCATTACAGTGCTTGGACTGTAAATATCAACAATCATTCATAGTATTGGGTGTCATTACAGTGCTTGGACTGTAAATATCAACAGTCATTCATTAAGAGGGGGGTGTTTGGGTGTCATTACAGTGCTTGGACTGTAAATATCAACAGTCACTCATTGGGTGGTGGGTGTGTGGGTGTCATTACAGTGTTTGTAATGTAAATATCAACAGTTATTCATGGAGTGCTGGGTGTGTGAGTATCATTACAGTGCTTGGACTGTAAATATCAACAGTCATTCATGGGGTGGTGTGTGTGTTGTTGTCATTACAGCATTTGGACTGTAAATATCAACAGTCATTTATAGGGTGGTAGGTGTGTGGGTGTCATTACAGTGCATGGACTGTAAATATCAAAAGTCATTCATTGGGTGGTGTGTGTTTAGGTGTCATCACAGTGCTTGGACTGTAAATATTAACAGTCATTCATGGAGTGTTGGGTGTCATTACAATGCTTGGACTGTAAATATTAACAGTCACTCATTGGGTGGTGGGTGTGTGGGTGTCGTTACAGTGTTTGTAATGTATATATCAACAGTTATTCATGGGGTGCTGGGTGTGTGAGTGTCATTACAGTGCTTGGACTGTAAATATCATCAGTCATTAATGGGATGGTGGGTGTGTGGGTGTCATTACAGTGCTTGAACTGTAAATATCAAAAGTCATTTATTGGGTGATGAGTTTGTGAGGGTCATTACAGTGCTTGGACTGTAAATATCAATAGTCATTCATGGGGTGGTGGGTTTGTGGGTGTCATTACAGTTCTTTGACCTAAAATATCAACCATCATTTATGAGGTGGTGATTGTGTGTGTGCCATTACATTGCTTTGATTGTAAATATCAACAGTCATTTATGGGGTGGTAGGTGTTATTGCAGTTGCAACGTTCTTTACTAATAAGACCCGATGCACCCAAGAGAAAAAATGCACCGTTGCTCTCCCAAATACTTTAGATTAACACTATAGGAGCATACTTGAAACACTGAGAAAAATAACATTAATTTAATTCACAAACAATATGCATCTCACTCAAGTACCTGGAATACATTGACAATATTAACTTGACACAATACATTAACAATTTTCTGTTCTCCCAACTTATGTAATACAAAAATAATCACCTTAATACTAGACCTTAAATATTAAACCTTAATGCTACTTACAAATACTTCACCAACCCCGTCACCACCACAATGCACCACCAATCCACCCGGAGCACAAGAAGCAGAGGGAATCTCTGAAACACCGTCTTCCTGCCCTTATATACCCTGTTGAAGGCATGACGTATGTGCATCTTAGATGCCTGAGCCAATGAACCAACTCCCTCAACGCGGGAAAACTTCTTGACCAATCCCACGGATAAACTCATGCACACACACTCTGCCATTGGTTGCCTTTCCTCGCTCGTTCCCTGGCCAGATGATTGTAGTTAATGTATTCCCCCAACAGGTAGTTAATGCTGGTTCAGGCCACTCGTGCTTCACGTCACACCGTGCATGGACTGTAAATATCAACAGTCATTCATCGGGTGGTGTGTGTGTGCATGTCATTACAGTGTTTGGACTGTAAATATCAAAAGTAATTCATGGTGTTGGGTGTAATTACAGTGCTTGGACAGTAAATATCAACAGTCACTTATTGGGTGGTGGGTGTGTGGGTGTCATTACAGTGCTTGGAATGTAAATATCAACAGTTAGTCATGGGGAGTTGGGTGGGTTGGTGTCACTACAGTGCTTGGACTGTAAATATCAACAGTCATTCATGGGATAGTAGGTGTGTGGGTGTCATTACACTGCTTGGACTGTAAATATCAACAGTCATTAATGGGGTGGTGGGTATGTGGGTGTCATTACAGAGCTTCGACAGTACAAAATCAACAGTTATTCATTGGGTGGTAGATGTGTGGGTGTCTTTACAGTGCTTGGACTGTAAATATCAACAGTCATTAAAGGGGTGGTGGGTGTGTGGGTGTCATTACAGAGCTTGGACATTAAATATCAACAGTCATTTATGGGGTGGTGGGTGTCATTACAGCGCTTGGACTGTAAATATCAACAATCATACATGGGTTGGTTTCTTTAATTACAGTGCTCGGACTGTAAATCTCAACTGTCATTAATGGGGTGGTGGGTGTGTGGGTGTCATTACAGTGCTCGAACTGTAAATATCAACAGTCATTCATAGGGTGTTGGGTGTTATTACAGTGCTTGGACTTTAAATATCTACAGTCATTAACCCTTAAATGCCTATTGACCAAATATTATGTCACCGTGAATTTAGGCCTTGAAGCCGATTGACGTAATATAAAGCCGGTAGAAAAAAAACTGCTTGGGCTATATCTAGCCACTTTATTGGTAACACTGGTTAGGTTGGGCCTTTAATGAGAGGTGTGAGAGGGAAATGGTTCACTCGTCATATATACGCAATGAAAATACGCTCGCTCACGTTTTCTAATTTATAGGGTTTTTTTAGGGGTAACTACTTTATTACTCATGGCGCTGCTGTACGCAAACTAGTGGACCTAGGAAACATTAGTTTACAGATTCTCGTGTGTAAAATCAAGCTCTACAAATCTGTAATAACAAAATTTACCTAAACAAAACTTTAAAAATCACCCTGTTTTTGCGGTTCACGCTCCAGTAGCGCTAGAGGGATTGCGGTTCTTAGTTGTTAATGTGGTGGTCGGTGTGTGGGTGTCATTACAGTGCTTGGACTATAAATATCAACTATCATTCATGGGTTGTAGGTGTGTGGGTGTCATTAGAGTGCTTGCACTGTAAATATCAACATGCATTCATGGGGTGGTGGGTGTGTGGGTGTCATTACAGCGCTTGGACTGCAAATATCAACAGTCAATCATGTGATGGTAAGTGTGTGGGTGTCATTACAGTGCTTGGACTGTTAATATCAACAGACATTCATGGGGTGGTGGGTGTGTGGGTATCAATACAATGCTTGGACTGTATATATCAACAATCATTTATGGGGTGGGTGGTGTGTGGGTGTCATTACAGTGCTTGGACTGTAAATATCAACAGTTATTCATTGGGTGGTGGGTTTGTGGGTGTCATTACAGTGCTTGGACTATAAATATCAATGGTCATTATTAGGGTGGAGGGTGTGTGGTTGTCATTACAGTGCTTGGACTGTAAATATCAACAGTCATTCATGGGGTGGATGGTGTGTGAGTCTCATTACAGTGCTTGGACTGTAAATATCAACAGTCATTCATGGGGTGGATGGTGTGTGGGTCTCATTACAGTGCTTGAAATGTAAATATCAACTATCATTCATGGGGTGGTGGGTGTGTGGGTGTCATTACAGTGCTTGGATTGTAAATATCAACAGTCATTCATTGGGTGGTGGGTTTCTGGGGGTAATTACAGTACTTGGACTGTAAATATCAACTGTCATTCATGGGGTGTGTGGGTGCTATTACAGAGTTTGGATTGTAAATATCAAGTCATTCATAGGTTGGTGGGAGTGTGTGTCATTACAGTGCTTGGACTGTAAATATCAACAGTCATTCAGGGGGTGGTGGGTGTGTATGTGTAATTACAATGCTTGGAGTGTAAATATCAAGTCATTCATGGGGTGGTGGGTGTCATTACAGTGCTTTGACTGTAAATATCAACAGTCATTCATGGGGTGATAGATGTGTGGGTGTCATTTCAGTGCTTGGACTGTAAATATCAACAGTCATTAATGGGGTGGTGGGTGTCATTACAGTGCTTGGACTGTAAATATCAACAGTTATTCATGGGAAGGTGGGTGTTTGGGTATCATTACAGTGATTGGACTATAAATATCAACAGTCATTCATGGGGTGGAGGGTGTGTGGGTGATATTACAGTGCTTGGATTATAAATATTAACCATCATTCATGAGGTTATGGTTGTGTGGGTGTCATTACAGTGCTTTGACTGTAAATATCAACAGTTATTCATGGTATGGTGAGTGTGTGGGTGTCATTACAGTGCTTGGACTGTAAGTATCAACTGTCATTCATAGGGTGGTTAGTGTCATTACAGTGCTTGGACTGTATATATAAAAAGTCATTCCAGAGGTGGTGGGTGTGTGGGTGTCATTAAAGTGCTTTGACTGTATATATCAACAGTCATTCATTAGGTGGTGGGTTTTTGGGTGTCATTACTGTGCTCGGACTGTAAATATCAACAGTCATTCATGGGGTGGTTAGTCTGTGGGCATTATTACAATGCTTGGACTGAAAATATTAACAGTCATTCATAGGGTGGTGGGTGTCATTACAGTGCTTGGACTGTAAATATCAACAGTCATTCATGTGGTCTTGTGTGTGTGGGTGTCATTACAATGCTTGGAAAATATATATCAACCATCATTTATGGGGTGGTGGGTGTCATTACAGTGCTTGTACTGAAAATATCAACCGTCATTAATGCGGTGGTGGTTGTGTGGGTTTCATTACAGTGCATGGACTGTAAATATCAACAGTCATTAAAGGGGTGGTGGGTGTGTGGGTGTCATTACAGAGCTTGGACAGTAAATATCAACAGTCATTTATGGGGTGGTGGGTGTCATTACAGCGCTTGGACTGTAAATATGAACAGTCATACATGGGTTGGTTAGCTTAATTACAGTGCTCGGACTGTAAATATCAACACTCATTAATGGGGTGGTGGGTGTGTGGGTGTCATTACAGTGCTCGGACTGTAAATATCAACAGTCATTCATGGGGTGGTGGGTGTGTGGGGGTCATTACAGTGCTTTGTGTGTAAATATCAACAGTCATTCATTGGGTGGTGGGTGTCAATACAGTGCTTGGACTGTACATATCAACAGTCATTTATGGGGTGGTGGGTGTGTGGGTGTCATTACAGAGCTTGGACTGTAAATATCAATTGTCATTAATGGGGTGTTGGGTGTGTGGGTGTCATTACAGTTCTTGGACTGTAGTTATCAACAGTCATTCATGGGATGGTGGGTCTGTGGGTATCATTACCATGCTTGGACTGTAAATATCAACAGTCATTCATGGGGTGGTGTTACTGTGGGTATCATTACAGTGCTTGGACTGTAAATATCAATAGTCATTTATGGGGTGTTGGGTGTGTGCGTGTCATTACAGTGCTTGGGTTGTAAATATTAACCGTCTTTCATTGGGTGGTGGGTGTCATTACAGTGATTTGACTGTAAAAATCAAGTCATTTATGGGGTGTTGGGTGTGTGGGTGTCATTAGAGTGTTTAGACTGTAAATATCAAGAGTTATTCATAGGGTGGTGGGAGTGTGGGTATCATTACAGAGCTTGGACTGTAAATACCAACAGTCATTCATGGGTTGGTGGGAGTGTGGGTGTCATTACAGAACTCGGACTGTCAACATTAACAGTCATTCAAGTGGTGGTGGGTGTGTGGGTGTCATTACAGTGCTAATACTGTAAATATCAACCATCATTCATGGAGTGGTGGGTGTGAGGGTGTCATTATAGTGCTTGAACTGTAAATATCAACAGTCATTCATGGGGTGGTTGGTGTGTGGGTGTTATGACAGTGCTTGAAACGTAAATATCAACAGTCATTCATGGCATGGTGAGTGTGTGGGTGTCATTACAGTGCTTGGACTGTAAGTATAAACTGTCATTCATGGGGTGGTGTGTGTGTGGGTTCCATTACATTGCCTGGACTGTAAATATCAACATTCATTCAAGGCGTGGTGGGTGTGTGTGTCAGCACAGTGCGTGGATAGTAAATATCAGCTGTCAATCATGGGGTGTGTGGGTGTCATTATAGTGATTGTATTGTAAATATCAACAGTCATTCATAAGGTGGTTAGTGTCATTACAGTGCTTGGACTGTAAATATAAACAGTCATTTATGAGTTGGTGGGTGTGTGGGTGTCCTTAAAGTGCTTGGACTGTATATATCAACAGTCATTAATGGGGTGGTGGGGTTTGTGGGTGTCATTACAGTGCTTGGACTGTAAATATTAACAGTTATTCATGGGATGGTGGGTGTGTTAGTTTCATTAGAGTGCTCAGACTGTAAATATCAACAGTCATTCATGAGGTGGTTTATTCTGTGAGTGTTATTACAATGCTTGGACTGATAATATCAACAGTCAATCATGGGGTGGTGGGTATCATTACAGTGCTTGGACTGTAAATATCAACAGTCATTCATGGGGTCGTGGGTGTGTCATTACCGTGCTTGGAGTGTAAATATCAACCGTCATTCATGGGGTGGTGGGTGTCATTACAGTGCTTGTACTGTAAATATCAACAGTCATTAATGCGGTGCTCGGTGTGTGGTTTTCATTACAGTGCTTAGACTGTATATATCAACAGTCATTAATGGGGTGGTTTGTGTGTGGGTGTCATTACAGTGCTTGGACTGTAAATATTAACAGTTATTCATGGGATGGTGGGTGTGTTAGTTTCATTACAGTGCTCGTACTGTAAATATCAACAGTCATTCATGGGATGGTAGTTGTTTCTTACATTGCTTGGACTGTAAATATCAACAGTCATTCAAAGGATGTTGTGTGTGTGGGTGTCATTACAGCGCTTGGACTGCAATTATCAACAGTCAATCATGGGATGGTAAGTGTGTGGGTGTCATTACAGTGCTTGGACTGTTAATATCAACAGACATTCATGGGGTGGTGGGTGTGTGGGTATCATTACAATGCTAGGACTGTAAAAATCAACAGTCATTTATGGGGTGGGTGGTGAGTGGGTGTCATTACAGTGCTTGGACTGTAAATATCAACAGTTATTCATTGCGTGGTGGGTTTGTGGGTGTCATTAAAGTGCTTGGACTATAAATATCAATGGTCATTATTGGGGTTAAGGGTGTGTGGGTGTCATTACAGTGCTTGGACTGTAAATATCAATAGTCATTCATGGGGTGGATGGTGAGTGAGTCTCATTACAGTGCTTGGACTTTAAATATCAACAGTCATTCACGGGGTGGTTGGTGTGTGGGTCTCATTACAGTGCTTGAAATGTAAATATCAACCGTCATTTATGGGGTGGTGGGTGTCATTACAGTGCTTGTACTGTAAATATCAACAGTCATTAATGCGGTGCTCGGTGTGTGGGTTTCATTACAGTGCTTGGACTGTAAATATCAACTATCATTCATGGGTGGTAGTCGTGTGGGTATTATTACAGTGCTTGGAATGTAAATATCAACAGTCATTCATGGGGTGGTGGGTGTCATAACAGTGCTTAAACTGTAAAAATCAAGTCATTTATGGGGTGTTGGGTGTGTGGGTGTCATTAAAGTGTTTAGACTGTAAATATCAACAGTTATTCATAGGGTGGTGGGAGTGTGGGTATCATTACAGAGCTTGGACTGTAAATACCAACAGTCATTCATGGGGTGGTGGGAGTGTGGGTGTCATTACAGAACTCGGACTGTCAACATCAACAGTCATTCAAGTGGTGGTGGGTGTGTGGGTGTCATTACAGTGCTAATACTGTAAATATCAACCATCATTCATGGAGTGGTGGGTGTGAGGGTGTCATTATAGTGCTTGAACTGTAAATATCAACAGTCATTCATGGGGTGGTTGGTGTGTGGGTGTTATGACAGTGCTTGAAACGTAAATATCAACAGTCATTCATGGCATGGTGAGTGTGTGGGTGTCATTACAGTGCTTGGACTGTAAGTATAAACTGTCATTCATGGGGTGGTGTGTGTGTGGGTTCCATTACATTGCCTGGACTGTAAATATCAACATTCATTCAAGGCGTGGTGGGTGTGTGTGTCAGCACAGTGCGTGGATAGTAAATATCAGCTGTCAATCATGGGGTGTGTGGGTGTCATTATAGTGATTGTATTGTAAATATCAACAGTCATTCATAAGGTGGTTAGTGTCATTACAGTGCTTGGACTGTAAATATAAACAGTCATTTATGAGTTGGTGGGTGTGTGGGTGTCCTTAAAGTGCTTGGACTGTATATATCAACAGTCATTAATGGGGTGGTGGGGTTTGTGGGTGTCATTACAGTGCTTGGACTGTAAATATTAACAGTTATTCATGGGATGGTGGGTGTGTTAGTTTCATTAGAGTGCTCAGACTGTAAATATCAACAGTCATTCATGAGGTGGTTAGTCTGTGAGTGTTATTACAATGCTTGGACTGATAATATCAACAGTCAATCATGGGGTGGTGGGTATCATTACAGTGCTTGGACTGTAAATATCAACAGTCATTCATGGGGTCGTGGGTGTGTCATTACCGTGCTTGGAGTGTAAATATCAACCGTCATTCATGGGGTGGTGGGTGTCATTACAGTGCTTGTACTGTAAATATCAACAGTCATTAATGCGGTGCTCGGTGTGTGGGTTTCATTACAGTGCTTAGACTGTATATATCAACAGTCATTAATGGGGTGGTTTGTGTGTGGGTGTCATTACAGTGCTTGGACTGTAAATATTAACAGTTATTCATGGGATGGTGGGTGTGTTAGTTTCATTACAGTGCTCGTACTGTAAATATCAACAGTCATTCATGGGATGTTAGTTGTTTCTTACATTGCTTGGACTGTAAATATCAACAGTCATTCAAAGGATGTTGTGTGTGTGGGTGTCATTACAGCGCTTGGACTGCAATTATCAACAGTCAATCATGGGATGGTAAGTGTGTGGGTGTCATTACAGTGCTTGGACTGTTAATATCAACAGACATTCATGGGGTGGTGGGTGTGTGGGTATCATTACAATGCTAGGACTGTAAATATCAACAGTCATTTATGGGGTGGGTGGTGAGTGGGTGTCATTACAGTGCTTGGACTGTAAATATCAACAGTTATTCATTGCGTGGTGGGTTTGTGGGTGTCATTAAAGTGCTTGGAATATAAATATCAATGGTCATTATTGGGGTTAAGGGTGTGTGGGTGTCATTACAGTGCTTGGACTGTAAATATCAACAGTCATTCATGGGGTGGATGGTGTGTGAGTCTCATTACAGTGCTTGGACTGTAAATATCAACAGTCATTCACGGGGTGGTTGGTGTGTGGGTCTCATTACAGTGCTTGAAATGTAAATATCAACCGTCATTTATGGGGTGGTGGGTGTCATTACAGTGCTTGTACTGTAAATATCAACAGTCATTAATGCGGTGCTCGGTGTGTGGGTTTCATTACAGTGCTTGGACTGTAAATATCAACTATCATTCATGGGTGGTAGTCGTGTGGGTATTATTACAGTGCTTGGAATGTAAATATCAACAGTCATTGATGGGGTGGTGGGTGTCATAACAGTGCTTAAACTGTAAATATTAACAGTCATTCATGGGATGTTGTGTGTGTGAGTGTCATTACAGTGCTTAGGCTAAATATCAACAGTCATTTATGGGATGGTGGATGTGTGTGTGTCATTATAGTGCTTGGACTTTAAATACCAACAGTCATTCATGGGATGGTAGGTGTTATTACAGTGCTTGGACTGTAAATATCAACAGTCATTCAAAGGATGTTGGGTGTGTAGGTGTCATTACAGCGCTTGGACTGCAAATATCAACAGTCAATCATGGGATGGTAAGTGTGTGGGTGTCATTACAGTGCTTGGACTGTTAATATCAACAGACATTCATGGGGTCGTGGGTGTGTCATTACCGTGCTTGGAGTGTAAATATCAACCGTCATTCATGGGGTGGTGGGTGTCATTACAGTGCTTGTACTGTAAATATCAACAGTCATTAATGCGGTGCTCGGTGTGTGGGTTTCATTACAGTGCTTAGACTGTATATATCAACAGTCATTAATGGGGTGGTTTGTGTGTGGGTGTCATTACAGTGCTTGGACTGTAAATATTAACAGTTATTCATGGGATGGTGGGTGTGTTAGTTTCATTACAGTGCTCGTACTGTAAATATCAACAGTCATTCATGGGATGGTAGTTGTTTCTTACATTGCTTGGACTGTAAATATCAACAGTCATTCAAAGGATGTTGTGTGTGTGGGTGTCATTACAGCGCTTGGACTGCAATTATCAACAGTCAATCATGGTATGGTAAGTGTGTGGGTGTCATTACAGTGCTTGGACTGTTAATATCAACAGACATTCATGGGGTGGTGGGTGTGTGGGTATCATTACAATGCTAGGACTGTAAATATCAACAGTCATTTATGGGGTGGGTGGTGAGTGGGTGTCATTACAGTGCTTGGACTGTAAATATCAACAGTTATTCATTGCGTGGTGGGTTTGTGGGTGTCATTAAAGTGCTTGGACTATAAATATCAATGGTCATTATTGGGGTTAAGGGTGTGTGGGTGTCATTACAGTGCTTGGACTGTAAATATCAACAGTCATTCATGGGGTGGATGGTGTGTGAGTCTCATTACAGTGCTTGGACTGTAAATATCAACAGTCATTCACGGGGTGGTTGGTGTGTGGGTCTCATTACAGTGCTTGAAATGTAAATATCAACCGTCATTTATGGGGTGGTGGGTGTCATTACAGTGCTTGTACTGTAAATATCAACAGTCATTAATGCGGTGCTCGGTGTGTGGGTTTCATTACAGTGCTTGGACTGTAAATATCAACTATCATTCATGGGTGGTAGTCGTGTGGGTATTATTACAGTGCTTGGAATATAAATATCAACAGTCATTCATGGGGTGGTGGGTGTCATAACAGTGCTTAAACTGTAAATATCAACAGTCATTCATGGGATGTTGTGTGTATGAGTGTCATTACAGTGCTTAGGCTAAATATCAACAGTCATTTATGGGATGGTGGATGTGTGTGTGTCATTATAGTGCTTGGACTTTAAATACCAACAGTCATTCATGGGATGGTAGGTGTTATTACAGTGCTTGGACTGTAAATATCAACAGTCATTCAAAGGATGTTGGGTGTGTAGGTGTCATTACAGCGCTTGGACTGCAAATATCAACAGTCAATCATGGGATGGTAAGTGTGTGGGTTTCATTACAGTGCTTGGACTGTTAATATCAACAGACATTCATGGGGTGGTGGGTGTTTGGGTATCATTACAATGCTTGGACTGTAAATATCAACAGTCATTTATGGGGTGGGTGGTGTGTGGGTGTCATTACAGTGCTTGGACTGTAAATATCAACAGTTATTCATTGGGTGGTGGGTTTGTGGGTGTCATTACAGTGCTTGAAATGTAAATATCAACCGTCATTTATGGGGTGGTGGGTGTCATTACAGTGCTTGGACTGTAAATATCAACAGTTATTCATTGGGTGGATGGTGTGTGAGTCTCATTACAGTGCTTGGACTGTAAATATCAACAGTCATTTATGGGGTGGTTGGTGTGTGGGTCTCATTACAGTGCTTGAAATGTAAATATCAACAGTCATTTATGGGTTGGTGGGTGTGTGGGTGTCATTACAGTGCTTAGAGTGTAAATATTAACAGTCAATCATGGGGTCGTCAGTGTGTGGGTGTCAATACAGTGCTTGGATTGTAAATGTCAACAGTCATTCAAGGGGTGGTGGGTGTGTGGGTGTCATTACAGTGCTTGGATTGTAAATATCAACAGTCATTCATGGGGTGGTGGGTGTCTGGGTGTCATTACAGTACTTGGACTGTAAATATCAACTGTCATTCATGGGGTGTGTGGGTGCTATTACAGAGTTTGGATTGTAAATATCAAGTCATTCATAGGTTGGTGGGAGTGTGTGTCATTACAGTGCTTGGACTGTAAATATCAACAGTGTTATGACCAGTGAATTATTTCAGTTCATGCCCGAGAATAGGCATAACATTAAGTGTAAGAACGGATAACTTAAGTGGTTCACAAAGGATAATAGGGCATGAAGAGAGGCGATATAAATTATGCTTAAACAATTTAATAGGGAGGAGTATATGGTTACAATCCAATGCCTTACAATCTCCTAAAACAATTAATCATAGAAACCAGCAAATAATTACACATAACCTAATAACAAAATACACGTAACCCAATGACAAAATACACTTACACACCTAATCTTAATAAATACAATTACCAAAAACACAAACAACCTATGGCTACAACAGATACATAGAGGAGAGGGGCAAGTGCTAATAACCATAATTACGTATGAAATGACAAGCGCGGCAGAGGTCAGCAGACACACAGACGAATGATGATTGGTAGACAGGGCTACCCCACACCAAGCAGGTATGAGGCAGGAAAACACACTGAGACTGAGACTGGTGAGGAAGACTGTCGACTGTTGCCGATTCCCCGAGCTTTATATCAACCGTTTCCCGCCAAAACTGGCTTGTCCTCTCCTGATTGGTGGATGAGAGAAGAGAGGAAACTTCCTGATTGGTCAATACCTGAAGTAGTGTTATGGTCGTTTAGTTATTTCCCCAGGCGTTGACATGGGTCGAATGGAGGGGCCGTAACAGTCCCCCACCCCGAAACCACTGCAGGGGGATCCCGGAAGAGGATAAGTACGGCGGCCCCTCGGATGTATAAACTAAGAGATTATTCCGAGAATCCTCTGGACAGTGTATCAGCGAGCAGGTTTTCAGTTCCTTTTATGTGTGTCACCTGAAGATTGTATGGCTGAAGTAGTAAGGCCCACCTCAGGATCCGCTGGTTTGTTGATTTCATGGAGTTTATGAAAGTTAGGGGGTTGTGGTCGCTGAACACCTTGACTAAATGAGGAGTAGTTTGTAGATAACACTCAAATTTCCTGACCGTTAGGACTAAAGCCAAACTTTCTTTCTCCACGGTGGTGTAGTTCTGTTGGAAGGGTTTTAGTTTGGTCGAGAAATAGGCGACAGGGTGTAGAATGTGTCTCCATTCCTGCAGCAGGACCCCTCCTACTCCTACTCCACTGGCATCGATGTGTAGGTGGAATGGCTTCTGGAAGTCTGGAGTGCGCAGGACAGGTTGGGAAGAGAGAAATAGTTTGAGGTTCTTGAAAGCAGTCTCGCAGGCGGGTGTCCAGCAAAACCTTACTTTCTTGCTGGTGAGTTCAGTCAGGGGGGCTGCGACATCCGTGAAGTTAGCGCAAAACTTTCTGTAGTAGCCAGCCATTCCAAGAAAGCGCATGACTTCTTTTCTGGTATTGGGTGTAGGGAAGGACAGGACGGCAGCCACGTTTGCATCTTTAGGTCGCACTAACCCCCCTCCAACTGTGTGACCCAGGTACTCGACCGTTCCTTTCCCAAAGGCACATTTACGTAGGTTGATGGAGAGTCCTGCAGCTTGGAGACGTTCCATGAGAAGTTTGAGGCGACCCAGGTGTTCCTCCCAGGTATCTGCTACAATGACCACGTCATCCAGATACGCTGCAGTCCCCTCAAGGTCTGACGTCACCCAGTCGATAACTCTTTGGAAAGAAGCAGGAGCGTTACACATGCCAAAGGGTAATACTGTATACTGAAATAGTCCTGAAGGGGTGATGAATGCAGATATTTCCTTTGCCTTTTCTGTTAAGGGGATCTGATAATAACCTTTCAGTAGATCTATGGTGGTAATGTATTTTGATGTTCCAATGCTGTCAATTAGGTCTTCAATTAGGGGCAAGGGATAAGAGTCACGGATGGTAACTTGGTTAACCTTTCGGTAATCTGTACATAATCTATAGGACCCATCGGACTTTGAAACAAGGAGACAAGGGGAGGCCCAAGGTGAAATACTGGGTTCTGCCAAGTTATTATTAAGCAGGTAGGCCACTTCCTGTTCCATGATCTCTCTCTTCATTGGATTCAGTCTATAGGGAGATTGTCGTATTGGAGACTGACAAGAGTTTACCAACTTTACATCATGAAAAAGATAGGTACAATAACCAGGAGTGTCTGAGGTAACTGAAGAGTATTGGCTAAACAGGTCAGCTAGTTCCGACAGTTTTTGAGAACCTAGGTTAATATATTGAGGCAAGTTGTTAAGAATGACATTGTTTGAGAGGGAGTCATGATGTGAAGGGAAACTGGCGCCCTCATCTGCCTCGTCAACGTCCGATTTGGTCATAGGATCAACGTTGGTTGTACATAGGGTGATGGCGTCAACCGACTCATCTTGTGCTAAACCACCATCCATCTTTACATCAACAGGTTCCTCACAAACTTCCTCTGGCTTTCTGGAATAGTAGGGCTTAATTAAATTGACATGTACAAGCTGGCTCTTTTTACGTCTATCAGGTGTAGTTACAATATAGTTGACTGGGTTGAGTCTCCTTTCCACCGTATAAGGTCCAGAATACTTCTTGGACAAGGGGGAACCAGGAATAGGCAAATAAACTAAAACATTTTGACCAGGAGAAAATATCCGAAATTTGGCTTTCCTGTCATAATTTTCCTTAGATTTGGATTGACTGATTAGTAGATTCTGTTTTGCATATTTCCTAACCCGATTAAGTTTCTCCACAAGATCAGAGACATACTCTTGGACGGTTACTGGGGTAGTTTGAGTAGTAAACCATTTGTCTTTTAAAACTTTTAAAGGTCCTCTGATGTTGCGTCCATAGAGCATTTCGAAGGGAGAGAACCCTAAAGATTCTTGAAAAGACTCTCTGTAGGCAAACAACAGCCAGTCCAGAGACTCATCCCAGGTAGTTTCATGTTCAATGCAATATTTGGTTAACAACTGTTTCAGGGTCTGATGAAAACGTTCAAGACATCCCTGTGATTGAGGGTGATAAGCCGAAGAGGTTACGTGATCCACTCCCAATTCCGTGAACACTTGTTTAAACACCTGGCTGGTAAAGTTAGTCCCCTGGTCTGTCTGTATTTGTTTGGGAATTCCTTTTGATGTAAACATATGCAACAAGGGTTTAATTATGGATTTAGCAGTGATATTTTTTAGAGGGAATGCCTCCGGGTACCGCGTTGTTGAATCCATTACCGTCAGTAAATATTGGTGTCCCTTCCTTGTCTTGGGAAGGGGCCCTACACAATCCAAAATGATTCGTTCAAAGGGTTCCTCAAGCACGGGAATGGAATATAAGGGGGCGGGGGGTATAGGCTGATTAACCTTACCAACCAGTTGGCAAACATGACAGGTCCTCACGAAATCCCTAACATCTTTCTTAACACCTGGCCAGAAAAAAATATCCAAGACCTTATAGTAGGTTTTACGGAACCCAAGATGTCCACTGCAACCGTCATGAGCTAGTTTTAATACATCTGGGCGTACCGAAACAGGCAACACGATCTGATGTGTTTCTGACCAAGAATCATCAACTGACAGAGTGGGAGGACGGTATGCACGCATGAGTACTCCTTGATCATAATAGAAGGCAGGTAGGGTATTTATATCCTTTTTGTCCAGAGCAGCATGGCGCCCTGCAGCTAAAGAAGGGTCAGTTTCCTGTGCCTGTATTAAATTTTCTTTAGAGATAATATCATAAGAGGGTATGTTAAATGACTGAGGTAAACATTGCTTTTGAGTAGCTCGTTGGGCCAGAGAACGAGTCACTACACAGGAGGGGAAAACATCGGTAGGTTCAGAAGGAAGTTCAAGTAAGGGCTTTTCTACGGTTAAAACATTAGGTACCACTAGATTACCTGCTAGGTCATTACCAAGTAATAAATGAACTCCTTCAACAGGCAAGTTTCCTTCCTGTACTGCCACTTTGACACACGAGGTGACAAGGGGGCACTCAAGATAAATTTGGGCCACAGGGTATGAAGTCCGAGAGGTGAGGTCTGAAATTAGGATCCTATCTTTAGTAAAGTTACCTTCTAGATGGGGAAGAACATTACTTAGTAGTATGGACTGTGACGCCCCTGTGTCTCTTAAGATCTTAACAGGGTATGTTTGACCCTCCTTTGTTAGAGCCACTTCACCATCAAATATAAAGTCATCAAACAACTGTTTTGACTGAACACTATTGTTAGAAGCTACTGGGTTTAACGAGGTAGGGGAACCTGTTGCAACCGAATTTAAGCCTTTCCTACTACTTGTACACTTGGGGTGTTTACAAAACGCAATGGTATGGCCTGACTTTTTACAGTATGCACATGTTAACTGACTAGTAATGGACCCGCTACTCCTCGGCTTATCCCCCGATTCCCTGTATTCGAAATCACTAGAGGAAGCTTTTACAGAAAGGCTGAAGTCTCCCTCACGCCTCGACCAGGTCTCCAGCCTCAAAGCCTGTGCATCTGCTAACTCCGCCACCCTAAACAGCTCCATCTCGCCCCTCTCCTCTACGTATTTCACAATAGGAAAGGGCGCCTTGTTCTTAAATTCCTCTAGGACAACGAGATTAACAAGTTCCGAATAGGTAGTGACAGAGAGTGCATTTAGCCATTTCTTACAAAATTTAAGCTTTTCACTCGCAAATTCCCCGTATGTTTGATTCTTATTTTTGACAAGTTTCCTGAATTTATCTCTGTAAGTCTCTGGAGTTAATGCATGAGCATAAAGAATCTGTTGCTTAACAAACTCGTAGTCATCAGGCCTGTCTAGGTTAATGTAGGTACGAAATGATTTACCCGATAATTTAGGAGCAACCAGTGACATCCATTCCCTAACAGGCCACTCATATCTAGTTGCTAACCGTTCGAAAATGCCAAATGAACTCTCTATATCACTTTCATCAAAAGCAGGTATTATTGCAATTACATTAGACAGGTTAAAGGAAAGTTCCTTTTCCTTCACCCTAGATTCTTCTCTGCCTTGTTCTCTAGCCACAGCCAACTTTTCCCTTTCGAATTCTAGTTTCTCCCTTTCAAGCTGAATTTTCTCCCATTCTAGCTGGTATTGCAACGATATCGGGGGCTTTTCAGCTTCTACTGCGGGGGGAAGCTGAAAAACATCAGGGTTCGTTTGACTCTTACCACCCAGGGTCTTAACAGTGTGAGTTGGAGGGTGAGTTGGAAGATTAAGAGGAACCTGTTCCTCATCTTCCGTGTCGGGGAGAGCAGGGGTATCCATAATACCTTTCTTAATCAAATATTTTACAACAAGATCTTTAATTTCTGGCTTTGTGAGTTTACTTGGGTGACCAGGTAAAGAGATCTGAAAATGGTTCACTACTTTAATCCATTCACTCTTTTTAAGGGTATTTATATATTCAGGGGCGGGGTTAGCAAGGAAAGATTCAATATTGTAGCCCTCACCCTCCATCATTTGAAATAAACCAGACTAAATAGAATAAAGAGAATGAGTTTGGTGTGGACAAGGCGGCTTGATCGAAACACGACCCGACGTCTATGTTTTACGATTACCAAACTAGTGTTAATGACTGTCCCAGAGGAAAGTGAAAGAAAGCGCCCTTAAGTGTAGCCGCAACACTTAAAACATATAAAGGGCACTTTGAGTGTGCTTAATCTACCAGTTTTGTGCACTGCACAACATACATCTAGATCACTTCAACTATGGAGGGAAGGTTTGCTTACAATTATATAGGTAGTTTTAAAACTATAGGATCCTGGCGAGGTCGCCATTTAATGTTATGACCAGTGAATTATTTCAGTTCATGCCCGAGAATAGGCATAACATTAAGTGTAAGAACGGATAACTTAAGTGGTTCACAAAGGATAATAGGGCATGAAGAGAGGCGATATAAATTATGCTTAAACAATTTAATAGGGAGGAGTATATGGTTACAATCCAATGCCTTACAATCTCCTAAAACAATTAATCATAGAAACCAGCAAATAATTACACATAACCTAATAACAAAATACACGTAACCCAATGACAAAATACACTTACACACCTAATCTTAATAAATACAATTACCAAAAACACAAACAACCTATGGCTACAACAGATACATAGAGGAGAGGGGCAAGTGCTAATAACCATAATTACGTATGAAATGACAAGCGCGGCAGAGGTCAGCAGACACACAGACGAATGATGATTGGTAGACAGGGCTACCCCACACCAAGCAGATATGAGGCAGGAAAACACACTGAGACTGAGACTGGTGAGGAAGAATGTCGACTGTTGCCGATTCCCCAAGCTTTATATCAACCGTTTCCCGCCAAAACTGGCTTGTCCTCTCCTGATTGGTGGATGAGAGAAGAGAGGAAACTTCCTGATTGGTCAACACCTGAAGTAGTGTTATGGTCGTTTAGTTATTTCCCCAGGCGTTGACATGGGTCGAATGGAGGGGCCGTAACAACAGTCATTCAGGGGGTGGTGGGTGTGTAAGTGTAATTACAGTGCTTGCAGTGTAAATATCAAGTCATTCATGGGGTGGTGGGTGTCATTACAGTGCTTTGACTGTAAATATCAACAGTCATTCATGGGGTGATAGATGTGTGGGTGTCATTTCAGTGCTTGAACAGTAAATATCAACAGTCATTAATGGGGTGGTGGGTGTCATTAAAGTGCTTGGACTGTAAATATCAACAGTTATTAATGGGAAGGTAGGTGTTTGGGTATCATTACAGTTATTGGACTTTCAATATCAACAGTCATTCATGGGGTGGTGGGTGTGTGGGTGATATTACAGTGCTTGGATTATAAATATTAACCATCATTCATGGGGTTATGGTTGTGTGGGTGTCATTACAGTGCTTTGACTGTAAATATCAACAGTCATTCATGGGGTGGTGAGTTGTTGATGTCATTACAGTGCTTGGATTGTAATTATCAACAGTCATTCATTGGGTTTTGGGTGTGTGGGTGTCATTACAGTGCTTGGACTTTAAATACCAACAGTCATTCATGGGATGGTAGGTGACATTACAGTGCTTGTACTGTAAATATCAACAGTCATTCATAGGTTGATGTGTGTGTGTGTCATTACAGTGTTTGGACTGTAAATATCAACTGTCATTCATGGAGTGTGTCGGTGACATTACAGTGCATGTACTGTAAATATCAACAGTCATTCATGGGTTGGTGGGTGTGTTTGCCATTACAGTGCTTGGACTGTAAATATCAAAAGTCATTCATAGGGTGGTGGGTGTTTGTGTGTCATTACAGTGCTTGGACTGTAACTATCAACAGTCATTCATGGAGTGGTGAGTGTGTGGGTGTCATTACAGTGTTTGGACTGTAAATATTAACAGTCATTTATAGGGTGGTGAATGTGTGGGTGTCATTACAGTGCTTGGACTGTAAATATCAACGGTTATTCATTGGGTGGTTGGTGTGTGGGTCACATTACAGTGCATAGAATGTAAATATCAATAGTTATTTATGGGTTGGTGGATGTGTGGGTGTCATTACGGTACTTAGACTGTAAATATCAACAGTCAATCATGAGGTGGTCAGTGTGTTGGTGTCAATACATTGCTTGGATTGTAAATATGAACAGTCATTAATGGGGTGGTGGGTGTGTGGGTATTATTACAGTGCTTGGAATGTAAATATCAACAGTAATTCATGGGGTGGTGGGTGTCATTACAGTGCTTGTACTGTAAATATCAACAGTCATTAATGCGGTGGTGGTTGTGTGGGTTTCAATACAATGCCTGGACTGTAAATATCAACAGTCATTTAAGGGGTGGTGGGTGTGTGGGTGTCATTACAGAGCTTGGACAGTAAATATCAACAGTCATTTATCGGGTGGTGGGCGTCATTACAGCGCTTGGACTGTAAATATCAACAGTCATACATGGGTTGGTTGGCTTAATTACAGTGCTCGGACTGTAAATATCAACAGTCATTAATGGGGTGGTGGGTGTGTGGGTGTCATTACAGTGCTCGGACTGTAAATATCAACAGTCATTCATGGGGTGGTGGGTGTGTGGGGGTCATTACAGTGCTTCGTGTGTAAATATCAACAGTCATTCATGGGGTGGTGGGTGTCAATATAGTGCTCGGACTGTATATATCAACAGTCATTTATGGGGTGGTGGGTGTGTTGGTGTCATTACAGAGCTTGGACTGTAAATATCAATTGTCATTCATGGGGTGTTGGGTGTGTGGGTGTCATTACAGTTCTTGGACTGTAGTTATCAACAGTCATTAATGGGATGGTGGGTCTGTGGGTATCATTACAATACTTGGACTGTAAATATCAACAGTCATTTATGGGTTGGTGGTACTGTGGGTATCATTACAGTGCTTGGACTGTAAATATCAATAGTCATTTATGGGGTGTTGGGTGTGTGCGTGTCATTACAGTGCTTGGGTTGTAAATATCAACCGTTTTTCATTGGGTGGTGGGTGTAATTACAGTTCTTGGAAAGTAGTTATCAACAGTCATTAATGGGAAGGTGGGTCTGTGGGTATCATTACAATACTTGGACTGTAAATATCAACCATCATTCATGGAGTGGTGTATGTGAGGGTGTCATTATAGTGCTTGAACTGTAAATATCAACAGTCATTCATGGGGTGGTTGGTGTGTGGGTGTTATGACAATCTCGGAATGTAAATATCAACAGTCATTCATGGCATGGTGAGTGTGTGGGTGTCATTACAGTGCTTGGACTGTAAGTTTAAACTGTCATTCATGGGGTGGTTTGTGTGTGGGTTCCATTACATTGCCTGGACTGTAAATATCAACAGTCATTCAAGGCGTGGTGGGTGTGTGTGTCAGTACAGTGTGTGGATAGTAAATATCAACAGTCAATCATGGGGTGTGTGGGTGTCGTTATAGTGATTGTATTGTAAATATCAACAGTCATTCATGGGGTGGTTAGTGTCATTACATTGCTTGGACTGTAAATATAAACAGTCATTCATGAGGTGGTGGGTGTGTGGGTGTCATAAAGTGCTTGGACTGTATATATCAACAGTCATTAATGGGGTGGTGAGTGTGTAGGTGTCATTACAGTGCTTGGACTGTAAATATTAACAGTTATTCATGGGATGGTGGGTGTGTTAGTTTCATTACAGTGCTCGGACTGTAAATATCAACAGTCATTCATGGGGTGGTGGGTGTCATTACAGTGCTTGGACTGTAAATATCAACAGTCATTCATGGGGTGGTTAGTCTATGAGTGGTATTACAATGCTTGGACTGAAAATATCAACAGTCATTCATGGGGTGGTGGGTGTCATTACAGTGCTTGGACTGTAAATATCAACAGTCATTCATGGGGTCGTGGGTGTCATTTCAGTGCTTGTACTGTAAATATCAACAGTCATTAATGCGGTGCTCGGTGTGTGGGTTTCATTACAGTGCTTGGACTGTAAATATCATCAGTCATACAAGGGGTGGTGGGTGTGTGGGTGTCATTACAGAGCTTGGACAGTAAATATCAACAGTCATGCATGGGGTGGTTGGTGTTATTACAGTGCTTGGACTATAAATATCAACAGTCATTAACCCTTATCTGCCTATTGACCAAATATCACGTCACTGTGAATTTAGGCCTTAAAGATGATTGACGTAATATAAAGCCGGTAGAAAAAAAACTGCTTGGGCTATATCTAGCCACTTCATTGGTAACACTGGTTAGGTTGGGCCTTTAATGAGTGGTGTGAGAGGGAAATGGTTTACTCGTCATATATACGCAAAGAAAATACGCTCACACACGTTTTCTAATTTTTAGTTTTTTTTTAGGGGTAACTACTTTATTACTCATGGCGCTGCTGTACGCAAACCAGTGGACATAGGAAACTTTAGTTAACAGATTTTGATGTATAAAATCAAGCTCTACAAATCTCTAATAACAAAATTTACCTAAACAAAACTTTAAAAATCACCATATTTTTGCGGTTCACGCTCCAGTAGCGCTAGGGGGATTGCGGTTCTTAGGGGTTAATGTGGTGGTGGGTGTGTGGGTGTCATTGCAGTGCTTGGACTATAAATATCAACTATCATTCATGGGATGGTAGGTGTGTGGGTGTCATTAGAGTGCTTAGACTGTATATATCAGCATGCATTCATGGGGTGGTAGGTGTGTGGGTATCATTACAATGCTTGGACTATAAATATCAACAGTCATTTATGGGATGGTGGATGTGTGTGTGTCATTACAATGCTTGGACTTTAAATACCAACAGTCATTCATGGGATGGTAGGTGTTATTACAGTGCTTGGACTGTAAATATCAACAGTCATTCAAAGGATGTTGGGTGTGTAGGTGTCATTACAGCGCTTGGACTGCAAATATCAACAGTCAATCATGGGATGGTAAGTGTGTGGGTGTCATTACAGTGCTTGGACTGTTAATATCAACAGACATTCATAGGGTGGTAGGTGTGTGGGTATCATTACAATGCTTGGACTATAAATATCAACAGTCATTTATGGGGTGGGTGGTGTGTGGGTTTCATTACTGTGCTTGGACTTTAAATATCAACAGTTATTCATTGGGTGGTGGGTTTGTGGGTGTCATTACAGTTATTGGACTATAAATATCAATGGCCATTTTAGGGGTGGAGGGTGTGTGGGTGTCATTACAGTGCTTGGGCTGTAAATATCAACAGTCATTCATGGGGTGGATGGTGTTTGAGTCTCATTACAGTGCTTGGACTGTAAATATCATCAGTCATTCACGGGGTGGTTGGTGTGTGGGTCTCATTACAGTGCTTGAAATGTATATATCAACAGTCATTTATGGGTTGGTGGGTGTGTGGGTGTCATTACAGTGCTTAGAGTGTAAATATTAACAGTCAATCATGAGGTGGTCAGTGTGTGGGTGTCAATACAGTGCTTGAATTGTAAATATCAACAGTCATTCATGGGGTGGTGGGTGTGTGGGTGTCATTACAGTGCTTGGATTGTAAATATCAACAGTCATTCATGGGGTGGTGGGTGTCTGGGTGTCATTACAGTACTTGGACTGTAAATATCAACTGTCATTCATGGGGTGTGTGGGTGCTATTACAGAGGTTAGATTGTAAATATCAAGTCATTCATAGGTTGGTGGGAGTGTGTGTCATTACAGTGCTTGGACTGTAAATATCAACAGTTATTCAGGGGGTGGTGGGTGTGTAGGTGTAATTACAGTGCTTGGAGTGTAAATATCAAGTCATTCATGGGGTGGTGGGTGTCATTACAGTGCTTGGACTGTAAATATCAACAGTTATTCATGGGAAGGTGGGTGTTTGGGTATTATTACAGTGATTGGACTATAAATGGATGTGTGTGTGTCATTACAGTGCTTGGACTTTTAATACTAACAGTCATTCATGGGATGGTAGGTGACATTACAGTGCTTGTACTGTAAATATCAACAGTCATTCATGGGTTGATGTGTGTGTGTGTCATTACAGTGCTTGGACTGTAAATATCAACTGTCATTCATGGGGTGTGTCGGTGACATTACAGTGCTTGTACTGTAAATATCAACAGTCATTCATGGGTTGGTGGGTGTGTTTGCCATTACAGTGCTTGGACTGTAAATATCAACAGTCATTCATAGGGTGGTGGGTGTTTGTGGGTCATTACAGTGCTTGGACTGTTAATATATATCAACAGTCATTCATGGTGTGGTGGGTATGTAGGTGTCATTACAGTGCTTGGACTGTAAATATTAATTGTCATTCTTGGTGTGTGTGGGTGCTATTACAGAGTTTGGAGTGTAAATATCATCAGTCATTTATAGGTTGGTGGGAATGTGTGTCATGACAGTGCTTGGACTGTAAATATCAAAAGTCATTTAAGGGGTGGTTGGTGTGTAGGTGTAATTACAGTGCTAGGAGTGTAAATATTAAGTCATTTATGGGGTGGTTAGTGTCATTTCAGAGCTTTGACTGTAAATATCAACAGTCATTCATGGGGTGATGGATGTGTGGGTGTCATTACAGTGGTTGGACTGTAAATATCAACAGTCATGAATGGGGTGGTGGATGTGTGGGTGTCATTACAGTGCTTGGACTGTAAATATCAACAGTCATAAATGGGGTGGTAAATGTCATTACAGTGGTTGGACTGTAAATATCAACAGTTATTCATGGGAAGGTGGGTTTGTGGGTGTCAACACAGTGCTTGGACTGTAAATATCAACAGTCATTCATGGGGTGGTGGGTGTGTGAAGGATATTACAGTTCTTGGACTGTAAATATTAACCAACATTCATGGGGTTTTGGTTGTGTGGGTGTCATTACAGTGCTTGGACTGTAAATATCAACAGTCATTCATGGGTTGGTGGATGTGTGGGTGTCATTACAATGCTTGGACTGTAAATATCAACTGTCATTCATTAAGAGTGTCAGTGACATTACAGTGCTTGTACTGTAAATATCAACAGTCATTCATGGGTTGGTGTGTGTGTGTCATTACAGTGCTTTTACTGTAAATATCAACTGTCATTCATGGGGTGTGTCAGTGACAATACAGTGCTTGTACTGTAAATATCAATAGTCATTAAAGGGTTGGTGGGTGTGTATGTCATTACAGTGCTTGAACTGTAAATATCAACAGTCATTCATTGGGTGGTGGGTTTTTGTGTGTCATTATAGTGCTTCGACTGTTAATATATATCAACAGTCATTCATGGGGTGGTGGGTGTGTAGCTGTCATGACAGTGCTTGGACTGTAAATATCAACCGTCATGCATGGTGTAGTGGGTGTCATTACAGTGCTTTGACTGTAAATATCAACCGTCATTTATGGTGTGGTGAGTGTCATTACAGTGCTTGGACTGTATATATCAACAGTCATTCATGGGGTGGTGGGTGTGTGGGTGTCATTACAGTGTTTGGACTGTAAATATTAACAGTCATTCATGGGGTGGTGGGTGTGTGGGTGACATTACAGTGCTTGGACTGAAATATCAACAGTTATTCATTGAGTGATGGGTGTGTGGGTGTCATTACAATGCTTGGACTGTAAATATCAACAGTCATTCACGGGGTGGTTGGTGTGTGGGTCTCATTACAGTGCTTGAAATGTAAATATCAACAGTCATTTATGGGTTGGTGGGTGTGTGGGTGTCATTACAGTGCTTAGAGTGTAAATATTAACAGTCAATCATGGGGTGGTCAGTGTGTGGGTGTCAATACAGTGCTTGGATTGTAAATATCAACAGTCATTTATGGAGTGGTGGGTGTGTGGGTGTCATTACAATGCTTGGATTGTAAATATCAACAGTCATTCATGGTGTGGTGGGTGTCTGGGTGTCATTACAGTACTTGGACTGTAAATATCAACTGTCATTCATGGGGTGTGTGGGTGCTATTACAGAGTTTGGATTGTAAATATCAAGTCATTCATAGGTTGGTGGGAGTGTGTGTGATTACAGTGCTTGGACTGTAAATATCAACAGTCATTCAGGGGGTGGTGGGTGTGTAGGTGTAATGACAGTGCTTGGAGTGTAAATATATAGTCATTCATGGGGTGGTGGGTGTCATTACAGTGCTTTGACTGTAAATATCAACAGTTATTTATGGGGTGACGGATGTGTGGGTGTCATTTCACTGCTTGGACTGTAAATATCAACAGTCATTAAAGGGGTGGTAGGTGTCTTTACAGTACTTGGACTGGAAATATAAAGAGTTATTCATGGGAAGGTGGGTGTTTGGGTATCATTACAGTGATTGGACTATAAATATCAACAGTCATTCATGGGGTGGTGGGTGTGTGGGTGATATTACAGTGCTTGGATAATAAATATTAACCATCATTCATGGGGTTGTGGTTGTGTGGGTGTCATTACAGTGCTTTGACTGTAAATATCAATAGTCATTCATGGTGTGATGGGTTGTTGGTGTCATTACAGTGCTTGGATTGTAATTATCGACAGTCATTCATTGGGTTTTTGGTGTGTGGGTGTCATTACAGTGCTTGGACTTTAAATACAAACAGTCATTCATGGGATGGTACGTGTGTGGGTGTCATTACAGTGCTTCAGTCATTCATAGGATGGTGGGTGTGTGACTGTCATTACCGTGCTCAGATTGTAAATATTAACAGTCAATTATGGGGTGGTGGGTGTCATTAGAGTACTTGGACTGAAAATATTAACAGTTATTCATAAGGTTTTGGGTGTGTGGATGCCATTACAGTGCTTTGACTGAAAATATCAACAGTCTTTCATGGGGTGGTGGGTGTGTATGTGTCATTACAGTGCTTGGACTGTAAATATCAACAGTCATTTATGGGGTGGTGGGTGTGTGGGTGTTATTACAGTGTTTTGATTGTAAATATCAACAGTCATTCATAGGGTGGTGGGTTTCATTATCGTTCTTGGACTGTAAATATCAACAGTCATTCATGGGGTGTTGGGTGTGTGGGTGTCATTACTGTACTTGGACTGTAGATATCAACCATAATTTATGGGGTGGTGGGTGTGGGGGTGTCATTACAATGCTTGGACTGTAAATATCAACAGTCATTCATGGGGTTGTGGGTGTGTGGGTGTCATTACAGTGCTTGGACTGTAAATATCAAGTCATTTATGGGGTGGTGGGTGTGTGTGTGTCATTAGTGCTTGGACTGTAAATTTCAACAGTCATTTATATGGTTGTGGGTGGCATTACAGTGCTTAGACTGTATATATCAACAGTAATTCATGGGGAGATGGGTGTGTGGGTGTCATTACAGAGCTTGGACTGTTAATATCAACAGTTATTTATGGGGTGGTTTTTGTTTGGGTGTCATTACATTGCTTGGACTGTAAATATCAACAGTCATTCTTGGAGTTGTGGTTGTGTGGGTGTCATTACAGTGCTTAGACGGTAAATATTAACAGTCATTTATGGGAAGGTGGGTGTGAGGGTGTCATTACAGTGCTTGGACTGTAAATATCAACAGTCATTCAATGGGTGGTGGGTGTGTGGGTTTCATTACTGTTCTTGGACTGTAAATATCAACCATCATTCATTGTGTGGTGGGTGTGTTGGTGTCATTACATTGCTCAGACTGTAAATATTAACAGTCATTCATGTGTTGGTGGGTGTGTGGATGTCATTACAGTGCTTGGACTGAAAATATCAACAGATATTCATGAGGTGGTGGGTTTGTGGGTGTCATTACAGTGTTTGGACTATAAATATCAACCATCATTTATGAGGTGGTGGATGTGTGGGTGTCATTACAGTGCTTGGACTGTAAATATCAACAGTCATTCTTAAGGTGGTAGGTGTGTGTGTCATTACAGAGCTTGGACTGTAAATATCAACAGTCTTTCATAGAGTGGTGGGTGTATGGGTGATTTTACAGTGCTTAGACTGTAAATATTAACAGTCATTTATGGGGTGGTTGGTGTGTGGGTGTCATTACAGTGCTTAGACTGTAAATATCAACAGTCATTTATTGGGTGGTGGGTGTGTTGCTGTCATTACAGTGCTTGGACTGTAAATATCAAGTCATTCATGGGGTGGTGGGTGTGTGGGTGTCATTACAGTGCTTGGACAGTAAATATCAACAGTCATTCATGGAATGATAGGTGTGTGGTGGTCATTACAGTGTTTTGATTGTAAATATCAACAGTCATTTATAGGGTGGTGGGTGTCATTAGAGTGCTTGGACTGAAAATATCAACAGTCATTCATGGGGTGGTGGGTGTGTGGGTGTCATTACAGTGCTAGGACTGTAAATATCAACCATAATTCATGGGGTGGTGGGTGTGTGGGTGTCTGTAAGGGCCGAAATTCTCAACAGCTGGATTAATACTCCTGTCTCTCACATCAACTTATGTTTCCTTGTCTGTGTACCCTGTTCATACACATTTATTCCCATGTACCAGTTAAGTAATCTTTTCCTGTTTCCTAGATAGTAATGTGATGCATTAGTGGAGGACGAGAAGAATTTAACCGCTTGATCAGCAGTTTCTTCGTCTCCCCCCCCCCCTTCCTTAGGATATCGATGGCAGCGCCATCTACACTACTCAATGCTGGCAGCGTGATCTAACCGAGGTTTTGTCTAGGATGGACGACTGACTGGTGGCAGAATGGAGCTGCACTTTGAACAGTTAGGAGCTCTGAGCCTCCTCTGCCTCCTTCTCTTGTGGAGCATATCTATCGCTTGGGCAGCGACTGGTCTGCCTCCTACAATTGTGTATTCCTGAGACACTGCTGTCTCATAATTGTTACTCCTACCATAGGGTAACTTTTAATTGTGTAACCGTTTACTCTACTCTTGAGACTCTGCTGTCTCTTAATTGTTGTGGGGAAAGGGATAGTCTCCTTGAGTGGTGCTGTATTATATATTGGGGTTGTGAAGTGTTTAATATATTTGTCTTCTTCAAACTGTGTTTGTTACAATCCCTCTGATTTTGGTGGTGCTAGAATCCTTAAATGTTCGAAGAAGTTGCCGACATGCCACTCTTCGATTCGAGCCTTGACAGTGTCATTACAGAGCTTGGACTGTAAATATCAACAGTCATTCATGGGGTGGTGGGTGTTTAGGTTGCATTACAGTGCTTGGACTACAAATATCAACAGTCAATCATGGGGTTGTGGGTGTCGGGGTGTCATTACAGTGCTTGGACAGTAAATATCAACAGTCATTCATGGGGCGGTGGGTGTGTGGGTGTCATTACAGTGTTTTGACTGTAAATATCAACAGTCATTCATGGGGTAGTGAGTGTTTGGGTGTCATTACAGTTCTTGGACTGTAAATATTAACAGTCATTCATAGGGTGGTGGGTGTGTGGATGTCATTACAGTGCTTGGACTGTAAATATCAACCATTATTCATTAGGTAGTGGGTGTGTGGGTGTCATTACCGTGCTCAGCCTGTAAATATTAAGTCATTCAAATAGTGGTTGGTGTTGGGTTGTCATTACAGTGCTTGGACTTTAAATATCAACAGTCTTTCATGGGATGGTGGGATTGTGGGTATCATTACAGTGCTTGAACTGTAAATCTCAACAGTCATTCATAGGGTGGTGGGTGTGTGAGTGTCATTACAGAGCTTGGACTGTAAATATCAATAGTCATTCTTGGGGTGGTGGGTGTGTGGAAGTCATTACAGTGCTTAGACTGTAAATATCAACAGTCATTTATAGGGTGGAAGGTGACATTAGAGTGCTTGGACTGTAAATATCAACAGTCATTCATGGGGTGGTGGGTGTCATTACAGTGCTTGGACTGTAAATATCAACCATAATTCATGGGGTGGTGGGTGTGGGGGTGTCATTACAGTGCTTTCAATGTAAATATCAACAGTCATTTATGGGGTGATGGGTGTGTGGTTGTCATTACAGAGCTTGGACTGTAAATATCAACAGTCGTTCATGGGATGGAAGGTGTTTGGGTGTCATTACAGTGCTTGGACTGTTAATATCAATAGTCATTCATGGGGTGGTGAGTGTGTCTGTGTCATTACAGTTCTTGGTCTGTAAATTTCAACCATCATTCATTGGGTGGTGGGTGTGTGGGTGTCATTACAGTGTTTGGACTGCAAATATTAACAGTCATCCATGGGGCGGTGGGTGTCATTATAGTGCTTGTACTGTAAATATTAACAGTCATTCATGGGGTGGTGGGTGTGTGGGTGTCATTACAGTGCTTGGACTGTTAATATCAATAGTCTTTCATGGAATGGTGAGTGTGTCTGTGTCATTACATTTCTTGGTCTGTAAATTTCAACCATCATTCATTGGGTGGTGGGTGTGTGAGTGTCATTAAAGTGTTTGGACTGCAAATATTAACAGTCATCCATAAGGGTGGTGGGTGTCATTACAGTGCTTGGACTGTAAATATTAACAGTCATTAATAGGTTGGTGAGTGTGTGGATGTCATTACAGTGCTTGGACTAAAAATATCAACAGTCTTTCATGGGGTGGTGGATGTGTGGGTGTCATTACAGTGCTTGGACTATAAATATCAACCATCATTAATAGGTTGGTGGGTGTGTGGGTTTCATTACAGTGCTTGGACTGTAAATATCAACAGTCATTTATAGGTTGGTGGGTGTGTGAGTGTCATTACAGAGCTTGGACTGTAAATATCAACAGTCATTCATGGGGTGGTGGGTGTGTGGGGGTCATTGGAGTGCTTGGACTGTAAATATCAACAGTCATTATTGTGGTGGTGGGTGTCATGAGAGTGCTTAGACTGTAAATATCAACAGTAATTTATGGAATGGTGGTTGTGTGGGAGTCAATACAGTGCTTGGACTGTAAATATCAACCATAATTTATTGGATGGTCGGTGTGTTGGTGTCATTACAGTGCTTTGACTGTAAATATCAACAGTCGTTCATGGGGCGGTGGGTGTGAGGGTGTCATTTCAGTGCTTGGACTGTAAATATCAACAGTAATTTATGGGGTGGTGGGTGTCATTACAGTGCTTGGACTGTAAATATTAACAGTCATTCATGGGGTGGTGGGTGTGTGGGGGTCATTACAGTGCTTGGACTGTAAATATCAAGTCATTCATGGGGTGGTTGGTGTGCGGGTGTCATTATTGTTTGGACTGTAAATATCAAAAGTCATTCATGGGCAGGTGGGTGTGTGGGTGTTCTTACAGTGTTTTGAATGTAAATATCAACAGTCATTCAGAGGTTGGTGGGTGTCATTAGAGTGCTTGGACTGTAAAATATCAACAGTTATTCATGGGGTGGTGGGAGTGTTAGTGTCATTACAGTATTTGGACTGTAAATATCAACAATCATTCATGGGGTGGTTGGTGTGTGGGTGTTATTACAGTGCTTTGACTGTAAATATCAACAGTCATTCAGAAGGTGGTGGGTGTCATTAGAGTGCTTGGAATGTAAATATTAACAGTCATTCATGGGGTGGTGAGTGTGTGGGTGCCATTACAGTACTTGGACTGTAAATATCAACAGTCATTCATGGGGTGGTGGGTGTGTGGGTGTCATTATAGTGCTTGGACTGTTAATATCAAGTCATTCATGGGGTGGTGAGTGTGTGGGTGTCATTATTGCTTGGACTGTAAATATCAACAGTCATTCATGGGGTGGTGGGTGTGTGAGTGTTATTACAGTGCTTTGAATGTAAATATCAACAGTCATTCAGAGGGTGGTTGGTGTCATTAGAGTGCTTGGACTTTAAATATCAACAGTTATTCATGGAGTGGTGGGTGTGTGGGTGTCATTACAGTGTTTGGACTGTATATATCAACAGTCATTCATGGGGTGGTGAGTGTGCGGGTGTCATTACACTGCTCGGATTGTAAATATCAACAGTCATTCATGGGGTGGTTGGAGTGTGGGTGTTATTACAGTGGTTTGACTGTAAATATCAACAGTCATTCAGAGGGTTGTGGGTGTCATTATAGTTCTTGGACTGAAAATATTAACAGTCATTTATGGGGTGGTGGGTGTGTGGGTATCATTATAGAGCTTGGACTATAAATATCAAACGTCATTTATGGGGTGGTGGGTGTGTGGGTGTCATTACAGTGCTTGGCCTGTAAATATAAACAGTCATTCATAGGGTGGTGGGTGTGTGAGTGTCATTACAGAGCTTGGACTGTTAATAACAACAGTCATTCATGGGGTGGTGGGTGTGTGGATGTTATTACAGTGCTTGGACTGTAAATATCAACAGTCAATCATGGGGTGGTGGGTGTGTGGGTGTCATTACAGTGTTTTGATTGTAAATATCAACAGTCATTTATAGGGTGGTGGATGTCATTACATTGCTTGGACTGTAAATATCAACAGTCATTTATGGAATGGTGGTTGTGTGGGTGTCATTACAGTGCTTTGACTGTAAATATCAACCATAACTCATGGGGTGGTGGGTGTGGGGGTGTCAATACAGTGCTTTGACTGTAAATATCAACAGTCATTCATGAAATAGTGGGTGTGTGGGTGTCATTATAGTGCTTGGACTGTAAATATCAACAGTCATTAATGGGGTGGTGGGTGTGTGGCTGTCATTAGTGCTTTGAATGTAAATATCAACAGTCATTCATGGGGTGGTGGGTGGCATTACAGTGCTTGAACTGTAAATATCAACAGTCATTCATAGGGTGATTGGTGTGTGGGTGTCATTATAGTGTTTGGACTGTAAATACCAACAGTCATTCATGGGGTGGTTGGTGTGTGGGTGTCATTACAGTGCTTTGACTGTAAATATCAAGAGTCATTCATGGGGTGGTGAGTGTGAGGATGTCATTACAGTGTTCGGACTGTAAATATCAACAGTCATTTATGGGGTTGTGGGTGTGTGGGTGTCATTATAGTGCTTGGACTGTAAATACCAACCGTCATTTATGGGTATAGTTGGTGTGTGGGTGTCTTTACAGTGCTTGGACTGTAAATATTAAGTCATTAATGGGGTGGTGGGTGTGTGTGTCATTATTGCTTGGACTGTAAATATCAACAGTCATTTATAGGGTGGTGGTTGTGTGGGTGTCAATACAGTGCCTAGACTGTAAATATCAACAATCATTTATGGAGTGGTGGGTGTGTGGCTGTCATTACAGAGCTTGGACTGTAAATATCAACAGTCAATCCTGGGGTGGTGGGTGTGTGGGTGTCATTACAGTGCCTGGATTGTAAATATCAACAGTCATTCATGGGGTGGTGGGTGTGTGAGTGTCATTACAGTTTTTTTATTGTAAATATCAACAGTCATTCATAGGGTGGAGGGTGTCATTAGAGTCTTTGGACTGTAAATATCAACAGTAATTCATGGGGTGGTGGGTGTGTGGGTGTCATTACAGTGCTTGGACTGTAAATATCAACCATAATTCATGGGGTGGTGGGTGTGGGGGTGTCATTACAGTGCTTTGAATGTAAATATCTACAGTCATTAATGGGGTGATCTGTGTGTGGTTGTCATTACAGAGCTTGGACTGTAAATATCAACAGTCATTCATGGGGTGGTATATGTTTGGGTGTCATTACAGTGCTTGGACTATAAATATCAACAGTCAATCAAGGGGTGGTGGGTGTCAAGGTGTCATTACAGTGCTTGGACTGTAATTATCAACAGTCAGTCATGGGGTGGTGGGTGTGTGGGGGTCATTACAGGGTTTTGACTGTAAATATCAACAGTCATTCATGGGGTGGTGAGTGTGTGGGAGTCATTACGGTTCTTGGACTGTAAATATTAACAGTCATTCATGGGGTGGTGGATGTGTGGGTGTCATTACAGAGCTTGGACTGTTAATATCAAAACTCATTCATGGGGTGGTGAGTGTGTCTGTGTCATTACAGTTCTTGGTCTGTAAATTTCAACCATCATTTATTGGGTGGTGGGTGTGTGGGTGTCATTACAGTGTTTGGACTGCAAATATTTACAGTCATCCATGAGGTTGTGGGTGTCATTAGAATGCTTGGACTGTAAATATATACTGTAATTCATAGGTTGGTGAGTGTGTGGATGTCATTACAGTGCTTGGACTAAAAATATCAACAGTTATACATGAGGTGGTGGGTGTGTGGGTGTCATTACAGTGCTCGGACAATAAATATCAACCATCATTAATAGGGTGGTGGGTGTGTGAATTTCATTACAGTGCTTGGACTGTAAATATCAACAGTCATTCATAGGGTGGTGGGTGTGTGAGTGTCATTACAGAGCTTGGACTGTAAATATCAACAGTCATTCATTGGGTGGTGGGTGTGTGGTTGTCATTACAGAGCTTGGACTGTAAATATCAACAGTCATTCATGGGGTGGTATGTGTTTGGGTGTCATTACAGTGCTTGGACTGTAATTATTAACAGTCATTCATGGGGTGGTGGGTGTGTGGGGGTCATTACAGGGTTTTGACTGTAAATATCAACTGTCATTCATGGGGTGGTGAGTGTGTGGGAGTCATTACAATTCTTGGACTGTAAATATTAACAGTCATTCATGGCATGGTGGATGTGTGGATGTCATTACAGTGCTAGGACTAATAATATCAACAGTCTTTCATGGGGTGGTGGATGTGTGGGTGTCATTAAATTGCTTGGACTGTAAATATTAACAGTCATTAATGGGGTGGTGGGTGTGTGGATGTCATTACAATGCTTGGACTGAAAATATCAACAGTCATTAATGGGGTGGTGGGTGTCTGGGTGTCATTACAGTGCTTGGACTGTTAATATCAACAGTCATTCATGGGGTGGTGAGTGTGTCTGTGTCATTACAGTTCTTGGTCTGTAAATTTCAACCATCATTCATTGGGTGGTGGGTGTGTGGGAGTCATTACCGTGTTTGGACTGCAAATATTAACAGTCATCCATTTGGTGGTGGGTGTCATAGAGTGCTTGAACTGTAAATATTAACAGTCATTCATATGGTGGTGGGTGTGTGGGTGTCATTACAGTGTTTTGACTGTAAATATCAACAGTCATTCATGGGGTAGTGAGTGTGTGGGTGTCATTACAGTTCTTGGACTGTAAATATTAACAGTCATTCATGGGGTGGTGTGTGTGTGGGTGTCATTACAGTGATCAGACTGTAAATATTAACGGTCATTTATTTAGTGGTTGGTGTTGGGTTGTCATTACAGTGCTTGGACTTTAAATATCAACAGTCTTTCATGGGGTGGTGGGTGTGTGGGTGTCATTACAGTGCTTGGGCTATAAATATCAACCATCATTAATAGGGTGGTGTGTGTGTGGGTTTCATTACAGTGCTTGGACTGTAAATATCATCAGTCATTCATTAGTTGGTGGGTGTGTGGGTGTCATTACAGTGTTTTGACTGTAAATATCAACAGTCATTCATGGGGTAGTGAGTGTGTGGGTGTCATTACAGTTCTTGGACTGTAAATATTAACAGTCATTCATGGGGTGGTGGGTGTGTGGGTGTCATTACAGTGATCAGACTGTAAATATTAACGGTCATTCATTTAGTGGTTGGTGTTGGGTTGTCATTACAGTGCTTGGACTTTAAATATCAACAGTCTTTCATGGGGTGGTGGGTGTGTGGGTGTCATTACAGTGCTTGAACTGTAAATCTCAACAGTCATTCATAGGGTGGTGGGTGTGTGATTGTCATTACATAGCTTGGACTGTAAATATCAACAGTCATTCTTCGGGTGGTGGTTGTGTGGGTGTCATTACAGTGTTTAGACTGTAAATATCAACAGTCATTTATGGAGTGGTGGGTGTGTGGCTGTCATTACAGTGCTTGGACTGTAAATATCAGCAGTCAATTATGGGGTGGTGGGTGTGTGGGTGTCATTACAGTGCTTGGACTGTAAATATCAACAGTCAATCATGGGGTGGTGGGTGTGTGGGTTTCATTACACTGTTTTGATTGTAAATATCAACAGTCATTCATAGGGTGGAGGGTGTCATTAGAGTGCTTGGACTGTAAATATCAACAGTCATTCATATGGTGGTGGGTGTGTGGGTGTTATTACAGTGTTTGGACTGTAAATATCAACCATAATTCATGGGGTGGTGGGTGTGGGGGTGTCATTACAGTGTTTTCAATGTAAATATCAACAGTCATTCATGGGGTAATGGGTGTGTGGGTGTCATTACAGAGCTTGGACTGTAAATATCAACAGTCATTAATGGTGTGGTAGGTTTGTGGGTGTCATTACAGTGCTTGGACTGAAAATATCAACAGTCATTCATGGGGTGGTGGGTGTTTGGGTGTCATTACAGTGTTTGGACTGCAAATATTAACAGTCATCCATGGGGTTGTGGGTGTCATTAGAGTGCTTGGACTGTAGATATAAACTGTCATTCATAGGTTGGTGAGTGTGTGGATGTCATTACAGTGCTTGGACTAAAAATATCAACAGTCATTCATGAGGTGGAGGGTGTGTGGGTGTCATTACAGTGCTCGGACTGTAAATATCAACAGTCATTCAAAGGGTGGTGGGTGTGTGAGTGTCATTAAAGAGCTTGGACTGTAAATATCAACAGTCAATCATGGGGTGGTGGGTGTGTGGGTGTCATTACAGTGCTTGGACTGTAAATATCAACAGTCATTATTGGGGTGGTGGGTGTCATGAGAGTGCTTGGGCTGTAAATATCAACAGTCATTCATGGGGTGTTGGGTGTGTTGGTGTTATTACAGTTCTTTGATTGTAAATATCATCAGTCATTCATAGGGTGGTGGGTGTCATTAGGATGTTTGGACTGTAAATATCAAGAGTCATTAATGGGGTCGTGAGTGTGTGTTGGTGTCATTACAGTGCTTGGACTGTAAATATCAACCATAATTCATAAGGTGTTCGGTGTGTTGGTGTCATTACAGTGCTTTGACTGTAAATATCAACAGTCGTTCATTGGGTGGTGGGTGTTAGGGTGTCATTACAGTGCATGGACTGTAAATATCAACAGTCATTTATGGGGTGGTGGGTGTGTGGGTGTCATTATAGAGTTTGGGCTGTAAATATCAACAGTCATTCATGGTGTGATGGGTGTGTGGGTGTCATTACAATGCTTGGACTGTAAATATCAAGTCATTCATGGGGTGGTGGGTGTGTTGGTGTCATTATTGCTTGGACTGTAAATATCAACAGTCATTCATGGGTGGTGGGTGTGTGGATGTTATTATAGTGCTTTGACTGTAAATATCAAAAGTCATTCAGAAGGTGGTGGGTGTCATTAGAGTGCTTGGACTGTAAATATCAACAGTTATTCATGGGGTGGTTGGTGTGTGGGTGTCATTACAGTGTTTGGACTGTAAATATCAACAGTCATTCATGGGGTGGTTGGTGTGTGGGTGTTATTACAGTGCTTTGACTGTAAATATCAACAGTCATTCAGAGGGTGGTGGGTGTCATTACAGTGCTTGGACTGTAAATATTAAAATTCATTTATGGGGTGGTGGGTGTGTGAATGTCATTATAGTGTTTGGACTGTAAATATCAATGGTCATTTATGGGATGGTGGGTGTGTGGGTGTCATTATAGAGTTTGGACTGTAAATATCAACAGTCATTTATGGTGTGGTGGGTGTGTGGGTGTCATTACAGTGCTTGGACTGTAAATATCAAGTCATTCATGGGGTGGTGAGTGTGTGGGTGTCATTATTGCTTGGACTGTAAATATCAACAGTCATTCATGGGGTGGTGGGTGTGTGGGTGTTATTACAGTGCATTGACTGTAAATATCAACAGTCATTCAGAGGGTGGTGGGTGTCATTAGAGTGCTTGGACTGTAAATATCAACAGTTATTCATGGGGTGGTGGGTGTGTGGGTGTCATTACAGTGTTTCGACTGTAAATATCAACAGTCATTTATGGGGTGGTGAGTGTGTGGGTGTTATTACAGTGCTTGGACTGTAAATATCAACAGTCATTCAGAGGGTGGTGGGTGTCATTAGAGTGCATGGACTGTAAATATTAACAGTCATTCATGGGGTGGTGGGTGTGTGAATGTCATTACAGTGCTTGGACTGAAAATATCAACAGTCATTTATGGGGTGGTGGGTGTTTGGGTGTCATTATAGTGCTTGGACTATAAATATAAACCGTCATTTATGGGGTGGTGTGTGTGGGGGTGTCATTACAGTGCTTGGCCTGTAAATATCAACAGTCATTCATAGGGTGGTGGGTGTGTGAGTGTCATTACAGAACTTGGACTGTAAATATCAACAGTCATTTAATGGGTGGTGGGTGTGTTGATGTCATTACAGTGCTTAGACTGTAAATATCAACAGTCAATCATCGGGTGGTGGGTGTGTGGGTGTCATTAAAGTGCTTGGACTGTGAATATCAACAGTGATTCATGGGGTGGTGGGTGTGTGGGTGTCATTACATTGTTTTGATTGTAAATATCAACAGTCATTAATAAGGTTGTGGATGTCATTACATTGCTTGGACTGTAAATATCAACAGTCATTTATGGAATGGTGGTTGTGTGGGTGTCATTACAGTGCTTGGACTGTAAATATTAACCATAACTCATGGGGTGGTTGGTGTGGGGGTGTTATTACAGTGCTTTGACTGTAAATATCAACAGTCATTCATAGGGTGGTGGGTATGAGGGTGTCATTACATTGCTTGGACTGTAAATAACAACAGTCATTCATAAAATGATGGGTGTGTGGGTGTCATTATAGTGCTAGGACTATAAATATCAACAGTCATTTATGGGGTGGTGTGTGTGTGGCTGTCATTAGTGCCTTGACTGTAAATATCAACAGTCATTCATGGGGTGGTTGCTGGCATTACAGTGCTTGGACTTTAAATATCAACAGTCTTTCATAGGGTGATGGGTGTGTGGGTGTCATTTCAGTGTTTGGACTGTAAATATAAACAGTCATTTATAGAGTGGTGGGTGTTTGGGTGTCATTATATTGCTTGGACTTAAATATCAACAGTCAATCATGAGGTAGTGGGTGTGTGGGTGTCATTAGAGTGCTTAGACTGTAAATATCAACAGTCATTTATAGAGTGGTGGGTGTCATTAGAGTGCTTGGACTTTAAATATCAACAGTCATTAATGGGGTGGTGAGTGTATGGGTGTCATTATAGTGCATGGACTGTAAATATCAACCATAATTCATGGGGTGGTCGGTGTGTGGGTTTCATTACAGTTCTTTGACTGTAAATATCAAGAGTCTTTCATGGGGTGGTGGGTGTGAGGGTGTCATTACAGTGTTCGGACTGTAAATATCAACAGTCATTCATGGGGTTGTGTATGTGTGGGTGTCATTATAGTGATTGGACTGTAAATACCAACAGTCATTCTTGGGGTGGTTGGTGTGTGGGTGTCATTATAGTGATTGGACTGTAAATACTAACAGTCATTCTTGGGGTGGTTGGTGTGTGGGTGTCATTACTGTGCTTGGACTGTAAATATCAACTCATTAATGAGGTGGTGGGTGTGTGGCTATCATTACAGTGATTGGACTGTAAATATCAACAGTCAATCATGGTGTGGTGGGTGTGTGGGTGTCATTACAGTGTTTGGACTGTAAATATCAACAGTCATTCATGGGGTGGTGGGTGTGTGGTTGTCATTACAGTATTTTGATTGTAAATATCAACAGTCATTCATAGTGTGGAGGGTATCATTAGAGTGCTTGGACTGTAAATATCAACAGTCATTCATGAGGTGGTGGGTGTGTGGGTGTCATTACAGAGCTTGAACTGTATATATCAACCATAATTCATGGGGTGGTGGGTGTGGGGGTGTCATTACAGTGCTTTGAATATAAATATCAACAGTCATTCATAGGGTGATGGGTGTGTGGTTGTCATTACAGAGCTTGGACTGTAAATATCAACAGTCATTCATGGGGTGGTAGGTGTTTGGGTGTCATTACACTGCTTGGACTATAAATATCAACAGTCAATCAAGGGGTGTTGGGTGTTGGGGTGTCATTACAGTGCTTGGACTGTAATTATCAACAGTCATTCATGGGATGGTGGGTGTGTGGGGGTCTATACAGTGTTTTAACTGTAAATATCAACAGTCATTCATGGGGTGGTGAGTGTGTGGGTGTCATTACAGTTCTTAGACTGTAAATATCAACAGTCATTTATGGTGTGGTGGGTGTGTGGCTGTCATTACAGCACTTGGACTGTAAATATCAACAGTCATTTATGGGGTGGTGGGTGTGTTTGTGTTAATACAGTTCTTTGATTGTAAATATCAACAGTCATTCATAGGGTGGTGTGTGTCATTAGAGTGCTTGGACTGTAAATATCAACAGTCATTAATGGGGTCGTGAGTGTGTGTTGGTGTCATTACAGTGCTTGGACTGTAAATATCAACCATAATTCCTGGGGTGGTCGGTGTGTTAGTGTCATTACAGTTCTTTGATTGTAAATATCAACGGTCATTTATGGGTTGGTCGGTATGAGGGTGTCATTACATTGCTTGGACTGTAAATATCAATAGTCATTCATGGGGTGGTGGGTGTGTGGGTGTCATTATAGTGCTTGGACTGTAAATATCAACCGTCATTTATGGGGTGGTGGGTGTGTGGGTGTCATTACAGTGCTTGGACTGTAAATATCAAGTCATTCATGGGGTGGTGGGTGTGTGGGTGTCATTATTGCTTGGACTGTAAATATCATCAGTCATTCATGGGGTGGTGGGTGTGTGGGTGTTATTACAGTGCTTTGACTGTAAATATCAACCGTCATTCAAACGGGTGGTGGGTCTCATTAGAGTGCTTGGACTGTAAATATCAACAGTCATTCATAGGGTGGTGGGTGTGTGGGTGTCATTACAGTGTTTTGACTGAAAATATCAACAGTCATTTATGGGGTGGTGAGTGTGTGGGTGTCATTACAGTCCTTGGACTTTTAATATCAACAGTCATTCTTGGGGTGATGGTTATGTGGGTGTTATTACAGTGCTTTGACTGTAAATATCAACAGTCATTCAGATGGTGGTGGGTGTCATTAGAGTGCTTGGACTGTAAATATCAACAGTCATTCATGGGGTGGTGGGTGTGTGGATGTCATTACAGTGCTTGGACTGAAAATATCAACAGTCATTTATGGGGTGGTGTGTGTGTGTGTGTCGTAACAGTGCTTGGTCTGTAAATATCAACAGTCATTCATAGGGTGGTGGGTGTGTGGGTGTTATTACAGTGCTTTGACTGTAAATATCAACTGTCATTCAGAGGGAGGTGGGTGTCATTAGAGTGCTTGGACAGTAAATATCAACAGTTATTCATGGGGTGGTGGGTGTGTGGGTATCATGAAAGTGCTTGGACTGTAAATATCAACAGTTATTCATGGGGTGGTGAGTGTGTGGGTGTCATTACAGTGTTTGGACTGTAAATATCAAGAAATAATTCATAAGGTGATGGGTGTGTGGGTGTCATTACAGTGCTTTGACTGTAAATATCAACAGTCATTTATGGGATGGTGGGTGTTTAATTGTCATTACATTGCTTGGACTGTAAATATCAACAGTCAATCATGGGGTGGTGGGTGTCATAACAGTGCTTGGACTGTAAATATCAACTATCATTCATTGGGTGGTGTGTGTGTGGGTGTCATTACATTGCTTAAACTATGAATATCAACAGTCATTCATGGGTTGGTGAGTGTGTGGGTATTATTACAGTGCTTTGACTGTAAATATCAACAGGTATTCAGAGGGTGGTGGGTGTCATTAGAGTGCTTGGACTGTAAATATCAACAGATATTTATGGGGTGGTGGGTGTGTGGGTATCATTACAGTGCTTGGACTGTAAATATCAACCACTATTCATTGGGTGGTGTGTGTCTGGGTGTCATTACAGTGTTTGGACTGTGAATATCAACAGTCATTCATGGGGTGGTGAGTGTGTGGGCATTATTACAGTGCTTTGACTGTAAATATCAACAGTCATTCAGAGTGTGGTGGGTGTCATTAGAGTGCTTGGACTGTAAATATCAACAGTCATTCATTGGGTGGTGGGTGTGTGGATGTCATTACAGTACTTGGACTGAAAACATCAACAGTCATTTATGGGGTGGTGGGTGTTAGAGTGTCATTACAGTGCTTGGACTATAAATATCAACCATCATTTAAGGGGTGGTGGGTGATTGGGTGTCATTACAGTGCTTGGACTGTAAATATCAACAGTCATTCATAGGGTGGTCAGTGTGTGGGTGTCATTACAGTGGTTTGTTTGTAATTATCAACAGTCATCCATAGGGTGGTGGGTGTCATTACAGTGGTTGGACTGTAAATATTAACAGTCATTCATTGGGTGGTGGTTGTGTGGGTGTCATTACAGTGCTTGGACTGTAAATATCAACCATAATTCATGGGTTGGTATGTGTTGGGGTGTCATTACAGAGCTTAAACTATAAATATCAACCATCATTTAAGGGGTGGTGGGTGAGTGGGTGTCATTACAGTGCTTGGACTGTAAATATCAACAGTCAATCATTGGGTGGTGGGTGTGTTGGTGTCATTACAGTGCTTGGACTGTAAATATCAACAGTCATTCATAGGATGGTGGGTATCATTAGAGTGCTTGGACTGTAAATATCAACAGTCATTCATGGGTTTGTGGGTGTGTGGGTGTCATTACAGTGCTTGGACTGTACATATCAACTATAATTCATGGAGTCGTGGGTGTTGGGGTGTCATTACAGTGCTTTGAATGTAAATTTTAACAGTTATTCATGGGGTGGTGGGTGGCATTACAGTGCTTGGACTGTAAATATCAACAGTCATTCAAAGGGTGATGAGTGTGTGGGTGTCATTACAGTGCTTGGACTGTAAATATCAACAGTCATTTATAGGGTGGTGGGTGTTTGGTGTCATTACATTGCTTGGACTGTAAATATCAACAGTCAATCATGGAGTTTTGGGTGTGTGGGTGTCATTACAGTGCTTGGACTGTAAATATCAACAGTCATTCATAGGGTGGTAGGTGTGTGAGTGTTATTACAGAGCTTGGACTGTAAATATGAACAGTCATTCATGGAGTGGTGGGTGTGTGGGTGTCATTACAGTGCTTGGACTGTAAATATCAACCATAATTCATGGGTTGGTATGTGTTGGGGTGTCATTACAGAGCTTAAACTATAAATATCAACCATCATTTAAGGGGTGGTGGGTGAGTGGGTGTCATTACAGTGCTTGGACTGTAAATATCAACACTCAATCATTGGGTGGTGGGTGTGTTGGTGTCATTACAGTGCTTGGACTGTAAATATCAACAGTCATTCATAGGGTGGTGGGTATCATTAGAGTGCTTGGACTGTAAATATCAACAGTCATTCATGGGTTTGTGGGTGTGTGGGTGTCATTACAGTGCTTGGACTGTACATATCAACTATAATTCATGGAGTCGTGGGTGTTGGGGTGTCATTACAGTGCTTTGAATGTAAATTTTAACAGTTATTCATGGGGTGGTGGGTGGCATTACAGTGCTTGGACTGTAAATATCAACAGTCATTCAAAGGGTGATGAGTGTGTGGGTGTCATTACAGTGCTTGGACTGTAAATATCAACAGTCATTTATAGGGTGGTGGGTGTTTGGTGTCATTACATTGCTTGGACTGTAAATATCAACAGTCAATCATGGAGTTTTGGGTGTGTGGGTGTCATTACAGTGCTTGGACTGTAAATATCAACAGTCATTCATAGGGTGGTAGGTGTGTGAGTGTTATTACAGAGCTTGGACTGTAAATATGAACAGTCATTCATGGAGTGGTGGGTGTGTGGGTGTCATTACAGTGCTTGGATTGTAAATATCAACAGTCATTCTTGGGGTGATGGTTATGTGGGTGTTATTACAGTGATTTGACTGTAAATATCAACAGTCATTCAGAGGGTGGTGGGTGTCATTAGTGTGCTTGGACTGTAAGTATCAACAGTCATTCATGGGGTGGTGGGTGTGTGGATGTCATTACAGTGCTTGGACTGAAAACATCAACAGTCAATTATAGGGTGGTGGGTGTGTGGGTGTCATTACAGTGCTTGGACTATAAATATCAACCATCATTTAAGGGGTGGTGGGTGAGTGGGTGTCATTACAGTGCTTGGACTGTAAATATCAACAGTCATTCATAGGGTGGTCGGTGTGTGGATGTCATTACAGTGCTTGGACTGTAAATATCAACAGTCAATAATAGGGTGGTGGGTGTTTGGGTGTCATTACAGTGCTTGGACTGTAAATATCAACAGTCAATCATGGGGTGGTGGGTGTGTTGGTGTCATTACAGTGCTTGGACTGTAAATATCAACAGTCATTCATAGGGTGGTGGGTATCATTAGCGTGCTTGTACTGTAAATATCAACAGTCATTCATGGGTTTGTGGGTGTGTGGGTGTCATAACAGTGCTTGGACTGTAAATATCAACTATAATTCATGGGGTCGTGGGTGTTGGGGTGTCATTACAGTGCTTTGACTGTAAATTTTAACAGTCATTCATGGGGTGGTGGGTGGCATTACAGTGCTTGGACTGTAAATATCAACAGTCATTCATAGGGTGATGAGTGTGTGGGTGTCATTACAGTGCTTGGACTGTAAATATCAACAGTCATTTATAGGGTGGTGGGTGTTTGGTGTCATTACATTGCTTGGACTGTAAATATCAACAGTCAATCATGGAGTTTTGGGTGTGTGGGTTTCATTACAGTGCTTGGACTGTAAATATCAACAGTAATTCATAGGGTGGTAGGTGTGTGAGTGTTATTACAGAGCTTGGACTGTAAATATGAACAGTCATTCATGGATTGGTGGGTTTTTAGGTGTCATTACAGTGCTTGGATTGTAAATATCAACAGTCATTCTTGGGGTGATGGTTGTGTGGGTGTTATTACAGTGCTTTGACTGTAAATATCAACAGTCATTCAGAGGGTGGTGGGTGTGTGGATGTCATTACAGTGCTTGAAATGAAAACATCAACAGTCATTTATGGGGTGGTGGGTGTGTGGGTGTCATTACAGTGCTTGGACTATTAATATCAACCATCATTTAAGGGGTGGTGGGTGAGTGGGTGTCATTACAGTGCTTGGACTGTAAATATCAACAGTCATTCATAGGGTGGTGGGTGTGTGGATGTCATTACAGTGCTTGGACTGTACATATCAACTATAATTCATGGAGTCGTGGGTGTTGGGGTGTCATTACAGTGCTTTGACTGTAAATTTTAACAGTTATTCATGGGGTGGTGGGTGGCATTACAGTGCTTGGACTGTAAATATCAACAGTCATTCAAAGGGTGATGAGTGTGTGGGTGTCATTACAGTGCTTGGACTGTAAATATCAACAGTCATTTATAGGGTGGTGGGTGTTTGGTGTCATTACATTGCTTGGACTGTAAATATCAACAGTCAATCATGGAGTTTTGGGTGTGTGGGTGTCATTACAGTGCTTGGACTGTAAATATCAACAGTCATTCATAGGGTGGTAGGTGTGTGAGTGTTATTACAGAGCTTGGACTGTAAATATGAACAGTCATTCATGGAGTGGTGGGTGTGTGGGTGTCATTACAGTGCTTGGATTGTAAATATCAACAGTCATTCTTGGGGTGATGGTTATGTGGGTGTTATTACAGTGATTTGACTGTAAATATCAACAGTCATTCAGAGGGTGGTGGGTGTCATTAGTGTGCTTGGACTGTAAGTATCAACAGTCATTCATGGGGTGGTGGGTGTGTGGATGTCATTACAGTGCTTGGACTGAAAACATCAACAGTCAATTATAGGGTGGTGGGTGTGTGGGTGTCATTACAGTGCTTGGACTATAAATATCAACCATCATTTAAGGGGTGGTGGGTGAGTGGGTGTCATTACAGTGCTTGGACTGTAAATATCAACAGTCATTCATAGGGTGGTCGGTGTGTGGATGTCATTACAGTGCTTGGACTGTAAATATCAACAGTCAATAATAGGGTGGTGGGTGTTTGGGTGTCATTACAGTGCTTGGACTGTAAATATCAACAGTCAATCATGGGGTGGTGGGTGTGTTGGTGTCATTACAGTGCTTGGACTGTAAATATCAACAGTCATTCATAGGGTGGTGGGTATCATTAGCGTGCTTGTACTGTAAATATCAACAGTCATTCATGGGTTTGTGGGTGTGTGGGTGTCATAACAGTGCTTGGACTGTAAATATCAACTATAATTCATGGGGTCGTGGGTGTTGGGGTGTCATTACAGTGCTTTGACTGTAAATTTTAACAGTCATTCATGGGGTGGTGGGTGGCATTACAGTGCTTGGACTGTAAATATCAACAGTCATTCATAGGGTGATGAGTGTGTGGGTGTCATTACAGTGCTTGGACTGTAAATATCAACAGTCATTTATAGGGTGGTGGGTGTTTGGTGTCATTACATTGCTTGGACTGTAAATATCAACAGTCAATCATGGAGTTTTGGGTGTGTGGGTTTCATTACAGTGCTTGGACTGTAAATATCAACAGTAATTCATAGGGTGGTAGGTGTGTGAGTGTTATTACAGAGCTTGGACTGTAAATATGAACAGTCATTCATGGATTGGTGGGTTTTTAGGTGTCATTACAGTGCTTGGATTGTAAATATCAACAGTCATTATTGGGGTGATGGTTGTGTGGGTGTTATTACAGTGCTTTGACTGTAAATATCAACAGTCATTCAGAGGGTGGTGGGTGTGTGGATGTCATTACAGTGCTTGAAATGAAAACATCAACAGTCATTTATGGGGTGGTGGGTGTGTGGGTGTCATTACAGTGCTTGGACTATTAATATCAACCATCATTTAAGGGGTGGTGGGTGAGTGGGTGTCATTACAGTGCTTGGACTGTAAATATCAACAGTCATTCATAGGGTGGTGGGTGTGTGGATGTCATTACAGTGCTTGGACTGTATATATCAACAGTCAATCATACGGTGGTGGGTGTGTGGGTGTCATTACAGTGGTTTGATTGTAATTATCAACAGTCATTCTAAGGGTTGTAGATGTCCTTACAGTGCTTGGACTGTAAATATGAACAGTCATTCATTGAGTGGTGGTTGTGTGGGTGTCATTAGAGTGCTTGGACTGTAAATATCAACCATAATTCATGGGGTGGAGGGTGTGGGGGTGTCATTACAGTGCTTGAACTGTAAATATCAACAGTCAATCATGGGGTGGTGGGTGTGTTGGTGTCATTACAGGTCTTGGACCGTAAATATCAACAGTCATTCATGGGGTGGTGTGTGTATGGGTGTCATTACAGTCACTTGATTGTAAATATCAACAGTCATTCATAGGGTGGTGGGTATCATTAAAGTGCTTGGACTGTAAATATCAACAGTCATTCATAGGGTGATGAGTGTGTGGGTGTCATTACAGTGTTTGGACTGTAAATATCAACAGTCATTTATAGGGTGGTGGGTGTTTGGTGTCATTAGATTGCTTGGACAGTAAATTTTAACAGTCAATCATGGGATGGTGGGTGTGTGGGTATCATTACAGTGCTTGGACTCTAAATATCAACAGTCATTCATAGGGTGGTAGGTGTGTGAGTGTTATTACAGAGCTTGGACTGTAAATATCAACAGTCATTCATGGAGTGGTGGGTGTGTGGGTGTCATTACAGAGCTTGGACTGTAAATATCAACAGTCTTTCTTGGGGTGATGGTTGTGTGGGTGTTATTACAGTGCTTTGACTGTAAATATCAACAGTTATTCATGGGGTGGTGGGTGTTTGGATGTCATTACAGTGCTTGGACTGAAAATATCAACAGTCATTTATGGGGTGGTAGGTGTGTGGGTGTCATTACAGTGCTTGGACTTTAATTATCAACCATCATTATGGGGTTGTGGGTGTGTTGGTGTCATGACAGTGCTTGGACTGTAAATATCAACAGTCATTCATAGGGTGGTGGGTATCATTAGCGTGCTTGTACTGTAAATATTAACAGTCATTCATGGGTTTGTGGGTGTGTGAGTGTCATAACAGTGCTTGGTCTGTAAATATCAACTATAATTCATGGGGTCGTGGGTGTTGGGGTGTCATTACAGTGCTTTGACTGTAAATTTTAACAGTCATTCTTGGGGTGGTGGGTGGCATTACAGTGCTTGGACTGTAAATATCAACAGTCATTCATAGGGTGATGAGTGTGTGGGTGTCATTACAGTGCTTGGACTGTAAATATCAACAGTCATTTATAGGGTGGTGGGTGTTTGGTGTCATTACATTGCTTGGACTGTAAATATCAACAGTCAATCATGGAGTTTTGGGTGTGTGGGTTTCATTACAGTGCTTGGACTGTAAATATCAACAGTAATTCATAGGGTGGTAGGTGTGTGAGTGTTATTACAGAGCTTGGACTGTAAATATGAACAGTCATTCATGGATTGGTGGGTTTTTAGGTGTCATTACAGTGCTTGGATTGTAAATATCAACAGTCATTCTTGGGGTGATGGTTGTGTGGGTGTTATTACAGTGCTTTGACTGTAAATATCAACAGTCATTCAGAGGGTGGTGTGTGTGTGTATGTCATTACAGTGCTTGGACTGTATATATCAACAGTCAATCATACGGTGGTGGGTGTGTGGGTGTCATTACAGTGGTTTGATTGTAATTATCAACAGTCATTCATAGGGTTGTAGGTGTCCTTACAGTGCTTGGACTGTAAATATGAACAGTCATTCATTGGGTGGTGGTTGTGTGGGTGTCATTAGAGTGCTTGGACTGTAAATATCAACCATAATTCATGGGGTGGTGGGTGTGGGGGTGTCATTACAGTGCTTGAACTGTAAATATCAACAGTCAATCATGGGGTGGTGGGTGTGTTGGTGTCATTACAGTGCTTGGACCATAAATATCAACAGTCATTCATGGGGTGGTGGGTGTATGGGTGTCATTACAGTGATTTGATTGTAAATATTAACAGTCATTAATAGGGTGGTGGGTATCATTAAAGTGCTTGGACTGTAAATATCAATAGTCATTCATGGGTTTGTGGGTGTGTGGGTGTCATTACAGTGCTTGGACTGTAAATATCAACTATAATTCATGGGGTCGTGGGTGTTGGGGTGTTATTACAGTGCTTTGACTGTAAATATCAACAGTCATTCATGGGGTGGGGGGTGGCATTACAGTGCTTGGACTGTAAATATCAACAGTCATTCATGGGGTGATGAGTGTGTGGGTGTCATTACAGTGTTTGGACTGTAAATATCAACAGTCATTTATAGGGTGGTGGGTGTTTGGTGTCATTAGATTGCTTGGACAGTAAATTTCAACAGTCAATCATGGGATGGTGGGTGTGTGGGTATCATTACAGTGCTTGGACTCTAAATATCAACAGTCATTCATAGGGTGGTAGGTGTGTGAGTTTTATTACAGAGCTTGGACTGTAAATATCAACAGTCATTCATGGAGTGGTGGGTGTGTGGGTGTCATTACAGAGCTTGGACTGTAAATATCAACAGTCTTTCTTGGGGTGATGGTTGTGTGGGTGTTATTACAGTGCTTTGACTGTAAATATCAACAGATATTCAAAGGGTGGTGGGTGTCATTAGAGTGCATGGACTGTAAATATTGACAGTCATTCATGGGGTGGTGGGTGTTTGGATGTCATTACAGTGCTTGGACTGAAAATATCAACAGTCATTTATGGGGTGGTAGGTGTGTAGGTGTCATTACAGTGCTTGGACTTTAATTATCAACCATCATTATGGGGTTGTGGGTGTGTTGGTGTCATGACAGTGCTTGGAATGTAAATATCAACAGTCATTATAGGGTGGTGGGTGTGTGAGTGTCATTACAGAGTTTGGACTGTAAATATCAACAGTCATTCTTGGGGTGGTGGGTGTGTGGATGTCATTATAATGCTTGGACTGTAAATATCAACAGTTAATCATGGAATGGTGGGTGTGTGAGTGTCATTACAGTGCTTGGACTGTAAATATCAACAGTCTTTCATGGGGTGGTGGGTGTGTGGGTGTCATTACAGTGTTTTGATTGTAATTATCAACAGTCAATCATAGGGTGGTGGGTGTCATTACAGTGCTTGGACTGTAAATATCACAGTCATTTATCGGGTGGTAGGTGTTTGGGTGTCTTTACAGTTCTTGGACTGTAAATATCAACTGTCATTCATAGGATCATGGGTGTATGGGTTTTATTACAGTGTTTTGATTGTAAATATCAACAGTCATTCCTAGGGTGGTGGGTATCATTAGAGTGCTTGGACTGTAAATATCAACAGTCAATCATACGGTAGTGGGTGTGTGGGTGTCATTAGAGTGCTTAGACTGTAAATATCAACAGTCGATCATAGGGTGGTGGGTGGCATTACAGTGATTGGACTGTAAATATTAACAGTCATTCATAGGGTGATGGGTGTGTTGGTGTCATTACAGTGCTTGGACTGTAAATATCAACAGTCATTTATGGGATGGTGTGTGTTTGGGTGTCATTACATTGCTTGGACTGTAAATATCAACAGTCATTCATGGGGTGGTGGGTGTGTGGATGTCATTACAGTACTTGGACTGAAAACATCAACAGTCATTTATGGGGTGGTGGGTGTTAGAGTGTCATTACAGTGCTTGGACTATAAATATCAACCATCATTTAAGGGGTGGTGGGTGATTGGGTGTCATTACAGTGCTTGGACTGTAAATATCAACAGTCATTCATAGGGTGGTCAGTGTGTGGGTGTCATTACAGTGGTTTGATTATAATTATCAACAGTCATCCATAGGGTGGTGGGTGTCATTACAGTGGTTGGACTGTAAATATTAACAGTCATTTATTGGGTGGTGGTTGTGTGGGTGTCATTACAGTGCTTGGACTGTAAATATCAACCATAATTCATGGGTTAATATGTGTTGGGGTGTCATTACAGTGCTTGGACTAAAAATATCAACCATCATTTAAGGGGTGGTGGGTGAGTGGGTGTCATTACAGTGCTTGGACTGTAAATATCAACAGTCAATCATTGGGTGGTGGGTGTGTTGGTGTCATTACAGTGCTTGGACTGTAAATATCAACAGTCATTCATAGGGTGGTGGGTATCATTAGAGTGCTTGGACTGTAAATATCAACAGTCATTCATGGGTTTGTGGGCGTGTGGGTGTCATTACAGTGCTTGGACTGTACATATTAACTATAATTCATGGGGTCGTGGGTGTTGGGGTGTCATTACAGTGCTTTGACTGTAAATTTTAACAGTTATTCATGGGGTGGTGGGTGGCATTACAGTGCTTGGACTGTAAATATCAACAGTCATTCAAAGGGTGATGAGTGTGTGGGTGTCATTACAGTGTTTGGACTGTAAATAACAACAGTCATTTATAGGGTGGTGGGTGTTTGGTGTCATTACATTGCTTAGACTGTAAATAACAACAGTCAATCATGGAGTTTTGGGTGTGTGGGTGTCATTACAGTGCTTGGACTGTAAATATCAACAGTCATTCATAGGGTGGTAGGTGTGTGAGTGTTATTACAGAGCTTGGACTGTAAATATAAACAGTCATTCATGGAGTGGTGGGTGTGTGGGTGTCATTACAGTGCTTGGATTGTAAATATCAACAGTCATTCTTGGGGTGATGGTTATGTGGGTGTTATTACAGTGCTTTGACTGTAAATATCAACAGTCATTCAGAGGGTGGTGGGTGTCATTAGAGTGCTTGGACTGTAAGTATCAACAGTCATATATGGGGTGGTGGGTGTGTGGATGTCATTACAGTGCTTGGACTGAAAACATCAACAGTCAATTATGGGGTGGTGGGTGTGTGGGTGTCATTACAGTGCTTGGACTATAAATATCAACCATCATTTAAGGGGTGGTGGGTGAGTGGGTGTCATTACAGTGCTTGGACTGTAAATAACAACAGTCATTCATAGGGTGGTCGGTGTGTGGATGTCATTACAGTGCTTGGACTGTAAATATCAACAGTCAATCATAGGGTGGTGGGTGTGTGGGTGTCATTACAGTGCTTGGACTGTAAATATCAACAGTCAATCATGGGGTGGTGGGTGTGTTGGTGTCATTACAGTGCTTGGACTGTAAATATCAACAGTCATTCATAGGGTGGTGGGTATCATTAGCGTGCTTGGACTGTAAATATCAACAGTCATTCTTGGGTTTGTGGGTGTGTGGGTGTCATAACAGAGCTTGGACTGTAAATATCAACTATAATTCATGGGGTCGTGGGTGTTGGGGTGTCATTGCAGTGCTTTGACTGTAAATTTTAACAGTCAATAATGGGGTGGTGGGTGGCATTACAGTGCTTGGACTGTAAATATCAACAGTTATTCATAGGGTGATGAGTGTGTGGGTGTCATTACAGTGCTTGGACTGTAAATATCAACAGTCAATAATAGGGTGGTGGGTGTTTGGGTGTCATTACAGTGCTTGGACTGTAAATATCAACAGTCAATCATGGGGTGGTGGGTGTGTTGGTGTCATTACAGTGCTTGGACTGTAAATATCAACAGTCATTCATAGGGTGGTGGGTATCATTAGCGTGCTTGTACTGTAAATATCAACAGTCATTCATGGGTTTGTGGGTGTGTGGGTGTCATAACAGTGCTTGGACTGTAAATATCAACTATAATTCATGGGGTCGTGGGTGTTGGGGTGTCATTACAGTGCTTTGACTGTAAATTTTAACAGTCATTCATGGGGTGGTGGGTGGCATTACAGTGCTTGGACTGTAAATATCAACAGTCATTCATAGGGTGATGAGTGTGTGGGTGTCATTACAGTGCTTGGACTGTAAATATCAACAGTCATTTATAGGGTGGTGGGTGTTTGGTGTCATTACATTGCTTGGACTGTAAATATCAACAGTCAATCATGGAGTTTTGGGTGTGTGGGTTTCATTACAGTGCTTGGACTGTAAATATCAACAGTAATTCATAGGGTGGTAGGTGTGTGAGTGTTATTACAGAGCTTGGACTGTAAATATGAACAGTCATTCATGGATTGGTGGGTTTTTAGGTGTCATTACAGTGCTTGGATTGTAAATATCAACAGTCATTCTTGGGGTGATGGTTGTGTGGGTGTTATTACAGTGCTTTGACTGTAAATATCAACAGTCATTCAGAGGGTGGTGGGTGTGTGGATGTCATTACAGTGCTTGAAATGAAAACATCAACAGTCATTTATGGGGTGGTGGGTGTGTGGGTGTCATTACAGTGCTTGGACTATTAATATCAACCATCATTTAAGGGGTGGTGGGTGAGTGGGTGTCATTACAGTGCTTGGACTGTAAATATCAACAGTCATTCATAGGGTGGTGGGTGTGTGGATGTCATTACAGTGCTTGGACTGTACATATCAACTATAATTCATGGAGTCGTGGGTGTTGGGGTGTCATTACAGTGCTTTGACTGTAAATTTTAACAGTTATTCATGGGGTGGTGGGTGGCATTACAGTGCTTGGACTGTAAATATCAACAGTCATTCAAAGGGTGATGAGTGTGTGGGTGTCATTACAGTGCTTGGACTGTAAATATCAACAGTCATTTATAGGGTGGTGGGTGTTTGGTGTCATTACATTGCTTGGACTGTAAATATCAACAGTCAATCATGGAGTTTTGGGTGTGTGGGTGTCATTACAGTGCTTGGACTGTAAATATCAACAGTCATTCATAGGGTGGTAGGTGTGTGAGTGTTATTACAGAGCTTGGACTGTAAATATGAACAGTCATTCATGGAGTGGTGGGTGTGTGGGTGTCATTACAGTGCTTGGATTGTAAATATCAACAGTCATTCTTGGGGTGATGGTTATGTGGGTGTTATTACAGTGATTTGACTGTAAATATCAACAGTCATTCAGAGGGTGGTGGGTGTCATTAGTGTGCTTGGACTGTAAGTATCAACAGTCATTCATGGGGTGGTGGGTGTGTGGATGTCATTACAGTGCTTGGACTGAAAACATCAACAGTCAATTATAGGGTGGTGGGTGTGTGGGTGTCATTACAGTGCTTGGACTATAAATATCAACCATCATTTAAGGGGTGGTGGGTGAGTGGGTGTCATTACAGTGCTTGGACTGTAAATATCAACAGTCATTCATAGGGTGGTCGGTGTGTGGATGTCATTACAGTGCTTGGACTGTAAATATCAACAGTCAATAATAGGGTGGTGGGTGTTTGGGTGTCATTACAGTGCTTGGACTGTAAATATCAACAGTCAATCATGGGGTGGTGGGTGTGTTGGTGTCATTACAGTGCTTGGACTGTAAATATCAACAGTCATTCATAGGGTGGTGGGTATCATTAGCGTGCTTGTACTGTAAATATCAACAGTCATTCATGGGTTTGTGGGTGTGTGGGTGTCATAACAGTGCTTGGACTGTAAATATCAACTATAATTCATGGGGTCGTGGGTGTTGGGGTGTCATTACAGTGCTTTGACTGTAAATTTTAACAGTCATTCATGGGGTGGTGGGTGGCATTACAGTGCTTGGACTGTAAATATCAACAGTCATTCATAGGGTGATGAGTGTGTGGGTGTCATTACAGTGCTTGGACTGTAAATATCAACAGTCATTTATAGGGTGGTGGGTGTTTGGTGTCATTACATTGCTTGGACTGTAAATATCAACAGTCAATCATGGAGTTTTGGGTGTGTGGGTTTCATTACAGTGCTTGGACTGTAAATATCAACAGTAATTCATAGGGTGGTAGGTGTGTGAGTGTTATTACAGAGCTTGGACTGTAAATATGAACAGTCATTCATGGATTGGTGGGTTTTTAGGTGTCATTACAGTGCTTGGATTGTAAATATCAACAGTCATTATTGGGGTGATGGTTGTGTGGGTGTTATTACAGTGCTTTGACTGTAAATATCAACAGTCATTCAGAGGGTGGTGGGTGTGTGGATGTCATTACAGTGCTTGAAATGAAAACATCAACAGTCATTTATGGGGTGGTGGGTGTGTGGGTGTCATTACAGTGCTTGGACTATTAATATCAACCATCATTTAAGGGGTGGTGGGTGAGTGGGTGTCATTACAGTGCTTGGACTGTAAATATCAACAGTCATTCATAGGGTGGTGGGTGTGTGGATGTCATTACAGTGCTTGGACTGTATATATCAACAGTCAATCATACGGTGGTGGGTGTGTGGGTGTCATTACAGTGGTTTGATTGTAATTATCAACAGTCATTCTAAGGGTTGTAGATGTCCTTACAGTGCTTGGACTGTAAATATGAACAGTCATTCATTGAGTGGTGGTTGTGTGGGTGTCATTAGAGTGCTTGGACTGTAAATATCAACCATAATTCATGGGGTGGAGGGTGTGGGGGTGTCATTACAGTGCTTGAACTGTAAATATCAACAGTCAATCATGGGGTGGTGGGTGTGTTGGTGTCATTACAGGTCTTGGACCGTAAATATCAACAGTCATTCATGGGGTGGTGTGTGTATGGGTGTCATTACAGTCACTTGATTGTAAATATCAACAGTCATTCATAGGGTGGTGGGTATCATTAAAGTGCTTGGACTGTAAATATCAACAGTCATTCATAGGGTGATGAGTGTGTGGGTGTCATTACAGTGTTTGGACTGTAAATATCAACAGTCATTTATAGGGTGGTGGGTGTTTGGTGTCATTAGATTGCTTGGACAGTAAATTTTAACAGTCAATCATGGGATGGTGGGTGTGTGGGTATCATTACAGTGCTTGGACTCTAAATATCAACAGTCATTCATAGGGTGGTAGGTGTGTGAGTGTTATTACAGAGCTTGGACTGTAAATATCAACAGTCATTCATGGAGTGGTGGGTGTGTGGGTGTCATTACAGAGCTTGGACTGTAAATATCAACAGTCTTTCTTGGGGTGATGGTTGTGTGGGTGTTATTACAGTGCTTTGACTGTAAATATCAACAGTTATTCATGGGGTGGTGGGTGTTTGGATGTCATTACAGTGCTTGGACTGAAAATATCAACAGTCATTTATGGGGTGGTAGGTGTGTGGGTGTCATTACAGTGCTTGGACTTTAATTATCAACCATCATTATGGGGTTGTGGGTGTGTTGGTGTCATGACAGTGCTTGGACTGTAAATATCAACAGTCATTCATAGGGTGGTGGGTATCATTAGCGTGCTTGTACTGTAAATATTAACAGTCATTCATGGGTTTGTGGGTGTGTGAGTGTCATAACAGTGCTTGGTCTGTAAATATCAACTATAATTCATGGGGTCGTGGGTGTTGGGGTGTCATTACAGTGCTTTGACTGTAAATTTTAACAGTCATTCTTGGGGTGGTGGGTGGCATTACAGTGCTTGGACTGTAAATATCAACAGTCATTCATAGGGTGATGAGTGTGTGGGTGTCATTACAGTGCTTGGACTGTAAATATCAACAGTCATTTATAGGGTGGTGGGTGTTTGGTGTCATTACATTGCTTGGACTGTAAATATCAACAGTCAATCATGGAGTTTTGGGTGTGTGGGTTTCATTACAGTGCTTGGACTGTAAATATCAACAGTAATTCATAGGGTGGTAGGTGTGTGAGTGTTATTACAGAGCTTGGACTGTAAATATGAACAGTCATTCATGGATTGGTGGGTTTTTAGGTGTCATTACAGTGCTTGGATTGTAAATATCAACAGTCATTCTTGGGGTGATGGTTGTGTGGGTGTTATTACAGTGCTTTGACTGTAAATATCAACAGTCATTCAGAGGGTGGTGTGTGTGTGTATGTCATTACAGTGCTTGGACTGTATATATCAACAGTCAATCATACGGTGGTGGGTGTGTGGGTGTCATTACAGTGGTTTGATTGTAATTATCAACAGTCATTCATAGGGTTGTAGGTGTCCTTACAGTGCTTGGACTGTAAATATGAACAGTCATTCATTGGGTGGTGGTTGTGTGGGTGTCATTAGAGTGCTTGGACTGTAAATATCAACCATAATTCATGGGGTGGTGGGTGTGGGGGTGTCATTACAGTGCTTGAACTGTAAATATCAACAGTCAATCATGGGGTGGTGGGTGTGTTGGTGTCATTACAGTGCTTGGACCATAAATATCAACAGTCATTCATGGGGTGGTGGGTGTATGGGTGTCATTACAGTGATTTGATTGTAAATATTAACAGTCATTAATAGGGTGGTGGGTATCATTAAAGTGCTTGGACTGTAAATATCAATAGTCATTCATGGGTTTGTGGGTGTGTGGGTGTCATTACAGTGCTTGGACTGTAAATATCAACTATAATTCATGGGGTCGTGGGTGTTGGGGTGTTATTACAGTGCTTTGACTGTAAATATCAACAGTCATTCATGGGGTGGGGGGTGGCATTACAGTGCTTGGACTGTAAATATCAACAGTCATTCATGGGGTGATGAGTGTGTGGGTGTCATTACAGTGTTTGGACTGTAAATATCAACAGTCATTTATAGGGTGGTGGGTGTTTGGTGTCATTAGATTGCTTGGACAGTAAATTTCAACAGTCAATCATGGGATGGTGGGTGTGTGGGTATCATTACAGTGCTTGGACTCTAAATATCAACAGTCATTCATAGGGTGGTAGGTGTGTGAGTTTTATTACAGAGCTTGGACTGTAAATATCAACAGTCATTCATGGAGTGGTGGGTGTGTGGGTGTCATTACAGAGCTTGGACTGTAAATATCAACAGTCTTTCTTGGGGTGATGGTTGTGTGGGTGTTATTACAGTGCTTTGACTGTAAATATCAACAGATATTCAAAGGGTGGTGGGTGTCATTAGAGTGCATGGACTGTAAATATTGACAGTCATTCATGGGGTGGTGGGTGTTTGGATGTCATTACAGTGCTTGGACTGAAAATATCAACAGTCATTTATGGGGTGGTAGGTGTGTAGGTGTCATTACAGTGCTTGGACTTTAATTATCAACCATCATTATGGGGTTGTGGGTGTGTTGGTGTCATGACAGTGCTTGGAATGTAAATATCAACAGTCATTATAGGGTGGTGGGTGTGTGAGTGTCATTACAGAGTTTGGACTGTAAATATCAACAGTCATTCTTGGGGTGGTGGGTGTGTGGATGTCATTATAATGCTTGGACTGTAAATATCAACAGTTAATCATGGAATGGTGGGTGTGTGAGTGTCATTACAGTGCTTGGACTGTAAATATCAACAGTCTTTCATGGGGTGGTGGGTGTGTGGGTGTCATTACAGTGTTTTGATTGTAATTATCAACAGTCAATCATAGGGTGGTGGGTGTCATTACAGTGCTTGGACTGTAAATATCACAGTCATTTATCGGGTGGTAGGTGTTTGGGTGTCTTTACAGTTCTTGGACTGTAAATATCAACTGTCATTCATAGGATCATGGGTGTATGGGTTTTATTACAGTGTTTTGATTGTAAATATCAACAGTCATTCCTAGGGTGGTGGGTATCATTAGAGTGCTTGGACTGTAAATATCAACAGTCAATCATACGGTAGTGGGTGTGTGGGTGTCATTAGAGTGCTTAGACTGTAAATATCAACAGTCGATCATAGGGTGGTGGGTGGCATTACAGTGATTGGACTGTAAATATTAACAGTCATTCATAGGGTGATGGGTGTGTTGGTGTCATTACAGTGCTTGGACTGTAAATATCAACAGTCATTTATGGGATGGTGTGTGTTTGGGTGTCATTACATTGCTTGGACTGTAAATATCAACAGTCATTCATGGGGTGGTGGGTGTGTGGATGTCATTACAGTACTTGGACTGAAAACATCAACAGTCATTTATGGGGTGGTGGGTGTTAGAGTGTCATTACAGTGCTTGGACTATAAATATCAACCATCATTTAAGGGGTGGTGGGTGATTGGGTGTCATTACAGTGCTTGGACTGTAAATATCAACAGTCATTCATAGGGTGGTCAGTGTGTGGGTGTCATTACAGTGGTTTGATTATAATTATCAACAGTCATCCATAGGGTGGTGGGTGTCATTACAGTGGTTGGACTGTAAATATTAACAGTCATTTATTGGGTGGTGGTTGTGTGGGTGTCATTACAGTGCTTGGACTGTAAATATCAACCATAATTCATGGGTTAATATGTGTTGGGGTGTCATTACAGTGCTTGGACTAAAAATATCAACCATCATTTAAGGGGTGGTGGGTGAGTGGGTGTCATTACAGTGCTTGGACTGTAAATATCAACAGTCAATCATTGGGTGGTGGGTGTGTTGGTGTCATTACAGTGCTTGGACTGTAAATATCAACAGTCATTCATAGGGTGGTGGGTATCATTAGAGTGCTTGGACTGTAAATATCAACAGTCATTCATGGGTTTGTGGGCGTGTGGGTGTCATTACAGTGCTTGGACTGTACATATTAACTATAATTCATGGGGTCGTGGGTGTTGGGGTGTCATTACAGTGCTTTGACTGTAAATTTTAACAGTTATTCATGGGGTGGTGGGTGGCATTACAGTGCTTGGACTGTAAATATCAACAGTCATTCAAAGGGTGATGAGTGTGTGGGTGTCATTACAGTGTTTGGACTGTAAATAACAACAGTCATTTATAGGGTGGTGGGTGTTTGGTGTCATTACATTGCTTAGACTGTAAATAACAACAGTCAATCATGGAGTTTTGGGTGTGTGGGTGTCATTACAGTGCTTGGACTGTAAATATCAACAGTCATTCATAGGGTGGTAGGTGTGTGAGTGTTATTACAGAGCTTGGACTGTAAATATAAACAGTCATTCATGGAGTGGTGGGTGTGTGGGTGTCATTACAGTGCTTGGATTGTAAATATCAACAGTCATTCTTGGGGTGATGGTTATGTGGGTGTTATTACAGTGCTTTGACTGTAAATATCAACAGTCATTCAGAGGGTGGTGGGTGTCATTAGAGTGCTTGGACTGTAAGTATCAACAGTCATATATGGGGTGGTGGGTGTGTGGATGTCATTACAGTGCTTGGACTGAAAACATCAACAGTCAATTATGGGGTGGTGGGTGTGTGGGTGTCATTACAGTGCTTGGACTATAAATATCAACCATCATTTAAGGGGTGGTGGGTGAGTGGGTGTCATTACAGTGCTTGGACTGTAAATAACAACAGTCATTCATAGGGTGGTCGGTGTGTGGATGTCATTACAGTGCTTGGACTGTAAATATCAACAGTCAATCATAGGGTGGTGGGTGTGTGGGTGTCATTACAGTGCTTGGACTGTAAATATCAACAGTCAATCATGGGGTGGTGGGTGTGTTGGTGTCATTACAGTGCTTGGACTGTAAATATCAACAGTCATTCATAGGGTGGTGGGTATCATTAGCGTGCTTGGACTGTAAATATCAACAGTCATTCTTGGGTTTGTGGGTGTGTGGGTGTCATAACAGAGCTTGGACTGTAAATATCAACTATAATTCATGGGGTCGTGGGTGTTGGGGTGTCATTGCAGTGCTTTGACTGTAAATTTTAACAGTCAATAATGGGGTGGTGGGTGGCATTACAGTGCTTGGACTGTAAATATCAACAGTTATTCATAGGGTGATGAGTGTGTGGGTGTCATTACAGTGCTTGGACTGTAAATATCAACAGTCATTTATAGGGTGGTGGGTGTTTGGTGTCATTACATTGCTTGGACTGTAAATATCAACAGTCAATCATGGAGTTTTCGGTGTGTGGGTTTCATTACAGTGCTTGGACTGTAAATATAAACAGTAATTCATAGGGTGGTAGCTGTGTGAGTGTTATTACATAGCTTGGACTGTAAATATCAACAGTCATTCATGGATTGGTGGGTTTTTAGGTGTCATTACAGTGCTTGGATTGTATATATCAACAGTCATTCTTGGGGTGATGGTTGTGTGGGTGTTATTACAGTGCTTTGACTGTAAATATCAACAGTCATTCAGAGGGTGGTGGGTGTCATTAGAGTGCTTGGACTTTAAATATCAACAGTCTTTCATGGGGTGGTTGGTGTGTGGATGTCATTACAGTGCTTGAAATGAAAACATCAACAGTCATTTATGGGGTGGTGGGTGTGTGGGTGTCATTACAGTGCTTGGACTATTAATATCAACCATCATTTAAGGGGTGGTGGGTGAGAGGGTGCCATTACAGTGCTTGGACTGTAAATATCAACAGTCATTCATAGGGTGATGGGTGTGTGGATGGCATTACAGTGCTTGGACTGTATATATCAACAGTCAATCATAGGGTGGTGGGTGTGTGGGTGTCATTACAGTGGTTTGATTGTAATTATCAACAGTCATTCATAGGGTGGTAGGTGTCCTTACAGTGCTTGGACTGTAAATATGAACAGTCATTCATTGGGTGGTGGTTGCGTGGGTGTCATTAGAGTGCTTGGACTGTTAATATCAACCATAATTCATGGGGTGGTGGGTGTGGGGGTGTCATTACAGTGCTTGAACTGTAAATATCAACAGTCAATCATGGGGTGGTGGGTGTGTTGGTGTCATTACAGTGCTTGGACCGTAAATATCAACAGTCGTTCATGGGGTGGTGGGTGTATGGGTGTCATTACAGTGATTTGATTGTAAATATCAACAGTCATTCATAGGGTGGTGGGTATCATTAAAGTGCTTGGACTGTAAATATCAACAGTCATTCATGGGTTTGTGGGTGTGTGGGTGTCATTACAGTGCTTGGACTGTAAATATCAACTATAATTCATGGGGTCGTGGGCGTTGGGGTGTTATTACAGTGCTTTGACTGTAAATATCAACAGTCATTCATGGGGTGGGGGTGGCATTACAGTGCTTGGACTGTAAATATCAACAGTCACTCATAGGGTGATGAGTGTGTGGGTGTCATTACAGTGCTTGGACTGTAAATATCAACAGTCATTTATAGGGTGGTGGGTGTTTGGTGTCATTAGATTGCTTGGACAGTAAATTTCAACAGTCAATCATGGGATGGTGGGTGTGTGGGTATCATTACAGTGCTTGGACTCTAAATATCAACAGTCATTCATAGGGTGGTAGGTGTGTGAGTGTTATTACAGAGCTTGGACTATAAATATCAACAGTCATTCATGGAGTGGTGGGTGTGTGGGTGTCATTACAGAGCTTGGACTGTAAATATCAACAGTCTTTCTTGGGGTGATGGTTGTGTGGGTGTTATTACAGTGCTTTGACTGTAAATATCAACAGTTATTTAAAGGGTGGTTGGTGTCATTAGAGTGCTTGGACTGTAAATATTAACAGTCATTCATTGGGTGGTGGGTGTTTGGATGTCATTACAGTGCTTGGACTGAAAATATCAACAGTCATTTATGTGGTGGTAGGTGTGTGGGTGTCATTACAGTGCTTGGACTTTAATTATTAACCATCATTATGGGGTTGTGAGTGTGTTGGTGTCATGACAGTGCTTGGACTGTAAATATCAACAGTCATTATAGGGTGGTGGGTGTGTGAGTGTCATTACAGAGTTTGGACTGTAAATATCAACAGTCATTCTTGGGGTGGTGGGTGTGTGGATGTCATTATAATGCTTGGACTGTAAATATCAACAGTCATTCATGGGGTGGTGAGTGTGTGGGTGTCATTGCAGATCTTGGACTGTAAATATCAACCATCATTCATTGGGTGGTGTGTGTGTGGGTGTCATTACAGTGCTTAAACTGTGAATATCAACAGTCATTAATGGGGTGGTGAGTGTGTGGGTATTATTACAGTGCTTTGATTGTAAATATCAACAGTCATTCAGAGGGTGGTGGGTGTCATTAGAGTGCTTGGACTGTAAATATCAACAGTCATTCATGGGGTGGTGGGTGTGTGGATGTCATTACAGTGCTTGGACTGAAAACATCAACAGTCATTTATGGGGTGGTGGGTGTTTGGGTGTCATTACAGTGCTTGGACTATAAATATCAACCATCATTTAAAGGGTGGTGGGTGAGTGGGTGTCATTACAGTGCTTGGACTGTAAATATCAGCAGTCATTCATAGGGTGGTCGGTGTGTGGATGTCATTACAGTGCTTGGAGTGTAAATATCAACAGTCAATCATAGGGTGGTGGGTGTGTGGGTGTCATTACAGTGGTTTGATTGTAATTATCAACAGTCATTCATAGGGTGGTAGGTGTCCTTACAGTGCTTGTACTGTAAATATGAACAGTCATTCATTGGGTGGTGGTTGTGTGGGTGTACATTAGAGTGCTTGGACTGTAAATATCAACCATAATTCATGGGGTGGTGAGTGTGGGGGTGTCATTACAGTGCTTGGACTGTAAATATCAACTGTCAATCATGGGGTGGTGGGTGTGTTGGTGTCATTACAGTGCTTGGACTGTAAATATCAACAGTCATTCATGGGGTGGTGGGTGTATGGGTGGCATTACAGTGATTTGATTGTAAATATCAACAGTCATTCATAGGGTGGTGGGTATCATTAGAGTGCTTGGACTGTAAATATCAACAGTTATTCATGGGTTTTTGGGTGTGTGGGTGTCATTACAGTGCTTGGACTGTATATATCAACTATAATTCATGGGGTCGTGGGTGTTGGGGTGTCATTACAGTGCTTTGACTGTAAATATTAACAGTCATTCATGGGGTGGTGGGTGGCATTACAGTGCTTGGACTGTAAATATCAACAGTCATTTATAGGGTGATGAGTGTGTGGGTGTCATTACAGTGCTTGGACTGTAAATATCAACAGTCATTTAGAGGGTGGTGGGTGTTTGGTGTCAATACATTGCTTGGACTGTAAATATCAACAGTCATTCTTAGGGTGATGGTTGTGTGGGTGTTATTACAGTGCTTTGACTGTAAATATCAACAGTTATTCAGAGGGTGGTGAGTGTCATTAGAGTGCTTGGACTGTAAATATTAACAGTCATTTATGGGGTGGTGGGTGTTTGGATGTCATTATAGTCCTTGGACTGAAAATATCAACAGTCATTTATGGGGTGGTGGGAGTGTGGGTGTCATTACAGTGCTTGGACTTTAATTATCAACCATCATTTATGGGGTTGTGGGTGTGTGGGTGTCATGACAGTGCTTGGACTGTAAATATCAACAGTCTTTTATTGGGTGGTGGGTGTGTGGGTGTCATTACAGTGCTTGGACTGTAAATATCAACAGTCATTTATGGTGTGGTTGTTGTGTGGGTGTCTTTACAGTGCTTGGACTGTAAATATCAAACATAATTCATGGAATGGTGGGTGTGGGGGTGTCATTACAGTGCTTGGACTGTAAATATCAACAGTCAATTATGGGGTGGTGGGTGTTTGGGTGTCATTACAGTGCTTGGACTGTAATATATCAACAGTCATTCATAGGATCGTGGGTGTATGGGTGCCATTACAGGGTTTTGATTGTAAATATTAACAGTTATTTATACTGTGATAGGTATCATTAGAGTTCTTGGACTGTAAATATCAACAGTCATTCATTGGGTTGTAGGTGTGTGGGTGTCATTACAGTGCTTGGATTGTAAATATCAACAGTCAATCATGAGGTAGTGGTGTGTGGGTGTCAATAAAGTGCTTAGACTGTAAATATCAACAGTCAATCATAGGGTGGTGGGTGGCATTACAGTGATTGGACTGTAAATATTAACAGTCATTTATAGGGTGATGGGTGTGCGGGTGTCATTACTGTGTTTGGACTGTAAATATCAACAGTCATTTATAGGGTGGTGGGTGTTTGAGTGTCATTACATTGCTTGGACTGTAAATATCAACAGTCATTAATGGGGTGGTGGGTGTATGGGTGTTATTATAGTGCATGGACTGTAAATATCAACTATATTTCATGGGGTTGTCGGTGTGTGGGTGTTATTACAGTGTTTTGTCTGTAAATATCAAGAGTCGTGCATGGGGTGGTGGGTGTGAGGGTGTCACTACAGTGTTCGGACTGTAAATATCAACAGTCATTTATGCGGTGGTGGGTGTGTACGTGTCATTATAGTGCTTGGACTGTAAATATCAACAGTCATTAATCGGGTGGTTGGTGTGTTGGTGTCATTACAGTGCTTGGACTGTAAATATCAAGTCATTAATGGGGTGGTGGGTGTGTGTGTGTCATTATTGCTTGGACTGTAAATATAAACAGTCCTTCATGGGGTGGTGGGTGGCATTACAGTGCTTGGACTGTAAAAATCAACAGTCATTCATGAGGTGATGTGTGTGTGGGTGTCATTACAGTGCTTGGACTGTAAATATCATCAGTCATTTATGGGATAGTGGGTGTTTGTGTGTCATTACATTGCTTGGACTGTAAATATCAACAGTCAATCATGGGGTGGAGGGGTGTCTTAACAGTGCTTGGACTGTAAATATCAACAGTTATTCATAGGGTGGTGGGTGTGTGGGTGTTTTTACAGTGCTTTGACTGTAAATATCAACAGTCATTCAGAGGGTGGTGGGTGTCATTAGAGTACTTGGACTGTAAATATCAACAGTTATTCATGAGGTGGTGGGTGTGTTGGTATCATGAAAGTGCTTGGACTGTAAATATCAACAGTCATTCATAGGGTGGTGGGTGTGTGAATGTCATTACAGTGCTTGGACTGAAAACATCAACAGTCATTTATGCGGTGGTGGGTGTGTGGGTGTCATTACAGTGCTTGGACTATAAATATCAACCATCATTTAAGGGGTGGTGGTTGAGTGGGTGTCATTACAGTGCTTGGACTGTAAATATCAACAGTCATTCATAGGGTGGTCAGTGTGTGGATGTCATTATAGTGCTTGGACTGTAAATATCAACAGTCAATTATAGGGTGGTGGGTGTGTGATTTGTCATTACAGTGGTTTGATTGTAATTATCAACAGTCATTCATAGGGTGGTGGGTGTCATTACAGTGCTTGGACTTTAAATATCAACAGTCATTCATTGGGTGGTGGTTGTGTGGGTGTCATTACAGTGCTTGGACTGTAAATATCAACCATAATTCATGGGGTGGTGGGTCTGGGGTTGTCATTACAGTGCTTGGACTGTAAATATCAACAGTCAATCATGGGGTGGTGGGTGTGTTGGTGTCATTACAGTGCTTGGACTGTAAATATCAACAGTCATTCATCAGGTTGTGGGTATCATTAGAGTGCTTGGACTGTAAATATCAACAGTCATTCAAAGGTTTGTGGGTGGGTTGGTGTCATTACAGTGCTTGGACTGTAAATATCAACTATAATTCATGGGGTCGTGGGTGTTGGGGTGTCATTACAGTGCTTTGACTGTAAATATTATCAGTCATTTATGGGGTGGTGGGTGGCATTACCGTGCTTGGACTGTAAATATCAACAGTCATTCATAGGGTGATGAGTGTGTGGGTGTCATTACAGTGCTTGGAATGTAAATATCAACAGTCATTTATAGGGTGGTGGGTGTTTGGTGTCATTACATTGCTTGGACTGTAAATATCAACAGTCAATCATGGAGTGGTGGGTGTGTGGGTGTCATTACAGTGCTTGGACTGTAAATATCAACAGACATTCATAGGGTGGTAGGTGTGTGAGTGTTATTACAGAGAGTGGACTGTAAATATCAACAGTCATTCATGGAGTGTTGGGTGTGTGGGTCTCATTACAGTGCTTGGACTGTAAATATCAACAGTCATCCTTGGTGTGATGGTTGTGTGGGTGTTATTACAGTGCTTTGACTGTAAATATCAACAGTCATTCAGAGGGTGGTGGGTGTCATTAGAGTGCTTGGACTGTAAATATTAACAGTCATTCATGAGGTGATGGGTGTTTGGATGTCATTACAGTGCTTTGACTGAAAATATCAACAGTCATTTATGGGGTGGTGGGTGTGTGGGTGTCATTACAGTGCTTGGACTTTAAATATCTACCATCATTTATGGGGTTATGGGTGTGTGGGTGTCATTACAGTGCTTGGACTGTAAATATCAACAGTCATTCATAGGGTGGTGGGTGTGTGAGTGTTACTACAGTGCTTTGACTGTAAATATCAACAGTCATTCAAAGGGTGGTGGGTGTCATTAGAGTGCTTAGACTGTAAATATTAACAGTCATTCATGGGGTGGTGGGTGTTTGGATGTCATTACAGTGCTTGGACTGAAAATATCAACAGTCATTTATGGGGTTGTGGTTGTGTGGGTGTCATTACAGTGCTTGGACTGTAAATATCAACAGTCATTCATAGGGTTGTGGGTGTGTGAGTGTCATTACAGAGCTTGGACTGTATATATCAACAGTCCTTCATGGGGTGGTGTGTGTGTGGATGTCATTATAGTGCTTTGACGGTAAATATCAACAGTCAATCATGGGGTGGTGGGTGTGTGGGTGTCATTACAGTGCTTGGACTGTAAATATCAACAGTCTTTCATGGGGTGGTGGGTGTGTGGGTGTCATTACAGTGTTTTGATTGTAATTATCAACAGTCAATCATAGGGTGGTGGGTGTCATTACAGTGTTTGGACTGTAAATATTGTTACGTCCTCAGCCCCGGGTAGACTGAGGCACGTAATCAGATATATAATTGGGAGGAAGAGTGGCCAATCAAACACAAAGCTTTAAGATCATAAAGCTTTATTATCTCTTCTTTATGTCTTGTTCTATTATTGAGCTTCTCCCCCTACAATATATTCCTAAACTATATACCATAATATAGGGGTAACCTGGAACTACCCTAGGAATATAACAACATACAATATTCACATCTTTACATAATAGAGCAGATGTAGGGGTAACCTGGAACTACCCTAGGAATGTAACAATATACAATATTCACATCTTCACATAATAGTGAAGATGTTTACACTACTAAAACATAATGACGATGTGACATAAGCTTAAGCTTTCCCCTGTATGGGTAGTGAAGATATGTCACACCGTAACACCCCCTTTGCAATTTTAGATGTGAGTTCTCCCTTAGGAGGACTCACATCTACATCTTTATAATGCAGGGCGGATATTTTATCACTTTCTATTGTATATCCTTTTCCCACAATTCCCCATCACCTTCATAATCGCCATTATCATCATCATCATCATCATCATCATAATATTCATAATCTTCATCATCTTCATCATCACTTTCTTCTTCAACTTCACCATCTTCTTCTTCAACTTTATTTCCTTCTTCAACTTCTTCATTTTCTTCTTCTACTTTATCATTTTCTTCTTCTACTTCATCATCATTTTCTTCTACTTCATCATTTCTATTTTCATCCAACAAGCGCTCCTCGAGCCTGCTGCAGTCCCTCAATAGTTTACTGATGAGCTGGAATGTTTCCTTGTATTGGGGGTTGCTCATTGTTTTGGGTTCAGTTTTCCATAACTTGTGGTGAAGCACAACCATCTGGTGGTTTAGTTTGCCTAGCTGTTCTTCGATTTCGGGCTCAATGTTTTTGTCTATGGCTTTGTTGGCACTCCTTGACACGTGATGAGCTGATTTCCTTGTCTTCTTGTGAACTGGTTTCTTGGAGTTCTTTTTCTTCTTCTTGCCGTCGTCATTCCCTTCACTGTCCTGGTGGCCTTCTTCCTCCTTTTCATTGCTCTTCTCCTCCTTCTCCTCCTCTTCAACCTTTTCAACCTTCTTTCTTTCCTTTTCCTTTTTAACACTTTCTGTAGCTCCATCAGTCTTGTCCTCGGATGACTCAACCTTTGCAGTCTCTTCAATTGCTTCTGTTGGTGATGTTTCTTCCCTGGGTGATGTTTCTTCCTTGGTTGAAGTTTCCTTAGCCTTCTTCTTCCCTTTGGATTTAGCATCTTCCTCGTTATCGATGTCTTCCTCACACTCTTCCTCCACATCGTATTCTTCTAATTCTTCTTCACTTATTTCTTCCACATTGTTTTCAGTGGTTTCTTCCTCAGTGTTGTTTTCAGCAGTTTCTTCATCAATGTTTTCAGCAATTTCTTCTTCAGTGTTTTCAGCAGTTTCTTCCTCTGCTTCTTTTTCCTCTGACACAAGGAGGTTCACTTTATTTTCAGCTGGGCCTCTATTTCTGGCCTCCAGCTTTTTTAACTCAAGCTCCAATTGAGCTGTCTCCTCCTTCTCTTTCTTCAGGAGGCCCCGCAGGAGCTTCATTTCCTGCTCGTACTCCATACCTTTCGTTAGGAAGAGTGGCCAATCAAACACAAAGCTTTAAGATCATAAAGCTTTATTATCTCTTCTTTATGTCTTGTTCTATTATTGAGCTTCCCCCCCTACAACATATTCCTAAACTATATACCATAATATAGGGGTAACCTGGAACTACCCTTGGAATATAACAACATACAATATTCACATCTTCACATAATAGTAAAGATGTTTACACTACTAAAACATAATGACGATGTGACATAAGCTTAAGCTTTCCCCTGTATGGGTAGTGAAGATATGTCACACCGTAACAATATCAACAGTCATTTATAGGGTGGTGGTTGTGTGGGTGTCTTTACAGTGCTTGGACTGTAAATATCAAACATAATTCATGGGATGGTGGGTTAGGGGGTGTCATTACAGTGCTTGGACTGTAGATATCAACAGTCAATCATGGGGTGGTGGGTGTGTGGGTGTCATTACAGTGTTTTGATTGTAAATATCAACAGTCATTCATAGGGTGGTGGGTATCATTAGAGTGCTTGGACTGTAAATATCAACAGTCATTCATGGGGTTGTGGGTGTGTGGGTGTCATTACAGTGCTTGGACTGTAAATATCAACAGTCAATCATGAGGTAGTGGGTGTGTTGGTGTCATTAGAGTGCTTAGACTGTAAATATCAACAGTCAATTATAGGGTGGTGGGTGGCATTACAGTGATTGGACTGTAAATATCAACAGTCATTCATAGGGTGATAGGTGTGTGGGTATCATTACAATGTTTGGACTGTAAATATCAACAGTCATTTATAGAGTGGTGGGTGTTTAAATGTCATTACATTGCTTGGACTGTAAATATTAACAGTCAATCATGAGGTAGTGGGTGTGTGGGTGTCATTAGAGTGCTTAGACTGTAAATATCAACAGCAATTCATAGATTGGTGGGTGTCATTTGAGTGCTTGGATTGTAAATATCAACAGTCATTAATAAGTTGGTGAGTGTATGGGTGTCATTATAGTGCATGGACTGTAAATATCAACCATATTTCATGGGGTTGTGGGTGTCATTACAGTGCTTTGTCTGTAAATATCAAGAGTCATTCATGGGGGTGGTGGGTGTGAGGGTGTCATTACAGTGTTCGGACTAAATATCAACAGTCATTCATGGGGTGGTGGGTGTGTAGGTGTCATTATAGTGCTTGGACTGTAAATACCAACAGTCATTCATGGGGTGGTTGGTGTGTGGGTGTCAATACAGTGCTTGGACTGTAAATATCAAGTCATTAATGGGGTGGTGGGTGTGTGTGTGTCATTATTGCTTGGACTGTAAATATCAACAGTCATTCATGGGGGGGGGGGGTGGCATTACAGTGCTTAGACTGTAAATATAACAGTCATTCATGAGGTGATGGGTGTGTGGGTGTCATTACAGTGCTTGGACTGTAAATATCAACAGTCATTTATGGGGTGGTGGGTGTTTGGGTGTCATTACATTGCTTGGACTGTAAATATCAACATTTAATCATGGGGTGGTGGGTGTCATTACAGTGCTTGGACTGTAAATATCAACAGTCATTCATATGGTGGTGGGTGTGTGGGTGTTATTACAATGCTTTGACTGTAAATATCAACAGTAATTCAGAGGGTGGTGGGTGATATTAGAGTGCTTGGACTGTAAATATTAACAGCTATTCATGGCGTGATGGGTATGTGGGTATCATAAAAGTGCTTGAACCGTAAATATCAACAGTCATTCATGGGGTGGTGATGTGTGGGAGTCATTGCAGTTCTTGGACTGTAAATATCAACCATCATTCATTTGGTGGTGTGTGTGTGGGTGTCATTACAGTGCTTGGACTGTGAATATCAAGAGTCATTCATGGGGTGGTGAGTGTGTGGGTATTATTACAGTGCTTTGACTGTAAATATCAACAGTCATTCAGAGGGTGATGGGTGTCATTAGAGTGCTTGGACTGTAAATATTAACAGTCATTCATGGGGTGTTGGGTGTGTGGATGTCATTACAGTGCTTGAACTAATAATATCAACAGTCATTTATAGGGTGGTGGGTGTTTGGATGTCATTACATTGCTTGGACTGTAAATATCAACAGTCAATCATGGGGTGGTGGGTGTGTGGGTGTCATTACAGTGCTTGGACTGTAAATATTAACAGTCATTCATAGGGTGGTGGGTGTGTGTGTTATTACAGAGCTTGGACTGTAAATATCAACAGTCATTTATGGGGTGGTTGGTGTGTGGGAGTCATTACATTACTTGGACTATAAATATCAACCGTCATTTATGGGGTGGTGGGTGTGTGGGAGTCATTACAGTGCTTGGACTATAAATATCAACCATCATTTATGGGGTAGTGGGTGAGTGGGTTTTCATTACAGTGCTTGGACTATAAATATCAACAGTCATTCATAGGGTGGTGGATGTGTGAGTGTCATTACAGAGCTTGGACTGTAAATATTAATAGTCATTCATGGGGTGGTGGGTGTGTGGATGTCATTACAGTGCTTGTACTGTAAATATCAACAGTCAATCATAGGGTGGTAGGTGTGTGGGCATTATTACAGTGCTTGGACAGTAAATATCAACAGTCATTCATGGGGTGGTGAGTGTGTGGGTATTATTACAGTGCTTTGACTGTAAATATCAACAGTCATTCAAAGGGTGATGGGTGTCATTAGAGTGCTTGGACTGTAAATATTAACAGTCATTCATGGGGTGTTGGGTGTGTGGATGTCATTACAGTGCTTGAACTAATAATATCAACAGTCATTTATAGGGTGGTGGGTGTTTGGATGTCATTACACTGCTTGGACTGTAAATATCAACAGTCAATCATGGGGTGGTTGGTGTGTGGGTGTCATTACATTACTTGGACTATAAATATCAACCGTCATTTAAGGGGTGGTGGGTGTGTGGGAGTCATTACAGTGCTTGGACTATAAATATCAACCATCATTTATGGGGTAGTGGGTGAGTGGGTTTTCATTACAGTGCTTGGACTATAAATATCAACAGTCATTCATAGGGTGGTGGATGTGTGAGTGTCATTACAGAGCTTGGACTGTAAATATTAATAGTCATTCATGGGGTGGTGGGTTTGTGGATGTCATTACAGTGCTTGTACTGTAAATATCAACAGTCAATCATAGGGTGGTAGGTGTGTGGGCATCATTACAGTGCTTGGACTGTAAATATCAACAGTCATTCATGGTGTGGAGGGTGTGTGGGTGTCATTACAGTGTTTTGATTGTAATTATCAACAGTCATTCATGGGGTGGTGGGTGTCATTACAGTGCTTGGACTGTAAATATCAACAGTCATTTATGGGGTGGTGGGTGTGTGGATGTCATTACAGTGCTTGGACTGTAAATATCAACCATAATTCATGGGGTGGTGGGTGTGGGGGTGTCATTGCTGTGCTTGGACTGTAAATATCAACTGTCAATCATGGGGTGGTGGGTGTGTGGGGGTCATTACAGTGTTTGGACCTTTAAATATCAAGTCATGTATATGGTGGTGGGTGTATGGGTGTCATTACAGTGATTTGATTGTAAATATCAGCAGTCATTCATAGGGTGGTGGTTATCATTACAGTGCTTGGACTGTAAATATCAACAGTCATTCATGGGGTTGTGGGTGTTTGGGTGTCATTACAGTGCTTGGACTGTAAATATCAACATTTAATCATGGGGTGGTGGGTGTCATTACAGTGCTTGGACTGTAAATATCAACAGTCATTCATATGGTGGTGGGTGTGTGGGTGTTATTACAATGCTTTGACTGTAAATATCAACAGTCATTCAGAGGGTGGTGGGTGATATTAGAGTGCTTGGACTGTAAATATTAACAGCTATTCATGGCGTGATGTGTATGTGGGTATCATAAAAGTGCTTGAACCGTAAATATCAACAGTCATTCATGGGGTGGTGATGTGTGGGAGTCATTGCAGTTCTTGGACTGTAAATATCAACCATCATTCATTTGGTGGTGTGTGTGTGGGTGTCATTGCAGTGCTTGGACTGTGAATATCAACAGTCATTCATGGGGTGGTGAGTGTGTGGGTATTATTACAGTGCTTTGACTGTAAATATCAACAGTCATTCAGAGGGTGATGGGTGTCATTAGAGTGCTTGGACTGTAAATATTAACAGTCATTCATGGGGTGTTGGGTGTGTGGATGTCATTACAGTGCTTGAACTAATAATATCAACAGTCATTTATAGGGTGGTGGGTGTTTGGATGTCATTACATTGCTTGGACTGTAAATATCAACAGTCAATCATGGGGTGGTGGGTGTGTGGGTGTCATTACAGTGCTTGGACTGTAAATATTAACAGTCATTCATAGGGTGGTGGGTGTGTGTGTTATTACAGAGCTTGGACTGTAAATATCAAGAGTCATTTATGGGGTGGTTGGTGTGTGGGTGTCATTACATTACTTGGACTATAAATATCAACCGTCATTTATGGGGTGGTGGGTGTGTGGGAGTCATTACAGTGCTTGAACTATAAATATCAACCATCATTTATGGGGTAGTGGGTGAGTGGGTTTTCATTACAGTGCTTGGACTATAAATATCAACAGTCATTCATAGGGTGGTGGATGTGTGAGTGTCATTACAGAGCTTGGACTGTAAATATTAATAGTCATTCATGGGGTGGTGGGTGTGTGGATGTCATTACAGTGCTTGTACTGTAAATATCAACAGTCAATCATAGAGTGGTAGGTGTGTGGGCATCATTACAGTGCTTGGACAGTAAATATCAACAGTCATTCATGGGGTGGTGAGTGTGTGGGTATTATTACAGTGCTTTGACTGTAAATATCAACAGTCATTCAAAGGGTGATGGGTGTCATTAGAGTGCTTGGACTGTAAATATTAACAGTCATTCATGGGGTGTTGGGTGTGTGGATGTCATTACAGTGCTTGAACTAATAATATCAACAGTCATTTATAGGGTGGTGGGTGTTTGGATGTCATTACATTGCTTGGACTGTAAATATCAACAGTCAATCATGGGGTGGTTGGTGTGTGGGTGTCATTACATTACTTGGACTATAAATATCAACCATCATTTATGGGGTGGTGGGTGTGTGGGAGTCATTACAGTGCTTGGACTATAAATATCAACCATCATTTATGGGGTAGTGGGTGAGTGGGTTTTCATTACAGTGCTTGGACTATAAATATCAACAGTCATTCATAGGGTGGTGGATGTGTGAGTGTCATTACAGAGCTTGGACTGTAAATATTAATAGTCATTCATGGGGTGGTGGGTTTGTGGATGTCATTACAGTGCTTGTACTGTAAATATCAACAGTCAATCATAGGGTGGTAGGTGTGTGGGCATCATTACAGTGCTTGGACTGTAAATATCAACAGTCATTCATGGTGTGGTGGGTGTGTGGGTGTCATTACAGTGTTTTGATTGTAATTATCAACAATCATTCATGGGGTGGTGGGTGTCATTACAGTGCTTGGACTGTAAATATCAACAGTCATTTATGGGGTGGTGGGTGTTTGGATGTCATTACAGTGCTTGGACTGTAAATATCAACCATAATTCATGGGGTGGTGGGTGTGGGGGTGTCATTGCTGTGCTTGGACTGTAAATATCAACTGTCAATCATGGGGTGGTGGGTGTGTGGGGGCCATTACAGTGCTTGGACCTTTAAATATCAAGTCATGTATATGGTGGTGGGTGTATGGGTGTCATTACAGTGATTTGATTGTAAATATCAACAGTCATTCATAGGGTGGTGGGTATCATTACAGTGCTTGGACTGTAAATATCAACAGTCATTCATGGGGTTGTGGGTGTTTGGGTGTCATTACAGTGCTTGGACTGTAAATATCAACATTTAATCATGGGGTGGTGGGTGTCATTACAGTGCTTGGACTGTAAATATCAACAGTCATTCATATGGTGGTGGGTGTGTGGGTGTTATTACAATGCTTTGACTGTAAATATCAACAGTCATTCAGAGGGTGGTGGGTGATATTAGAGTGCTTGGACTGTAAATATTAACAGCTATTCATGGCGTGATGTGTATGTGGGTATCATAAAAGTGCTTGAACCGTAAATATCAACAGTCATTCATGGGGTGGTGATGTGTGGGAGTCATTGCAGTTCTTGGACTGTAAATATCAACCATCATTCATTTGGTGGTGTGTGTGTGGGTGTCATTGCAGTGCTTGGACTGTGAATATCAACAGTCATTCATGGGGTGGTGAGTGTGTGGGTATTATTACAGTGCTTTGACTGTAAATATCAACAGTCATTCAGAGGGTGATGGGTGTCATTAGAGTGCTTGGACTGTAAATATTAACAGTCATTCATGGGGTGTTGGGTGTGTGGATGTCATTACAGTGCTTGAACTAATAATATCAACAGTCATTTATAGGGTGGTGGGTGTTTGGATGTCATTACATTGCTTGGACTGTAAATATCAACAGTCAATCATGGGGTGGTGGGTGTGTGGGTGTCATTACAGTGCTTGGACTGTAAATATTAACAGTCATTCATAGGGTGGTGGGTGTGTGTGTTATTACAGAGCTTGGACTGTAAATATCAAGAGTCATTTATGGGGTGGTTGGTGTGTGGGTGTCATTACATTACTTGGACTATAAATATCAACCGTCATTTATGGGGTGGTGGGTGTGTGGGAGTCATTACAGTGCTTGGACTATAAATATCAACCATCATTTATGGGGTAGTGGGTGAGTGGGTTTTCATTACAGTGCTTGGACTATAAATATCAACAGTCATTCATAGGGTGGTGGATGTGTGAGTGTCATTACAGAGCTTGGACTGTAAATATTAATAGTCATTCATGGGGTGGTGGGTGTGTGGATGTCATTACAGTGCTTGTACTGTAAATATCAACAGTCAATCATAGGGTGGTAGGTGTGTGGGCATCATTACAGTGCTTGGACAGTAAATATCAACAGTCATTCATGGGGTGGTGAGTGTGTGGGTATTATTACAGTGCTTTGACTGTAAATATCAACAGTCATTCAAAGGGTGATGGGTGTCATTAGAGTGCTTGGACTGTAAATATTAACAGTCATTCATGGGGTGTTGGGTGTGTGGATGTCATTACAGTGCTTGAACTAATAATATCAACAGTCATTTATAGGGTGGTGGGTGTTTGGATGTCATTACATTGCTTGGACTGTAAATATCAACAGTCAATCATGGGGTGGTTGGTGTGTGGGTGTCATTACATTACTTGGACTATAAATATCAACCGTCATTTATGGGGTGGTGGGTGTGTGGGAGTCATTACAGTGCTTGGACTATAAATATCAACCATCATTTATGGGGTAGTGGGTGAGTGGGTTTTCATTACAGTGCTTGGACTATAAATATCAACAGTCATTCATAGGGTGGTGGATGTGTGAGTGTCATTACAGAGCTTGGACTGTAAATATTAATAGTCATTCATGGGGTGGTGGGTTTGTGGATGTCATTACAGTGCTTGTACTGTAAATATCAACAGTCAATCATAGGGTGGTAGGTGTGTGGGCATCATTACAGTGCTTGGACTGTAAATATCAACAGTCATTCATGGTGTGGTGGGTGTGTGGGTGTCATTACAGTGTTTTGATTGTAATTATCAACAATCATTCATGGGGTGGTGGGTGTCATTACAGTGCTTGGACTGTAAATATCAACAGTCATTTATGGGGTGGTGGGTGTTTGGATGTCATTACAGTGCTTGGACTGTAAATATCAACCATAATTCATGGGGTGGTGGGTGTGGGGGTGTCATTGCTGTGCTTGGACTGTAAATATCAACTGTCAATCATGGGGTGGTGGGTGTGTGGGGGCCATTACAGTGCTTGGACCTTTAAATATCAAGTCATGTATATGGTGGTGGGTGTATGGGTGTCATTACAGTGATTTGATTGTAAATATCAACAGTCATTCATAGGGTGGTGGGTATCATTACAGTGCTTGGACTGTAAATATCAACAGTCATTCATGGGGTTGTGGGTGTTTGGGTGTCATTACAGTGCTTGGACTGTAAATATCAACTATAATTCATGGGGTCGTGGGTGTTGGAGTGTCATTACAGTGCTTTTACTGTAAATATCAACAGTCATTCATGGGGTGGTGGGTGGCATTACAGTGCTTGGACTGTATATATCAAGAGTCATTCATAGGGTGATGGGTGTGTGGGTGTCATTACAGTGCTTGGACTGCAAATATCAACAGTCATTTATAGGGTGTTGGGTGTTCGGGTGTCATTACATTGCTTGGACTGTAAATATCAACAGTCAATTATGGAGTGATGGGTGTGTGGGTGTCATTACAGTGCTTGGACTGTAAATATCAAGAGTCATTCATAGGGTTGTAGGTGTGTGTGTTATTACAGAGCATGGACTGTAATAATCAACAGTCATTCATGTAGTGGTAGATGTGTGGGTGTCATTACCGAGTTTTGATTGTAATTATCAACAGTCATTCATAGGGTGGTGGGTATCATTAGAGTGCTTGGACTGTAAATATCAATAGTCATTCATGGGGTTATGGGTGTGTGGGTATCATTACAGAGCTTGGACTGTAAATATCAACTATAATTCATGGGATCGTGGGTGTTGGGGTGTCATTACAGTGCTTTGACTGTAAATATTAACAGTCATTTATGTGGTGGTGGGTGTGAGGGTGTCATTACAGTGCTTGGACTGTAAATATCAACAGTCATTCATGAGGTGATGGGTGTGTGGGTGTCATTATAGTGCTTGGACTGTAAATATCAACAGTCATTCATGTGGTGGTGGGTTTGTGGATGTCATTGCAGTGCTTGGACTGTAAATATCAAGTCATTTATGTGGTGGTGGGTGTATGTGTGTCATTATTGCTTTGACTGTAAATATCAACAGTCATTCATGGGGTGGTGGGTGTGTGGGTGGCATTACAGTGCTTGGACTGTATATATCAAGAGTCATTCATAGGGTGATGGGTGTGTGGGTGTCATTACAGTGCTTGTACTGTAAATATCAACAGTCATATATAGGGTGGTGGGTGTTTGGGTGTCATTACATTGCTTGGACTGTAAATATCAATAGTCAATCATGGGGTGGTGGGTGTGTGGGTGTCATTACAGTGCTGGGAATGTAAATATCAACAGTCATTCATAGGGTGATGGGTGTGTGGGTGTCATTACAGTGCTTGGACTGTAAATATCAACAGTCATTTATAGGGTGGTGGGTGTTTGAATGTCATTACAATGCTTGGACTGTAAATATCAACAGTCAATCATAGGGTGGTGTTTGTGTGGGTGTCATTACAGTGCTTGGACTGTAAATATTAACAGTCATTCATGGGGTTGTGGGTGTTTGGGTGTCATTACAGTGCTTGGACTGTAAATATACACTATAATTCATGGGGTCGTGGGTGTTGGAGTGTCATTACAGTGCTTTTACTGTAAATATCAACAGTCATTCATGGGGTGGTGGGTGGCATTACAGTGCTTGGACTGTATATATCAAGAGTCATTCATAGGGTGATGGGTGTGTGGGTGTCATTACAGTGCTTGGACTGTAAATATCAACAGTCATTTATAGGGTGTTGGGTGTTCGGGTGTCATTACATTGCTTGGACTGTAAATATCAACAGTCAATTATGGGGTGATGGGTGTGTGGGTGTCATTACAGTGCTTGGACTGTAAATATCAAGAGTCATTCATAGGGTTGTAGGTGTGTGTGTTATTACAGAGCATGGACTGTAATAATCAACAGTCATTCATGGAGTGGTAGATGTGTGGGTGTCATTACAGTGCTTGGACTGTAAATATCAACAGTCATTCTTGAGGTGATGGTTGTGTGAGTGTTATTACAGTGCTTTGACTGTAAATATCAACAGTCATATAGAGGGTGGTGGGTGTCATTAGAGTGCTTGAACTGTAAATATTAACAGTCATTCATTGGGTTGTGGGTGTGTGGATGTCATTACAGTGCTTGGACTGAAAATATCAACAGTCATTTATGGGGTGGTGGGTGTGTGGGTGTCATTACAGTGCTCGGACTATAATTATCAAAAGTCATTTATGGGGTGGTGGGTGTGTGGGTGTCATTACATTGCTTGAACTGTAAATATCAATAGTCATTCATGGGGTGGTGGGTGTGTGGGTGTCATTACCGAGTTTTGATTGTAATTATCAACAGTCATTCATAGGGTGGTGGGTATCATTAGAGTGCTTGGACTGTAAATATCAATAGTCATTCATGGGGTTATGGGTGTGTGGGTATCATTACAGAGCTTGGACTGTAAATATCAACTATAATTCATGGGATCGTGGGTGTTGGGGTGTCATTACAGTGCTTTGACTCTAAATATCCACAGTCATTTATGTGGTGGTGGGTGTGAGGGTGTCATTACAGTGTTTGGACTGTAAATATCAACAGTCATTCATGAGGTGATGGGTGTGTGGGTGTCATTATAGTGCTTGGACTGTAAATATCAACAGTCATTCATGTGGTAGTGGGTTTGTGGGTGTCATTGCAGTGCTTGGACTGTAAATATCAAGTCATTTATGTGGTGGTGGGTGTATGTGTGTCATTATTGCTTTGACTGTAAATATCAACAGTCATTTATGGGGTGGTGGGTGTGTGGGTGGCATTACAGTGCTTGGACTGTATATATCAAGAGTCATTCATAGGGTGATGGGTGTGTGGGTGTCATTACAGTGCTTGTACTGTAAATATCAACAGTCATTTATAGGGTGGTGGGTGTTTGGGTGTCATTACATTGCTTGGACTGTAAATATCAACAGTCAATCATGGAGTGGTGGGTGTGTGGGTGTCATTACAGTGCTGGGAATGTAAATATCAACAGTCATTCATAGGGTGATGGGTGTGTGGGTGTCATTACAGTGCTTGGACTGTAAATATCAACAGTCATTTATAGGGTGGTGGGTGTTTGAATGTCATTACATTGCTTGGACTGTAAATATCAACAGTCAATTATAGGGTGGTGTTTGTGTGGGTGTCATTACAGTGCTTGGACTGTAAATATTAACAATCATTCATGGGGTTGTGGGTGTTTGGGTGTCATTACAGTGCTTGGACTGTAAATATCAACTATAATTTATGGGGTCGTGGGTGTTGGAGTGTCATTACAGTGCTTTTACTGTAAATATCAACAGTCATTCATGGGGTGGTGGGTGGCATTACAGTGCTTGGACTGTATATATCAAGAGTCATTCATAGGGTGATGGGTGTGTGGGTGTCATTACAGTGCTTGGACTGTAAATATCAACAGTCATTTATAGGGTGTTGGGTGTTCGGGTGTCATTACATTGCTTGGACTGTAAATATCAACAGTCAATTATGGGGTGATGGGTGTGTGGGTGTCATTACAGTGCTTGGACTGTAAATATCAAGAGTCATTCATAGGGTTGTAGGTGTGTGTGTTATTACAGAGCATGGACTGTAATAATCAACAGTCATGGAGTGGTAGATGTGTGGGTGTCATTACAGTGCTTGGACTGTAAATATCAACAGTCATTCTTGAGGTGATGGTTGTGTGAGTGTTATTACAGTGCTTTGACTGTAAATATCAACAGTCATATAGAGGGTGGTGGGTGTCATTAGAGTGCTTGGACTGTAAATATTAACAGTCATTCATTGGGTTGTGGGTGTGTGGATGTCATTACAGTGCTTGGACTGAAAATATCAACAGTCATTTATGGGGTGGTGGGTGTGTGGGTGTCATTACAGTGCTCGGACTATAATTATCAACCGTCATTTATGGGGTGGTGGGTGTGTGGGTGTCATTACATTGCTTGAACTGTAAATATCAATAGTCATTCATGGGGTGGTGGGTGTGTGGGTGTCATTACCGAGTTTTGATTGTAATTATCAACAGTCATTCATAGGGTGGTGGGTATCATTAGAGTGCTTGGACTGTAAATATCAATAGTCATTCATGGGGTTATGGGTGTGTGGGTATCATTACAGAGCTTGGACTGTAAATATCAACTATAATTCATGGGATCGTTGGTGTTGGGGTGTCATTACAGTGCTTTGACTGTAAATATCCACAGTCATTTATGTGGTGGTGGGTGTGAGGGTGTCATTACAGTGCTTGGACTGTAAATATCAACAGTCATTCATGAGGTGATGGGTGTGTGGGTGTCATTATAGTGCTTGGACTGTAAATATCAACAGTCATTTATGTGGTGGTGGGTTTGTGGGTGTCATTGCAGTGCTTGGACTGTAAATATCAAGTCATTTATGTGGTGGTGGGTGTGTGTGTGTCATTATTGCTTTGACTGTAAATATCAACAGTCATTCATGGGGTGGTGGGTGTGTGGGTGGCATTACAGTGCTTGGACTGTATATATCAAGAGTCATTCATAGGGTGATGGGTGTGTGGGTGTCATTACAGTGCTTGTACTGTAAATATTAACAGTCATTTATAGGGTGGTGGGTGTTTGGGTGTCATTACATTGCTTGGACTGTAAATATCAACAGTCAATCATGGGGTGGTGGGTGTGTGGGTGTCATGACAGTGCTGGGAATGTAAATATTAACAGTCATTCATAGGGTGGTGGGTGTTTGAATGTCATTACATTGCTTGGACTGTAAATATCAACAGTCAATCATGGGGTGGTGGGTGTGTGGGTGTCATTACAGTGCTTGGACTTTAAATATTAACAGTCATTTATAGGGTGGTGGGTGTGTGAGTGTTATTACAGAGCTTGGACTGTAAATATCAACTGTCATTTATGGGGTGGTGGGTGTGTGGGAGTCATTACAGTGCTTGGACTGTAAATATCAACAGACATTCATAGGGTGGTGGGTGTGTGAGTGTCATTACAGAGCTTGGACTGTAAATATCTACAGTCATTCATAAGGTGGTGGGTGTCATTAGAGTGCTTGGACAGTAAATTTCAACAGTTATTCATGGGGTGGTAGGTGTGTGGGTGTCCTTACAGTTCTTGGACTGTAAATATCAACCATAATTCATGGAGTGGTGGGTGTGGGGGTGTCATTACAGTGCTTGGACTGTAAATATCAAGTCATTCATGGGGTGGTGTGTGTGTATGTTATTAGTGCATGGACTATAAATATCAACAGTCATTCATGGGTTGATGGGTGTGTGGGTGTCATTACAGTGCTTGGACTATAAATATCAACAATCAATCATGGGATGGTGGGGGTCGGGGTGTCATTACAGAGCTTGGACTGTAAATATCAACAGTTATTCATGGGGTGGTGGGTGTGTGGGTATCATGAAAGTGTTTGGACTGTAAATATCAACAGTCATTCATGGGGTGGTGAGTGTGTTGGTGTCATTGCAGTTCTTAAACTGTAAATATCAACCATCATTCATTGGGTGGTGGGTGTGTGGTTGTCATTACAGTGCTTGGACTGTGAATATCAACAGTCATTTATGGTTTGGTGAGTGTGTGGGTGTTATTACAGTGCTTTGACTGTAAATATCAACAGTCATTCAGAGGGTGTTGGGTTTCATTAGAGTGCTTGGACTGTAAATATTAACAGTCATTCATGGGATGGTTGGTGTGTGGATGTCATTACAATGCTTGGACTGAAAATATCAACAGTCATTTATGGGTTGGTGGGTGTGTCAGTGTCATTACAGTGCTTGGACTATAAATATCAACCATCATTTATGGGGTGGTGGGTGTGTAAGTGTCATTACTGTTACGAACACTAGATTACTCAGAAACTGTTAGGCACTGTTTCTAGGGATATGGTTAGTAATCCAGTCTCAAACAATTAAAAAATGAATGGATAGTTTGTTATCCGGCCAGTAATTGAGGTTTTGGTTCAAAGGTACCAACTGGCATTAAACATATTTGTATTTAGATTTGATGTGATGATTGGTAGTCTCCAGTATGTGCTTATATTCTGGTATACTAGACTTAAGAGTCAAAACCTCATAGGTGATAGTTGGGAATGTAATAAGAATGCTAGGGAAATTTCTAAATTATAATTAACACATCAGAAATACTATAACAACATAAATGTACATAAATAATCCACACCAAGACTTAATACTACACTTAATACTAAATTAAACCTAAACACCAAAATTTGTATAAAGAATGGGAACCCTCAGTACAAGACTTAAAATTAACACATAATACTGTACTGTACTCAGAAGAAAAGATGTGCAGAACACCAGATTTATGGAAGCACCAAGATCAGCCCTAGGCACAAGCTGAGTGGTGGAGAGGTTAAACCCAATGACGAGGGAAGTTGAGTAGAGACTGACTTTTCAAGGACTGAACCTCCATATATATAGGGTAGATTTGGTGTTTCGGGATAGCTCAATGAGGGGTCAAATTAACTTCTACGAACCTTCAGAACCTGGCGATTTTCCAGTTGTTCCCTTGTTCGAGGAGGGGAACCTGGCCATTCCCCAGTGGCTGTCACAACTCTCCTCGGAAGTCCAGCGTCGGAAGAAGCTGGACAGGATATCGCAGGCACTGGAGGAAGGTTGGTGTCCCATCCTCTGGACAAGGTGTCAGCTATGATGTTGTCTTCTCCTTTTATATGGACCATCTTGAAGTTGAAAGACTGAAGAGCAAGGGCCCACCTGAGGATACGTTGATTGGTGAGCTTCGCCCTCTCGATAAAGATAAGAGGGTTGTGATCGCTGTAGACCAGAGTTTGATGACCAGGGTAACTCAGATAGCACCCGAACTGTTTGAAGGAGGAAACCAGGGCCAAAGCTTCCTTCTCCACTGTTGAGTATGCACGTTGATATGGTAGGAGTTTGGTAGAATAGTAACATACGGGATGAAGAGCCTTTGAGATGTCATTGTGTTGAAGTAATACAGCTCCTACCCCTTCTCCTGATGCGTCCACTTGGAGAATAAAAGGTTGTGAATAGTCCGGGGACTGGAGAACAGGATCATTCGAGAGAAGCTGCTTCAAAGCGTCGAAGGAAACTTGACAGTTAGGAGTCCAGTTGAACTTTTTCTTTAGACTAGTGAGGGCTGTTAGGGGGGCGGCTATAGAGGCGAAGTTTCTGCAGAATCGCCTATAGTACCCTGCCATCCCCAAGAACCGTTGTAAAGACTTGCGGTTATGAGGAGCAGGGAAGTTGAGAATGGCCTCCACATTTGCTGTCTTAGGACGACACTTCCCTTGACCCACAACATGTCCTAGGTAGGTCACCGTAGCCTTCCCAAAAGAGGACTTGGAGAGATTGGCGACGAACCCTGTGGCGGCTAAGCGATTAAAGAAGATGTCTAGGTCACCGATGTGTTCTTCCCATGTGTTAGCTACAAGAAGAAGATCATCGAGATAAGCATAAGTATTATATTCAAGCCTGAGATGGTGTGATTTACAGCACGCTGAAACGTGGCTGGGACATTACAAAGTCCAAAAGGGAGTACTAAATAGTTAAACAAACCAAATGGGGTAATGAAAGAAGAAATGTATTGTGCTCTCTCAGTTAGCTTGATTTGATAATATCCCTTCATTAAGTCGACTTTAGAAAGATATACTGCCTTCCCGACCTGGTCTATCAGAGAGTCTATACGTGGTAAGGGTATCTTCTGCCGAAGGAGTTTGTGACCGTGTGACTGCACATAAAGGAAAGATCTCAGGATGAATATGATCTTCCACTAAAGTGGGACTGTGAGCACAAGGAGTCTTCACTATCTCGGGAGTGGGAACAACCATGGAACCAGCAAGATCGTTACCAAGAATTAATTGAATTCCTGAAATAGGCATTTTTTGTTCTCTAATTCCAACTTTTACCTCTTTGTTAAACAAATTGCATTTTAAAAATACTTTAGCTAGCTCTGTTGACTGTTCCGAAGATAAATCACTGAGAATTACCTTCTCTCCTGTGATATTTTCCTCGACACCTGGTAAAGCAACCTTAGTTAAAATAGACTGAGCTGCTCCAGTGTCTCTAAGGATAGTGACTGGATAAAATGGACCATTTTCTGATAAACCTACTTCACCTGAGGACTTAAAATCTTTGAATACATCATGAGAATTGAGAGACTCTACCTTAATATGAGACATGGGTTTTGGTTTCTGTGAACTCTGGACCCTTTGTGTGCCAGATGATACTGTGGGAGGAGCACTTTGGAATTTTACCTGCCCAGAGTAGAATGATTTTCTACAACCTGGTGTCTGACACTGAGAAATATGATGTCCTGACTTTTTACAATATCCACAGCTAATCAGAATTAAGCTTCCTGTAGTCTGTGCAGAACCTCCAGTCGCCACCTTCCTTCGGTACTAGTAGAGAGGGAGATGACCATGGCGATGAACTGGGCTCGGCTAGACCGTTCTGTAGTAAGTAGTCTACTTCCTTCCTCATGATGTCGGACTTGTGAGGGTTGAGCCTGTATGGTGCCTGGTGAATTGGGTGAACATTTGGCATTAGTTCTATATCATGTTCAACTGTCTTTACAATACCAGGCCTATCACTAAACACTCCTGGGTATTTTTGAAAAATAGTGTGGATGTCTTCTTGTTGAGTAGAAGTAAGATGAATCAACTCTTCATTGAGATTATTTAAAATGTATGAATTTAGTTTTAAATTCTCAGTATTTACACTATCATCAGTTGTAACATTTTTTATCTGATTACAAGCTATTGGTCTCTGACGTACATCAGCAGGGTTCCTTCTACAGTATTCTTTCATGAGGTTTATATGTATTATTCTTGAATCCTTACGACGATCAGGTGTGAGAACTACATAGTTTAATTTATTTAGGCGGTGTGATACTATGTAGGGACCGTGAAATTTATTTGAAAGAGGGGTTCCTTGAACTGGAAGATAAATAAGCACTTCATCTCCTGCCTTAAATTCTCTTACTTTACTTTTCTTATCATATCTAGTTTTCATCTTTGACTGTGACTTTCGCAAGTTTTCTAAGGCAATGCTTCTGACCTTGCTTAATCTTTGCTTTAAATTATTCATATACTACTGATTTACTGTCTGCTTGGGATGTTGAGGACTTTCATCATACCACTCTTCCTTTAATACTTTAAGGGGTCCTCTAACTTGACGCCCATATAAGAGCTCAAATGGAGAATGTCCTAACGACTCCTGGACTGTTTCTCTAATTGCAAATAACATGAGAGGCAACCCGTCATCCCAATCAGCAGCAGAACTAGTACAAAATTTTCGTAGCATGGCCTTCAAAGTTTGATGGAACCGTTCGAGGACTCCTTGAGACTCTGGATGATAAGCCGTAGACAATGTTTGGGTGATACCTAATTCTCTCAAAACACTGGAAAATAAGTCACTGGTGAAATTAGATCCTTGGTCGGACTGTATTTCTTTAGGTAAGCCTACTTGAGTGAAAAATTTGATTAAGACATTAGCTATGTTTTTTGCAGTGATTCTTTTTAAAGGAAAAGCCTCAGGATATCTAGTTACAGGACACATCAGTGATAAAATGTACTGATTCCCCTTCTTTGTTCTTGGCAGAGGGCCAACACAATCAATTATTACCTTTTCAAAAGGTTCTCCAACAACTGGGATAGGGTTTAAAGAAGCTTTAGGGATCTTCTGGTTAGGTTTTCCTGACATTTGGCAGGTGTGACATGTTCGGACAAAAGTTATGACAGTTTGTTTCAAACCAGGCCAAAAGAAATGTTCACATACTTTGTTATAAGTTTTACACACACCTAAGTGACCTCCTGGACCATCATGAGCTATTTCCATTACCTGTGCTCTAATAGAGTGTGGAATAACTACTTGATGGACTTCAGCCCAAGTATCAGAGTCTGAATGTGTAGGTGGTTTATGGCATCTCATAAGGACACCTTCCTGGTAATAAAAACCTGGGAAATGATCAATTTCCTTCTTGGAGCTAGCGGCTAACCTGTGGAATTTCTCTACAGTTAAATCTTCTCGCTGAGCCTTTATCAGGTTTTCTTTAGACATGATCCGATTTGGGAGATCAAAGACATCTGGCAGGGTATCTTCTGCCGAAGGAGTTTGTGACCGTGTGACTGCACATAAAGGAAAGATCTCAGGATGAATATGATCTTCCACTAAAGTGGGACTGTGAGCACAAGGAGTCTTCACTATCTCGGGAGTGGGAACAACCATGGAACCAGCAAGATCGTTACCAAGAATTAATTGAATTCCTGAAATAGGCATTTTTTGTTCTCTAATTCCAACTTTTACCTCTTTGTTAAACAAATTGCATTTTAAAAATACTTTAGCTAGCTCTGTTGACTGTTCCGAAGATAAATCACTGAGAATTACCTTCTCTCCTGTGATATTTTCCTCGACACCTGGTAAAGCAACCTTAGTTAAAATAGACTGAGCTGCTCCAGTGTCTCTAAGGATAGTGACTGGATAAAATGGACCATTTTCTGATAAACCTACTTCACCTGAGGACTTAAAATCTTTGAATACATCATGAGAATTGAGAGACTCTACCTTAATATGAGACATGGGTTTTGGTTTCTGTGAACTCTGGACCCTTTGTGTGCCAGATGATACTGTGGGAGGAGCACTTTGGAATTTTACCTGCCCAGAGTAGAATGATTTTCTACAACCTGGTGTCTGACACTGAGAAATATGATGTCCTGACTTTTTACAATATCCACAGCTAATCACGGATAGAGGGGGCAAAGAGGCAGAAGTCATGGCTTTGCTAGTTCGATAATCATCATCCGGAGCCGCAAGGATACCTGCTGATGACTTTACAGTGAACCTTCCCTGTCTTGAACTCAACCTATGCACCACAGAATACTGATCAGCTAATAGGGCTGCTTCCTTTAAATCATAAACACTCCTATCATCCAAGTACAACAAGACTTGGAGTGGAATTCGTCGTTTGAACTCTTCAAGCACTATTAAATTAGCAAGTTCATCAAAATTCTGGGTTTTTGTAGAAGTGAGCCACTGTCTGAAGTGCTTCAATTTCTCAGAAGCAAACTCGACATATGTAGAACTAAAAGGCTTCTGTAAATTTCTAATTTTTTTTCTATATGACTCAGGAGTTACATGATAGGCATTCAAGATGCTACTTTTGGCAAATTCGTAAGTAGTGTTATTCTCGAGAGCAATAAAGACTTTAGCAGCTGTTCCTACTAATTTATTTTGGATTAACCAGATCCATTCTTCCTCAGGCCAGTGTAAATGTTCGGCTAGTCTTTCAAATTGTATAAAGAAATTTTCTGGATCATCCTCATTAAAGTCAGGGACCGAGTGAACTTCCTTGTGTAACTGGAAGGTAGGTTTTATAGTTTTCATATTTTGACTTAACTGGGCTAATTCTAACTGATGTTTTCTTTCTCGTTCACGATCTTCTAACTCTCGTTCACGAGCTTCTAACTCCTTTTTCCTAAGTTCTAACTTTTCTCGTTCTAGGCTTATTCTTTCTTGATCTAATTTTAACATCTCAGAGTCGTCCTCCGAGCTATCTTTCTCGTACCTAATAGCCTGAGGAAGTAACCGGTAGGCTTCTTCTGACAACACTTGATTTGAAATAAGGCCTTTTATAACTACGTCTTTTAACTGTTTCTTCACTAAAGATGAAGAGGCAACTATATTGTATTTTTGAGCTAGCTGCCACCAGTCTTGTTTCTTTAAGTCACCTTCCAATTTACTCACTGTCGGTTCTTCAACGAAATTTCTTAATATGAAAGACATCAAGGTTAAATGCAAATTACTACTCTACCAGATGATATTACTGAATTTTTTGAGTATTTTACTCGAGGAATTCCACTCCAATAAACAGTGCTTAATTCAAGTCTTGTACTTCACAAGTCATGAGGGTTTTACACAATTCAGAATCGGACCTGGAGGGAGTTCAGAGGAGTCACTAATGGACTGTGTGCTAAGTGGGTTCCAGCACTCAGGTTTATCCATCCGAAACTACAAATAACCTGCTTGAAAGGTCTCCCGATAGGAGCACAAGAGTTTGTTGCTTTACAGAACTATCGCCGTACAGTTACTTTACACAACGGTCTGGTTCCCAAATAACACGACTTACTGAGCATGGGTAGATTTCCTTTAAAATCTGATACTCAGACAGAAAAAGTTCTACGAGTCGTAACATTAAGTTCGACTGAAAGGCTTCTAGTAAGTAAAGAATATTAGGGTCGACTGTTAACTTAGGGATAAGCAAAGGTATGCTAGGAATATGGGAAAGTTACATCGACACCAGGGTTATGAAGTTCTCAGTTGGAACTAGGAGTTATTGGACAAAATTGTCGGAGTCTCGATTTCCCTAGTACTCAACCTACTCACACTCAACTTGCACAGTGTCCAACCAATAGTCAGTCTTATACCACCATTTAAGTCAAAAGACAGGAAAATACAACTACCAACCAACAGTATGGGCACTTTCACCTAAGAGCAACCATATCAGCATTCCACAAATTAAGAGGGTTCCAATAAATTTTAATTAAAATCACACTGTGGACCACCAACATCACCAAAGTTCATAAAAAAATTTAACTATCCCGGTCAGGCCCCCACTTAACTGTTACGAACACTAGATTACTCAGAAACTGTTAGGCACTGTTTCTAGGGATATGGTAAGTAATCCAGTCTCAAACAATTAAAAGATGAATGGATAGTTTGTTATCCGGCCAGTAATTGAGGTTTTGGTTCAAAGGTACCAACTGGCATTAAACATATTTGTATTTAGATTTGATGTGATGATTGGTAGTCTCCAGTATGTGCTTATATTCTGGTATACCAGACTTAAGAGTGAAAACCTCATAGGTGATAGTTGGGAATGTAATAAGAATGCTAGGGAAATTTCTAAATTATAATTAACACATCAGAAATACTATAACAACATAAATGTACATAAATAATCCACACCAAGACTTAATACTACACTTAATACTAAATTAAACCTAAACACCAAAATTTGTATAAAGAATGGGAACCCTCAGTACAAGACTTAAAATTAACACATAATACTGTACTGTACTCAGAAGAAAAGATGTGCAGAACACCAGATTTATGGAAGCACCAAGATCAGCCCTAGGCACAAGCTGAGTGGTGGAGAGGTTAAACCCAACGACGAGGGAAGTTGAGTAGAGACTGACTTTTCAAGGACTGAACCTCCATATATATAGGGTAGATTTGGTGTTTCGGGATAGCTCAATGAGGGGTCAAATTAACTTCTCCGAACCTTCGGAACCTGGGGATTTTCCAGTTGTTCCCTTGTTCGAGGAGGGGAACCTGGCCATTCCCCAGTGTCTGTCACATTACAGTTCTTGGACTATAAATATCAATAGTCATTCATAGGGTAGTGGGTGTGTAAGTGTCATTACAGAGCTTGGACTGTAAATATCAACAGTCCTTCATGGGGTGGTGGGTGTGTGGATGTCATTACAGTGCTTGGACTGTAAATATCAACCATAATTCATGGGGTGGTGGGTGTGGGGGTGTCATTACAGTGTTTTGATTGTAATTATCAACAGTCATTCATATGGTGGTGGGTGTCATTACAGTGCTTGGACTGTAAATATCAACCATAATTCATGGGGTGGTGGGTGTGGGGGTGTCATTACAGTGCTTGGACTGTAAATATCAACCATCAATCATGGGGTGGTGGGTGTGTGGGTATCATTACAGTGCTTGGAGTGTAAATATCAACAGTCATTAATAGGGTGGTGGGTGTATGGGTGTCATTACAGTGATTTGATTGTAACTATCAACAGTCATTTATTGGGTGGTGGGTGGCATTACAGTGCTTGGACTGTAAATATCAACAGTCATTCATGGGGTTGTGGGTGTGTGGGTGTCATTACAGTGCTTGGACTGTAAATATCAACAATAATTCATGGGGTGGTGGGTGTTGGGGTGTCATTACAGTACTTTGACTGTAAATATCAACAGTCATTTATTGGGTGGTGGGTGGCATTACAGAGCTTGGACTGTAAATATCAACAGTCATTCATAGTGTGATGGGTGTGTGAGTGTCATTACAGTGCTTTGACTGTAAATATCAACAGTCATTTATGGGGTGGTGGGTGTGGGTGTCATTACAGTGTTTTGACTGTAAATATCAACAGTCATTCATAGGGTGGTGGGTTTCATTAGAGTGCTTGGACTGTAAATATCAACAGTTATTCTTTTGGTGGTGGTTGTGTGGGTGTCATTACAGTGCTTAGACTGTAAATATCAGCAGTCATTTATGGAACGGTTGGTGTGAGTGTGTCATTACAGTGCTTAGACTGTAAATATCAACAGTCATTCATGAAATGGTAAGTGTGTGTGTGTCATTACAGTTCTTGGACTGTAAATATCAACCATCATTTATTGTGTGTTGGGTGAGTGGGTGTCATTACAGTGCTTGGACTGTGAATATCAACAGTCATTCATGGGGTGGTGAGTGTGTGGGTGTTATTACAGTGCTTTGACTGTATATATCAACAGTCATTCAGTGGGTAGTGGGTGTCATTAGAGTGCTTGGACTGTATATATTAACAGTTATTCATGAGGTGGTGGGTGTATGGGTGTCATTACATTGCTTGGACTATAAATATCAACCATCATTTATGGGGAGGTGGGTGTGTGGGTGTCATTACAGTGCTTGGACTGTAAATATCAACAGTCATTCTTGGGGTGGTGGGTGTATGGGTGTCATTACAGTGTTTTGATTGTAATTTTCAATAGTCATTTATAGGGTGGTGGGTGTCATTACAGTGCTTGGACTGTAAATATCAACAGTCATTTAAGGGGTGGTGGTTGTATGGGTATCATTACAGTGCTTGGACTGTATATATCAACCATAATTCATGGGGTGGTTGGTGTGGGGGTGTCATTACAATGCTTGGACTGTAAATATCAGCAGTTAATCATGGAGTGGTGGGTGTGTGTGTGTCATTACAGTGCTTGGACTGTAAATATCAACAGTCATATATGGGGTGGTGGGTGTATGGGTGTCATTACAGTGTTTTGATTGTAAATATCAACAGTCATTCATAGGGTGGTAGGTATCATTAGAGTGCTTGGACTGTAAATATCAACAATCATTCATAGGGTTGTGGGTGTGTGGGTGTATTACAGTGCTTGGACTGTAAATATCAACTATAATTCATGGGGTCGTGGGTGTTGGGGTGTTATTACAGTGCTCTGACTGTAAATATCAACAGTCATTTTTGGGGTGGTGTGTGTGAGGGTGTCATTACATAGCTTAGACTGTAAATATCAACAGTCATTCATGGGTTGGTGGGTGGGTGGGTGTCATTAAAGTGCTTAGACTGTAAATATCAACAGTTATTTATGAGGTGGTGGGTATGTGGCTGTCATTACAGTGCTTGGACTGTAAATTTCAACAGTCATTCATGAGGTTGTGGATGTGTGGGTATCAATACAGTGCTTGGATTGTAAATATCAAGTCATTCATGGGGTGGTGGGTGTGTGTTTGTCATTATTGCTTGAACTGTAAATATCAACAGTCATTCATGGGGTGGTGGGTTGCATTACAGTGCTTGGACTGTAAATATCAACAGTCATTCATGGGGTGATGGGTGTGTGGCTGTCATTACATTGCTTGGACTGTAAATATCAACAGTCAATCATGGGGAGGTTGGTATCATTACAGTGCTTGGACTGTAAATATCAACAGTCATTCATAGGGTGGTGGGTGTGTGGGTAAAATTACAGTGCTTTGATTGTAAATATCAACAGCCATTCAGAGGGTGGTGGGTGTCATTAGAGTGCTTGGACTGTAAATATCAACAGTCATTTATGGGGTGGTGGGTGTGTGGGTGTCATGAAAGTGCTTGAACTGTAAATATCAACCATCATTCATTGGGTGGTGGATGTGTGGGTGTCATTACAGTGCTTGGACTGTGAATATCAACAGTTATTCATAGGGTGGTGGGTGTGTGAGTGTCATTACAGAGCTTGGACTGTAAATATCAACAGTCGTTCATGGGGTGGTGGGTGTGTGGATGTCATTACAGTGCTTGGACTGTAAATATCAACAGTTAATCATGGGGTGGTGGGTGTGTGGGTGTCATTACTGTGCTTGGACTGTAAATATCAACAGTCATTCATGGGGTGGTGGGTGTGTGGCTGTCATTACATTGCTTGGACTGTACATATCAACAGTCAATCATGGGGAGGTTGGTGTCATTACAGTGCTTGGACTGTAAATATCAACAGTCATTCATAGGGTGGTGGGTGTGTGGGTGTCATTACAGTGCTTTGACTATAAATATCAACAGTCATTCATGGGGTGGTGGGTGTGAGGGTGTCATAACAGTGCTTGGACTGTAAATATCAACAGTCATTCATGTGGTTATTGGATGTCATTATAGTGCTTGGACTGTAAATATCAACAGTCATTCTTGGGGTGGTGGGTGTGTGGGTGCCATTACAGAGCTTTGACTGTAAATATCAAGAGTCATTCATGGTGTGGTGGGTGTGTGGGTATCATTATAGTGATATGACTGTAAATACCAACAGTCATTCTTGGGGTGGTTGGTGTGTGGGTGTTATTACAGTGCTTGGACTGTAATTATCAACAGTCATTCATGTGGTTAGTGGATGTCATTATAGTGCTTGGACTGTAAATATCAACAGTCATTCTTGGGGTGGTGGATGTGTGGGTGCCATTACATTGCTTTGACTGTAAATATCAACAGTCAATTATGGGTTGGTGGGGGAGTGGGTTTCATTACAGTGCTTGGACAGTATATATCAACAGTCATTCATGGGGTGGTTAGTGTGTGGGTGTCATTACAGTGTTTTGATTGTAAATATCAAGTCATTCATAACTTTGACTGTAATTATATAAACAGTCATTCCTGGGGTGGAGGGTGTGTGGGTGTCATTACAGTGTTTTGATTGTAAATACAAACAGTCATTTATAGGGTGGTGGGTGTCATTAGAGTGCTTGGACTATAAATATCAACAGTTATTTATGGGGTGAAGGTTTGTGGGTGTCATGACAGTGCTTGGACTGTAAATATCAACAGTCATTCATGGGGTGGTGGGTGTGTGGGTGTCATTACAGTGCTTTGACTGTAAATATCAACAGTCATTTATGGGGTGGTGGGTGTGGGTGTCATTACAGTGTTTTGACTGTAAATATCAACAGTCATTTATAGGTTTGTGGGTTTCATTAGAGTGCTTGGATTGTAAATATCAACAGTTATTTATGGGGTGGTGGGTGTGTGGGTGTCATTACAGTGCTTTGACTGTAAATATCAACAGTCATTTATGGGGTGGTGGGTGTGGGTGTCATTACAGTGTTTTGACTGTAAATATCAACAGTCATTTAAAGGTTTGTGGGTTTCATTAGAATGCTTGGATTGTAAATATCAACAGTTATTTATGGGGTGGTGGGTGTGTGGGTGTCATTACAGTGCTTTGACTGTAAATATCAACAGTCATTTATGGGGTGGTGGGTGTGGGTGTCATTACAGTGTTTTGACTGTAAATATCAACAGTCATTTATAGGTTTGTGGGTTTCATTAGAGTGCTTGGATTGTAAATATCAACAGTCATTTATGGGGTGGTGGGTGTGTGTGTCATTATAGTGCTTAGACTGTAAATATCAACATTCATTAATTGGGTGGTGGGTGTCATTAGAGTGCTTGGACTATAAATATTAACAGTTATTTATGGGGTGGTGGGTTTGTGGGTGTCATGACAGTGCTTGGACTGAAAATATCAACAGTCATTCATGGGGTGGTGGGTGTGTGGGTGTCATTACCGTGTTTTGATTGTAAATACCAACAGTCATTCATAGGGTGGTGGGTGTCATTAGAGTGCTTGGACTATAAATATCAACAGTTATTTATGGGGTGGTGGGTTTGTGGGTGTCATGACAGTGCTTGGACTGTAAATATCAACAGTCATTCATGGGGTGGTGGGTGTGTGGGTGTCATTACAGTGCTTGGACTGTAAATATCAACAGTCATTTATGGGGTGGTGGGTGTGGGTGGCATTACAGTGTTTTGACTGTAAATATCAACAGTCATTCATAGGGTGGTGGGTTTCATTAGAGTGCTTGGACTGTAAATATCAACAGTTATTTATGGGGTAGTGGGTTTGTGGGTGTCATGACAGTGCTTGGACTGTAAATATCAACAGTCATTCATTGGGTGGTGGGTGTTTTGGTGTCATTACAGTGCTTGGTCTGTAAATATCAACAGTCATCCAGGGGGTGGTGGGTGTCTGAGCATCATTACAGTGTTTTGATTGTAAATATCAACAGTAATTCATAGGGTGGTGGGTGTCATTAGAGTGCTTGGACTGTAAATGTCAAGAGTCATTTATAAGGTGGTGGGTGTGTTGGTGTCATTACAGTGCTTGGACTGTAAAATATCAACTGTCATTTATGGGATGGTGGTTGTGTGGGTGTCATTACAGTGCTTTGACTGTAAATATCAACAGTCATTCATAGGGTGGTGGGTGTCATTAGAGTGCTTGGACTATAAATATCAACAGTTATTTATGGGGTGAAGGTTTGTGGGTGTCATGACAGTGCTTGGACTGTAAATATCAACAGTCATTCATGGGGTGGTGGGTGTGTGAGTGTCATTACAGTGCTTTGACTGTAAATATCAACAGTCATTTATGGGGTGGTGGGTGTGGGTGTCATTACAGTGTTTTGACTGTAAATATCAACAGTCATTTATGGGGCAGTGAGTGTGGGGGTGTCATTACAGTTCTTGGACTGTAAATATCAACCATCATTTATTGGGTGGTGGGTGTTTGGGTGTCATTACAGTGCTTGTACTGTAAATATTATGGGTTATTCATGGGGTAGTGGGTGTGTGGATGTCATTACAGTGCTTGGACTGAAAAGATCAACAGTTATTCATGGGGTGGTGGGTGTGTGGGTGTTATTACAGGGTTTGGACTGTAAATATCAAATGTCATTAATGGGGTGGTGGGTGTGTGGGTGCCATTACAGTGCTTTGACTGTAAATATCAACAGTCATTTATGGGGTTGTGGGTGTGTGTGTCATTATAGTGCTTGGACTGTAAATATCAACAGTCATTCATGAGGTGGTGAGTGTATGAGTGTCATTAAAGTGCTTGGACTGAAAATATCAAGTCATTCATAGTGTGGTGGGTGTGTGTGTGTCATTAGTGCTTGGACTGTAAATATCAACAGTCATTCATGGGGTGGTGTTTAGCATTACATTGCTTGGATTGTATATATCAAAAGTCATTCACAGGGTTATGGGTGCGTGGGTGTCATTGCAGTGCTTGGACTGTAAATATCAAAAGTCATTTATAGGGTGGTGGGTGTTTGGGTGTCATCACATTGCTTGGACTGTAAATATCAACAGTCAATCATGGGGTGGTGGTTGTGTGGGTGTCATTACAGTGCTTGGAATGTAAATATAAACAGTCATTCATGGGGTTGTGGGTGTGTGGGTTTTATTACAGTGCTTTGACTGTAAATATCAACATTCATTCAGAGGGTGGTGGGTGTCATTAGAGGGCTTGGACTGTAAATATCAACAGTTATTTATGGGGTGGTGGGTGTGTGGGTGTCATGACTTTGCTTGGACTGTAAATATCAACAGTCATTAATGGGGTGGTGAGTGTGTAGGTGACATTAGAGTGCTTGGACTGTAAATATCAAGTCAATCATGGGGTAGTTGGTGTGTGGGTGACATTACAGTGCTTGGAGTGTAAATATCAACAGTCATTCATGAGGTGGTGGGTGTGTGGTTTCATTACTTTGTTTTGATTGTAAATATCAACAGTCATTCATAGGCTGGTGGGTGTCATTACAGTGCTTGGACTGTAAATATTAACGGTCATTCATGGGGTGATAGTTGTGTGGGTGTTATAACAGTGCTTGGACTGTAAATAATAACCATAATTCATGGGGTGGTGGGTATGGGGGTGTCATTATAGTGCTTTGACTGTAAATATCAATAGTCATTCATGGGGTGGTGGGTGTGAGGGTGTCATTACAGTGCTTGGACTGTAAATATCAACAGTCATTCATGGGGTGGTGGGTGTGTGGGTGTCATTACAGTGCTTGGACTGTAAATATCAACTATAATTCATGGGGTTGTGGGTGTTGGGGTGTCATTACAGTGCTTTTACTGTAAATATCAACAGTCATTCATGGGGTGGTGGGTGGCATTGCAGTGCTTGGACTGTATATATCAACAGTCATTCATAGGGTGATGGGTGTGTGGGTGTCATTACAGTGTTTGGACAGTAAATATCAACAGTCATTTATAGGCTGGTGGGTGTGTTGGTGTCATTACATTGCTTGGACTGTAAATATCAACAGTCAATCATGGGGTGGTGGGTGTGTGGGTGTCATTACAGAGCTTGGACTGTAAATATCAACAGTCATTCATGGAGTGGTGGGTGTGTGGGTGTCATTACAGTGCTTGGACTGTAAATATCAACAGTCATTCTTGGGGTGATGATTGTGTGAGTGTTATTACAGTGCTTTGACTGTAAATATCAACAGTCATATAGAGGGTGGTAAGTGTCATTAGAGTGCTTGGACTGTAAATATTAACAGTCATTCATGGGGTGGTGCGTGTGTGGATGTAATTACAGTGCTTGGACTAAAAATATCAACAGTCATATATGGGGTGGTGGGTGTGTGGGTGTCATTACAGTGCTTGGACTATAATTATCAACCGTCATTTATGGGGTGGTGGGTGTGTGGATGTCATTACAGAACTTGGACTGTAAATATTAACAGTCATTCATGGGGTTGTGGGTGTGTGGGTGTCATTACAGTGTTTTGATTGTAATTATCAACAGTCATTTATAGGGTGGTGGGTGTCATTACAGTGCTTGGACTGTAATTATCAAGAGTCATTCATGGAGTAGTGGTTGTGTGGGTGTCTTTACATTGCTTGGACTATAAATATCAAACATAATTCATGGGATGGTGGGTGTGCGGGTTTCATTACAGTGCTTGGACGTTAAATATCAACAGTCAATCATGAGGTGGTGGGTGTGTGGGTGTCATTACAGTGCTTGGACTGTAAATATCAACAGTCATTCATGGGGTCGTGGGTCTATGTGTGTCACTACAGTGTTTTGATTGTAAATATCAACAGTCATTCAAAGGGTGGTGGGTATCATTAGAGTGCTCGGACTGTAAATATCTACAGTCATGCATGGGGTCGTGGGTATGTGGGTATCATTACAGTGCTTGGACTATAAATATCAACAGTCATTTGTGGGGTGGTTGTTGTGTGGGTATCATTACAGTGCTTTGACAGTAAATATCAACAGTCATTCAGAGAGTGGTGGGTGTCATTAGAGTGCTTGGACTGTAAATATCAACACATATTCATGGGGTGGTGGTTGTGTGGGTATCATAAAAATGCTTGGACTGTAAATATCAACCATCATTCATTGGGTAGTGTGTGTGTGGGTGTCATTACAGTGCTTGGTCTGTGAATATCAACAGTCATTCATAGGGTTGTGAGTGTGTGGGTTTTATTTCAGTGTTTTGACTGTAAATATCAACAGTCATTCAGAGGGTGGTGGGTGTCATTAGAGGGCTTGGACTGTAAACATCAACAGTCATTTATGGTGTGGTGGGTGTGTGGGTGTCATTACAGTACTTGGACTATAAATATCAACCATCATTTAAGGGGTGATGAGTGAGTGGGTGTCATTACAGTGCTTGGACTGTAATTATCAACAGTCATTCATAGGGTTGTCGGTGTGTCGATGTCATTACAGTGCTTGGACTGTAAATATCAACAGTCTATCATAGGGTGGTGGGTGTGTGGGTGTCATTACAGTGGTTTGATTGTAATTATCAACAGTCATTCATAGGGTGGTGGGTGTCATTACAGTGCTTGGACTGTAAATATCAACAGTCATTCATTGGGTGGTAGTTGTGTGGGTGTCATTACAGTGCTTGGACTGTAAATATCAACCATAATTCATGGGGTGGTGGGTGTGGGGGTGTCATTACAGTGCTTGGACTGTAAATATCAACAGTCAATCATGTGGTGGTGGGTGTGTTGGTGTCATTACTGTGCTTGGACTGTAAATATCAACAGTCATTTATGGGGTGGTGGGTGTATGGGTGTCATTACAGTGATTTAATTGTAAACATCAACAGTCATTCATAGGGTGGTAGGTATCATTAGAGTGCTTGGACTGTAAATATCAACAGTCATTAATGGGTTTGTGGGTGTGTGGGTGTCATTACAGTACTTGGACTGTAAATATCAATTATAATTCATGGGGTCGTGGGTGTTAGGGTTTCATTACTGTGCTTTGACTGTAAACATCAACAGTCATTCATGGGGTGGTGGGTGGCATTACAGTGCTTGGACTGTAAATATCAACTGTCATTCATAGGGTGATGAGTGTGTGGGTGTCATTACAGTGCTTGGACTGTAAATAACAACAGTCATTTATAGGGTGGTGGGTGTTTGGTGTCATTACATTGCTTGGACTGTAAATATCAACAGTTAATCATGGGGTGGTGGGTGTTTGGGTGTCAGTACAGTGCTTGGTCGGTAAATATCAACAGTCATTCATAGGGTGGTAGGTGTGTGTGTTATTACATAGTTTGGACTGTAATTATCAACAATCATTCATGGAGTGGTGGGTGTGTGGGTGTCATTTCAGTGCTCGGACTGTAAATATCAACAGTCATTCTTGGGGTGATGGTTGTGTGGGTGTTATTACAGTGCTTTGACTGTAAATATCAACAGTCATTCAGAGGGAGGTGGGTGTCATTAGAGGGCTTGGACTGTAAATATCAACAATCATTCATGGAGTGGTGGGTGTGTGGGTGTCATTTCAGTGCTCGGACTGTAAATATCAACAGTCATTCAGAGGGAGGTTTGTGTCAATAGAGTGCTTGGACTGTAAATATTAACAGTCATTCATGGGGTGGTGGGTGTTTGGATGTCATTACAGTGCTTGGAATGAAAATATCAACAGTCATTTATGGGGTGTTTGGTGTGTGGGTGTCATTACAGTGCTTGGACTTAAAATATCAACCATCATTTATGGGGTTGTGGGTGTGTGGGTGTCATTACAGTGCTTGGACTGTAAATATCAACAGTCATTCATGGGGTGGTGGGTGTGTGGATGTCATTATAATGCTTAGACTGTAAATATCAACAGTCAATCATGGGGTGGTGGGTGTGTGGGTGTCATTACAGTGTTTTGATTGTAATTATTAACAGTCAATCATAGGGTGGTGGACATCATTACAGTGCTTGGACTGTAAATATCAACAGTCATTTATGGGGTGGTGGTTGTGTATGTGTCTTTACAGTGCTTGGACTGAAAATATCAAACATAATTCATGGGATGGTGGGTGTTGGGGTGTCATTACAGTGCTTGAACTGTAAATATCAATTGTCAATCATGGGGTGGTGGGTGTGTGGGTGTCATTACAGTGCTTGGAGTGTAAATATCAACAGTCATTCTTGGGGTGATGGTTGTGTGGGTGTTATTACAGTGCTTTGACTGTAAATATCAACAGTCATTCAGAGGGAGGTGGGTGTCATTAGAGGGCTTGGACTGTAAATATCAACAATCATTCATGGAGTGGTGGGTGTGTGGGTGTCATTTCAGTGCTCGGACTGTAAATATCAACAGTCATTCAGAGGGAGGTTTGTGTCAATAGAGTGCTTGGACTGTAAATATTAACAGTCATTCATGGGGTGGTGGGTGTTTGGATGTCATTACAGTGCTTGGAATGAAAATATCAACAGTCATTTATGGGGTGTTTGGTGTGTGGGTGTCATTACAGTGCTTGGACTTAAAATATCAACCATCATTTATGGGGTTGTGGGTGTGTGGGTGTCATTACAGTGCTTGGACTGTAAATATCAACAGTCATTCATGGGGTGGTGGGTGTGTGGATGTCATTATAATGCTTAGACTGTAAATATCAACAGTCAATCATGGGGTGGTGGGTGTGTGGGTGTCATTACAGTGTTTTGATTGTAATTATTAACAGTCAATCATAGGGTGGTGGACATCATTACAGTGCTTGGACTGTAAATATCAACAGTCATTTATGGGGTGGTGGTTGTGTATGTGTCTTTACAGTGCTTGGACTGAAAATATCAAACATAATTCATGGGATGGTGGGTGTTGGGGTGTCATTACAGTGCTTGAACTGTAAATATCAATTGTCAATCATGGGGTGGTGGGTGTGTGGGTGTCATTACAGTGCTTGGAGTGTAAATATCAACAGTCATTCATGGGATCGTGGGTGTATGGGTGTCATTACAGTGTTTTGATTGTAAATATCAACAGTCATTCATAGGGTCGTGGGTATCATTAGAGTGCTGGGACTGTAAATATCAACAGTCATTTATAGAGTGGTGGGTGTTTGAGTGTCATTACATTGCTTGAACTTTAAATATCAACAGTCAATCATGAGGTAGTGGGAGTGTGGGTGTCATTAGAGTGCTTAGACTGTAAATATCAACAGTCATTCATTGATTGGTGGGTGTCATTTGAGTGCTTGGACTGTAAATATCAACAGTCATTAATGAAGTGGTGAGTGTATGGGTGTTATTATAGTTCATGGACTATAAATATCAACCATATTTCAAGGTGTTGTCGGTGTGTGGGTGTCATTACAGTGCTTTGTCTGTAAATATCAAGAGTCATTCATGGGGTGGTGGGTGTGAGGGTGTCATTACAGTGTTCGGACTGTAAATATTAACAGTCATTCATGGGGTGGTGGGTGTGTGGGTTTCATTATAGTGCTTGGACTGTAAATACCAACAGTCATTCATGGGGTGATTGGTGTGTGGGTGTCATTACAGTGCTTGGACTGTAAATATCAAGTCATTAATGGGGTGGTGGGTGTTTGTGTTTCATTATTGCTTGGACTGTAAATATCAACAGTCATATATGGGATGGTGGGAGTTTGGGTGTCATTACATTGCTTGGACTGTAAATATCAACAGTCAATCATGGGGTGGTGGGTGTCGTAACAGTGCTTGGACTGTAAATATCAACAGTCATTCATAGGGTGGTGAGTGTGTGGGTGTTATTACAGTGCTTTGACTGTAAATATCAACAGTCATTCACAGGGTGGTGGGTGTCATTAGAGTGCTTGGACTATAAATATCAACCATCATTCATTGGGTGGTGTGTGTGTGGGTGTCATTACAGTTCTTAAACTGTGAATATCAACAGTCATTCATGGGTATGTGAGTGTGTGGGTATTATTACAGTGCTTTGACTGTAAATATCAACAGTCATTCAGTGGGTGGTGGGTGTCATTAGAGTGCTTCGACTGTATATATCAACAGTCATTCAGATGGTATTGGGTGTCATTAGAGTGCTTAGACTGTAAATATCAACAGTTATTTAAAGGGGTGGTGGGTGTGTGGGTGTTATTACAGTGCTTTGACTGTAAATATCAACAGTCATTCAGAGGGTGGTGGGTGTCATTAGAGTGCTTGTACTGTAAATATCAACAGTTATTCATGGGGTTGTGGGTGTGTGGGTATCATGAAAGTGCTTGGACTGTAAATATCAACAGTCATTCATGGGGTGGTGAGTGTGTGGGTGTCATTGCAGTTCTTGGACTGTAAATATCAACCATCATTCATTAGGTGGTGTGTGTTTGGGTGTCATTACAGTGCTTGGTCTGTGAATATCAACAGTCATTCATAGGGTTGTGAGTGTGTGGGTATTATTTCAGTGCTTTGACTGTAAATATCAACAGTCATTCAGAGGGTGGTGGGTGTCATTATAGTGCTTGGACTGTAAATATCAACAGTCATTCATGGGGTGGAGGGAGTGTGGATGTCATTACAGTGCTTGGACTGAAAACATCAACAGTCATTTATGGGGTGGTGGGATAGTGGGTGTTATTACAGTGCTTGGACTGTAAATATCAATAGTCATTCATAGCGTGGTCAGAGTGTGGATGTCATTATTGTGCTTGGACTGTAAATATCAACAGTCAATCATAGGGTTGTGGGTGTGTGGGTGTCATTACAGTGGTTTGATTGTAATTTTCAACAGTCATTCATAGGGTGGTGGGTGTCATTACAGTGCTTGTACTGTAAATATCAACAGTCATTCATTGGGTGGTGGTTGTGTGGGTGTCATTACAGTGCTTGGACTGTAAATATCAACCATAATTCATTTGGTAGTGGGTGTGGTTGTGTCATTACAGTGCTTGGACTGTAAATATCAACAGTCACTCATAGGGTGGTGGGTGTGTTGGTGTCATTACAGTGCTTGGACTGTAAATATCAACAGTCATTCATGGGGTGGTGGGTGTATGGGTGTCATTACAGTGATTTGATTGTAAATATCAACAGTCATTCATAGGGTGGTGGGTATCATTAGAGTGCTTGGACTGTAAATATAAAAAGTCATTTATGGGATTGTGGGAGTGTGGGTGTCATTACAGTGCTTGGACTGTAAATATCAACTATAATTCATGGGGTCGTGGGTGTTGGGTAGTCAATACAGTGCTTTGACTGTAAATATCAACAGTCATTCATGGGGTGGTGGGTGGCATTACAGTGCTTGGACTGTAAATATCAACAGTTATTAATAGGGTGATGAGTGTGCGGGTGTTATTACAGTGCTTGGACTGTAAATATCAACAGTCATTCATAGGGTGATAGGTGTGTGAGTGTTATTACAGAGCTTGGACTGTAAATATCAACAGTCATTCATGGAGTGGTGGGTGTGTGGGTGTCTTTACAGTGATTGGACGGTAAATATCAACAGTCATTCTTGGGGTGATGGTTGTGTGGGTGTTATTACAGTGCTTTGACTGTAAATATCAACAGTCATTCAGAGGGTGGTGGGTGTCATTAGAGTGCTTGGACTGTAAATATTAACAGTCATTCATGGGGTGGTGGGTGTTTGGATGTCATTACAGTGCTTGGACTGAAAATATCAACAGTCATTTTTGGGGTTGTGGTTGTGTGGGTGTCATTACAGTGCTTTGACTGTAAAGATCAACTGTCATTCATAGGGTGGTGGGTGTGTGAGTGTCATTACAGAGCTTGGACTGTATATATCAACAGTCCTTCATGGGGTGATGGGTGTGTGGATGTCATTATAGTGCTTGGACTGTAAATATCAACAGTCAATCATGGGGTGGTGGGTGTGTGGGTGTCATTACAGCGCTTGGACTGTAAATATCAACAGTCATTTATAGGGTGGTGGGTGTTTGGATGTCATTACATTGCTTGGACTGTAAATATCAACAGTCAATCATGGGGTGGTGGGTGTGTGGGTGTTATTACAGTGTTTTGATTGTAATTATCAACAGTCAATCATAGGGTGGTGGGTGTCATTACAGTGTTTGGACTGTAAATATCAACAGTCATTCATAGGGTGATGGGTGTGTGAGTGTCATTACAGTGCTTGGACTGTAAATATCAACAGTCATTTATAGGGTGGTGGGTGTTTGGATGTCATTACATTGCTTGGACTGTAAATATCAACAGTCAATCTTGGGGTGGTGGGTGTGTGGGTGTCATTACAGTGCTTGGACTGTAAATATCAACAGTCATTTATGGGGTTGTGGGTGTGTGTGTCATTATAGTGCTTGGACTGTAAATATCAACAGTCATTCATGAGGTGGTGAGTGTATGAGTGTCATTAAAGTGCTTGGACTGAAAATATCAAGTCATTCATAGTGTGGTGGGTGTGTGTGTGTCATTAGTGCTTGGACTGTAAATATCAACAGTCATTCATGGGGTGGTGTTTAGCATTACATTGCTTGGATTGTATATATCAAAAGTCATTCACAGGGTTATGGGTGCGTGGGTGTCATTGCAGTGCTTGGACTGTAAATATCAAAAGTCATTTATAGGGTGGTGGGTGTTTGGGTGTCATCACATTGCTTGGACTGTAAATATCAACAGTCAATCATGGGGTGGTGGTTGTGTGGGTGTCATTACAGTGCTTGGAATGTAAATATAAACAGTCATTCATGGGGTGGTGGGTGTGTGGGTTTTATTACAGTGCTTTGACTGTAAATATCAACATTCATTCAGAGGGTGGTGGGTGTCATTAGAGGGCTTGGACTGTAAATATCAACAGTTATTTATGGGGTGGTGGGTGTGTGGGTGTCATGACTTTGCTTGGACTGTAAATATCAACAGTCATTAATGGGGTGGTTAGTGTGTAGGTGACATTAGAGTGCTTGGACTGTAAATATCAAGTCAATCATGGGGTAGTTGGTGTGTGGGTGACATTACAGTGCTTGGAGTGTAAATATCAACAGTCATTCATGAGGTGGTGGGTGTGTGGTTTCATTACTTTGTTTTGATTGTAAATATCAACAGTCATTCATAGGCTGGTGGGTGTCATTACAGTGCTTGGACTGTAAATATTAACGGTCATTCATGGGGTGATAGTTGTGTGGGTGTTATAACAGTGCTTGGACTGTAAATAATAACCATAATTCATGGGGTGGTGGGTATGGGGGTGTCATTATAGTGCTTTGACTGTAAATATCAATAGTCATTCATGGGGTGGTGGGTGTGAGGGTGTCATTACAGTGCTTGGACTGTAAATATCAACAGTCATTCATGGGGTGGTGGGTGTGTGGGTGTCATTACAGTGCTTGGACTGTAAATATCAACTATAATTCATGGGGTTGTGGGTGTTGGGGTGTCATTACAGTGCTTTTACTGTAAATATCAACAGTCATTCATGGGGTGGTGGGTGGCATTGCAGTGCTTGGACTGTATATATCAACAGTCATTCATAGGGTGATGGGTGTGTGGGTGTCATTACAGTGTTTGGACAGTAAATATCAACAGTCATTTATAGGCTGGTGGGTGTGTTGGTGTCATTACATTGCTTGGACTGTAAATATCAACAGTCAATCATGGGGTGGTGGGTGTGTGGGTGTCATTACAGAGCTTGGACTGTAAATATCAACAGTCATTCATGGAGTGGTGGGTGTGTGGGTGTCATTACAGTGCTTGGACTGTAAATATCAACAGTCATTCTTGGGGTGATGATTGTGTGAGTGTTATTACAGTGCTTTGACTGTAAATATCAACAGTCATATAGAGGGTGGTAAGTGTCATTAGAGTGCTTGGACTGTAAATATTAACAGTCATTCATGGGGTGGTGCGTGTGTGGATGTAATTACAGTGCTTGGACTAAAAATATCAACAGTCATATATGGGGTGGTGGGTGTGTGGGTGTCATTACAGTGCTTGGACTATAATTATCAACCGTCATTTATGGGGTGGTGGGTGTGTGGATGTCATTACAGAACTTGGACTGTAAATATTAACAGTCATTCATGGGGTTGTGGGTGTGTGGGTGTCATTACAGTGTTTTGATTGTAATTATCAACAGTCATTTATAGGGTGGTGGGTGTCATTACAGTGCTTGGACTGTAATTATCAAGAGTCATTCATGGAGTAGTGGTTGTGTGGGTGTCTTTACATTGCTTGGACTATAAATATCAAACATAATTCATGGGATGGTGGGTGTGCGGGTTTCATTACAGTGCTTGGACGTTAAATATCAACAGTCAATCATGAGGTGGTGGGTGTGTGGGTGTCATTACAGTGCTTGGACTGTAAATATCAACAGTCATTCATGGGGTCGTGGGTCTATGTGTGTCACTACAGTGTTTTGATTGTAAATATCAACAGTCATTCAAAGGGTGGTGGGTATCATTAGAGTGCTCGGACTGTAAATATCTACAGTCATGCATGGGGTCGTGGGTATGTGGGTATCATTACAGTGCTTGGACTATAAATATCAACAGTCATTTGTGGGGTGGTTGTTGTGTGGGTATCATTACAGTGCTTTGACAGTAAATATCAACAGTCATTCAGAGAGTGGTGGGTGTCATTAGAGTGCTTGGACTGTAAATATCAACACATATTCATGGGGTGGTGGTTGTGTGGGTATCATAAAAATGCTTGGACTGTAAATATCAACCATCATTCATTGGGTAGTGTGTGTGTGTGTGTCATTACAGTGCTTGGTCTGTGAATATCAACAGTCATTCATAGGGTTGTGAGTGTGTGGGTTTTATTTCAGTGTTTTGACTGTAAATATCAACAGTCATTCAGAGGGTGGTGGGTGTCATTAGAGGGCTTGGACTGTAAACATCAACAGTCATTTATGGTGTGGTGGGTGTGTGGGTGTCATTACAGTACTTGGACTATAAATATCAACCATCATTTAAGGGGTGATGAGTGAGTGGGTGTCATTACAGTGCTTGGACTGTAATTATCAACAGTCATTCATAGGGTTGTCGGTGTGTCGATGTCATTACAGTGCTTGGACTGTAAATATCAACAGTCTATCATAGGGTGGTGGGTGTGTGGGTGTCATTACAGTGGTTTGATTGTAATTATCAACAGTCATTCATAGGGTGGTGGGTGTCATTACAGTGCTTGGACTGTAAATATCAACAGTCATTCATTGGGTGGTAGTTGTGTGGGTGTCATTACAGTGCTTGGACTGTAAATATCAACCATAATTCATGGGGTGGTGGGTGTGGGGGTGTCATTACAGTGCTTGGACTGTAAATATCAACAGTCAATCATGTGGTGGTGGGTGTGTTGTTGTCATTACTGTGCTTGGACTGTAAATATCAACAGTCATTTATGGGGTGGTGGGTGTATGGGTGTCATTACAGTGATTTAATTGTAAATATCAACAGTCATTCATAGTTTGGTAGGTATCATTAGAGTGCTTGGACTGTAAATATCAACAGTCATTAATGGGTTTGTGGGTGTGTGGGTGTCATTACAGTACTTGGACTGTAAATATCAATTATAATTCATGGGGTCGTGGGTGTTAGGCTTTCATTACTGTGCTTTGACTGTAAACATCAACAGTCATTCATGGGGTGGTGGGTGGCATTACAGTGCTTGGACTGTAAATATCAACTGTCATTCATAGGGTGATGAGTGTGTGGGTGTCATTACAGTGCTTGGACTGTAAATAACAACAGTCATTTATAGGGTGGTGGGTGTTTGGTGTCATTACATTGCTTGGACTGTAAATATCAACAGTTAATCATGGGGTGGTGGGTGTTTGGGTGTCAGTACAGTGCTTGGTCGGTAAATATCAACAGTCATTCATAGGGTGGTAGGTGTGTGTGTTATTACATAGTTTGGACTGTAATTATCAACAATCATTCATGGAGTGGTGGGTGTGTGGGTGTCATTTCAGTGCTCGGACTGTAAATATCAACAGTCATTCTTGGGGTGATGGTTGTGTGGGTGTTATTACAGTGCTTTGACTGTAAATATCAACAGTCATTCAGAGGGAGGTGGGTGTCATTAGAGGGCTTGGACTGTAAATATCAACAATCATTCATGGAGTGGTGGGTGTGTGGGTGTCATTTCAGTGCTCGGACTGTAAATATCAACAGTCATTCAGAGGGAGGTTTGTGTCAATAGAGTGCTTGGACTGTAAATATTAACAGTCATTCATGGGGTGGTGGGTGTTTGGATGTCATTACAGTGCTTGGAATGAAAATATCAACAGTCATTTATGGGGTGTTTGGTGTGTGGGTGTCATTACAGTGCTTGGACTTAAAATATCAACCATCATTTATGGGGTTGTGGGTGTGTGGGTGTCATTACAGTGCTTGGACTGTAAATATCAACAGTCATTCATAGGGTGGTGGGTGTGTGAGTGTCATTACAGAGCTTGGACTGTAAATATCAACAGTCATTCATGGGGTGGTGGGTGTGTGGATGTCATTATAATGCTTAGACTGTAAATATCAACAGTCAATCATGGGGTGGTGGGTGTGTGGGTGTCATTACAGTGTTTTGATTGTAATTATTAACAGTCAATCATAGGGTGGTGGACATCATTACAGTGCTTGGACTGTAAATATCAACAGTCATTTATGGGGTGGTGGTTGTGTATGTGTCTTTACAGTGCTTGGACTGAAAATATCAAACATAATTCATGGGATGGTGGGTGTTGGGGTGTCATTATAGTGCTTGAACTGTAAATATCAATTGTCAATCATGGGGTGGTGGGTGTGTGGGTGTCATTACAGTGCTTGGAGTGTAAATATCAACAGTCATTCATGGGATCGTGGGTGTATGGGTGTCATTACAGTGTTTTGATTGTAAATATCAACAGTCATTCATAGGGTCGTGGGTATCATTAGAGTGCTGGGACTGTAAATATCAACAGTCATTTATAGAGTGGTGGGTGTTTGAGTGTCATTACATTGCTTGGACTTTAAATATCAACAGTCAATCATGAGGTAGTGGGAGTGTGGGTGTCATTAGAGTGCTTAGACTGTAAATATCAACAGTCATTCATTGATTGGTGGGTGTCATTTGAGTGCTTGGACTGTAAATATCAACAGTCATTAATGAAGTGGTGAGTGTATGGGTGTTATTATAGTTCATGGACTATAAATATCAACCATATTTCAAGGTGTTGTCGGTGTGTGGGTGTCATTACAGTGCTTTGTCTGTAAATATCAAGAGTCATTCATGGGGTGGTGGGTGTGAGGGTGTCATTACAGTGTTCGGACTGTAAATATTAACAGTCATTCATGGGGTGGTGGGTGTGTGGGTTTCATTATAGTGCTTGGACTGTAAATACCAACAGTCATTCATGGGGTGATTGGTGTGTGGGTGTCATTACAGTGCTTGGACTGTAAATATCAAGTCATTAATGGGGTGGTGGGTGTTTGTGTTTCATTATTGCTTGGACTGTAAATATCAACAGTCATATATGGGATGGTGGGAGTTTGGGTGTCATTACATTGCTTGGACTGTAAATATCAACAGTCAATCATGGGGTGGTGGGTGTCGTAACAGTGCTTGGACTGTAAATATCAACAGTCATTCATAGGGTGGTGAGTGTGTGGGTGTTATTACAGTGCTTTGACTGTAAATATCAACAGTCATTCACAGGGTGGTGGGTGTCATTAGAGTGCTTGGACTATAAATATCAACCATCATTCATTGGGTGGTGTGTGTGTGGGTGTCATTACAGTTCTTAAACTGTGAATATCAACAGTCATTCATGGGTATGTGAGTGTGTGGGTATTATTACAGTGCTTTGACTGTAAATATCAACAGTCATTCAGTGGGTGGTGGGTGTCATTAGAGTGCTTCGACTGTATATATCAACAGTCATTCAGATGGTATTGGGTGTCATTAGAGTGCTTAGACTGTAAATATCAACAGTTATTTAAAGGGGTGGTGGGTGTGTGGGTGTTATTACAGTGCTTTGACTGTAAATATCAACAGTCATTCAGAGGGTGGTGGGTGTCATTAGAGTGCTTGTACTGTAAATATCAACAGTTATTCATGGGGTTGTGGGTGTGTGGGTATCATGAAAGTGCTTGGACTGTAAATATCAACAGTCATTCATGGGGTGGTGAGTGTGTGGGTGTCATTGCAGTTCTTGGACTGTAAATATCAACCATCATTCATTAGGTGGTGTGTGTTTGGGTGTCATTACAGTGCTTGGTCTGTGAATATCAACAGTCATTCATAGGGTTGTGAGTGTGTGGGTATTATTTCAGTGCTTTGACTGTAAATATCAACAGTCATTCAGAGGGTGGTGGGTGTCATTATAGTGCTTGGACTGTAAATATCAACAGTCATTCATGGGGTGGAGGGAGTGTGGATGTCATTACAGTGCTTGGACTGAAAACATCAACAGTCATTTATGGGGTGGTGGGATAGTGGGTGTTATTACAGTGCTTGGACTGTAAATATCAATAGTCATTCATAGCGTGGTCAGAGTGTGGATGTCATTATTGTGCTTGGACTGTAAATATCAACAGTCAATCATAGGGTTGTGGGTGTGTGGGTGTCATTACAGTGGTTTGATTGTAATTTTCAACAGTCATTCATAGGGTGGTGGGTGTCATTATAGTGCTTGTACTGTAAATATCAACAGTCATTCATTGGGTGGTGGTTGTGTGGGTGTCATTACAGTGCTTGGACTGTAAATATCAACCATAATTCATTTGGTAGTGGGTGTGGTTGTGTCATTACAGTGCTTGGACTGTAAATATCAACAGTCACTCATAGGGTGGTGGGTGTGTTGGTGTCATTACAGTGCTTGGACTGTAAATATCAACAGTCATTCATGGGGTGGTGGGTGTATGGGTGTCATTACAGTGATTTGATTGTAAATATCAACAGTCATTCATAGGGTGGTGGGTATCATTAGAGTGCTTGGACTGTAAATATAAAAAGTCATTTATGGGATTGTGGGAGTGTGGGTGTCATTACAGTGCTTGGACTGTAAATATCAACTATAATTCATGGGGTCGTGGGTGTTGGGTAGTCAATACAGTGCTTTGACTGTAAATATCAACAGTCATTCATGGGGTGGTGGGTGGCATTACAGTGCATGGACTGTAAATATCAACAGTTATTAATAGGGTGATGAGTGTGCGGGTGTTATTACAGTGCTTGGACTGTAAATATCAACAGTCATTCATAGGGTGATAGGTGTGTGAGTGTTATTACAGAGCTTGGACTGTAAATATCAACAGTCATTCATGGAGTGGTGGGTGTGTGGGTGTCTTTACAGTGATTGGACGGTAAATATCAACAGTCATTCTTGGGGTGATGGTTGTGTGGGTGTTATTACAGTGCTTTGACTGTAAATATCAACAGTCATTCAGAGGGTGGTGGGTGTCATTAGAGTGCTTGGACTGTAAATATTAACAGTCATTCATGGGGTGGTGGGTGTTTGGATGTCATTACAGTGCTTGGACTGAAAATATCAACAGTCATTTTTGGGGTTGTGGTTGTGTGGGTGTCATTACAGTGCTTTGACTGTAAAGATCAACTGTCATTCATAGGGTGGTGGGTGTGTGAGTGTCATTACAGAGCTTGGACTGTATATATCAACAGTCCTTCATGGGGTGATGGGTGTGTGGATGTCATTATAGTGCTTGGACTGTAAATATCAACAGTCAATCATGGGGTGGTGGGTGTGTGGGTGTCATTACAGCGCTTGGACTGTAAATATCAACAGTCATTTATAGGGTGGTGGGTGTTTGGATGTCATTACATTGCTTGGACTGTAAATATCAACAGTCAATCATGGGGTGGTGGGTGTGTGGGTGTTATTACAGTGTTTTGATTGTAATTATCAACAGTCAATCATAGGGTGGTGGGTGTCATTACAGTGTTTGGACTGTAAATATCAACAGTCATTCATAGGGTGATGGGTGTGTGAGTGTCATTACAGTGCTTGGACTGTAAATATCAACAGTCATTTATAGGGTGGTGGGTGTTTGGATGTCATTACATTGCTTGGACTGTAAATATCAACAGTCAATCTTGGGGTGGTGGGTGTGTGGGTGTCATTACAGTGCTTGGACTGTAAATATTAACAGTCATTCATAGGGTGTTGGGTGTGTGGGTGTCATTACAGTGCTTGAAATGTAAATATCAATAGTCATTTACGGGGTGGTGGGTGTGGGTGTCATTACAGTGTTTTGACTGCAAATATCAACAGATAATCATTGATTGTTGGGTTTGTGGGTGTCATTACAGTGTTTGGATTGTAAATATCAATAGTCATTCATGGGGTGGTAGGGGTGGGTGTCATTACAGTGTTTTGACTGCAAATATCAACAGTCATTCATGGGGTGGTGAATGTGTGGGTGTCATTACACTTCTTGGACTGTAAATATTAACAGTCATTCATGGGGTGGTGGATGTGTGGGTGTCATTACAGTTATTGGACTGTAAATATCAACCATCATTTATTGGGTGGTAGGTGTGTCGGTGTCATTACAGTGCTTGTACTGTAAATATTAACAGTCATTCATCGGGTAGTGGGTGTGTGGGTGTCATTACATTGATTGGACTGAAAATATCAACAGTCATCCAGGGGGTGGTGGGTGTGTGGGCATCATTACAGTGTTTTGATTGTAAATGTCAACAGTAATTCATAGGGTAGTGGGTGTCATTAGAGTGCTTGGACTGTAAATATCAAGAGTCATTTATGGGGTGGTGGGTGTGTTGGTGTCATTACAGTGCTTGGACTGTAAAATATCAACTGTCATTTATGGGGTGGTTGGTGTGTGGGTATCATTACAGTGCTTTGACTGTAAATATCAACAGTCATTTATGGGGTGGTGGGTGTGTGTGTCATTATAGTGCTTGGACTGTAAATATCAACAGTCATTCATGGGGTGGTGAGTGTGTGGGTGTCATTGCAGTTCTTGGACTGTAAATATCAACCATCATTCATTGGGTGGTGTGTGTGTGGGTGTCATTACAGTGCTTGGTCTGTGAATATCAACAGTCATTCATAGGGTTGTGAGTGTGTGGGTATTATTTCAGTGCTTTGACTGTAAATATCAACAGTCATTCAGAGGGTGGTGGGTGTCATTATAGTGCTTGGACTGTAAATATCAACAGTCATTCATGGGGTGGTGGGAGTGTGGATGTCATTACAGTGCTTGGACTGAAAACATCAACAGTCATTTATGGGGTGGTGGGTGTGTGGGTGTCATTACACTGCTTGGACTATAAATATCAACCATCATTTAAGGGGTGGTGGGATAGTGGTTGTTATTACAGTGCTTGGACTGTAAATATCAATAGTCATTCATAGGGTGGTCAGAGTGTGGATGTCATTATTGTGCTTGGAATGTAAATATCAACATTCAATCATAGGGTTGTGGGTGTGTGGGTGTCATTACAGTGGTTTGTTTGTAATTTTCAACAGTCATTCATATGGTGGTGGGTGTCATTACAGTGCTTGTACTGTAAATATCAACAGTCATTCATTGGGTGGTGGTTGTGTGGGTGTCATTACAGTGCTTGGACTGTAAATATCAACCATAATTCATGGGGTAGTGGGTGTGGTTGTGTCATTACAGTGCTTGGACTGTAAATATCAACAGTCACTCATAGGGTGGTGGGTGTGTTGGTGTCATTACAGTGCTTGGACTGTAAATATCAACAGTCATTCATGGGGTGGTGGGTGTATGGGTGTCATTACAGTGATTTGATTGTAAACATCAACAGTCATTCATTGGGTGGTGGGTATCATTAGAGTGCTTGGACTGTAAATATAAAAAGTCATTTATGGGATTGTGGGAGTGTTGGTGTCATTACAGTGCTTGGACTGTAAATATCAACTATAATTCATGGGGTCGTGGGTGTTGGGGAGTCAATACAGTGCTGTGACTGTAAATATCAACAGTCATTCATAGGGTGGTGGGTGGCATTACAGTGCTTGGACTGTAAATATCAACAGTCATTCATAGGGTGGTGGGTATCATTAGAGTGCTTGGACTGTAAATATAAAAAGTCATTTATGGGATTGTGGGAGTGTGGGTGTCATTACAGTGCTTGGACTGTAAATATCAACAGTCATTTATAGGGTGGTGGGTGTTTGGTGTCATTACATTGCTTGGACTGTAAATGTCAATAGTCAATCATGGAGTGGTGGGTGTGTGGGTGTCATTACAGTGCTTGGACTGTAAATATCAACAGTCATTCATAGGGTGAGAGGTGTGTGAGTGTTATTACAGAGCTTGGACTGTAAATATCAACAGTCATTCATGGAGTGGTGGGTGTGTGGGTGTCATTACAGTGATTGGACGGTAAATATCAACAGTCATTCTTGGGGTGATGGTTGTGTGTGTGTTATTACAGTGCTTTGACTGTAAATATCAACAGTCATTCAGAGGGTGGTGGGTGTCATTAGAGTGCTTGGACTGTAAATATTAACAGTCATTCATGGGGTGGTGGGTGTTTGGATGTCATTACAGTGATTGAACTTAAAATATCAACAGTCATTTTTTGGGTTGTGGTTGTGTGGGTGTCATTACAGTGCTTGGACTGTAAATATCAACTGTCATTCATAGGGTGGTGGGTGTGTGAGTGTCATTACAGAGCTTGGACTGTATATATCAACAGTCCTTCATGGGGTGATGGGTGTGTGGATGTCATTATAGTGCTTGGACTGTAAATATCAACAGTCAATCATAAGGTGGTGGGTGTGTGGGTGTCTCATTACAGTGCTTGGACTGTAAATATCAATAGTCATTTATAGGGTGGTGGGTGTTTGGATGTCATTACATTGCTTGGACTGTAAATATCAACAGTCAATCATGGGGTGGTGGGTGTGTGGGTGTTATTACAGTGTTTTGATTGTAATTATCAACAGTCAATCATAGGGTGGTGGGTGTCATTACAGTGTTTGGACTGTAAATATCAACAGTCATTCATAGGGTGATGGGTGTGTGAGTGTCATTACAGTGCTTGGACTGTAAATATCAACAGTCATTTATAGGGTTGTGGGTGTTTGGATGTCATTACATTGCTTGGACTGTAAATATCAACAGTCAATCTTGGGGTGGTGGGTGTGTGGGTGTCATTACAGTGCTTGGACTGTAAATATTAACAGTCATTCATAGGGTGGTGGGTGTGTGAGTGTTATTACAGAGCTTGGACTGTAAATATCAACAGTCATTTACGGGGTGGTTGGTGTGTGGGTGTCATTACAGTGCTTGGACTGTAAATATCAACAGTCATTCATAGGGTGGTAGGTGTGTGAGTGTCATTACAGAGCTTGGACTGTAAATATCTACAGTCATTCATAGGGTGGTGGGTGTCATTAGAGGGCTTGGACAGTAAATTTCAACAGGTATTCATGGGGTGGTGTGTGTGTGGGTGTCATTACAGTTTTTGGACTGTAAATATCAACCATAATTCATGGAGTGGTGGGTGTTGGGGTGTCATTACAGTGCTTTGAATGTAAATATCAACAGTCATTCATGGGGTGGTGGGGGTGTGTGTTTCATTATGGTGCTTGAACTGTAAATATCCACAGTCATTCATTGGGTGGTGGGTTGTGGGTTTCATTACAGTGCTTGGACTGAAAATATCAAGTCATTCATGGGGTGGTGTGTGTGTGTGTGTGTTATTAGTGCTTGGACTGTAAATATAAACAGTCATTTATAGGGTTGTGGGTGGAATTACAGTGCTTGGACTGTAAATATCAACAGTAATTCATTTGGTTAGTGGATGTCATTATAGTGCTTGGACTGTAAATATCAACAGTCATTCTTAAGGTGGTGGGTGTGTGGGTGCCATTACAGTGCTTTGACTGTAAATATCAAGAGTCATTCATGGGGTGGTGGGTGTGAGGGTGTCATTACAGTGTTCGGACTCTAAATATCAACAGTCATTAATAGGGTTGTGGGTGTGTGGGTGTCATTATAGTGATTGGAATGTAAATACCAACAGTCATTCTTGGGGTGGTTGGTGTGTGGGTGTTATTACAGTGCTTGGACTGTAAATATCAACAGTCATTTATGTGGTTAGTGGAAGTAATTATAGTGCTTGGACTGTAAATATCAACAGTCATTCTTCAGGTGGTGGGTGTGTGGGTGCCATTACATTGCTTTGACTGTAAATATCAACAGTCAATTATGGGGTGGTGGGAGTGTGGGTGTCATTACAGTGCTTGGACAGTATATATCAATAGTCATTCATGGGGTGGTTAGTGTGTGGGTGTCATTACAGTGTTTTGATTGTAAATATCAAGTCATTCATGACTTTGACTGTAAATATCAACAGTCATTTATGGGGTGGTGGGTGTGTGTGTCATTATAGTGCATGGACTGTAAATATCAACAGTCATTAATTGGGTGGTGGGTGTCATTAGAGTGCTTGGACTATAAATATTAACAGTTATTTATGGGGTGGTGGGTTTGTGGGTGTCATGACAGTGCTTGGATTTAAAAAATCAACAGTCATTCATGTGGTGGTGGGTGTGTGGGTGTCAATACAGTGTTTTGATTGTAAAAACCAACAGTCATTCATTGGGTGGTGGGTGTCATTAGAGTGCTTGGACTATAAATATCAACAGTTATTTATGGGGTGGTGGGTTTGTTGGTGTCATGACAGTGCTTGGACTGTAAATATCAACAGTCATTTATGGGGTGGTGGGTGTGGGTGTCATTACAGTGTTTTGACTGTAAATATCAACAGATAATCATTGATTGTTGGGTTTGTGGGTGTCATTACAGTGTTTGGACTGTAAATATTAACAGTCATTCATGGGGTGGTGGGTGTGTGGGTGTCATTACAGTTATTGGACTGTAGATATCAACCATCATTTTTTGGGTGGTAGGTGTGTCGGTGTCATTACAGTGCTTGTACTGTAAATATTAACAGTCATTTATGGGGTAGTGGGTGTGTGGGTGTCATTACATTGATTGGACTGAAAATATCAACAGTCATCCAGGGGTTGGTGTGTGTGTGGGCATCATTACAGTGTTTTGATTGTAAATATCAACAGTAATTCATAGGGTAGTGGGTGTCATTAGAGTGCTTGGACTGTAAATATCAAGAGTCATTTATGGGGTGGTGGGTGTGTTGGTGTCATTACAGTGCTTGGACTGTAAAATATCAACTGTCATTTATGGGGTGGTTGGTGTGTGGGTGTCATTACAGTGTTTTGACTGTAAATATCAACAGTCATTTATGGGGTGGTGGGTGTGTGTGTCATTATAGTGCTTGGACTGTAAATATCAACAGTCATTCATGGGGTGATGTGTGTCATTAGAGTGCTTGGACTATAAATATCAACAGTTATTTATGGGGTGGTGGGTTTGTGGGTGACATGACAGTGCTTGGACTGAAAATAGCAACAGTCATTCATGGGGTGGTGGGTGTATGAGTGTCATTACAGTGTTTTGATTGTAAATACCAACAGTCATTCATAGGGTGGTGGGAGTCATTAGAGTGCTTGGACTATAAATATCAACAGTTATTTATGGGGTTGGTTGGTTTGTGGGTGTCATTACAGTGCTTGTACTCTAAATATTATGGGTTATTCATGAGGTAGTGGGTGTGTGGATGTCATTACAGTGCTTGGACTGAAAAGATCAACAGTCATTCATGGGGTGGTTGGTGTGTGGGTGTTATTACAGTGTTTGGACTGTAAATATCAAATGTCATTAATGGGGTGGTGGGTGTGTGGGTGTCATTACAGTGCTTTGACTGTAAATATCAACAGTCATTTATGGGGTTGTCTGTGAGTGTGTCTTTATAGTGCTTGGACTGTAAATATCAACAGTCATTCATGGGGTGGTGAGTGTGTGGGTGTCATTAAAGTGCTTGGACTAAAAATATAAAGTCATTCATAGTGTGGTGGGTGGGTGTGTGTCATTAGTGCTTGGACTGTAAATATCAACAGTCATTCATGGGGTGGTGTGTAGCATTACATTGCTTGGATTGAATATATCAAAAGTCATTCACGGGGTTATGGGTGTGTGGGTGTCATTACAGTGATTGGACTGTAAATATCAAAAGTCATTTATAGGGTGGTTGGTGTTTGGGTGTCATCACATTGCTTGGACTGTAAATATCAACAGTCAATCATGGGGTGGTGGTTGTGTGGGTGTCTTTACAGTGCTTGGAATGTAAATATAAAAAGTTATTCATGAAGTGGTGGGTGTGTGGGTGTTATTACAGTGCTTTGACTGTAAATATCAACAGTCATTCAGAGGGTTGTGGGAGTCATTAGAGTGCTTGGACTGTAAATATCAACAGTTATTTATGGGGTGGTGGGTGTGTGGGTGTCATGACTTTGCTTGGAATGTAAATATCAACAGTCGTTAATGGGGTGGTGAGTGTGTAGGTGACATTACAGTGCTTGGACTGTAAATATCAAGTCAATCATGGGGTAGTTGGTGTGTGGGTGACATTACAGTGCTTGGAGTGTAAATATCAACAGTCATTCATGGGGTGGTGGGTGTGTGGATGTCATTACAGTGCTTGAACTGTAAATAGCAACAATCAATCATGGGGTAGTTGGTGTGTGAGTGTCATTACAGTTTTCGGACCGTAAATATCAACCATCATTCATTGGGTGGTGGGTGCGTGGGTGTCATTACAGTGCTTTGACTGTAAATATCAACAGTCATTTAGAGGGTGGTAGGCGTCATTAGAGTGCTTGGACTGTAAATATCAACAGTCATTCATGGGGTGGTGGGTGTGAGGGTGTCATTACAGTGCTTGGACTGTAAATATCAAGAGTCATTCATGGGGTTGTGGGTGTGTGGATGTCATTACAGTGCTTGGACTGTAAATATCAACAGACAATCATGGGGTAGTTGGTGTGTGGGTGACATTACAGTGCTTGGAGTGTAAATATCAACAGTCATTCATGAGGTGATGGGTGTGTGGGTGTCATTACTTTGTTTTGATTGTAAATATCAACAGTCATTCATAGGGTGGTGGGTGTCATTACAGTGCTTGGACTGTAAATATCAACAGTCATTCATGGGGTGGTAGTTTTATGGGTGTCATAACAGTGTTTAGACTGTAAATATCAACCAAAATTCATGGGGTGGTGGGTGTGTGAGTGTCATTACTGTGCTCAAACTGTAAATATCAACAGTCATTCATAGGGCTGTGTGTGTGTCATTACAGTGGTTGGACTGTCAATATCAAAAGTCATTCTTGGAGTGTTAGGTGTGTGGGTGTCATTACAGTGTTTAGACTGTAAATATCAACAGTCATTTATGGGGTGGTGGGTGTGTGGCTGTCATTACAGTGCTTGGCCTGTAAATATCAAAAGTCAATCTTGGGGAGGTGGGTTTGTGGGTGTCATTACAGTGCTTGGACTGTAAATATCAACAGTCATTCATGGGGTGGTGGGTGGGTGGATATCATTACAGTGCTTGGACTGTAAATATCAAGTCATTCATGGGGTGGTGGGTGTGTGTGTGTCATTAGTGCTTGGACTGTAAATATCAACAGTCATTTATGGGGTGGTGGGTGGCATTACAGTGCTTGGACTGTAAATAACAACAGTCATTAATAGGATGGTGGGTGTGTGGGTGTCATTACAGTGCTTTGACTATAAATATCAACTATCATTTAGGGGTGTGTGTGTGTGATTACCGAGCTTTTACTGCAAATATCAACAGTCATTCATAGGATGGTTTGTGTGTGAGTGTCATTACAGAGCTTGGACTGTAAATATCAACAGTCATTCAGAGGTGGTGGGTGTCATTAGAGTGCTTGGACTGTAAATATCAACAGTTATTAATAAGGTGGTGGGTGAGTGGTTGTCATGACAGTGCTTGGACTGTAAATATCAACAGTCATTCATATATTGTCGAGTGTGTGGGTGACATTACATTTCTTAAACTGTAAAAATCAACAAACATTCATTGGGTGATGGGTGTGTGGGTGACATTACATTGCTTGAACTGTAAATATCAACAGTCATTCATAGGGTGATGGGTGTGTAAGTATCATTATAGAGCTTGGACTGTAAATATCATCCATCATTCATTGAGTGGTGGGTGTGTGGGTGTCATTTAGAAGGTGGTGGGTGTCATTAGAGTGCCAGGAATGTAAATATTAACAGTCAATCATGGGGTGGTGGGTGTGTGGGTGTCATTACAGTGTTTTGATTGTAAATATCAACAGTCATTCATTGGGTGGTGTGTGTCATTACAGTGCTTGGACTGCAAATATCAACAGTCATTGATGGAGTGGTGGGTGTGTAGGTGTCATTACAGTGCTTTGACTATAAATATCAACCATAATTCATGGGGTGGTGGGTGTGGGGGTGTCATTACAGTGCTTTGACTGTAAATATCAATAGTCATTCATGAGGTGTTTGTGGCATTACAGTGCTTGGAGTGTAAATATCGACAGTCATTCATGGCATAGGGTGATGGGTGTGTGGGTTTTTTTACAGTGCTTGAACTGTAAATATCAACAGTCATTTATGGGGTGGTGGGTGTGTGGCTGTCATTACAGTGCTTGGACTGTAAATATCAACAGGCAGTCAAGGGGTGGTGGGTTTGTGGGTGTCATTACAGTGTTTGGACTTTAAATATCAACAGTCATTCATGGGGTGTTTGGTGTGTGGGTGTCATTACAGTGCTTGGACTGTAAATATCAAGTCATTTATTAGGTGGTGGGTTGGTGTGTGTCATAAGTGCTTGGACTGTAAATATCAACAGTCATTCATGGGGTGGTGGGTAGGTGGTTGTCATTACAGTGCTTGGACTGTAAATATCAAGTCATTCATGGGGTGGTGGGTGTGTGTGTCATTAGTGCTTGGGTGTGTAAATATCAACAGTCATTTATGAAGTGGTGGGTGGCATTACAGTGCTTGGACTGTAGATATCAACAGTCATTTATAGGGTGGTGGGTGTGTGGTTGTCATTACAGTGGTTGGACTGTAAATATCAACAGTCAATCATGAGGTGGATGGCGTGTGGGTGTCATTACAGAGCTTGGACTGTAAATATCAACAATAATTTTTGGGGTGGTGGGTGTGTGGAGGTCATTACAGTGCTCAGACTGTAAATATTAACAGTCATTCATGGGGTGGTGGGTGTGTGGATGTCATTACAGTGCTTGGACTGAAAATATCAACAGTCATTCGTGGGGTGGTGGGTGTGTGGTTGTCATTACAGTGCTTGGACTATAAATATCAACAGTCATTAATGGGGTTTTGGGAGTGTTGGTGTCATTATACTGAATGAACTGTATATATCAACAGTTATTCACGGGGTGGTGGGTGTGTGGGTGTCATTACAGTGCTTAGACTGTCAATATAAAAAGTCATTCTTGGTGAGATGGGTGTGTGGGTGTCATTACAGTGCGTAGACTGTAAATATCAACAGTCACATATGGGGTGGTGTGTGTGTGGCTGTCATTACAGTGCTTGGACTGTAAATATCAACAGTCAATCATGGGGAGGTGGGTTTGTGGGTGTCATTACAGTGCTTGGACTGTAAATATCAAGAGTCATTTATGGGGTGGTGGGTGGGTGGGTGTCATTACGGTGCTTGAACTGAAAATATCAAGTCATTTATGAAATAGTGGGTGGCATTACAGTGCTTGGACTGTAAATATCAACAGTCATTCATAGGGTTGTGGGTGTGTGGGTGGTATTACAGTGCTTGGACTATATATATCAACCGTTATTTAGGGGGGGGTGATTACAGTGCTTGGACAGTAAATATTAACAGTTATTCATCGTGTGGTTGGTGTGTGAGTGTCATTACAGAGCTTGGACTGTAAATATCAACAGTCAATTATGAGGTGGTGGGTATATGGGTGTCATTACAGTGCTTGGACTGTAAATATCAACAGTCATTAATGGGATGGTTAATGAGTGGGTGTCATTACAGAGCTTTGATTGTAAATATCAACAATCATTCATAGGGTAGTGGGTGTGGGGGTGTCATTACAGTGCTTTGACAGTAAATATCAACAGTCATTCATTTGGTGGTAGGTGTTTGTGTGTCATTATAGTGCTTGGACTGTAAATATCAACAGTCATTCATAGGGTTGTGGGTATGATTGTGTCATTACAGTGCTTGGACTGTAAATATCAACAGTCATTCATTAGGTGGTATGTGTTTGTGTGTCATTATAGTGCTTGGACTGTAAATATCAACAGTCATTCATGGAGTGGTGGGTGTGTGGGTGTCATTACAGTGCTTGGACTGTAAATATCAAGTCATTCATTAGGTGGTGGGTGTGTGTGTGTGTCATTAGTGCTTGGACTGTAAATATCAACAGTCATTCATTGGGTGGTGGGTGGCATTATAGTGCTTGGACTTTAAATATCAATCATCATTCATTGGGTGGTGGGTGTGTGGGTGTCTTTACAGTGCTCAGACTGTAAATATTAAGTGTCATTTATGGGGTGGTGGGTGTGTGGATGTCATTACAGTGCTTGGACTGTAAATATCAACAGTCATTTATTGGATGGTGAGTGTGTGGGTGTCATTACAGTGCTTGGACTGTAAATATTAACAGCCATTCATGGGTTGGTGGGTGTGTGTGTGTCATTAGTGCTTTGAATGTAAATATCAACAGTAATTTATAGGGTGGTGGGTGTGAGGCTGTCATTAAAATGCTTGGACTGTAAATATCAACCATAATTCATGGAGTGGTGGGTACGAGGGTGTCATTACAGTGCTTAAACTGTAAATATCAACAGTCATTCATGGGGTGGTAGGTGTTTGAGTGTCATTATAGTGCTTGGACTGTAAATATCAATAGTCATTCATGGGGTGGTTGGTGTGTGGGTGTCATTACATGGCTTGGACTGTAAATAGCAAGTCATTTATGGGGTGGTGGGTATGTGTGTGTCATTAGTGCTTGGATTGTAAATATCAACAGTCATTCATGGGATGGTGGGTGGCATTACAGTGCTTGGACTGTAAATATCAACAGTCAGTGATAGGGTGGTGGGTATTTGGCTGTCATTAGAATGCTTGGACTGTAAATATCATTAATAATTCATGGGGTGGTGGGTGTGGGGGTGTCATTACAGTGCTTTGACTGTAAATATCAACAGTCATTTATGGGGTGGTAGGTTTGTGGGTGTCATTACAGTGCTTGGACTGTAAATATCAACAGTCATTCATATATTGTCGAGTGTGTGGGTGACATTACATTTCTTAAACTGTAAAAATCAACAAACATTCATTGGGTGATGGGTGTGTGGGTGACATTACATTGCTTGAACTGTAAATATCAACAGTCATTCATAGGGTGATGGGTGTGTAAGTATCATTATAGAGCTTGGACTGTAAATATCATCCATCATTCATTGAGTGGTGGGTGTGTGGGTGTCATTTAGAAGGTGGTGGGTGTCATTAGAGTGCCAGGAATGTAAATATTAACAGTCAATCATGGGGTGGTGGGTGTGTGGGTGTCATTACAGTGTTTTGATTGTAAATATCAACAGTCATTCATTGGGTGGTGTGTGTCATTACAGTGCTTGGACTGCAAATATCAACAGTCATTGATGGAGTGGTGGGTGTGTAGGTGTCATTACAGTGCTTTGACTATAAATATCAACCATAATTCATGGGGTGGTGGGTGTGGGGGTGTCATTACAGTGCTTTGACTGTAAATATCAATAGTCATTCATGAGGTGTTTGTGGCATTACAGTGCTTGGAGTGTAAATATCGACAGTCATTCATGGCATAGGGTGATGGGTGTGTGGGTTTTTTTTACAGTGCTTGAACTGTAAATATCAACAGTCATTTATGGGGTGGTGGGTGTGTGGCTGTCATTACAGTGCTTGGACTGTAAATATCAACAGGCAGTCAAGGGGTGGTGGGTTTGTGGGTGTCATTACAGTGTTTGGACTTTAAATATCAACAGTCATTCATGGGGTGGTTGGTGTGTGGGTGTCATTACAGTGCTTGGACTGTAAATATCAAGTCATTTATTAGGTGGTGGGTTGGTGTGTGTCATAAGTTCTTGGACTGTAAATATCAACAGTCATTCATGGGGTGGTGGGTAGGTGGATGTCATTACAGTGCTTGGACTGTAAATATCAAGTCATTCATGGGGTGGTGGGTGTGTGTGTCATTAGTGCTTGGGTGTGTAAATATCAACAGTCATTTATGAAGTGGTTGGTGGCATTACAGTGCTTGGACTGTAGATATCAACAGTCATTTATAGGGTGGTGGGTGTGTGGTTGTCATTACAGTGGTTGGACTGTAAATATCAACAGTCAATCATGAGGTGGATGGCGTGTGGGTGTCATTACAGAGCTTGGACTGTGAATATCAACAATAATTTTTGGGGTGGTGGGTGTGTGGAGGTCATTACAGTGCTCAGACTGTAAATATTAACAGTCATTCATGGGGTGGTGGGTGTGTGGATGTCATTACAGTGCTTGGACTGAAAATATCAACAGTCATTCGTGGGGTGGTGGGTGTGTGGTTGTCATTACAGTGCTTGGACTATAAATATCAACAGTCATTAATGGGGTTTTGGGAGTGTTGGTGTCATTATACTGAATGAACTGTATATATCAACAGTTATTCACGGGGTGGTGGGTGTGTGGGTGTCATTACAGTGCTTAGACTGTCAATATAAAAAGTCATTCTTGGTGAGATGGGTGTGTGGGTGTCATTACAGTGCGTAGACTGTAAATATCAACAGTCATATATGGGGTGGTGGGTGTGTGGCTGTCATTACAGTGCTTGGACTGTAAATATCAACAGTCAATCATGGGGAGGTGGGTTTTGGGTGTCATTACAGTGCTTGGACTGTAAATATCAACAGTCATTTATGGGGTGGTGGGTGGGTGGGTGTCATTACGGTGCTTGAACTGAAAATATCAAGTCATTTATGAAATAGTGGGTGGCATTACAGTGCTTGGACTGTAAATATCAACAGTCATTCATAGGGTTGTGGGTGTGTGGGTGGTATTACAGTGCTTGGACTATATATATCAACCGTTATTTAGGGGGGGGTGATTACAGTGCTTGGACAGTAAATATTAACAGTTATTCATCGTGTGGTTGGTGTGTGAGTGTCATTACAGAGCTTGGACTGTAAATATCAACAGTCAATTATGAGGTGGTGGGTATGTGGGTGTCATTACAGTGCTTGGACTGTAAATATCAACAGTCATTAATGGGATGGTTAATGAGTGGGTGTCATTACAGAGCTTTGATTGTAAATATCAACAATCATTCATAGGGTAGTGGGTGTGGGGGTGTCATTACAGTGCTTTGACAGTAAATATCAACAGTCATTCATTTGGTGGTAGGTGTTTGTGTGTCATTATAGTGCTTGGACTGTAAATATCAACAGTCATTCATAGGGTTGTGGGTATGATTGTGTCATTACAGTGCTTGGACTGTAAATATCAACTGTCATTCATTAGGTGGTATGTGTTTGTGTGTCATTATAGTGCTTGGACTGTAAATATCAACAGTCATTCATGGGGTGGTGGGTGTGTGGGTGTCATTACAGTGCTTGGACTGTAAATATCAAGTCATTCATTAGGTGGTGGGTATGTGTGTGTCATTAGTGCTTGGATTGTAAATATCAACAGTCATTCATGGGATGGTGGGTGGCATTACAGTGCTTGGACTGTAAATATCAACAGTCAGTCATAGGGTGGTGGGTATTTGGCTGTCATTAGAATGCTTGGACTGTAAATATCATCAATAATTCATGGGGTGGTGGGTGTGGGGGTGTCATTACAGTGCTTTGACTGTAAATATCAACAGTCATTTATGGGGTGGTAGGTTTGTGGGTATCATTACAGTGCTTGGACTGTAAATATCAAGTCATTCATGGGTTGGTGAGTGTGTGTGTGTCATTAGTGCTTGGACTGTAAATATAAACAGTCATTTATGGGGTTGTGGGTCGCATTACAGTGCTTGGACTGTAAATATCAACAGTCATTCATAGGGTGGTTGGTGTGTGGGTGTCTTTACAGTACTTAGACTGTAAATATTAAGTTTCATTCATGGGGTGGTGGGTGTGTGGATGTCATTACAGTGCTTGGACTGTAAATATCAACAGTCATTTATGAGGTGGGTGGGTGTGTGTCTGTCATTACAGTGCTTTGACTGTAAATATCTACTGTCATTAATGGGGGGGTGGGGGGATGGCTGCCATTACAGTGCTTGGACTGTAAATATCAACAGTCAATTATGAGGTGGTGGGTATGTGGGTGTCATTACAGTGCTTGGACTGTAAATATCAACTGTCATTCATTAGGTGGTATGTGTTTGTGTGTCATTATAGTGCTTGGACTGTAAATATCAACAGTCATTCATGGGGTGGTGGGTGTGTGGGTGTCATTACAGTGCTTGGACTGTAAATATCAAGTCATTCATTAGGTGGTGGGTGTGTGTGTGTGTCATTCGTGCTTGGACTGTAAATATCAACAGTCATTCATTGGGTGGTGGGTGGCATAATAGTGCTTGGACTTTAAATATCAACCATCATTCATTGGGTGGTGGGTGTGTGGGTGTCCTTACAGTGCTCAGACTGTAAATATTAAGTGTCATTTATGGGGTGGTGGGTGTGTGGATGTCATTACAGTGCTTGGACTGTAAATATCAACAGTCATTTATTGGATGGTGAGTGTGTGGGTGTCATTACAGTGCTTGGACTGTAAATATTAACAGCCATTCATGGGTTGGTGGGTGTGTGTGTGTCATTAGTGCTTTGAATGTAAATATCAACAGTCATTTATAGGGTGGTGGGTTTGAGGGTGTCATTAAAATGCTTGGACTGTAAATATCAACCATAATTCATGGGGTGGTGGGTACGAGGGTGTCATTACAGTGCTTAAACTGTAAATATCAACAGTCATTCATGGGGTGGTAGGTGTTTGGGTGTCATTATAGTGCTTGGACTGTAAATATCAATAGTCATTCATGGGGTGGTTAGTGTGTGGGTGTCATTACATGGCTTGGACTGTAAATAGCAAGTCATTTATGGGGTGGTGGGTATGTGTGTGTCATTAGTGCTTGGATTGTAAATATCAACAGTCATTCATGGGATGGTGGGTGGCATTACAGTGCTTGGACTGTAAATATCAACAGTCAGTCATAGGGTGGTGGGTATTTGGCTGTCATTAGAATGCTTGGACTGTAAATATCATCAATAATTCATGGGGTGGTGGGTGTGGGGGTGTCATTACAGAGCTTTGACTGTAAATATCAACAGTCATTCATGGGGTGGTAGGTTTGTGGGTGTCATTACAGTGCTTGGACTGTAAATATCAAGTCATTCATGGGTTGGTGAGTGTGTGTGTGTCATTAGTGCTTGGACTGTAAATATAAACAGTCATTTATGGGGTTGTGGGTCGCATTACAGTGCTTGGATTGTAAATATCAACAGTCATTCATAGGGTGGTTGGTGTGTGGGTGTCTTTACAGTGCTCAGACTGTAAATATTAAGTTTCATTCATGGGGTGGTGGGTGTGTGGATGTCATTACAGTGCTTGGACTGTAAATATCAACAGTCATTTATGAGGTGGGTGGGTGTGTGTCTGTCATTACAGTGCTTTGACTGTAAATATCTACTGTCATTGATGGGGGGGTGGGGGGGTGGCTGTCTTTACAGTGCTTGGACTGTAAATATCAACAGTAAATCATAGGGTGGTGGGTTTGTGGATGTCATTACAGTGCTTGGACTTTAAATATCAACAGTTATTCATGGGGTGGTGGGTGTGTGGGTGTCATTACAGAGCTTGGACTGTAAATATCAAGTCATTCATGGGGTGGTGGGTCTGTGTGTGTCATTAGTGCTTGAACTGTAAATATAAACAGTCATTTATGGGGTTGTGGGTGGCATTACCGTGCTTGGACTGTAAATATCAACAGTCATTCATAGGGTGGTTGGTGTGTGGGTGTCTTTACAGTGCTCAGACTGTAAATATTAAGTGTCATTCATGGGGTGGTGGGTGTGTGGATGTCATTACAGTGATTGGACTGTAAATATCAACAGTCATTTATGAGGTGGGTGGGTGTGTGGCTGTCATTACAGTGCTTGGACTGTAAATATCTATGGTCATTGATGGGGGGGTGGGTGTGTGGCTGTCATTACAGTGCTTGGACTGTAAATATCAACAGTAAATCATGGGTTGGTGGGTTTGTGGATGTCATTACAGTGATTGGACTGTAAATATCAACAGTTATTCATGGGGTGGTGGGTCTGTGTGTGTCATTAGTGCTTGGACTGTATATATCAACAGTTATTCATGGGGTGGTGAGTGGCATTACAGTGCTTCTACTATAAATATCAACCGTCATTTATGGAGTGGTGGGTGTGTGGGTGTCATTACAGTGCTTGGACTGTAAATATCAACAGTCATTCATAGGGTGGTAAGTGTGTGGGTGTCATTACAGTGTTTTTACAGTAAATATCAACAGTAATTTATTGGGTGGTGAGTGTGTGGGTGTCATTACAGTGCTTGGACTGTAAATATTAACTGTCATTCAAGGGATGGTGGGTTGGTGGGTGTTATTACAGTGCTTGGACAGTAAATATCAAGTCATTCATGGGTTGGTGGGTGTGTGTGTGTCATTAGTGCTTTGAATGTAAATATCAACAGTCATTTATTGGGTGGTGGGTGTGTGGCTGTCATTAGTATGCTTGGACTGTAAATATCAACCATAATTCATGGGGTGGTGGGTACAAAGGTGTCATTACAGTGCTTAAACTGTAAATATCAACAGTCATTCATGGGGTGGTAGGTATCTAGGTGTCATTATAGTGCTTGGACGGTAAATATCAATAGTCATTCATGGGGTGGTTGGTGTGTGGGTGTCATTACATAGCTAGGACTGTAAATATCAAGTCATTTATGGGGTGGTGGGTATGTGTGTGTCATTAGTGCTTGGACTGTAAATATCAACAGTCATTCATGGGATGGTGGGTGTGTGCATGTCATTACAGTGCTTGGGCTGTAAATATCATTAGTCATTTATGGGGTGGTGGGTGATTGGCTGTCATTAGAATGCTTGGACTGTAAATATCATCAATAATTCATGGGGTGGTGGTTGTGGGGGTGTCATTACAGTGCTTTGACTGTAAATATCAACAGTCATTCATAGGGTGGGGGGTTTGTGGGTGTCATTACAGTGCTTGTACTGTAAATATCAACAGTCATTCATGGGGTTGTGGGTTGGTGGGTGTCATTACAGAGCTTGGACTGTAAATATCAAGTCATTCATTGGTTGGTAGGTATGTGTGTGTCATTAGTGCTTGGACTGTAAATATAAACAGTCATTTATGGGGTTGTGGGTGGCATTACAGTGCTTGGACTGTAAATATCAACAGTCATTCATAGGGTGGTTGGTGTGTGAGTGTCATTACAGAGCTTGGACTGTAAATATCAATAGACATTCATTGGGTGGTGGGTGTGTTAATTTCATTACAGTGCTTGGACTGTAAATATAAAAAGTCATTTATTGGGTGGTAGGTGTGTGGCTGTCATTACATTGTTTGGACTGTAAATATCAACAGTCAGTCATGGGGTGGTGGGTGTGTTGATGTCATTACAGTGCTTGGACTGTAAATATCAACAGTCATTTATGGGGTGGTGGGTGTGTGGCTGTCATTAGAATGCTTGGACTGTAAATAAAAACCATAATTCATGGGGTGGTGGGTTTGGGGGTATCATTACAGTGCTTTGACTGTAAATATTAACAGTCATTCATGGGGTGGTGGGTTTGGGGGTATCATTACAGTGCTTGGACTGTAAATATCAACAGTCATTCATGGGGTGGTGGGTATATGTGTGTCATTAGTGCTTGGACTGTAAATATCAACAGTCATTCATGGGATGGTGGGTGGCATTACAGTGCTTGGACTGTAAAAATCAATAGTCATTCATGGAGTGATGGGTGTGTGGGTGTTATTACAGTGCTTGGACTGTAAATATCAACAGTCATTTACGGGTGGTGGGTGTGTGGCTGTCATTACAGTGTTTGGACTGTAAATATCAACAGTCAGTCATGGGGTGGTGGGTTTGTGGGTGTTATTACAGCGCTTGGACTGTAAATATTAACAGTCAATAATGTGGTGGTGGGTGTGTGTGTGTCATTACAGTGCTTGGACTGTAAATATCAACAGTCAATTATAGGGTTGTGGGTTTGTGGATGTCATTACAGTGCTTGGACTGTAAATATCAACAGTTTTTCATAAGGTGGTGGGTGTGTGGGTGTCATTACAGTGCTTGGACTATAAATATCAACCATCATATATGGGATGGCGGGTGTATGGGTGTCATTACAGTGCTTGAACTATAAATATCAACAGTCATTTATATGGTGGTTGGTGGGTTAGTGTCATTACAGAGCTTGGACTGTAAATATCAACAGTCATTCATGGTGTGGTTGGTGTGTGGATGTCATTACAGTGCTTGGACTGTAAATATTAACAGTCAATCATGAGGTGGTGGGTGTGTGGGTTTCATTACAGTGATTGGACTGTAAATATCAATAGTCATTCATTGGATGGTGGGTGTGTGGGTGTCATTACAGTGTTTTGATTGTAAATATCAACAGTCATGGGTGGTGGGTGTGTGGGTGTCATTAGAGTGCTTGGACTGTAAATATCAAGTCATTCATTGGGTGGTGGGTGTTTGGGTGTCTATGCAGTGCTTGGACTGTAAATATCAACAGGTAATCATGGGGTGGTAGGTTGGTGGGGGTCATTACAGTGCTTGGACTATAAATATCAAGTCATTCATGGGTTGGTGGGTGTGTGTGTATAATTAGTGCTCGGACTGTAAATATCAACAGTCATTTATGGGGTTGTGGGTGGCATTACAGTGCTTGGACTGTAAATACTAACAGTCATTCATAGGGTGGTTGGTGTGTGAGTGTCATTACAGAGCTTGGACTGTAAATATCAATAGTCATTCATTGGGTGGTGGATGTGTGGATGTCATTACAGTGCTTGGACTGTAAATAACAACAGTCATTTATGGGGTGGTGGGTGTGTGGCTTTCATTACAGTGTTTGGAGTGTAAATATCAACAGTCAGTCATGGGGTTGTGGGTGTGTGGATGTCATTACAGTGCTTGGACAGTAAATATCAACAGTCACTTATGGGGTGGTGGGTATGTGGCTGTCATTAGAATGCTTGGACTGTAAATATCAACCATAATTCATGGGGTGGTGGGTGTGGGGGTGTCATTACAGTGCTTTGACTGTAAATATCAAGAGTCATTCATGGGGTGGTGAGTATGAGGGTGTCATTACAGTGTTTGGACTGTAAATATCAACAGTCATTCATGGGGTGGTGGGTATGAGGGTGTCATTACAGTGCTTGGACTGTAAATATAAACAGTCATTCATGGGGTGGTTGGTGTGTGGGTGTCATTACATGGCTTGGACTGTAAATATCAAGTCATTTATGGGGTGGTGGGTATGTGTGTGTCATTAGTGCTTGGACTGTAAATATCAACATTCATTCATAAGATGGTGGGTGGCATTACAGTGCTTGGACTGTAAATATCAACAGTCAGTCATGGGGTGGTGGGTGTGTGGATGTCATTACAGTGCTTGGACTGTAAATATCAACAGTCATTTATGGGGTGGTGGGTGTGTGGCTGTCATTAGAATGCTTGAACTGTAAATATCAACCATAATTCATGGGGTGGTGGGTGTGGGGGTGTCATTACAATGCTTTGACTTTAAATATCAACATTCATTCATGGGGTGGTGGGTATGAGGGTGTCATTACAGTGCTTAAGATGTAAATATCAACAGTCATTCATGGGGTAGTAGGTGTTTGGGTATCATTATAGTGCTTGGACTGTAAATATCAACAGTCATTCATGGGGTGTTTGGTGTGTGGGTGTCATTACATGGCTTGGACTGTAAATATCAAGTCATTTATGGGGTGGTGGGTATGTGTGTGTCATTAGTGCTTGGACTGTAAATATCAACATTCATTCATGGGATGGTGAGTGGCATTACAGTGCTTGGACTGTAAATATCAACAGTCAGTCATGGGGTGGTGGGTGTGTGGATGTCATTACAGTGATTGGACTTTAAATATCAACAGTCATTAATGGGGTGGTGGGTGTGTGGCTGTCATTACAGTGTTTGGACTGTAAATATTAACAGTCAGTCATGGGGTGGTTGGTGTGTGGATGTCATTACAGTGCTTGGACTGTAAATATCAACAGTCATTTATGGGGTGGTGGGTGTGTGGCTGTCATTAGAATGCTTGGACTGTAAATATCAACCATAATTCATGGGGTGGTTGGTATGGGGGTGTCATTACAGTGCTTGGACTGTAAATATCAACAGTCATTCATGGGGTGGTGGGTATGAGGGTGTCATTACAGTGCTTAAACTCTAAATATCAACAGTCATTCATGGGGTGGTAGGTGTTTGGGTGTCATTATAGTGCTTGGACTGCTAATATCAACAGTCTTTTATGGGGTTGTTGGTGTGTGGGTGTCATTACATGGCTTGGACCGTAAATATCAAGTCATTTATGGGGTGGTGGGTATGTGTGTGTCATTAGTGCTTGGACTGTAAATATCAACATTCATTCATGGGATTGTGGGTGGCATTACAGTGCTTGGACTGTAAATATCAACAGTCAGTCATGGGGTGGTGGGTGTGTGGATGTCATTACAGTAATTGGACTGTAAATATCAACAGTCATTAATAGGGTGGTGGGTGTGTGGCTGTTATTACAGTGTTTGGACTGTAAATATAAACAGGCAGTCATGGGGTGGTTGGTGTGTGGCTGTCATTAGAATGCTTGGACTGTAAATATCAAACATAATTCATGGGGTGGTGGGTATGTGTGTGTCATTAGTGCTTGGACTGTAAATATCAACAGTCATTCATGGGATGGTGGGTGGCATTACATTGCTTGGACTGTAAATATCAACAGTCATTCATAGGGTGATGGGGGTGTGGGTGTCATTACAGTGCTTGGACTGTAAATATCAACAGTCATTTATGGGGTGGTGGGTGTGTGGCTATCATTACAGTGTTTGGACAGTAAATATCAACAGTCAGTCATGGGGTGGTGGGTTTGTGGGTGTTATTACAGTGCTTGGACTGTAAATATCAACAGTCAATAATTCGGTGGTGGGTGTGTATGTCATTACAGTGCTTGAACAATAAATATTAAGTCACTCATGGGGTGGTGGGTGTGTGTATGTCATTAGTGCTTGGACTGTAAATATCAACAGTCATTCATGAGGTGGTGGGTGTCATTACAGTGCTCAGACCGTAAATATTAAGTGTCATTGACAGTGTGGTGGGTGTGTGGATGTCATTACAGTGCTTGGACTGTAAATATCAACAGTCATTTATGAAGTGGTTGGTGTGTGGCTTTCATTACAGTGCTTGGACTGTAAATATCTACTGTCATTAATAGGGTGGTGGGTGTGTGGCTGTCATTACAGTTCTTGGACTGTAAATATCAACAGTTAATTATGGGGTTGTGGGGTTGTGGATGTCATTACAGTGCTTGGACTGTAAATATCAACAGTTTTTCATGAGGTGGTGGGTGTGTGGGTGTCATTAGAGTGCTTGGACTATAAATATCAACCGTCATATATAGGGTGGTGAGTGTGTGAGTGTCATTATAGAGCTTGGAGTGTAAATATTAACAGTTAATCATGAGGTGGTGGGTGTGTGGGTTTCATTACAGTGATTGGACTGTAAATATCAACAGTCATTCATTGGATGGTGGGTGTGTGGGTTTCATTACAATGTTTTGATTGTAAATATCAACAGTCATGGGGTAGTGGATGTGTGGGTGTCATTAGAGTGCTTGGACTCTAAATATCAACCATAATTTTTGGGGTGGTGGGTGTTTCTGTGTCTATGCAGTGCTTGGACTGTAAATATAAACAGTCAATCATGAGGTGGTGGGTGTGTTGGTATCATTACAATGCTTGGACTGTAAATATCAACAGTCATTCATAGGGTGGTGGGTGTGTGGGTGTCATTACAGTGTTTTGACGGTAAATATTAACAGTCATTCATAGGGTGGTGGGTGTCATTACAGTTCTTGGACTGTAAATATCAAGTCATTCATGGGTTGGTGGGTGTGTGTGTATAATTAGAGCTCGGACTGTAAATATCAACAGTCATTTATGAGGTTGTGGGTGGCATTAGAGTGCTTGGACTGTAAATATTTACAGTCATTCATAGGGTGGTTGGTGTGTGAGCGTCATTACAGAGCTTGGACTGTAAATATCAATAGTCATTCATTGGGTGGTGGGTGTGTGGATGTCATTACAGTGCATGGACTGTAAATATCAACAGTCATTTATGGGGTGGTGGGTGTGTGGCTTTCATTACAATGTTTGGACTATAAATATCAACAGTCAGTCATGGGGTTTTGGGTATGTGGATGTCATTACAGTGCTTGGACTGTAAAAATCAACAGTCATTTATGGGGTGGTTATTGTGTGGCTGTCATTAGAATGCTTTGACTGTAAATATCAACCATATTTCATGGGGTGGTGGGTGTGGGGGTGTCATTACAGTGCTTTGACTGTATATATCAACAGTCATTCATGGGATGGAGGGTATGAGGGTGTCATTACAGTGCTTGGACTGTAAATATCAACATTAAATTATGGGGTGGTGGGGTTGTGGATGTCATTACAGTGCTTGGACTGTAAATATCAACAGTTATTCATGGGGTGGTGGGTGTGTGTGTGTCGTTACAGTGCTTGGACTATAAATATCAACCGTCATATATAGGGTGGTGGGTGTGTGAGTGTCATTACAGAGCTTGGTCTGTAAATATTAATAGTCAATCATGAGGTGGTGGGTGTGTGGGTGTCATTACATGGCTTGGACGGAAAATATCAAGTCATTTATGGGGTGGTGGTTATGTGTGTGTCATTAGTGCTTGGACTGTAAATATCATCAGTCATTCATGGGATGGTGGATGGCATTACAGTGCTTGGACTGTAAATATCAAGAGTCAGTCATGGTTTTTTGGGTGTGTGGATGTCATTCCAGTGCTTGGACTGTAAATATCAACAGTTAATTATGGGGTGGTGGGGTTTTGGATGTCATTACATTGCTTGGACTGTAAATATCAACAGTTATTCATGGGGTGGTGGGTGTGTGTGTGTCATTACAGTGCTTGGACTATAAATATCAACCATCATATATAGGTTGGTGGGTGTGTGAGTGTCATTACAGAGCTTGAACTGTAAATATTAACAGTCAATCATGAGGTGGTGGGTGTGTGGGTTTCATTACGGTGATTGGACTGTAAATATCAACAGTCATTCATTGGATGGTGGGTGTGTGGGTGTCATTACAGTGTTTTGATTGTAAATATCAACAGTCATGGGGTGGTGGGTGTGTGGGTGTCATTAAAGTGCTTGGACTGTAAATATCAACAGTTCTTCATTGGGTGGTGGGTGTTTGGGTGTCTATGCAGTGCTTGGACTGTAAATATCAATAGTCAATCATGAGGTGGTGGGTGTGTTGGTGTCATTACAATGCTTGGACTGTAAATATCAACAGTCATTCATGGGGTGGTGGGTGTGTGGGTGTCATTACAGTGTTTTGACGGTAAATATTAACAGTCATTCATAGGGTGGTGGGTGTCATTACAGTTTTTGGACTGTAAATATCAACCATCATCCATTGGGTGGTGCGTGTGTGGGTGTCATTACAGTTCTCAGACTATAAATATTAACAGTCATTCATGGGGTGGTGGGTGTGTGGGTGTCATTACAGTGCTTGAACTGTAAATATCAACAGTCATTTATAGGGTGGTGGGTGTGTGAGTGTCATTACAGAGCTTGGACTGTAAATATCAACAGTCATTTATGGGGTGGTGGGTGTGTGGGTGTCATTACAATGCTTGGAGAGTAAATATCAAAAGTCATTCCTGGGGTGGTGGGTGTGTGGGTGTCATTACAGTGCTTAAAATGTAAATATCAACAGTCATTTATGGGGTGGTGGGTGTGTGGCTGTCATTACAGTGCTTGAATTGTAAATATCAACAGTCAATTATTGGGTGGTGGGTTTGTGGGTTTCATTACCGTGCTTGGACTGTAAATATCAACTGTCATTCATGGGGTGGTGGGTGTGTGAGTGTCATTACAGTGTTTTGAATGTAAATATCAACAGTCATTCATAAGGTGGTGTGTGTCATTAGAGTGCTTGGACTGTAAATATCAACAGTCATTCATGGGGAGGTTGGAGTGTAGGTGTCATTACAGTTCTTGGACTGTAAATATCAACCATAATTTACTGGGTGGTTGGTGTGGGGGTGTCATTACAGTGCTTTGACTGTAAATATCAACAGTCATTGATGGGGTGGGGGGGGTGAGGGTGTCATTACAGTGCTTGGACTGTAAATATCAAAAGTCATTCATGGGGTGGTTGGTGTGTGGGTGTCATTATAGAGTTTGAACTGTAATTATCAACAGTAATTCATGGGGTGGTTTGTGTGTGGGTGTTATTAGAGTGCTTGAACTGTAAATATCAACCATCATTCATTGGGTGGTGGGTATGTGGGTGTCATTACAGTGCTCAGACTGTAAATATTAACAGTCATTCATAGGGTGGTAGGTGTGTGAGTGTCATTACAGAGCTTGGACTGTAAATATCAACAGTCATTTATGGGGTGGTGGGTGTGTGGGTGTCATTAGAGTGCTTGGACTGTAAATATCAACAGTCATTCAAGGGATGGTGGGTGTCATGACAGTGCTTGGACTGAAAATATCAACAGTCATTCATGGGGTGGTGGGTGTTTGGGTGTCATTACAGTACTTGGACTATATAAATATCAACCGTCATTTATGGGGTGGTGGGTGTGTGAGTGTCATTACAGAGCTTAGACTGTAAATATCAACAGTCATTTATGGGGTGGTGGGTGTGTGGGTATCATTACAGTTCTTGGACAGTAAATATCTAAAGTCATTATTTGGGTGTTGGGTGTGTGGGTGTCATTACAGTGCTTAGACTGTAAATATCAACAGTCATTTATTGGGTGGTGGGTGTGTAGGTGTCATTACATTGCTTGGACTGTAAATATCAACAGTCAATCATGGGTTGGTGGGTGTGTGGGTGTCATTACAGGGCGTGGACTGTAAATATCAACAGTCATTTATGGGATGGTGGGTGTGTAGGTGTCATTACAGTGCTCAGATTGTAAATATTAACAGTCATTCATTGGGTGGTGGGTGTGTGGGTGTCATTACAGTGCTTGGACTATAAATAATAACAGTCATTCATAGGGTGGTGGGTGTGTGAGTGTCATTACAGAGCTTGGACTATAAATATCAACAGTCATTTACGGGGTGGTAGGTGTGTGGGTGTCATTACAGTGCTTTGACTGTAAACATCAACAGTCATTTTTGGGGTGGTGGGTGTGTGGGTGTCATTACAGTGCTTAGAATGTAAATATCAACAGTCATTTATGGGGTGTTGGGTGTGTGGCTGTCATTACAGTGCTTGGACTGTAAATACCAACAGTCAATTATTGGGTGGAGGGTTTGTGGGTGTCGTTACAGTGTTTTAATTGTAAATATCAACAGTCATTCATAAGGTTGTGGGTGTCATTAGAGTGCTTGGACTGTAAATATCAACCATCATTCATTGGGTGGTGGGTGTATGGGTGTCATTACAGTGATCAGACTGTAGATATTAAGTGTCATTGACAGTGTGGTGGGTGTGTGGATGTCATTACAGTGCTTGGACTGTAAATATCAATAGTCATTTATGGGGTGGTGGGTGTGTGGCTGTAATTACAGTGCTTGGACTGTAAATATCTACTGTCATTTATGGGGTGGTGGGTGTGTGGCTGTCATTACAGTGCTTGGACTGTAAATATCAACAGTTAATTATGGGGTGGTGGGGTTGTGGATGTCATTACAGTGCTTGGACTGTAAATATCAACAGTTATTCATGGGGTGGTGGGTGTGTGTGTGTCATTACAGTGCTTGGACTATAAATATCAACCGTCATATATAGGGTGGTGGGTATGTGAGTGTCATTACAGAGCTTGGACTGTAAATATTAACAGTCAATCATGAGGTGGTGGGTGTGTGGGATTCATTACGGTGATTGGACTGTAAATATCAACAGTCATTCATTGGATGGTGGGTGTGTGAGTGTCATTACAGTGTTTTGATTGTAAATATCAACAGTCATGGGGTGGTGGGTGTGTGGGTGTCATTAAAGTGCTTGGACTGTAAATATCAACAGTTCTTCATTGGGTGGTGGGTGTTTGGGTGTCTATGCAGTGCTTGGACTGTAAATATCAATAGTCAATCATGAGGTGGTGGGTGTGTTGGTGTCATTACAATGCTTGGACTGTAAATATCAACAGTCATTCATGGGGTGGTGGGTGTGTGGGTGTCATTACAGTGTTTTGACGGTAAATATTAACAGTCATTCATAGGGTGGTGGGTGTCATTACAGTTTTTGGACTGTAAATATCAACAATCATCCATTGGGTGGTGGGTGTGTGGGTGTCATTACAGTTCTCAGACTATAAATATTAACAGTCATTCATGGGGTGGTGGGTGTGTGGGTGTCATTACAGTGCTTGGACTGTAAATATCAACAGTCATTTATGGGGTGGTGGGTGTGTGGGTGTCATTACAATGCTTGGAAAGTAAATATCAAAAGTCATTCTTGGGGTGGTGGGTGTGTGGGTGTCATTACAGTGCTTAAAATGTAAATATCAACAGTCATTTATGGGGTGGTGAGTGTGTGGCTGTCATTACAGTGCTTGAATTGTAAATATCAACAGTCAATTATTGGGTGGTGGATTTGTGGGTTTCATTACCGTGCTTGGACTGTAAATATCAACAGTCATTCATAAGGTGGTGTGTGTCATTAGAGTGCTTGGACTGTAAATATCAACAGTCATTCATGGGGAGGTTGGATTGTAGGTGTCATTACAGTTCTTGGACTGTAAATATCAACCATAATTTACTGGGTGGTTGGTGTGGGGGTGTCATTACAGTGCTTTGACTGTAAATATCAACAGTCATTGATGGGGTGGGGGGGGTGAGGGTGTCATTACAGTGCTTGGACTGTAAATATCAAAAGTCATTCATGGGGTGGTTGGTGTGTGGGTGTCATTATAGTGTTTGAACTGTAATTATCAACAGTAATTCATGGGGTGGTTTGTGTGTGGGTGTTATTACAGTGCTTGAACTGTAAATATCAACCATCATTCATTGGGTGGTGGGTGTGTGGGTGTCATTACAGTGCTCAGACTGTAAATATTAACAGTCATTCATAGGGTGGTAGGTGTGTGAGTGTCATTACAGAGCTTGGACTGTAAATATCAACAGTCATTTATGGGGTGGTGGCTGTGTGGGTGTCATTAGAGTGCTTGGACTGTAAATATCAACAGTCATTCATGGGGTGGTGGGTGTCATGACAGTGCTTGGACTGAAAATATCAACAGTTATTCACGGGGTGGTGAGTGTGTGGGTGTCATTACAGCTCTTCGACTGTAAATATCTACCATCATTCATTGGGTGGTGGGTGTGTGGGTGTCATAACATTGCTCAGACTGTAAATATTAACAGTCATTCATTGGGTGGTGGGTGTGTGGATGTCATTACAGTGCTTGGACTGAAAATATCAACAGTCAATCATGGGGTGGTGGGTCTTTGGGTGTCATTACAGTACTTGGACTATATAAATATCAACCGTCATTTATGGGGTGGTGGGTGTGTGGGTGTCATTACAGTGCTTGGACTGTAAATATCAACCATCATTCATAGGGTGGTGGGTGTGTGAGTGTCATTACAGAGCTTAGACTGTAAATGTCAACAGTCATTTATGGGGTGGTGGGTGTGTGGGTATCATTACAGTGCTTGGACAGTAAATATCAAAAGTCATTATTGGGGTGTTGGGTGTGTGGGTGTCATTACAGTGCTTAGACTGTAAATATCAACAGTCATTTATTGGGTGGTGGGTGTGTAGGTGTCATTACATTGCTTGGACTGTAAATATCAACAGTCAATCATGGGTTGGTGGGTGTGTGGGTGTCATTACAGGGCGTGGACTGTAAATAGCAACAGTCATTTATGGGATGGTGGGTGTGTAGGTGTCATTACAGTGCTCAGATTGTAAATATTAACAGTCATTCATTAGGTGGTGGGTGTGTGGGTGTCATTACAGTGCTTGGACTATAAATATCAACAGTCATTTATTGGGTGGTGGGTGTGTGGGTGTCATTACAGTGCTTTGACTGTAAACATCAACAGTCATTTTTGGGGTGGTGGGTGTGTGGGTGTCATTACAGTGCTTAGAATGTAAATATCAACAGTCATTTATGGGGTGTTGGGTGTGTGGCTGTCATTACAGTGCTTGGACTGTAAATACCAACAGTCAATTATTGGGTGGAGGGTTTGTGGGTGTCGTTACAGTGTTTTAATTGTAAATATCAACAGTCATTCATAAGGTGGTGGGTGTCATTAGAGTGCTTGGACTGTAAATATCAACAGTCATTCATGGGGTGGTTGGTTTGAAGGTGTCATTACATTTCTTGGACTGTAAATATCAACCATAATTCATTGGGTGGTGGGTGTGGGGGTGTAATTACAGTTGTTTGACTGTAAATATCAACAATAATTCATGGGGTGGTGGGGGTGAGGGTGTCATTACAGTGCTTGGACTGTAAATATCAACAGTCATTCATGGGGTGGTTGGTGTGTTGATGTCATTACCGTGCTTGGACTGAAAATATCAAAAGTCATAAATGGGGTGGTGTATGTGTGGGTGTCATTACAGTTCTTGGACTGTAAATATTAACAGTCATTCATGGGGTGGTAGGTGTGTGGATGTCATTACAGTGCTTTGAATGAAAATGTAAACAGTCATTCAGGGGGTGGTAGGTGTGTGGGTGTCATTACACTGCTTGGACTATAAAAATCCAATGTCATTTATGGGGTAGAAGGTGTGTGAGCGTCATTACAGTGCTTGGACTGTAAATATCAACAGTCATTCATAGGGTGGTGGGTGTGTAGGTGTCATTACATTGCTTGGACTGTAAATATCAACAGTCAATCATGGGTTGGTGGGTGTGTGGGTGTCATTACAGGGCTTGGACTGTAAATATCAAGAGTCAATCTTGGGGTGGTGGGTGTGTAGGTGTCATTACAGTGCTCAGATTGTAAATATTAACAGTCATTCATTAGGTGGTGGGTGTGTGGGTGTCATTACAGTGCTTGGACTATAAATAATAACAGTCATTTATGGGTTGGTGGATGTGTTGGTGTCATTACAGTGGTTGGACTGTAAATATCAACAGTTATTCATGGGGTGGTGGGTGTGTGTGTGTCATTACAGTGCTTGGACTATAAATATCAACCGTCATATATAGGGTGGTGGGTGTGTGAGTGTCATTACAGAGCTTGGACTGTAAATATTAACAGTCAATCATGAGGTGGTGGGTGTGTGGGTTTCATTACGGTGATTGGACTGTAAATATCAACAGTCATTCATTGGATGGTGGGTGTGTGGGTGTCATTACAGTGTTTTGATTGTAAATATCAACAGTCATGGGGTGGTGGGTGTGTGGGTGTCATTAAAGTGCTTGGACTGTAAATATCAACAGTTATTCATTGGGTGGTGGGTGTTTGGGTGTCTATGCAGTGCTTGGACTGTAAATATCAATAGACAATCATGAGGTGGTGGGTGTGTTGGTGTCATTACAATGCTTGGACTGTAAATATCAACAGTCATTCATGGGGTGGTGGGTGTGTGGGTGTCATTACAGTGTTTTGACGGTAAATATTAACAGTCATTCATAGGGTGGTGGGTGTCATTACAGTTTTTGGACTGTAAATATCAACCATCATCCATTGGGTGGTGGGTGTGTGGGTGTCATTACAGTTCTCAGACTATAAATATTAACAGTCATTTATGGGGTGGTGGGTGTGTGGGTGTCATTACAGTGCTTGAACTGTAAATATCAACAGTCATTTATAGGGTGGTGGGTGTGTGAGTGTCATTACAGAGCTTGGACTGTAAATATCAACAGTCATTTATGGGGTGGTGGGTGTGTGGGTGTCATTACAATGCTTGGAGAGTAAATATCAAAAGTCATTCTTGGGGTGGTGGTGTGTGGGTGTCATTACAGTGCTTAAAATGTAAATATCAACAGTCATTTATGGGGTGGTGGGTGTGTGGCTGTCATTACAGTGCTTGAATTGTAAATATCAACAGTCAATTATTGGGTGGTGGGTTTGTGGGTTTCATTACCGTGCTTGGACTGTAAATATCAACTGTCATTCATGGGGTGGTGGGTGTGTGAGTGTCATTACAGTGTTTTGAATGTAAATATCAACAGTCATTCATAAGGTGGTGTGTGTCATTAGAGTGCTTGGACTGTAAATATCAACAGTCATTCATGGGGAGGTTGGAGTGTAGGTGTCATTACAGTTCTTGGACTGTAAATATCAACCATAATTTACTGGGTGGTTGGTGTGGGGGTGTCATTACAGTGCTTTGACTGTAAATATCAACAGTCATTGATGGGGTGGGGGGGGTGAGGGTGTCATTACAGTGCTTGGACTGTAAATATCAAAAGTCATTCAAGGGGTGGTTGGTGTGTGGGTGTTATTATAGTGTTTGAACTGTAATTATCAACAGTAATTCATGGGGTGGTTTGTGTGTGGGTGTTATTACAGTGCTTGAACTGTAAATATCAACCATCATTCATTGGGTGGTGGGTGTGTGGGTGTCATTACAGTGCTCAGACTGTAAATATTAACAGTCATTCATAGGGTGGTAGGTGTGTGAGTGTCATTACAGAGCTTGGACTGTAAATATCAACAGTCATTTTTGGGGTGGTGGGTGTGTGGGTGTCATTAGAGTGCTTGGACTGTAAATATCAACAGTCATTCATGGGGTGGTGGGTGTCATGACAGTGCTTGGACTGAAAATATCAACAGTCAATCATGGGGTGGTGGGTGTTTGGGTGTCATTACAGTACTTGGACTATATAAATATCAACCGTCATTTATGGGGTGGTGGGTGTGTGAGTGTCATTACAGAGCTTAGACTGTAAATATCAACAGTCATTTATGGGGTGGTGGGTGTGTGGGTATCATTACAGTGCTTGGACAGTAAATATCTAAAGTCATTATTGGGTTGTTGGGTGTGTGGGTGTCATTACAGTGCTTAGACTGTAAATATCAACAGTCATTTATTGGGTGGTGGGTGTGTAGGTGTCATTACATTGCTTGGACTGTAAATATCAACAGTCAATCATGGGTTGGTGGGTGTGTGGGTGTCATTACAGGGCGTGGACTGTAAATATCAACAGTCATTTATGGGATGGTGGGTGTGTAGGTGTCATTACAGTGCTCAGATTGTAAATATTAACAGTCATTCATTGGGTGGTGGGTGTGTGGGTGTCATTACAGTGCTTGGACTATAAATAATAACAGTCATTCATAGGGTGGTGGGTGTGTGAGTGTCATTACAGAGCTTGGACTATAAATATCAACAGTCATTTACGGGGTGGTGGGTGTGTGGGTGTCATTACAGTGCTTTGACTGTAAACATCAACAGTCATTTTTGGGGTGGTGGGTGTGTGGGTGTCATTACAGTGCTTAGAATGTAAATATCAACAGTCATTTATGGGGTGTTGGGTGTGTGGCTGTCATTACAGTGCTTGGACTGTAAATACCAACAGTCAATTATTGGGTGGAGGGTTTGTGGGTGTCGTTACAGTGTTTTAATTGTAAATATTAACAGTCATTCATAAGGTGGTGGGTGTCATTAGAGTGCTTGGACTGTAAATATCAACCATCATTCATTGGGTGGTGGGTGTATGGGTGTCATTACAGTGATCAGACTGTAGATATTAAGTGTCATTGACAGTGTGGTGGGTGTGTGGATGTCATTACAGTGCTTGGACTGTAAATATCAATAGTCATTTATGGGGTGGTGGGTGTGTGGCTGTAATTACAGTGCTTGGACTGTAAATATCTACTGTCATTTATGGGGTGGTGGGTGTGTGGCTGTCATTACAGTGCTTGGACTGTAAATATCAACAGTTAATTATGGGGTGGTGGGGTTGTGGATGTCATTACAGTGCTTGGACTGTAAATATCAACAGTTATTCATGGGGTGGTGGGTGTGTGTGTGTCATTACAGTGCTTGGACTATAAATATCAACCGTCATATATAGGGTGGTGGGTGTGTGAGTGTCATTACAGAGCTTAAACTGTAAATGTTAACAGTCAATCATGAGGTGGTGGGTGTGTGGGATTCATTACGGTGATTGGACTGTAAATATCAACAGTCATTCATTGGATGGTGGGTGTGTGAGTGTCATTACAGTGTTTTGATTGTAAATATCAACAGTCATGGGGTGGTGGGTGTGTGGGTGTCATTAAAGTGCTTGGACTGTAAATATCAACAGTTCTTCATTGAGTGGTGGGTGTTTGGGTGTCTATGCAGTGCTTGGACTGTAAATATCAATAGTCAATCATGAGGTGGTGGGTGTGTTGGTGTCATTACAATGCTTGGACTGTAAATATCAACAGTCATTCATGGGGTGGTGGGTGTGTGAGTGTCATTACAGTGTTTTGACGGTAAATATTAACAGTCATTCATAGGGTGGTGGGTGTCATTACAGTTTTTGGACTGTAAATATCAACCATCATCCATTGGGTGGTGGGTGTGTGGGTGTCATTACAGTTCTCAGACTATAAATATTAACAGTCATTCATGGGGTGGTGGGTGTGTGGGTGTCATTACAGTGCTTGGACTGTAAATATCAACAGTCATTTATAGGGTGGTGGGTGTGTGAGTGTCATTACAGAGCTTGGACTGTAAATATCAACAGTCATTTATGGGGTGGTGGGTGTGTGGGTGTCATTACAATGCTTGGAAAGTAAATATCAAAAGTCATTCTTGGGGTGGTGGGTGTGTGGGTGTCATTACAGTGCTTAAAATGTAAATATCAACAGTCATTTATGGGGTGGTGGGTGTGTGGCTGTCATTACAGTGCTTGAATTGTAAATATCAACAGTCAATTATTGGGTGGTGGGTTTGTGGGTTTCATTACCGTGCTTGGACTGTAAATATCAACTGTCATTCATGGGGTGGTGGGTGTGTGAGTGTCATTACAGTGTTTTGAATGTAAATATCAACAGTCATTCATAAGGTGGTGTGTGTCATTAGAGTGCTTGGACTGTAAATATCAACATTCATTCATGGGGAGGTTGGAGTGTAGGTGTCATTACAGTTCTTGGACTGTAAATATCAACCATAATTTACTGGGTGGTTGGTGTGGGGGTGTCATTACAGTGCTTTGACTGTAAATATCAACAGTCATTGATGGGGTGGGGGGGGTGAGGGTGTCATTACAGTGCTTGGACTGTAAATATCAAAAGTCATTCATGGGGTGGTTGGTGTGTGGGTGTCATTATAGTGTTTGAACTGTAATTATCAACAGTAATTCATGGGGTGGTTTTTGTGTGGGTGTTATTACAGTGCTTGAACTGTAAATATCAACCATCATTCATTGGGTGGTGGGTGTGTGGGTGTCATTACAGTGCTCAGACTGTAAATATTAACAGTCATTCATAGGGTGGTAGGTGTGTGAGTGTCATTACAGAGCTTGGACCGTAAATATCAACAGTCATTTATGGGGTGGTGGCTGTGTGGGTGTCATTAGAGTGCTTGGACTGTATATATCAACAGTCATTCATGGGGTGGTGGGTGTCATGACAGTGCTTGGACTGAAAATATCAACAGTTATTCATGGGGTGGTGAGTGTGTGGGTGTCATTACAGTTCTTCGACTGTAAATATCTACCATCATTCATTGGGTGGTGGGTGTGTGGGTGTCATAACATTGCTCAGACTGTAAATATTAACAGTCATTCATTGGGTGGTGGGTGTGTGGATGTCATTACAGTGCTTGGACTGAAAATATCAACAGTCATTCATGGGGTGGTGGGTGTTTGGGTGTCATTACAGTACTTGGACTATATAAATATCAACCGTCATTTATGGGGTGGTGGGTGTGTGGGTGTCATTACAGTGCTTGGACTGTAAATATCAACCATCATTCATAGGGTGGTGGGTGTGTGAGTGTCATTACAGAGCTTAGACTGTAAATGTCAACAGTCATTTATGGGGTGGTGGGTGTGTGGGTATCATTACAGTGCTTGGACAGTAAATATCAAAAGTCATTATTGGGGTGTTGGGTGTGTGGGTGTCATTACAGTGCTTAGACTGTAAATATCAACAGTCATTTATTGGGTGGTGGGTGTGTAGGTGTCATTACATTGCTTGGACTGTAAATATCAACAGTCAATCATGGGTTGGTGGGTGTGTGGGTGTCATTACAGGGCGTGGACTGTAAATATCAACAGTCATTTATGGGATGGTGGGTGTGTAGGTGTCATTACAGTGCTCAGATTGTAAATATTAACAGTCATTCATTGGGTGGTGGGTGTGTGGGTGTCATTACAGTGCTTGGAGTATAAATAATAACAGTCATTCATAGGGTGGTGGGTGTGTGAGTGTCATTACAGAGCTTGGACTATAAATATCAACAGTCATTTATGGGGTGGTGGGTGTGTGGGTGTCATTACAGTGCTTTGACTGTAAACATCAACAGTCATTTTTGGGGTGGTGGGTGTGTGGGTGTCATTACAGTGCTTAGAATGTAAATATCAACAGTCATTTATGGGGTGTTGGGTGTGTGGCTGTCATTACAGTGCTTGGACTGTAAATACCAACAGTCAATTATTGGGTGGAGGGTTTGTGGGTGTCGTTACAGTGTTTTAATTGTAAATATCAACAGTCATTCATAAGGTGGTGGGTGTCATTAGAGTGCTTGGACTGTAAATATCAACAGTCATTCATGGGGTGGTTGGTTTGTAGGTGTCATTACATTTCTTGGACTGTAAATATCAACCATAATTCATTGGGTGGTGGGTGTGGGGGTGTAATTACAGTTGTTTGACTGTAAATATCAACAATAATTCATGGGGTGGTGGGGGTGAGGGTGTCATTACAGTGCTTGGACTGTAAATATCAACAGTCATTCATGGGGTGGTTGGTGTGTGGATGTCATTACCGTGCTTGGACTGAAAATATCAACAGTCATAAATGGGGTGGTGTATGTGTGGGTGTCATTACAGTTCTTGGACTGTAAATATTAACAGTCATTCATGGGGTGGTAGGTGTGTGGATGTCATTACAGTGCTTTGAATGAAAATGTAAACAGTCATTCATGGGGTGGTAGGTGTGTGGGTGTCATTACACTGCTTGGACTATAAAAATCAAATGTCATTTATGGGGTAGAAGGTGTGTGAGCGTCATTACAGTGCTTGGACTGTAAATATCAACAGTCATTCATAAGGTGGTGGGTGTGTAGGTGTCATTACATTGCTTGGACTGTAAATATCAACAGTCAATCATGGGTTGGTGGGTGTGTGGGTGTCATTACAGGGCTTGGACTGTAAATATCAACAGTCAATCTTGGGGTGGTGGGTGTGTAGGTGTCATTACAGTGCTCAGATTGTAAATATTAACAGTCATTCATTGGGTGGTGGGTGTGTGGGTGTCATTACAGTGCTTGGACTATAAATAATAACAGTCATTTATGGGTTGGTGGATGTGTTGGTGTCATTACAGTGCTTGGACTGTAAATATCTACAGTCATTCATAGGGTGGTGGGTGTGTGAGTGTCATTACAGAGCTTGGACTGTAAATATCAACAGTCATTTATGGGGTGGAGGGTGTGTGGGTGTCATTACAGTGCTTTGACTGTAAACATCAACAGTCATTTTTGGGGTGGTTGGTGTGTGGGTGTCATTACAGTGCTTAGAATGTAAAAATCAACAGTCATTTATGGGGTTGTGGGTGTGTGGCTGTCATTACAGTGCTTGGACTGTAAATACCAACAGTCAATTATTGGGTGGAGGGTTTGTGGGTGTCGTTACAGTGTTTTAATTGTAAATATCAACAGTCATTCATAAGGTGGTGGGTGTCATTAGAGTGCTTGAACTGTAAATATCAACAGTCATTCATGGGGTGGTTGGTTTGAAGGTGTCATTACATTTCTTGGACTGTAAATATCAACCATAATTCATTGGGTGGTGGGTGTGGGGGTGTAATTACAGTGTTTTGACTGTAAATATCAACAGTCATTCATGGGGTGGTGTGGGTGAGGGTGTCATTACAGTGCTTGGACTGTAAATATCAACAGTCATTCATGGGGTGGTTGGTGTGTGGATGTCATTATAGTGCTTGAACTGTAATATGACAGTGCTTGGACTATAAATATCAACAGTCATTTATGGGGTGGTGGGTGTGTGGATGTCATTACAGTGCTTGGACTGAAAAATATCAACAGTCATTGATAGGGTGGTGGATGTGTGGGTGTCATTACAGTTATTGGACTGTAAATATTAACAGTCATTCATGGGGTGGTAGGTGTGTGGAAGTCATTACAGTGCATTGAATAAAAATGTAAACAGTCATTCATGGGGTGGTAGGTGTGTGGGTGTCATTACAGTTCTTGGACTATAAAAATTAAATGTCATTTATCGGGTAGAAGGTGTGTGAGCGTCATTACAGTGCTTGGACTGTAAATATCAACAGTCATTCATAGGGTGGTGGGTGTGTGAGTGTCATTACAGAGCTTGGACTGTAAATATCAAGAGTCATTCATGGAGTGGTGGGCCTGTGGGTGTCATTACAGTGATTGGACTATAAATATATAGAGTCATTCATGGGGTGGTGTGTGTGTGGGTGTCATTACAGTGTTTAGACTGTAAATATCAACAATCATTTAATGGGTGGTGGGTGTGTAGGTGTCATTACAGTGCTTGGACTGTAAATATCAACAGTCAATCTTGGGGTGGTGGGCCTGTGGGTGTCATTACAGTGCTTGGACTGTAAATAATAGCAGTCATTTATGGGGTGGTTTGTGTGTGGGTGTCATTACAGTGTTTTGACTAAAAATATCAACAGTCATTTATTGGGTGGTGGGTGTCATTAGAGTGCTTGGACTGTAAATATCAACAGTCATTCATGGGGTGGTGGGTGTCATGACAGTGCTTGGACTGTAAATATCAATATTCATTAATGGGATGGTGAGTGTGTGGGTGTCATTACAGTTCTTGGACTGTAAATATCAACCATCATTCATTGGGTGGTGGGTGTGTGGGTGTTATTACAGTGCTCATACTGTAAATATTAGCAGTCATTCATGGGGTGGTGGGTGTGTGGATGTGATTACAGTGCTTGGACTGAAAATATCAAAAGTCATTCATGGGGTGGTGGGTGTGTGGGTGTCATTACAGTGCTTGGACTATAAATATCAACTGTCATTTATGGGGTGGTGGGTGTGTGGGTGTCATTACATTGCTTGGACTGTAAATATCAACAGTCATTTATAGGCTGGTGGATGTGTGGGTTTTATTACAGTTCTTGGACTGTAAATATCAACTATTATTCATTGGGTAGTGGGTGTGTGTGACATTTCAGTGCTTGGACTGTAAATATTAACAGTCATTCATGGGATAGTGGGTGTGTCGATGTCATTACAGTGCTTGGACTGAAAATATCAACAGTCATTCATAGGGTGGTAGGTGTGTGGGTGTCATTACAGTGTTTGGACTATAAATATTAACCGTCATTTAAGGGGTGGTGGGTGTGTGGGTGTCATTACAGTGTTTCGACTGTAAATATCAACAGTCATTCATAGGGTGGTGGGTGTGTGAGTGTCATTACAGAGCTTGGACTGTAAATATCAACATTCATTAATGGAGTGGTGGGTGTGTAGGTGTCATTACAGTGCTTGGACTTTAAATATTAACAATCATTCATGGGGTGGTAGGTGTGTAGATGTCATTACAGTGCTTGGACTGAAAATATCAAATGTCATTCATGGGATGGTGGGTGTGTGGGTTTAATTACAGTTCTTGGACTGTAAATATCAACCATCATTCATTGGGTGGTGGGTGTGTGGGTGACATTACAGTGCTTGGACTGTAAATATTAACAGTCATTTATATGTTGGTGGGTGTGTAGGTGTTATTATAGTGCTTGGACTGTAAATATCAACAGTCATTCATGGGGTGGTGGGTGTGTGGGTGTCATTACATTGATTGGACTAAAAATATCAAGTCACTCATTGGGTGGTGGGTGTGGGTGTGTCATTAGTGCTTGAAATATAAATATCAACAGTCATTCATGGGATGGTGGGTGGCATTACAGTGCTTGGACTCTAAATATCAACAGTAATTCATAGGGTGATGGGTGTGTGGGTGTCATTACAGTGCTTGGACTGAAAATATCAACAGTCATTTATTGGGTGGTGGGTGTGTGGGTATCATTACAGTCCTTGGAATGTAAATATCAACCATTATTCATTGGGTTGTGAGTTATGTGGGTGACATTACAGTGCTAAGACTGTAAATATTAACAGTCATTCATGGGGTGGTAGGTGTGTAGATGTCATTACAGTGCTTGGACTGAAAATATCAACTGTCATTCATGGGGTGGTGAGTGTGTGGGTGTCATTACAGTTCTTGGATTATAAATATCAACCATCATTCATTAGGTGGTGGGTTTGTGGGTGTCATTACAGTGCTGAGACTGTAAATATTAACAGTCATTCATGGGGTGGTGGGTGTGTGGGTGTCATTACAGTGCTTGGACTATAAATATCAACCATCATTTATGGGGTTGAGGGTGTGTGGGTGTCATTACAGTTCTTGGACTGTAAATATCAACAGTCATACATAGGGTGGTAGGTGTGTGAGTGTCATTACAGAGCTTGTACTGTAAATATCAACAGTCAATCATGGGGTTGTGGGTGTGTGGGTGTCATTACAGTGCTTGGACTGTAAATATCAACAGTCATTCATGGTGTGCTGGGTGTGTGGGTGTCATTACAGTGTTTTGATTGTACATATCAACAGTCATTTACAAGGTGGTGGGTGTCATTAGAGTGCTTGGACTGTAAATATCAACAGTCATTCATGGAGTGGTGTGTGTGTTGGTGTCATTACAGTGTTTGGACTGTAAATGTCAATCATAATTCATAGGGTGGTGGGTGTGGGGTGTCATTACCGTTCTTGGACTGTAAATATCAACCATCATTCATTAGGTGGTGGGTTTGTGGGTGTCATTACAGTGCTCAGACTGTAAATATTAACAGTCATTTATGGGGTTGTGGGTGTGTGGGTGTCATTACTGTTCTTGGACTGAAAAAATCAATAGTTATTCATAGGGCGGTGGGTGTGTGAGTGTCATTACAGAGCTTGGACTGTAAATATCAACAGTCATTCATTGGGTTGTGTGTGTGTAGGTGTCTTTACAGTGCTTAGACTTTAAGTATCAACAGTCATTTATGGGGTGGTGGGTGTGTGGCTGTCATTATAATTCTTGGACTGTAAATATCAACAGTCATTCATGGGGTTGTGGGTGTGTGGGTGTCATTACAGTGATTTGACTGTAAATATCAACAGTCATTTATTGGTTTGTGGGTGTCATTAGAGTGCTTGGACTGTAAATATCAACAGTCATTCATGGAGTGGTGCGTTTGTTGGTGTCATTACAGTGCTTGGACTGTAAATATCAACTATAATGCATGGGATGGTAGGTGTATGGTGTCATTACAGTGCTTGGACGGTAAATATCAGTAACAACTCATGGGGTTGTGGGTATGTGGGTGTCATTATAGTGCTTGAACTGTAAATATCAACAGTCATTAATGGAGTGGTGGGTGTGTGGGTGTCATTACAGTGCTTTGACTGTAAATATCAACAGTCATTCAAGTGGTGGTGGGTGTCTGGGTGTCATTACAGTGTTTTGATTGTGAATATCAACAGTCATTAATAAGGTGGTGGGTGTCATTAGAGTGCTTGGACTGTAAATATCAACAGTCATTCATGGGGTGGTGGGTGTGGGGGTGTCATTACAGTGCTTTGACTGTAAATATCAACAGTCATTCATGGGGTGGTGGGGGTTCGGGGTGTCATTACAATGCTTGGACTGTATATATCAAAAATCATTAATGGGGTGGTGGGTGTGTGGGTGTCATTATAGTGTTTGGACTGTAAATATCAACAGTCATTTATGGGGTGGGGGGTGTGTGGGTGTCATTACATTGCTTGGACTGTAAATATCAAGTTATTCATGGGATGGTGGGTGTCTGTGTGTCATTAGTGCTTGGACTGTGAATATCAACAGTCATTTATGGGGTGGTGGGTGGCATTACAGTGTTTAGACTCTAATATAAAAAGTCATTCATGGGGTGATGGGTGAGTGGGTGTCATTACAGTGCTTGGACTGTAAATATAAACAGTTATTCATGGGGATGTGGGTGTTTGGGTGTCTATGCAGTGCTTGGACTGTAAATATCAACAGTCAATCGTGGGGTGGTGGTTGTGTGGGTGTCATTAGATTGCTTGGACTGTAAATATTAACAGTCATTGGTGGGGTGGTGGGTTTGTGGGTGTCATTATAGTGTTTTGACTGTAAATATCAACAGTCATTCATAGGGTTTTGGGGGTCATTACAGTGCTTGGACTGTAAATATCAACAGTTATTCAAGGGGTGGTGGGTGTGTGGGTGTCATGACACTGCTTGGACAGTAAATATCAACATTTATTTATGGGGTGGTGAGCGTGTGGATGTTATTACAATTTTTGGACTGTATATATCAACCATCATTTATTGGGTGGTGGGTGTGTGTGTGACATTACAGTGCTTGGACTGTAAATATTAACAGTTATTCATGGGGTGGTTGGTGTGTGGATGTCATTACAGTGCTCGGACTGAAAATATTAACCGTCATTTATAGGGTGGTGGGTGTGTGGGTGTTATTACAATGGTTGGACTGTAAATATCAACAGTCATTCATAAAGTGCTGGGTGTGTGAGTGTCATTACACAGCTTGGACTGTAAATATCAACAGTCATTCATGGAGTGGTGGGTGTGTGGAATTCATTACAGTGCTTGGACTGTAAACATCAACAGTCATTTATTGTGTGGTGGGTGTGTGGGTGTCATTACATTGCTTAGACTGTAAATATCAACAGTCATTAATTGGGTGGTGGGTGTGTGGGTGTCATTACAGTGCTTGGACTGTAAATATCAACAGTCAATCACGGGGTGGTCGGTGTGTGGGTGTCATTACAGTGCTTGGACTGTAAATATCAACAGTCATTCATGGGGTGGTGCGTGTGTTGGTGTCATGACAGTGCTTGAACTGTAAATATCCACAGTCATTCATGGGGTGGTAAGTGTGTGGGTGTCATTACATCTCTTAGACTATAAATATCAACCCTTATTTATTAGGTGGTGGGTTTGTGGGTGTCATTACAGTGCTCAGACTATAAATATTAACAGTCATTCTTGAGGTGGTGGGTGTGTGGATGTCATTACAGTGCTTAGACTGTAAATATCAACAGTCATTCATGGGGTGGTGGGTGTGTGGGTGTCATTACAGTATTTTAACTATAAATATCAACATTTATTTATTAGGTGGTGGGTTTTCATTAGAGTGCTTGGACTGTAAATATCAACAGTCAATCATGGTGTGGTGGGTATGTGGGTGTCATTACAGTGTTTGGACTCTAAATATCAACAGTCCTTCATGGGTTTATAAGTGTGTGGGTGTCATTACAGTGCTTAGACTATAAATATCAACAGTCATTTATTGGGTGGTGGGTGTATGGTTGTCATTACATTGCTTGGACTGTAAATATAAACAGTCATTCATGGGGTGGTGTGTGTGTGGGTGTCATTACAGTGTTTCAACTATAAATATCAACATTCATTTATTGGGTGGTGGGTTTTCATTAGAGTGCTTGGACTGTAAATATCAACAGTCATTCATGGAGTGGTGCATGTGTGGGTGTCATGAGAGTGCATGGACTGTAAATATCAACAGTCATTCATGGGGTGGTGAGTGTGTGGGTGTCATTACAGTTCCTGGACTGTAAATATAAACCATCATTCATTAGGTGGTGGGTGTTTGGATGTCATTACATTGCTTGGACTGAAAATATCAACAGTCATTCTTGGGGTAGTGGGTGTGTGGGTGTCATTACAGTGCTTGGCCTATATATATTAACCATCATTTATGGAGTGGTGGGTGTGTGGGTGTCATTACAGTGCTAGGACTATAAATATCAACAGTCATTTCTAGGGTGGTGGGTGTTTGAGTGTCATTACAGAGCTTGGGCTGTAAAAATCAACAGTCATTCATGGGGTGGTTGGTGTGTGGCTGTCATTACAGTGCTTGGACTGTAAATATCAACAGTCATTTATGGGGTGGTGGGTGTGTGCGTATCATTACAGTATTTTGATTGTGAATATCAACAGTCATTAATAAGGTGGTGGGTGTCATTAGAGTGCTTGGACTGTAAATATCAACAGTCATTGGCGGGGTGGTTGGTTTGGGGGTATCATAACAGTACTTTGACTGTAAATATCAACAGCCATTCATGGTGTGGTGGGGGTTAGGGTGTCATTACAGTGCTTGGACTGTATATATCAACAATCATTCATGGGGTGGTGGGTGTGTGGGTGTCATTATAGAGTTTGTACTGTAAATATATACAATCATTCATGGGGTGGTGGGTGTGTGGGTGTTATTACATTGCTTGGACTGTAAATATCAAGTCATTAATGGGATGGTGGGTGTCTGAGTGTCATTAGTGCTTGGACTGTGAATATCAACAGTCATTCATGGGGTGGTGGGAGGCATTACAGTGTTTAGACTTTAATATCAAAAGTCATTCATGGGGTGATGGGTGTGTGGGTGTCATTACATTGCTTGGACTGTAAATATAAACAGTTATTCATGGGGATGTGGGTGTTTGGGTGTCTATGCAGTGCTTGGACTGTAAATATCAACAGTCAATCGTAGGGTTGCGGGTGTGTGGGTGTCTTTACATTGCTTGGACTGTAAATATAAACAGTCATTCATGGGGTGGTGGGTGTGTGGGTGTCATTACAGTGTTTTAACTATAAATATCAACAATCATTTATTGGGTGGTGGGATTTCATTAGAGTGCTTGGACTGTAAATATCAACAGTTATTCAAGGGGTGGTGGGTGTGTGGGTGTCATGACACTGCTTGAACAGTAAATATCAACAGTCATTCATGGGGTGGTGAATGTGTGGGTGTTATTACAGTTCTTGGACTGTATATATCAACCATCATTCATTGGTTGGTGGGTGTGTGGGTGTTATTACAGTGCTCAGACCGTAAATATTATCATTCATTCATGGGGTGGTGGGTGTGTGGATGTCATTACAGTGCTTGGACTAAAAATATCAACTGTCATTAATGGGGTGGTGGGAGTGTGGGTGTCATTACAGTGTTTTGATTGTGAATATCAACAGTCATTAATAAGGTAGTGGGTGTCATTAGAGTGCTTGGACTGTAAATATCAACAGTCAATCATGGGATGGTGGGTGTGGGGGTGTCATTACAGTGCTTTGACTGTAAATATCAACAGTCATTCATGGGGTTGTGGGGGTGAGGGTGTCATTACAGTGCTTGGACTGTAAATATCAACAGTCATTAATGGGGTGGTGGGTATGTGGGTATCATTATAGTGCTTGAACTGTATATATCAACAGTCATTTATGGGGTGGTGGGTGTGTGGGTGTCATTACAGTGCTTGGACCATAAATATCAAGTCATTCATGGTGTGGTGGGTGTGTGTGTGTCATTAGTGCTTGGACTGTAAATATCAACAGTCAATCATGGAATGTTGGGTGTCATTAGAGTGCTTGGACTGTAAATATCAACAGTCATTTATTGGGTGGTGGGTGTGTGGGTGTCATTACAGTGCTTGGACTGTAAATATCAACAGTCAATCATGGGGTGGTCGTTGTGTGGGTGTCATTACAGTACTAGGACTCTAAATATCAACAGTCATTCATGGAATGGTGGGTGTGTGGGTGTCATTACAGTGGTTTAACTATAAATATCAACATTCATTTATTGGGTGGTGGGTGTCATTAGAGTGCTTGGACTGTAAATATCAACAGTCATTCATGGGGTGGTGCGTGTGTGGGTGTCATGGCAGTGCTTGGACTGTAAATATCAACAGTCATTCATGGGGTGGTGAGTGTGTGGGTGTCATTACAGTTCCTGGACTGTAAATATAAACCATCATTCATTAGGTGGTGGGTGTGTGGGTGTCATTTCAGTGCTCAGACTGTAAATAATAATAGTCATTCATGGGGTGGTGGGTGTGTGGATGTCATTACAGTGCTTGGACTGAAAATATCAACAGTCATTCTTGGGGTAGTGGGTGTGTGGGTGTCATTACATTGCTTGGCCTATAAATATTAACCGTCATTTATGGGGTGGTGGGTGTGTGGGTGTCATTACAGTGCTTGGACTGTAAATATCAACAGTTATTCATGGGGTGATGGGTGTGTAGGTGTCATTACAGTGCTTGGACTGCAAATATCAAAAGTCATTCTTGGGGTGGTCGGTGTGTGGGTGTCATTACAGTGCTTAGACTGTAAAAATCAACAGTCATTTATGAAGTGGTGGGTGTGTTGCTGTCATTACAGTGATTGGACTGTAAATATCAACAGTCAATCATGGGGTGGTGGGTGTGTGGGTGTCATTACAGTGCTTTGACTGTAAATATTAACAGTCATTCGTGGGGTGGTGGGTGTGTGGTTGTCATTACAGTGTTTTGATTTTAATTATCAACAGTCATTTATAAGGTGTTTGGTGTCCTTACAGTGCTTAGACTGTAAGTATCAAAAGTCATTTATGGGGTGGTGGGTGTGTGGCTGTCATAAAAGTGATTGGACTGTAAATATTAACAGTGATTCATGGGGTGGTGTGTATGTGGGTGTCATTACAGTGCTTGGACTGAAATATAAACAGTCATTCATGGGCTGGTGGGTGTGTGGCTGTCATTATAGTGCTTGGACTGTAAATATCAACAGTCATTCATGGGGTGGTGGAGGTGAGGGTGTCATTACAGTGCTTGGACGGTAAATATCAATACCGATTCATGGGGTTGTGGGTATATGGGTGTCATTATAGTGCTTGAACTGTAAATATCAACAGTCATTCATGGGGTGGTGGGTGTGTGTGTGTCATTAGTGCTAGGACTGTAAATATCAACAGTGATTCATGGGGAGGTTGGTGGCATTACAGTGCTTGGACTGTAAATATCAACAGTCATTCATAGGGTGATGGGTGTATGGGAGTCATTACAGTGCTTTGACTGTAAATATCAGCAGTCATTTATGGGGTGTTGGGTGTTTGGTTGTCATTACAGTGCTTGGACTGTAAATATCAACAGTCAGTCATGGGGTGGTGCATGTGTTGGTGTCATGACAGTGCTTGGACTGTAAATATCAACAGTCATTCATGGGGTGGTGAGTGTGTGGGTGTCATTACAGTTCTTGGATTATAAATATCAACCATCATTCATGGGGTGGTGGGTGTGTAGGTGTCATTTCAGTCCGAGCACTGTAATGACATCCACACACCAACCACCCCATGAATAACTGTTAATATTTACAGTCCAAGCACTGTAATGTCACACACACACCCACCACCCAATAAATGATGGTTGATATATACAGTCCAAAAACTGTAATAACACCCACACGCTCACCACCCCATAAATAACTGTTGATATTTACTGTCCAAGCAGTGTCATGACACCCACACACCCACCACCCCTTGAATAACTGTTGATATTTACAGTCCAAGCACTGTAATGACCCCCAAAACCCTATGAATGACTGTTGATATTTACAGTCAAAACACTATAATGACACCCACAAACCCACCACCCCACCAATAACTGTTAATATTTACAGTCCAAGCAATCTAATGACACCCACACACCCACCACCCCACGATTGACTGTTGATATTTACAGTCCAAGCACTGCATAGACACCCAAACACCCACATCCCCATGAATAACTGTTTATATTTACAGTCCAAGCACTGTAATGACACCCACTCACCCATCACCCCATGAATGACTTTTTATAATAGAGTCTAAGCACTGTAATGCCACCCACCACCCCATAAATGACTGTTGATATTCACAGTCTAAGCACTAATGACACACAGACACCCACCATCCCATGAATAACTTGATATTTACAGTCCAAGCAATGTAATGACACCCACACACCCCCCACCCCATAAATGACTGTTGATATTTATAGTCCAAACACTATAATGACACCCACACACCCACCACCCCATGAATGATTTTTGATATATACAGTCCAAGCATTGTAATGACACCCCGAACCCCCACCACCCCATGAATGACTGTTGATATTTACAGTCAAAGCACTGTAATGACACCCCCACACCCACCACCCCATGAATGACTGTTGATATTTACAGTCCAAGCACTCTAATGACACCCACCACCTTATTAATGACTGTTGATATTCACAATCAAAACACCGTAATGACACCCAGACACCCACCACCCCATGAATGACTGTTGATATTTACAGTCAAAGCACTGTAATGACACCCACACACCCACCACCCCATTAATGACTGTTGATATTTACAGTTCAAGCACTATAATGACACCCACATACCCACAACCCCATCAGTTGTTACTGATATTTACCTTCCAAGCACTGTAATGACACCCCACACCTACCATCCCATGCATTATGGTTGATATTTACAGTCCAAGCACTGTAATGACACCAACACACCCACAACCCCATAAATGACTGTTAATATTTACAGTCTGAGCACTGTAATGACACCCACAAACCCACCACCTAATGAATGATGGTTGATATTTACAGTCCAAGAACGGTAATGACACCCCACACCCACCACCCTATGAATTATGATTGACATTTACAGTCCAAACACTGTAATGACACCAACACACACACTACTCCATGAATGACTATTGATATTTACAGTCCAAGCACTCTAATGACACCCACCACCTTGTAAATGACTGTTGATATGTACAATCAAAACACTGTAATGACACCCACACACCCAGCACACCATGAATGACTGTTGATATTTACAGTCCAAGCACTGTAATGACACCCACACACCCACAACCCCATGATTGACTGTTGATATTTACAGTACAAGCTCTGTAATGACACTCACACACCTACCACCCTATGTATGACTGTTGATATTTACAGTCCAAGAACTGTAATGACACCCACACACCCACAACCCCATAAATGATGGTTGATATTTATAGTCCAATCACTGTAATGACACCCACACACGCACCACCCCATGAATGATGGTTGATATTTATAATCCAAGAACTGTAATGACACCCACACACTCACCACCCCATGAATGACTGTTGATATTTACAGTCCAAGCACTGTCATGACACCAACACATGCACCACCCCATGACTGACTGTTGATATTTACAGTCCAAGCACTGTAATGACAACCAAACACCCAACACCCCATAAATGACTGCTGATATTTACAGTCCAAGCACTGTAATGCCACCAACCTCCCCATGAATCACTGTTGATATTTACAGTCCAAGCACTAATGACACACACACACCCACCATCCAATGAATGACTTGATATTTACAGTCCAAGCACTGTCCACACACCCACCACCCAATGAATGACTGTTGATATTACCGGTCCAAGCACAGTACTGACACCCATACATCCACTACCCCATAAATGACTTAATATTTACAGTCCAAGATCTGTAATTACACCTACACACCCACCACCCCATTAATGATTGTTGATATTTACAGTCCAGACACTGTAATGACACACACCCCCAACAAATCTATGAATGACTGTTGATATTTACAGTCCAAGCTCTGTAATAGCACCCACATACACCATGAATGACAGTTGATATTTACAGTCCAAGCACTGTAATGACACCCACACACCCACCACCCCATGAATGACTGTTGATATCTACAATCCAAGTACTGTATTGACACCCACACACCCACCACCCCATGAATGACTGTTGATATTTACAATTCAAGCACTGTATTAACACCCACACACTGACAACCCCATGCATAACTGTTGATATTTACAATCCAAGCACTGTATTGACACCCACACACTGACCACCTCATGAATGACTGGTGATATTTACAGTCTAAGCACTGTCATGACACTCACACACCATCCACTCCATGACTGACTGTTGATATTTACATTCCAAGCACTGTAATGAGACCTACACACCCCCAACCCCATAAATGACAGTTGATATTTACAGTCCAAGCATTGTAATGATACCCACACACCCACCACCATATAAATGTCTGTTGATATTAAAAGTCCAAGCAATGTAATGACACTAACACACTTACCATCCCATGAATGACTGTTGATATATAAAGTCAAATCACTGTAATGACACCCACACACCCACCACCCCATAAATGACCATTAATATTTGCTGTCCAAGCACCCACACATTCACCAACCCATGAATGACAGTTGATATTTACAGTCCAAACACTGTAATGACACCCACACACCCACCACCCCATGAATAACTGTTAATAGTTACAGTTCAATTACTGTAATGACACCCACACACCCACCACCCCATGAATGGCTGTTGATATTTACAGTCCAAGCAATATAATGACACCCAAACACCCACTACCCCATGAATGACTGTGGATATTTACAGTCCAAGCACTGTAATGACACACACACCCACCAACCCATAAATGACTGTTGATATTTACAGTACAATCACTGTAATGTCACCGACACACCCCTTGAATAACAGTTAATATTTACAGTCCAAGCACTGTAATGACACACACACACACCAACCCAAGAATGACTGGTGATATTTACAGTACAAGCACTGTAATGTCACTGACACACCCAATAAATGACAGTTGATATTTACAGTCCAAGAACTGTATTGAAACCTACACACCCACCACCTAATTAATGACTGTTGATATTTACAATCCAAGCACTGTAATGACACCCACACACCCACCAACCCATGAATGACTGTTGATACTTACACTCCAAGCACTGTAATGACACCCACACAACCATAACCGAATGAATGATGGTTAATATTTACAGTCCAAGCACTGTAATGACACCCACACACCCACCTTCCCATGAATAACTGTTGATATTTACAGTCCAAGCACTGTAATGACACCCACCACCCCATTAATGACTGCTGATATTTACAGTCCAAGCACTGTAATGACACCCAAACAACCATCACCCCATGAATGACTGTTGATATTTACAGTCAAAGTACTGTAATGACACCCACCACCACATGAATGACTTAATGTTTACACTCCAAGCACTGTAATTACACCTACACACCCACCACCCCTTGAATGACTGTTAATATTTACAGTCCAAGCACTGTAATGACACACATTCCCCCCAAACTATGAATGACTGTTGATATTTACACTCCAAACTCTGTAATAGCACCAACACACACCATGAATGACAGTTGATATTTACAATCCAAGCACTTTAATGACACCCACTCACCCACCACCCCATGAATGACTGTTGATATTTACAATCCAAGAACTATAATGACACCTACACATCTACTTCCCCATGAATGACTGTTGATATTTACAATTCAAGCACTGTATTGACACCCACATACTAACCACCCCATGATTGACTGTTGATATTTACAGTCTAAGCACTGTAATACACCCACACAAACTCCAACCCATAAATGACTATTGATATTTACATTCCATTCACTGTAATGACACCCACACATCCACCACCCCATTAATAACCATTGATATTTATAGTCCAAGTACTGTAATGACACCCACACACCCAACACTCAATGAATAACTGTTGATATTTACAGTCCAAGCACTGTAATGACACCCCCACCCCCCACCCCATGATAGACTGTTGATATTTACAGTCCAAGCACTGTAATGACACACACACCCTCCATCCCATAAATAACTGTTGATATTTACACTCCAAGCACTGTAATGACACCCACACACCCAGCACCCCATGAATGACTGTTGATAATCCCAGTCCAAGCACTGTAATGACACCCCTACACTAAAAACTAAATAAACGACTGTTGATATTTACAGACCAAGCACTGTAATGACACCCACACACCCACCACCCTATAAATGTCTGTTGATATTTACAGTCCAATTACTGTAATGACACCCACACACCCACCACCCTATGAATAGCTGTTGATATTTACAGTCCAAGCAATATAATGACACCCAAACACCCACTACCCCATGAAAGACGGTTGATATTTACACTCCATGCACTGTAATGACACCCACACACCCACCACCCCATGAATGACTGTTGATATTTACAGTCCAAGCACTGTAATGACACCCCTACACTAAAAACTAAATGAATGACTGTTGATATTTACAGACCAAGCACTGTAATGACACCCACACACCCACCACCCTATAAATTTCTGTTGATATTTACAGTCCAATTACTGTAATGACACCCACACACCCACCACCCCATGAATAGCTGTTGATATTTACAGTCCAAGCAATATAATGACACCCAAACACCCACTACCCCATGAAAGACGGTTGATATTTACACTCCATGCACTGTAATGACACCCACACACCCACCACCCCATGAATGACTGTTGATATTTACAGTCCAAGCACTGTAATGACACCCCTACACTAAAAACTAAATGAATGACTGTTGATATTTACAGACCAAGCACTGTAATGACACCCACACACCCACCACCCTATAAATGTCTGTTGATATTTACAGTCCAATTACTGTAATGACACCCACACACCCACCACACCATGAATAGCTGTTGATATTTACAGTCCAAGCAATATAATGACACCCAAACACCCACTACCCCATGAAAGACGGTTGATATTTACACTCCATGCACTGTAATGACACCCACACACCCACCACCCCATGAATGACTGTTGATATTTACAGTCCAAGCACTGTAATGACACCCACACACCCACCACCCCATGAATGACTATTGATATTTACTGTCCAAGTAATGTAATGACACCCACACACCCACCACCCCATGAATGACTTGATATTTACAGTCCAAGCACTGCAATGACACTCCCCTTCCCATGAATGACTGTTGATATTTACAGTTAAAGCACTGAAATGAAAACCACACACACACCACCCCATGAATGACTGTTAATACTCACAGTTAAAGCACTGTAATGACACCCACACACCCACCACTCCATGAATGACTATTGATATTTACTGTCCAAGTACTGTAATGACACTACACACCCACCACCCCATGAATGATGGTTGATATTCACAGTCCAAGCACTGTAATGACAACCCTACACTAACCACTAAATGAATGACTGTTTATATTTAAAGTCCAAGCACTGTAATGACACACACACCCACCATCCCATAAATAACTGATGATATTTACACTCCAAGCACTGTAATGACACCCACACACCCAGCACCCCATGAATGATGGTTGATAATCACAGACCAAGCACTGTAATGACACCCCTACACGAACCACTAAATGAATGTCTGTTGATATTTACAGTCCAATTACTGTAATGACACCCACACACCCACCACCCCATGAATGACTGTTGATATTTACAGTCCAAGCAATATAATGACACCCAAACACCCACTACCCCATGAAAGACGGTTGATATTTACACTCCATGCACTGTAATGACACCCACACACACACCACCCCATGAATGACTGTTGATATTTACAGTCCAAGCACTGTAATGACACCCACACACCCACCACTCTATGAATGACTATTGATATTTACTGTCCAAGTACTGTAATGACACCCACACACCCACCACCCCATGAATGACTTGATATTTACAGTCCAAGCTCTGCAATGACACTCCCCTCTCTGATTTTGAGATATAAACGGGTACTGATGATACATGCACTTATCGACATTAGGCCCCTAAAATATCGTTTTTTTAGCATGTTTTGGGCCTGTATTTTGAAAATATTCTGTCATTGAGTAGGCATGTACAGATCGCTTCTGGGACCCAAAAATATCAAATTTTCGGTTGTTTTGAGCCTGAATTTGAGATATAAACGGGTACAGAAGATTCATGCACATATTTATTTAGGGCACATAAATTATCGATTTTGAACTTGTTTTGTGCCTGTATTTTGAAAATATTCTAACACTGAGTAGGCATGTACAGATCGCTCCTTGAACACAAAAATATCGAATTTTCGTGTGTTTTGATCAAAAATTTGAGATGTAAACGGGTAAAGAAGATGCATGCAGATATCGACATTAAGTTCCTAAAATATCGATTTTTAGCATTTTTTGGGCATATATTTTGAAAATATTTAAGCACTAAGTAGGCATGTACAGATCGCTTCTGGGACCCAAAAATATGGAATTTTCGGGTGTTTTCAGCCTTAATTTGGGATATAAACGGGTACAGAAGATGCATGCACATATCGTCCTTGGGCACCAAAAATATCGATTTTTAGCATGTTTTGTGCCTGTATTTGAAAATATTCTAACACTGAGTAGGCATGTACAGATCGCTCCTTGAATCCAAAAAAATCTAATATTCGTGTGTTTTTAATCACCCACACACCCACCACCCCATGAATGACTTGATATTTACAGTCCAAGCTCTGCAATGACACTCCCCTCCCTGATTTTGAGATATAAACGGGTACTGATGATACATGCACTTATCGACTTTGGACACCCAAAATATCGATTTTTAGCATGTTTTGGGCCTATATTTTGAAAACATTGAAGCACTGAGTAGGCCTGTACAGATCGCTTCTAAGACCCCAAAATATCGGATTTTTGGGTGTTTTGAGCCTGAATTTGAGATATAAACGGATACTGAAAATGTATGCATAGATCGACTTTTTGCACCTACAATATCGATTTTCAGGTATGTTTTGGGCCTGTATCTTGAAAGCATTCTAGCACTGAGTAGGCATCTACAGATCGCTTCTGGGACCAAAAAATATCGAATTTTCGTTTTTTTTTTTTCTCCTGAATTTGAGATAAAAAAGGGTACTGAAGATGCATGCACAGATCGCTACTGGGACCCAAAAATATCAAATTTTCGGGTGTTTTGAGCCAGAATTTGAGATATAAACGGGTACAGAAGATGCATGCACGTATTGATTTAGGGCACTTATAATATCGATTTTGAACTTGTTTTGTACCTGTATTTTAAAAATATTTTAACACTGAGTAGGCATGTACAGATCGCTCCTTGAATCCAAAAATATCGAATTTTCGTGTGTTTTGATCGACTTTAGGCACCAAAAATATCGATTTTTAGCATGTTTTGCCCTATAATTTGATAATATTCTAGTACTAAATAGGAATGTACAGATCGATTCTGGGACCAAAAAAATTCGAATTTTCGAGTGTTTTGAGCATGAATTTGAGATATAAACGGGTACTGAAAATGTATGCATAGATCGACTTTTTGCACCTACAATATCGATTTTCAGGATTTTTTGGGCCTGTATCTTGAAAGCATTTTAGCACTGAGTAGGCATGTACAGATCGCTTCTGGGACGCAAAAATATCGAATTTTCGGGTGTTTTGAGCCTGAATTTGAGATATAAAAGAGTACTAAAGATGCATGCACAGATCGCTTCTAAGACCCAAAAATATCAAATTTTCGGTTGTTTTGAGCCTGAATTTCAGATATAAACGGGTACAGAAGATGCATGCACATATTGATTTAGGGCACATAAAATATCGATTTTGAACTTGTTTTGTGCCTGTATTTTGAAAATATTCTAACACTGAGTAGGCATGTACAGATCGCTCCTTGAACCCAAAAATATCGAATTTTCGGGTGTTTTGAGCCTGAATTTGAGATATAAACGGGTACAGAATATGCATGCACATATCGTCTTTGGGCACCAAAAATATCGATTTTTAGCATGTTTCAGGCCTATATTTTGAAAATATTTAAGCACTGAGTAGGCATGTACAGATCGCTTCTGTGACCCAAAAATATGGAATTTTCGGGTGTTTTGAGCCTGAATTTGGGATATAAACGGGTACAGAATATTCATACACATATTGACTTTTTGCAACTAAAGTATCAATTTTCAGCATGTTTTGGGCTTGTATTTTGAAAATATTTTAGTACTGAGTAGGCATGTATAGATCGCTTCTGGGACCCAAAAATATCGAATTTTCGGGTGTTTTGAGCCTGAATTTGAGATGTATACGGGTAATAAAGATGTATGCATAGATCGGCTTTTTGCACCTACAATATAGTATTTCAGCATGTTTTGGGCCTCTATCTTGAAAACATTATAGCACTGAGTAGGCATGTACAGATCGCTTCTGGGACCCAAAAATATCGAATTTTCGTTTTTTTTTAGCCTGAATTTGAGATATTAACGGGTACTGAAGATGCATGCACAGATCGCTTCTAGGACCCAAAAATATCGAATTTTTGGGTGTTTTGAGCCTGAATTTGAGATATAAACGAGTACTTAAGATGCATTCACATATCGACATTGGGCACCAAAAATATCGATTTTTAGCATGTTTTGGGCCTATATTTTGAAAATATTTTAGCACTGAGTAGGCATGTACACAACGCTTCTGGGACCCAAATATATAGAATTTTCGGGTGTTTTGAGCCTGAATTTGGGATATAATCGGGTACAGAATATGCATACACATATTGACTTTGGGCAACTAAAATATCAATTTTCAGCATGTTTTGGGCACGTATTTTGAAAATATTTTAGCACTAAGTAGTCATGTACAGATCGCTTCTGGGACCCAAAAATATCGAATTTTCGGGTGTTTTGAGCCTGAATTTGAGTTTTAAACGGGTACAGAAGATGCATGCACATATCGATTTAGGGCACCTAAAATATCGATTTTCAACTTGTTTTGTGCCTGTATATTGAAAATATTCTAACACTGAGTAGTCATGTACAGATCACTCCTTGAACCGAAAAATATCGAATTTTCGGGTTTTTTAACTCGAATTTGAGATATAAACGGGTACAGAAGATGCATGCACATATCGTCTTTGGGCACCAAAAATATCGATTTTTAGCATGTTTTGGACGTATATTATGACAATATTCTAGTACTGAGTAGGCATGTACAAATCGCTTCTGGGACCCAAAAATATAGAATTTTCGGGTGTTTTGAGCTAGAATTTGGGATATAAACGGGTACAGAATATGCATACACATATTGACTTTGGGCAACTATAATATCAATTTTCAGCATGTTTTGGGCACGTATTTTGAAAATATTTTAGCACTAAGTAGTCATGTACAGATCGCTTCTGGGACCCAAAAATATCGAATTTTCGGGTGTTTTGAGCCTGAATTTGAGTTTTAAACGGGTACAGAAGATGCATGCACATATCGATTTAGGGCACCTAAAATATCGATTTTCAACTTGTTTTGTGCCTGTATATTGAAAATATTCTAACACTGAGTAGGCATGTACAGAGTGCTCCTTGAACCGAAAAATATCGAATTTTTGGGTGTTTTGATCTCAAATTTAAGATATAAACGGGTAAAGAAGATGCATGCACATATCGACTTTGGGCACCAAAAATATCGATTTTTAGCATGTTTTTGCCCCATATTTTGATAATAATCTAGTACTAAGTAGGCATGTACAGATCGCTTCTGGGACCAAAAAAATTCGAATTTTCAAATGTTTTGAGCCTGAATTTGAGATATAAACTGGTACTGATGATGCATGCACATATCGACATTAAGCACCTAAAATATCGATTTTTCAGCATGTTTTAGGCCTGTATTTTGAAAATATTCTGTCACTGAGTAGATATGTACAAATTGCTTCTGGGTCCCAAAAATATCGAATTTTTTGTTTGTTTTGAGCCTGAATTTGAGATATAAACGAGTACTGAAGATGCATTCACATATCGACATAGGGCACCAAAAATATCGATTTTTAGCATTTTTTGTACCTATATTTTGAAAATATTTAAGCACTGAGTAGGCATGTACAGATCGCTTCTGAGACCCAAAAATATGGAATTTTCGGGTGTTTTCAGCCTGAATTTGGGATATAAACGGGTACAGAATATGCATACACATATTAACTTTGGGCAACTAAAATATCAATTTTATCCTGTTTTGGGCCTATATTTTGAAAACATTCAAGCACTGAGTACAGATCGTTTCTGCGACCCAAAAATATCGAATTTTCGGGTGTTTTGAGCATGAATTTGAGATATTAACGGGTACAGAATATGCATACACATATCGACTTTGGGCAGATAAAATATCGATTTTCAGCATGTTTTGGACATGTATCTTAAAAATATTCTAACACTGAGTAGGCATGTACAGATTGCTTCTGGTACCAAAATTATCAAATTTTCGGGTGTTTTGAGCCTGAATTTGAGATATAAGCGAGTACAGAAGATGCATGAATATATCGACTTTGGACACCTGAAATATCGATTTCTAGCATGTTTTGGGCCTATATGTTAAAAACATTCAAGCACTGACTAGGCATGTACAGATCGCTTCTGGGACCAAAAAATATGGAATTTTCGGGTGTTTTGAGCCTGAATTTGAGATATAAAAGGGTACTGAAGATGCATGCACAGATCGCTACTGGGACCCAAAAATATCAAATTTTCGGGTGTTTTGAGCCTGAATTTGAGATATAAACGGGTACAGAAGATGCATGCACATATTGATTTAGGGCACTTATAATATCGATTTTGAACTTTTTTGTACCTGTATTTTGAAAATATTCTAACACTGAGTAGGCATGTACAGATCGCTCCTTAAATCCAAAAATATCGAATTTTCGTGTGTTTTGATCTCAAATTTGAGATATAAGCGGGTAAAGAAGATGCATGCACATATCGACTTTGGGCACCAAAAATATCGATTTTTGGCATGTTTTTGCCCTATATTTTAAATAATATTCTAGTACTAAGTAGGCATGTACAGATCGCTTCTGGGACCCAATAATATCGAATTTTCGGGTGTTTTGAGCCTGAATTTGAGATATAAACGGGTACAGAAGATGCATGCACATATCGTCTTTGGGCACCAAAAATATCGATTTTTAGCATGTTTCAGGCCTATATTTTGAAAATATTTAAGCACTGAGTAGGCATGTACAGATCGCTTCTGGGACCCAAAAATATGGAATTTTCGGGTGTTTTCAGCCTGAATTTAAGATGTAAACGGGTACTGATTATTCATACACATATTGACTTTGGGCAACTAAAATATCAATTTTCAGCATGTTTTGGGCCTGTATTCTGTTAAAAATTCTAACACTGAGTAGGCATGTACAGATCGATTCTGTGATTTACGAATATCGAAGTTTCAGGTGTTTTGAGACTGAATTTGAGATATAAACGGGTACAGAATATGCATACACATATCGACTTTGGGCAGATAAAATATCGATTTTCAGCATGTTTTGGACATGTATCTTAAAAATATTCTAACACTAAGTAGGCATGTACAGATCGCTCCTTGAACCCAAAAATATCGAATTTTCGGGTGTTTTGATCTCAAATTTGAGATATAAGCGGGTAAAGAAGATGCATGCACATATCGACTTTGGGCACCAAAAATATCGATTTTTGGCATGTTTTTGCCCTATATTTTAAATAATATTCTAGTACTAAGTAGGCATGTACAGATCGCTTCTGGGACCCAAAAATATCGAATTTTCGGGTGTTTTGAGCCTGAATTTGAGATATAAACGGGTACAGAAGATGCATGCACATATCGTCTTTGGGCACCAAAAATATCGATTTTTAGCATGTTTCAGGCCTATATTTTGAAAATATTTAAGCACTGAGTAGGCATGTACAGATCGCTTCTGGGACCCAAAAATATGGAATTTTCGGGTGTTTTCAGCCTGAATTTAAGATGTAAACGGGTACTGATTATTCATACACATATTGACTTTGGGCAACTAAAATATCAATTTTCAGCATGTTTTGGGCCTGTATTCTGTTAAAAATTCTAACACTGAGTAGGCATGTACAGATCGATTCTGTGATTTACGAATATCGAAGTTTCAGGTGTTTTGAGACTGAATTTGAGATATAAACGGGTACAGAATATGCATACACATATCGACTTTGGGCAGATAAAATATCGATTTTCAGCATGTTTTGGACATGTATCTTAAAAATATTCTAACACTAAGTAGGCATGTACAGATCGCTCCTTGAACCCAAAAATATCGAATTTTCGGGTGTTTTGATCTCAAATTTGAGATTTAAACGGGTAAAGAAGATGCATGCACATATCGACTTTGGGCACCAAAAATATCGATTTTTAGCATGTTTTTGCCCCATATTTTGATAATATTCTAGTACTAAGTAGGCATGTACAGATCGCTTCTGGGACCAAAAAAATTCGAATTTTCGAGTGTTTTGAGCCTGAATTTGAGATATAAACGGGTGAATAAAACCCACTCTTGTTGACGGAAATAATATATTAATCCATACAGTTTCGGTGGACACTGCCACCATCTTCAGGCAGCAAGACATTTATTCAGATCAATCCAAAGTTACCATATATGTATGGCTTACCAAAGACACACAAAGATAATATTCCAATTAGTCCTATCATCTCACAGTCAGCTTGTTTTACGTATAAATTATCACAGTTCCTTGTTAATAAATTAGCTCCCATCATAGGTACTGTTTCTCCAGCCCATGTGAAGAATTCCTCTGATTTTATAGACAAAATTAAACAAATTAATCTTTTCTCTGGTAAAATGGTTAGTTTCGATGTCGATTCATTTTTCACTAAAGTTCCCATTAATGATGTCCTAGAATTTCTTGCTAATAAATTGCCTGACTGTGATATTGATTTGGGCATGCCAGTCGACACTTTCATAGAACTTGTAAAATTATGTGTAACTTCAAATGCTTTTTCTTTCAATAACAACTATTATATGCAATGTTTTGGCATGGGTATGGGTTCCCCACTGTCACCCATTTTAAGTAATTTATTTATGGAGTATTTTGAAACGGAACTACTACCACATATCTCCCCCCCTCATCTCGTTTGGTTTCGCTACGTAGACGATATTTTTTCATTTTGGCCCTCAGCCCTTGACAACTTTGATGATTTCTTCCACCAGCTTAATCACCTTGCACCATCCATCAATTTTAAAGTCGAATGGGAGAACGGTGGCGTACTTCCGTTTCTAGATGTATTAGTAGTAAAACTTAATTATTTACTAAGCTTCAAAGTGTATAGGAAGCCTACCAGTTGTAATTTGTTCATTCATTACTATTCGTATCACCATTCGGCCACAAAATTGTCTGTCATCTCATCAATGTTCCTTAGAGTCCTCAGAATTTGCAGTCCAAAGCATATACATGAAGAAAATCAGCTGATTTGGAAAATCTTTCAAAATTTAAAATACCCCCCTTGGTTCATAAAAAAAGCCTACCTTAAAGCAAGGCAATCTCACTATGCTCCAAAAAAACCCACCACACAAATGAAACGTTTTCTCACATTGCCTTACATCTCTGATTTGAGTATGGTGAGGTCTATTTGTCACACAAGTGATGTAAATATAGCCTTTAAATACACCTCAACTATTAAATCAAAGTTAGTAAAAAACAAATTTAGAACCCCGACAGAAGCAGGGATATATAAAATTCCATGCAAAGATTGTGAACTAGTTTACATAGGAGAGACTGGCCGAAACCTAGAAACTAGAATTAAGGAACATAAATATGCCACTAAGACTTGTAATTTAAACAATGCTATTTTTAAACATGTTTGTAATGCCAATCATAGAATTGATTGGCAAGGTAGCCATCTGATGTATAAAAGCAACGACTTTAGAAAACGTAAGATAATCGAATCAATGTGCATTGAAAAATACCGCAATTTCAACCTTAGTTATGGTATGTATAAATTAGACCCAATAATGAGATCCTTGGTAGAAATGTCCCTTCCCTCACCACACACACCTCACCTCACCTCACCCACACCTAGGTGACGTCCAAGGGGATTAACACGTGATCTGCCCTCACCGACACCTCCTTCTTCCCCATCCCACTGACACCTTCTTCCCTCCCCCCTCCACAAACTGTATATAAGTTCATACCTATGTACTATCTATGTCATTCCTTTCTTCTCACTAGCTAGACCACTGAAGATGGTGGCAGTGTCCACCGAAACTGTATGGATTAATATATTATTTCCGTCAACAAGAATGGGTTTTATTCACCGTTTATGATCATCAGGCCAGTGTGATTTCACCACCATATAAACGGGTACTGATGATGCATGCACATATCGACATTAAGCACCTAAAATATCGATTTTTCAGCATGTTTTGGGCCTGAATTTTGAAAATATTCTGTCACTGAGTAGACATGTACAGATCGCTTCTGGGTCCCAAAAATATCGAATTTTCAGGTGTTTTGAGACTGAATTTGAGATATAAACGGGTACAGAAGATGCATGCACATATCGTCCTTGGGCAACAAAATAATCGATTTTTAGCATGTTTTGGGCGTATATTTTGATAATATTCTAGCAAGGAGTAGGCATGTACAGATCGCTTCTGGGACCCCAAAATATCGAATTTTCGGGTGTTTTGAGCATGAATTTGAGATATAAACGGGTACTGAAGATGTATGCATAGATCGACTTTTTGCACCTACAATATCGATTTTCAGCATGTTTTGGGCCTGTATCTTGAAAGCATTTTAGCACTGAGTAGGCATGTACAGATCGCTTCTGGGACCCAAAAATATCGAATTTTCGGGTGTATTGAGCCTGAATTTGAGATATAAAAGGGTACTGAAGATGCATGCACAGATCGCTTCTGGGACCCAAAAATATCAAATTTTCGGTTGTTTTGAGCCTGAATTTTAGATATAAATAGGTACAGAAGATGCATGCACATATTGATTTAGGGCACATAAAATATCGATTTTGAACTTGTTTTGTGCCTGTATTTTGAAATTATTCTAACACTGAGTAGGCATGTACAGATCGCTCCTTGAACCCAAAAATATCGAAGTTTTGTGTGTTTTGATCTCGAATTTAGGATATAAACGGGTATAGAAGATGCATGCACATATCGACTTTGGGCACCAAAAAATATCGATTTTTAGCATGTTTTTGCCCTATATTTTAAATAATATTCTAGTACTAAGTAGGCATGTACAGATCGCTTCTGGAACAAAAAAAATTCGAATTTTCGGGTGTTTTGAGCCTGAATTTGAAATATAAACGGGTACTGATGATGCAGGCACATATCGACATTAGGCACCTAAAATATCGATTTTTAGCATGTTTTGGGCCTGTATTATGAAAATATTCTGTCACTGAGAAGACATGTACAGATCGCTTCTGAGACCCAAAAATATCGAATTTTCGGGGGTTTTGAGCCTGAATTTGAGATATAAACGGGTACAGAAGATGCATACACATATCGTCTTTCGGCACCAAAAATATCGATTTTTAGCATGTTTTGGGCCTATATTTTGAAAATATTTAAGTATTGAGTAGGCATGTACAGATCGCTTCTGGGTCCCAAAATATGGAATTTTCGGGTGTTTTCAGCCTGAATTTAGGATGTAAACGGGTACAAAATATTCATACACATATCGACTTTGGGCAGATAAAATATCGATTTTCAGCATGTTTTGGACATGTATCTTTAAAATATTTTAACACTGAGTAGGCATGTACAGATTGCTTCTGGGACCAAAAATATCAAATTTTCGGGTGTTTTGAGCCTGAATTTGAGATATAAACGGGTACAGAAGATGCATGCACATATCGATTTAGGGCACCTAAAATATCGATTTTGAACTTCTTTTGTGCCTGTATTTAAAAAAATATTCTAACACTGAGTAGGCATGTACAGATCGCTCCTTGAATCCAAAAAAATCGAATATTCGTGTGTTTTAATCACAAATTTGAGATATAAACGGGTACAGAAGATGCTTGAATGTATTAACTTTGGACACTTAAAATATCGATTTCTAGCATGTTTTGGGCCTATATTTTGAAAACATTCAAGCACTGAGTAGGCATGTACAGATCGCTTCTGAGACCCAAAAATATCGAATTTTCGGGGGTTTTGAGCCTGAATTTGAGATATAAACGGGTACTGATGATGCATGAACATATAGACATTTGGCCCCTAAAATATCGATTTTTAGCATGTTTTGGTCCTGTATTTTGAAAATATTCTGTCACTGAGTAGACACTTACTGATCGCTTCTGGGACCCAAAAATATCGAATTTTCGTGTGTTTTGAGCCTGAATTTGAGATATAAACGAGTAAAGAAGATGCATTCACATATCGACTTTGGACACCTAAAATATTGATTTTTAGCATGTTTTGGGCCTATATTTTAAAAACATTCAAGCACTGACTAGGCATGTACAGATCGCTTTTGGGACCCAAAAATATCGAATTTTCGGGTGTTTTGAGCCTGAATTTGAGATATAAAAGGGTACTGAAGATGCATGCACAGATCGCTACTGGGACACAAAAATATCAAATTTTCGGTTGTTTTGAGCCTGAATTTCTGATATAAATGGGTACAGAAGATGCATGTACATATTGATTTAGGGCACATAAAATATCGATTTTGAACTTGTTTTCTGCCTGTATTTTGAAAATATTCTAACACTGAGTAGGCATGTACAGATCGCTCCTTGAACCCAAAAATATCGAAGTTTCGTGTGTTTTGATCTCGAATTTAAGATATAAACGGGTAAATAAGATGCATGCACATATCGACTTTGGGCACCAAAAATATCGATTTTTAGCATGTTTTTGCCCTATATTTTAAATAATATTCTAGTACTAAGTAGGCATGTACAGATCGCTTCTGGGACAAAAAAAAATCGAATTTTCGGGTGTTTTGAGTCTGAATTTGAGATATAGACGGGTACTGATGATGCATGCACATATCGACATTAGGCACCTAAAATATCGATTTTTAGCATGTTTTGGGCTTGTATTTTTAATATATTCTGTAACTGAGTAGACATGTACAGATCGCTTCTGGGACCCAAAAACATCAAATTTTCGTGTGTTTTGAGCCTGAATTTGAGATATAAACGGGTACATAAGATGCATGCACATATCGTCTTTGGGCACCAAAAATATCGATTTTTAGCCTGTTTTGGGCCAATATTTTGAAAATATTTAAGCACTGAGTAGGCATGTACAGATCGCTTCTGGGACCCGAAAATATAGAATTTTCGGGTGTTTTCAGCCTGACTTTGGGATATAAACGGGTACAGAATATTCATAAACATATTGACTTTGGGCAACTAAAATATCAATTTTATCCTGTTTTGCGCCTATATTTTGAAAACATTCAAGCACTGAGTAGGCATGTACAGATCGCTTCTGGGACCTCAAAATATAGAATTTTCGTGTGTTTTGAGACTGAATTTGAGATATAAACGGGTACTGATGATGCATGAACATATCGACATTTGGCACCTAAAATATCGATTTTTAGCATGTTTTGGTCCTGTATTTTGAAAATATTCTGTCAATGAGTAGACACTTACTGATCGCTTCGGGGACCCAAAAATATCGAATTTTCGTGTGTTTTGAGCCTGAATTTGAGATATAAACGGGTACAGATGATGCATGCACATATCGTCTTTGGGCACCAAAAATATCGATTTTTAGCATGTTTTGGGCCTATATTTTGAAATTATTTAAGCACTGAGTAGGCATGTACAGATCGCTTCTGGGACCCAAAAATATAGAATTTTCGGGTGTTTTGAGCCCGAATTTAGGATGTAAACGGGCACAAAATATTCATACACATATTGACTTTGGGCAACTAAAATATCAATTTTCAGCATGTTTTGGACATGTATCTTAAAAATATTCTAACACTGAGTAGGCATGTACAGATCGCTTCTGGGACCAAAAAATATCAAATTTTCGGGTGTTTTGAGCCTGAATTTGAGATATAAACGGGTACAGAAGATGCATGCTCAAATCGATTTAGGGCACCTAAAATATCGATTTTCAACTTGTTTTGTGCCTGTATTTGAAAATATTCTAACACTAAGTAGGCATATACAGATCGCTCATTGAATCCAAAAAAATCGAATTTTCGTGTGTTTTAATCACGAATTTGAGATATAAACGGGTAGAGAAGATGCATGAATATAACGACTTCGGACAGCCAAAATATCGATTTTTAGCATGTTTTGGGCCTATATTTTGAAAACATTGAAGTACTGAGTAGGCATGTACAGATCGCTACTGGGACCCCAAAATATCGGATTTTCGGGTGTTTTGAGCCTGAATTTGAGATATAAACGGGTACTGAAGATGTATTCATCGATTGACTTTTTGCACCTACAATATCGATTTTCAGGTATGTTTTGGGCCTGTATCTTGAAAGCATTCTAGCACTGAGTAGGCATCTACAGATCGCTTCTGGGACCAAAAAATATCGAATTTTCGTTTTTTTTTTCGCCTGAATTTGAGATAAAAAAGGGTACTGAAGATGCATGCACAGATCGCTACTGGGACCCAAAAATATCAAATTTTCGGGTGTTTTGAGCCTGCTTTGAGATATAAACGGGTACAGAAGATGCATGCACATATTGATTTAGGGCACCTAAAATATCGATTTTCAACTTGTTTTGTGCCTGTATTTGAAAATATTCTAACACTAAGTAGGCATATACAGATCGCTCATTGAATCCAAAAAAATCGAATTTTCGTGTGTTTTAATCACGAATTTGAGATATAAACGGGTAGAGAAGATGCATGAATATAACGACTTAGGACAGCCAAAATATCGATTTTTAGCATGTTTTGGGCCTATATTTTGAAAACATTGAAGTACTGAGTAGGCATGTACAGATCGCTACTGGGACCCCAAAATATCGGATTTTCGGGTGTTTTGAGCCTGAATTTGAGATATAAACGGGTACTGAAGATGTATTCATCGATTGACTTTTTGCACCTACAATATCGATTTTCAGGTATGTTTTGGGCCTGTATCTTGAAAGCATTCTAGCACTGAGTAGGCATCTACAGATCGCTTCTGGGACCAAAAAATATCGAATTTTCGTTTTTTTTTTTCGCCTGAATTTGAGATAAAAAAGGGTACTGAAGATGCATGCACAGATCGCTACTGGGACCCAAAAATATAAAATTTTCGGGTATTTTGAGCCTGCTTTGAGATATAAACGGGTACAGAAGATGCATGCACATATTGATTTAGGGCACTTATAATATCGATTTTTAACTTGTTTTGTACCTGTATTTTGAAAATATTCTAACACTGAGTAGGCATGTACAGATCGCTCCTAGAATCCAAAAATATCGAATTTTCGTGTGTTTTAATCACGAATTTGAGATATAAACGGGTAGAGAAGATGCATGAATATATCGATTTCGGACCCCCAAAATATCGATTTTTAGCATGTTTTGGGCCTATATTTTGAAAACATTGAAGCACTGAGTAGGCATGTACAGATCGCTACTGGGACCCCAAAATATCGGATTTTCGGGTGTTTTGAGCCTGAATTTGAGATATAAACGGGTACTGAAGATGTATTCATCGATTGACTTTTTGCACCTACAATATCGATTTTCAGGTATGTTTTGGGCCTGTATCTTGAAAGCATTCTAGCACTGAGTAGGCATCTACAGATCGCTTCTGGGACCAAAAAATATCGAATTTTCGTTTTTTTTTTCGCCTGAATTTGAGATAAAAAAGGGTACTGAAGATGCATGCACAGATCGCTACTGGGACCCAAAAATATCAAATTTTCGGGTGTTTTGAGCCTGCTTTGAGATATAAACGGGTACAGAAGATGCATGCACATATTGATTTAGGGCACTTATAATATCGATTTTTAACTTGTTTTGTACCTGTATTTTGAAAATATTCTAACACTGAGTAGGCATGTACAGATCGCTCCTTGAATCCAAAAATATCGAATTTTCGTGTGTTTTGATCTCAAATTTGAGATATAAACGGGTAAAGAAGATGCATGCACATATCGACTTTAGGCACCAAAAATATCGATTTTTAGCATGTTTTTGCCCTATAATTTGATAATATTCTAGTACTAAGTAGGAATGTACAGATCGATTCTGGGACCAAAAAAATTCGAATTTTCGATTTTTTTGAGCATGAATTTGTGATATAAACGGGTACTGAAAATGTATGCATAGATCGACTTTTTGCACCTATAACATCGATTTTCAGCATGTTTTGGGCCTGTATCTTGAAAGCATTTTAACACTGAGTAGGCATGTACAGATCGCTTCTGGGACCCAAAAATATCGAATTTTCGGGTGTTTTGAGCCTGAATTTGAGATATAAACGGGTACAGAAGATGCATGCACATATCGATTTAGGGCACCTAAAATATCGATTTTGAACTTCTTTTGTGCCTGTATTTAAAAAAATATTCTAACACTGAGTAGGCATGTACAGATCGCTCCTTGAATCCAAAAAAATCGAATATTCGTGTGTTTTAATCACAAATTTGAGATATAAACGGGTACAGAAGATGCTTGAATGTATTAACTTTGGACACTTAAAATATCGATTTCTAGCATGTTTTGGGCCTATATTTTGAAAACATTCAAGCACTGAGTAGGCATGTACAGATTGCTTCTGGGACCTCAAAATATAGAATTTTCGTGTGTTTTGAGCCTGAATTTGAGATATAAACGAGTAAAGAAGATGCATTCACATATCGACTTTGGACACCTAAAATATTGATTTTTAGCATATTTTGGGCCTATATTTTAAAAACATTCAAGCACTGACTAGGCATGTACAGATCGCTTCTGGGACCCAAAAATATCGAATTTTCGAGTGTTTTGAGCCTGAATTTGAAATATAAATGGGTACTGAAGATGCATGCACAGATCGCTTCTGGGACGGAAAAATATCCAATTTTCGGTTGTTTTGAACCTGAATTTGAGATATAAACGGGTACAGAAGATGCATGCACATATTGATTTAGGGCACATAAAATATCGATTTTTAACTAGTTTTGTGCCTGTATTTTGAAAATATTCTAACACTGAGTAGACATGTACAGATCGCTCCTTGAACACAAAAATATCGAATTTTCGTGTGTTTTGATCTCAAATTTAAGATGTAAACGGGCAAAAGAAGATGCATGCACATTTCGACTTTGGGCACCAAAAATATCGATTTTTAGCATGTTTTTGCCCTATATTTTGATAATATTCTAGTACTAAGTAGGCATGTACAGATCGCTTCTGGGACCAAAAAAATTCGAATTTTCGAGTGTTTTAAGCCTGAATTTGAGATATAAACGGGTACTGATGATGCATGCACATATCGACATTAAGCACCTAAAATATAGATTTTTCAGCATGTTTTGGGCCTGTATTTTGAAAATATTCTGTCACTGAGTAGACATGTACAGATCGCTTCTGGGTCACAAAAATATCGAATTTTCGGGTGTTTTGAGACAGAATTTGAGATATAAACGGGTACAGAAGATGCATGCACATATCGTCATTGGGCAACAAAATAATCGATTTTTAGCATGTTTTGGGCGTATATTTTGATAATATTCTAGCAAGGAGTAGGCATGTACGGATCTCTTCTGGGATCCAAAAATATCGAATTTTCGGGTGTTTTGAGCCTGAATTTGAGATATAAACGAGTACTGAAGATGCATTCACATATTGACATTTGGCACTATGTAGGCATGTACAGATCGCTCATTGAATCCAAAAAAATCGAATATTCGTGTGTTTTATTCACGAATTTGAGATATAAACGGGTAGAGAAGATGCATGAATATATCGACTTCGGACACCCAAAATATCGATTTTTAGCATGTTTTGGGCTTATATTTTGAAAACATTGAAGCACTGAGTAGGCATGTACAGATCGCTACTGGGACCCCAAAATATCGGATTTTCGGGTGTTTTGAGCCTGAATTTGAGATATAAACGGGTACTGAAGATGTATTCATCGATTGACTTTTTGCACCTACAATATCGATTTTCAGGTATGTTTTGGGCCTGTATCTTGAAAGCATTCTAGCACTGAGTAGGCATCTACAGATCGCTTCTGGGACCAAAAAATATCGAATTTTCGTTTTTTTTTTGCCTGAATTTGAGATAAAAAAGGGTACTGAAGATGCATGCACAGATCGCTACTGGGACCCAAAAATATCAAATTTTCGGGTGTTTTGAGCCTGCTTTGAGATATAAACGGGTACAGAAGATGCATGCACATATTGATTTAGGGCACTTATAATATCGATTTTTAACTTGTTTTGTACCTGTATTTTGAAAATATTCTAACACTGAGTAGACATGTACAGATCGCTCCTTGAATCCAAAAATATCGAATTTTCGTGTGTTTTGATCTCAAATTTGAGATATAAACGGGTAAAGAAGATGCATGCACATATCGACTTTAGGCACCAAAAATATCGATTTTTAGCATGTTTTTGCCCTATAATTTGATAATATTCTAGTACTAAGTAGGAATGTACAGATAGATTCTGGGACCAAAAAAATTCGAATTTTCGATTTTTTTGAGCATGAATTTGTGATATAAACGGGTACTGAAAATGTATGCATAGATCGACTTTTTGCACCTATAACATCGATTTTCAGCATGTTTTGGGCCTGTATCTTGAAAGCATTTTAGCACTGAGTAGGCATGTACAGATCGTTTCTGGGACCCAAAAATATCAAATTTTCGGGTGTTTTGAGTCTGAACTTGAGACATAAACGGGTACTTATGAAGCATGCACATATCGACATTAAGCACCTAAAATATCGATTTTCAGCATGTTTTGGGCCTGTATTTTGAAAATATTCTGTCACTGAGTAGACATGTACAGATCGCTTCTGGGTCCCAAAAATATCAAATTTTCGGGTGTTTTGATACTGAATTTAAGATATAAACGGGTACAGAAGATGCTTGCACATATCATCCTTGGGCAACAAAATAATCGATTTTTAGCATGTTTTGGGCGTATATTACGATAATATTCGAGCAAGGAGTAGGCATGTACAGATGGCTTCTGGGACCCCAAAATATCGAATTTTCGGGTGTTTTGAACCTGAATTTGAGATATAAACGGGTACAGAAGATGCATGCTCATATCGATTTAGGGCACCTAAAATATCGATTTTCAACTTGTTTTGTACCTGTATTTTGAAAATATTCTAACACTGAGTAGGCATGTACAGATCGCTCCTTGGATCCAAAAATATCGAATTTTCATGGGTTTTGATCTCAAATTTGAGATATAAACGTGTAAAGAAGATGCATGCACATATCGACTTTGGGCACCAAAAATATCGATTTTTAGCATGTTTTTGCCTATATAATTTGATAATATTCTAGTACTAAGTAGGCATGTACAGATCGCTTCTGGGACCCGAAAATATGGAATTTTCGGGTGTTTTGAGCCTGAATTTGGGATATAACCGGGTTCATAATATGCATACACATATTGACTTTGGGCAACTAAAATATCAATTTTATCCTGTTTTGGGCCTATATTTTGAAAACATTCAAGCACTGAGTAGGCACGTACAGATCGCTTCTGGGACCCCAAAATATCGAATTTTCGGGTGTTTTGAGCATGAATTTGAGATATAAACGGGTACTGAAGATGTATGCATAGATCGACTTTTTCCACCTTCAATATCGATTTTCAGCATGTTTTGGGCCTGTATCTTCAAAGCATTTTAGCACTGAGTAGGCATGTACAGATCGCACATGGGACCCAAAAATATCAAATTTTCGGGTGTTTTGAGCCTGAATTTGAGATATAAACGGGTAAAGGAGATGCATGCACATATCGATTTAGGGCACCTAAAATATCGATTTTGAACTTGTTTTGTGCCTGTATTTGAAAATATTCTAACACTGAGTAGGCATGTACAGATCGCTCCTTGAATCCAAAAAAATCAAATATTCGTGTGTTTTAATCACGAATTTGAGATATAAACGGGTACAGAAGATGCATGAATATATCGACTTTGGACACCCAAAATATAGTTTTTTAGCATTTTTTGGGCCTATATTTTGAAAACATTAAAGCACTGAGTAGGCATATACAGATCGCTTCTGGGACCCCAAAATATCGGATTTTTGGGTGTTTTGAGCCTGAATTTGAGATAAAAAAGGGTACTGAAGATTCATGCACAGATCGCTGCTGAGACCAAAAAATATCAAATTTTCGGGTGTTTTCAGCCTGAATTTGAGATATAAACGGGTACAGAAGATGCATGCACATATTGATTTAGAGCACTTATAATATCGATTTTGAACTTGTTTTGTACCTGTATTTTGAAAATATCCTAACACTGAGTAGTCATGTACAGATCGCTCTTTGAATCCAAAAATATCGAATTTTCGTGTGTTTTGATCTCAAATTTGAGATATAAACGGGTAAAGAAGATGCATGCACATATCGACTTTGGGAACCAAAAATATCGATTTTTAGCATGTTTTTGCCCCATATTTTGATAATATTCTAGTACTAAGTAGGAATGTACAGATCGATTCTGGGACCAAAGAAATTCGAATTTTCGAGTGTTTTGAGCATGAATTTGAGATATAAACGGGTACTAAAAATGTATGCAGAGATCGACTTTTTGCACCTATAATATCGATTTTCAGCATGTTTTGGGCCTGTATCTTGAAAGCATTTTAGCACTGAGTAGGCATGTACAGATCGCTTCTGGGACCCAAAAATATCGAATTTTCGGGTGTTTTGAGCCTGAATTTGAGATATAAAAGGGTACTGAAGATGCATGCACAGACCGCTTCTGGGACCCAAAAATATCAAATTTTCGGTTGTTTTGAGCATGAATTTCAGATATAAATGGGTACAGAAGATGCATGCACATATTGATTAAGGGCACATAAAATATTGATTTTGAACTTGTTTTGTGCCTGTATTTTGAAAATATTCTAACACTGAGTAGGCATGTACAGATCGCTCCTTGAACCCAAAAATATTGAAGTTTCGTGTGTTTTGATCTCGAATTTAAGATATAAACGGGTAAAGAAGATACATGCACATATCGACTTTGGGCACCAAAATATCGATTTTTAGCATGTTTTTGCCCTATATTTTAAATAATATTCTAGTACTAAGTAGGCATGTACAGATCGCTTTGGGAAAAAAAAAATTCGAATTTTCGGGTGTTTTGAGTCTGAATTTGAGACAAAAACGGGTACTTATGAGGCATGCACATATCGACATTAGGCACTTAAAATATCGATTTTTAGCATGTTTTGGGCCTGTATTTTGAAAATATTCTGTCACTGAGTAGACATCTACAGATCGCTTCTGGGACCCAAAAATATCGAATTTTCGGGTGTTTTGAGCCTGAATTTGAGATATAAACGGGTACAGTAGATGCATGCACATGTCGTCTTTGGGCACCAAAAATATCGATTTTTAGCATGTTTTGGGCCTATATTTTGAAAATATTTAAGCACTGAGTAGGCATGTACAGATCGCTTCTGGGACCCAAAAATATGGAATTTTCGGGTGTTTTCAGCCTGAATTTAGGATGTAAACGGGTACAGAATATTCATACACATATTGACTTTGGGCAACTAAAATATCAATTTTCAGCATGTTTTGGGCCTGTACTCTGTTAAAAATTCTAACACTGAGTAGGCATGTACAGATCGATTCTGTAATTTACGAATATCGAATTTTCGGGTGTTTTGAGACTGAATTTGAGATATAAACGGGTACAGAATATGCATACACATATCGACTTTGGGCAGATAAAATATTGATTTTCAGCATGTTTTGGACATGTATCTTAAAAATATTCTAACACTGAGTAGGCATGTACAGATCGCTCCTTGAACCCAAAAATATCGAATTTTTGGGTGTTTTGATCTCAAATTTGCGATATAAACGGATAAAGAAGATGCATGCACATATCGACTTTGGGCACCAAAAATATCGATTTTTAGCATGTTTTTGCCCCATATATTGATAATATTCTAGTACTAAGTAGGCATGTACAGATCGCTTCTGGGACCAAAAAATTCAAATTTTCGGGTGTTTTGAGCCTGAATTTGAGATATAAACGAGTACTGAAGATGCATTCACATATCGACATTGGGCACCAAAAATATCAATTTTATCCTGTTTTGGGCCTATATTTTGAAAACATTCAAGCACTGAGTAGGCATTTACAGATCGCTTCTGGGACCCCAAAATATTGAATTTTCGGGTGTTTTGAGCATGAATTTGAGATATAAACGGGTACTGAAGATGTATGCATAGATCGACTTTTTCCACCTACAATATCGATTTTCAGCATGTTTTGGGCCTGTATCTTGAAAGCATTTTAGCACTGAGTAGGCATGTACAGATCGCTTCTGGGACCCAAAAATAGCTAATTTTCGGGTGTTTTGAGCCTGAATTTGAGATATAAAAGTGTACTGAAAATGCATGCACAGATCGCTTCTGGGACCCAAAAATATCAAATTTTCGGTTGTTTTTAGCCTGAATTTCAGATATAAATGGGTACAGAAGATGCATGCTCATATCGATTTAGAGCACATAAAATATCGATTTTGAACTTGTTTTGTGCCTGTATTTTGAAAATATTCTAACACTGAGTAGGCATGTACAGATCGCTCCTTGAACCCACAAATATCGAAGTTTCGTGTGTTTTGATCTCGAATTTAAGATATAAACGGGTAAAGAAGATGCATGCACATATCGATTTTTAGCATGTTTTTGCCCTATAATTTGATAATATTCTAGTACTAAGTAGGAATGTACAGATCGATTCTGGGACCAAAAAAATTCAAATTTTCGGGTGTTTTGAGCCTGAATTTGAGATATAAAAGGGTACTGAAGATGCATGCACAGACCGCTTCTGGGACCCAAAAATAACAAATTTTCGGTTGTTTTGAGCATGAATTTCAGATATAAATGGGTACAGAAGATGCATGCACATATTGATTAAGGGCATATAAAATATTGATTTTGAACTTGTTTTGTGCCTGTATTTTGAAAATATTCTAACACTGAGTAGGCATGTACAGATCGCTCCTTGAACTCAAAAATATTGAAGTTTCGTGTGTTTTGATCTCGAATTTAAGATATAAACGGGTAAAGAAGATACATGCACATATCGACTTTGGGCACCAAAATATCGATTTTTAGCATGTTTTTGCCCTATATTTTAAATAATATTCTAGTACTAAGTAGGCATGTACAGATCGCTTCTGGGAAAAAAAAAATTCGAATTTTCGGGTGTTTTGAGTCTGAATTTGAGACAAAAACGGGTACTTATGAGGCATGCACATATCGACATTAGGCACTTAAAATATCGATTTTTAGCATGTTTCAGGCCTGTATTTTGAAAATATTCTGTCACTGAGTAGACATCTACAGATCGCTTCTGGGACCCAAACATATCGAATTTTCGGGTGTTTTGAGCCTGAATTTGAGATATAAACGGGTACAGTAGATGCATGCACATGTCGTCTTTGGGCACCAAAAATATCGATTTTTAGCATGTTTTGGGCCTATATTTTGAAAATATTTAAGCACTGAGTAGGCATGTACAGATCGCTTCTGGGACCCAAAAATATGGAATTTTCGGGTGTTTTCAGCCTGAATTTAGGATGTAAACGGGTACAGAATATTCATACACATATTGACTTTGGGCAACTAAAATATCAATTTTCAGCATGTTTTGGGCCTGTATTCTGTTAAAAATTCTAACACTGAGTAGGCATGTACAGATCGATTCTGTAATTTACGAATATCGAATTTTCGGGTGTTTTGAGACTGAATTTGAGATATAAACGGGTACAGAATATGCATACACATATCGACTTTGGGCAGATAAAATATTGATTTTCAGCATGTTTTGGACATGTATCTTAAAAATATTCTAACACTGAGTAGGCATGTACAGATCGCTCCTTGAACCCAAAAATATCGAATTTTGGGGTGTTTTGATCTCAAATTTGCGATATAAACGGATAAAGAAGATGCATGCACATATCGACTTTGGGCACCAAAAATATCGATTTTTAGCATGTTTTTGCCCCATATTTTGATAATATTCTAGTACTAAGTAGGCATGTACAGATCACTTCTGGGACCAAAAAATTCAAATTTTCTGGTGTTTTGAGCCTGAATTTGAGATATAAACGAGTACTGAAGATGCATTCACATATCGACATTGGGCACCAAAAATATCAATTTTATCCTGTTTTGGGCCTATATTTTGAAAACATTCAAGCACTGAGTAGGCATTTACAGATCGCTTCTGGGACCCCAAAATATTGAATTTTCGGGTGTTTTGAGCATGAATTTGAGATATAAACGGGTACTGAAGATGTATGCATAGATCGACTTTTTCCACCTACAATATCGATTTTCAGCATGTTTTGGGCCTGTATCTTGAAAGCATTTTAGCACTGAGTAGGAATGTACAGATCGCTTCTGGGACCCAAAAATAGCTAATTTTCGGGTGTTTTGAGCCTGAATTTGAGATATAAAAGTGTACTAAAAATGCATGCACAGATCGCTTCTGGGACCCAAAAATATCAAATTTTCGGTTGTTTTTAGCCTGAATTTCAGATATAAATGGGTACAGAAGATGCAAGCACATATTGATTTAGGGCACATAAAATATCGATTTTGAACTTGTTTTGTGCCTGTATTTTGAAAATATTCTAACACTGAGTAGGCATGTACAGATCGCTCCTTGAACCCACAAATATCGAGGTTTCGTGTGTTTTGATCTCGAATTTAAGATATAAACGGGTATAGAAGATGCATTCACATTTCGACATTGGGCACCAATAATATCGATTATTAGCATGTTTTGGGCCTATATTTTGAAAATATTTTAGCACTGAGTAGGCATGTACACAACGCTTCTGGGACCCAAAAATATAGAATTTTCGGGTGTTTTGAGCCTGAATTTGGGATATAAACGGGTACAGAATATTCATACACATATTGACTTTGGGCAACTAAAGTATCAATTTTCAGCATGTTTTGGGCTTGTATTTTGAAAATATTTTAGCACTGAGTAGGCATGAATAGATCGATTCTGGGACAAAAAAAATTCGAATTTTCGAGTGTTTTGAGCATGAATTTGAGATATAAACGGGTACTTATGAGGCATGCACATATGGACATTAGGCACCTAAAATATCGATTTTTAGCATGTTTTGGGCCTGTATTTTGAAAATATTCTGTCACTGAGTAGACATCTACAGATCGCTTCTGGGACCCAAAAATATCGAATTTTCGGGTGTTTTGAGCCTGAATTTGAGATATAAACGGGTACAGAAGATGCATGCACATATCGTCTTTGGGCACCAAAAATTTCGATTTTTAGCATGTATTGGGCTTATATTTTGAAAATATTTAAGCACTGAGTAGGCATGTACAGATCGCTTCTGGGACCCAAAAATATGGAATTTTCGGGTGTTTTCAGCCTGAATTTAGAATGTAAACGGGAACAGAATATTCATACACATATTGACTTTGGGCAACTAAAATATCAATTTTCAGCTTGTTTTGGGCCTGTATTCTGTTAAAATTTCTAACACTGAGTAGGCATGTACAGATCGATTCTGTAATTTACGAATATCGAATTTTCGGGTGTTTTGAGACTGAATTTGAGATATAAACGGGTACAGAATATGCATACACATATCGACTTTGGGCATATAAAATATCGATTTTCAGCATGTTTTGGACATGTACCTAAAAAATATTCTAACACTGAGTACGCATGTACAGATCGCTCCTTGAACCCTAAAATATCGAATTTTCGGGTGTTTTGATCTCAAATTTGCGATACAAACGGATAAAGAAGATGCATGCACATATCGATTTTGGGCACCAAAAATATCGATTTTTAGCATGTTTTTGCCCCATCTTTTGATAAAATTCTAGTACTAAGTAGGCATGTACAGATCGCTTCTGGGACCAAAAAAATCAAATTTTCGGGTGTTTTGAGCCTGAATTTGAGATATAAACGAGTACTGAAGATGCATTCACATATCGACATTGGGCACCAAAAATATCGATTTTTAGCATTTTTTGTGCCTATATTTTGAAAATTTTTAAGCACTGAGTAGGCATGTACAGATCGCTTCTGGGACACGAAAATATGGAATTTTCTGGTGTTTTCAGCCTGAATTTAGGATGTAAACGGGTACAGAATATTCATACACATATTGACTTTGGGCAACTAAAATATCAATTTTCAGCATGTTTTGGACATGTATCTTAAGAATATTCTAACACTGAGTAGGCATGTACAGATCGCTTCTGGGACCCAAAAATATCAAATTTTCGAGTGTTTTGAGCCTGAATTTGAGATATAAACGGGTACAGAAGATGCATGCTCATATCGATTTAGGGCACCTAAAATGTCGATTTTCAACTTGTTTTGTGCCTGTATTTGAAAATATTCTAACACTAAGTTGGCATGTACAGATCGCTCCTTGAATCCAAAAAAATCTAATATTCGTGTGTTTTTAATCACGAATTTGAGATATAAACGGGTACAGAAGATGCATTAATATATCGACTATAAAACACCCAAAATATCGATTTTTAGCATGTTTTGGGCCTATATTTTGAAAACATTGAAGCACTGAGTAGGCCTGTACAGATCGCTTCTAAGACCCCAAAATATCGGATTTTCGGGTGTTTTGAGCCTGAATTTGAGATATAAACGGGTACTGAAAATGTATGCATAGATCGACTTTTTGCACCTACAATATCGATTTTCAGGTATGTTTTGGGCCTGTATCTTGAAAGCATTCTAGCACTGAGTAGGCATCTACAGATCGCTTCTGGGACCAAAAAATATCGAATTTTCGTTTTTTTCTTCTCCTGAATTTGAGATAAAAAAGGGTACTGAAGATGCATGCACAGATCGCTACTGGGACCCAAAAATATCAAATTTTCGGGTGTTTTGAGCCTGAATTTGAGATATAAACGGGTACAGAAGATGCATGCACATATTGATTTAGGGCACTTATAATATCGATTTTGAGCTTGTTTTGTACCTGTATTTTGAAAATATTCTAACACTGAGTAGGCATGTACAGATCGCTCCTTGAATCCAAAAATATCGAATTTTCGTGTGTTTTGATCTCAAATTTGAGATATAAACGGGTAAAGAAGATGCATGCACATATCGACTTTAGGCACCAAAAATATCGATTTTTATCATGTTTTTCCCTATAATTTGATAATATTCTAGTACTAAATAGGAATGTACATATCGATTCTGGGACCAAAACAATTCGAATTTTCGAGTGTTTTGAGCATGAATTTGAGATATAAACGGGTACTGAAAATGTATGCATAGATCGACTTTTTGCACCTACAATATCGATTTTCAGGATGTTTTGGGCCTGTATCTTGAAAGCATTTTAGCACTGAGTAGGCATGTACAGATCGCTTCTGGGACGCAAAAATATCGAATTTTCGGGTGTTTTGAGCCTGAATTTGAGATATAAAAGAGTACTAAAGATGCATGGACAGATCGCTTCTGAGACCCAAAAATATCAAATTTTCTGTTGTTTTGAGCCTGAATTTCAGATATAAACGGGTACAGAAGATGCATGCACATATTGATTTAGGGCACATAAAATATCGATTTTGAACTTGTTTTGTGCCTGTTTTTAGAAAATATTCTAACACTGAGTAGGCATGTACAGATCGCTCCTTGAACCCTAAAATATCGAATTTTCGGGTGTTTTGAGCCTGAATTTGAGATATAAACGGGTACAGAAGATGCATGCACATATCGTCTTTGGGCACCAAAAATATCGATTTTTAGCATGTTTTGGCCCTATATTTTGAAAATATTTAAGCACTGAGTAGGCATGTACAGATCGCTTCTGGGACCCAAAAATATGGAATTTTCGGGTGTTTTGAGCCTGAATTTGGGATATAAACGGGTACAGAATATTCATACACATATTGACTTTTTGCAACTAAAGTATCAATTTTCAGCATGTTTTGGGCTTGTATTTTGAAAATATTTTAGTACTGAGTAGGCATGTATAGATCGCTTCTGGGACGCAAAAATATCGAATTTTCGGGTGTTTTGAGCCTGAATTTGAGATATAAAAGAGTACTAAAGATGCATGCACAGATCGCTTCTGAGACCCAAAAATATCAAATTTTCGGTTGTTTTGAGCCTGAATTTCAGATATAAACGGGTACAGAAGATGCATGCACATATTGATTTAGGGCACATAAAATATCGATTTTGAACTTGTTTTGTGCCTGTTTTTAGAAAATATTCTAACACTGAGTAGGCATGTACAGATCGCTCCTTGAACCCTAAAATATCGAATTTTCGGGTGTTTTGAGCCTGAATTTGAGATATAAACGGGTACAGAAGATGCATGCACATATCGTCTTTGGGCACCAAAAATATCGATTTTTAGCATGTTTTGGCCCTATAGTTTGAAAATATTTAAGCACTGAGTAGGCATGTACAGATCGCTTCTGGGACCCAAAAATATGGAATTTTCGGGTGTTTTGAGCCTGAATTTGGGATATAAACGGGTACAGAATATTCATACACATATTGACTTTTTGCAACTAAAGTATCAATTTTCAGCATGTTTTGGGCTTGTATTTTGAAAATATTTTAGTACTGAGTAGGCATGTATAGATCGCTTCTGGGACCCAAAAATATCGAATTTTCGGGTGTTTTGAGCCTGAATTTGAGATGTATACGGGTAATAAAGATGTATGCATAGATCGACTTTTTGCACCTACAATATAGTATTTCAGCATGTTTTGGGCCTCTATCTTGAAAACATTATAGCACTGAGTAGGCATGTACAGATCGCTTCTGGGACCCAAAAATATCGAATTTTCGGGGTTTTTTAGCCTGAATTTGAGATATTAACGGGTACTGAAGATGCATGCACAGATCGCTTCTGGGACCCAAAAATATCGAATTTTCGGGTGTTTTGAGCCTGAATTTGAGATATAAACGAGTACTTAAGATGCATTCACATATCGACATTGGGCACCAAAAATATCGATTTTTAGCATGTTTTGGGCCTATATTTTGAAAATATTTTAGCACTGAGTAGGCATGTACACAACGCTTCTGGGACCCAAATATATAGAATTTTCGGGTGTTTTGAGCCAGAATTTGGGATATAATCGGGTACAGAATATGCATACACATATTGACTTTGGGCAACTAAAATATCAATTTTCAGCATGTTTTGGGCACGTATTTTGAAAATATTTTAGCACTAAGTAGTCATGTACAGATCGCTTCTGGGACCCAAAAATATCGAATTTTCGGGTGTTTTGAGCCTGAATTTGAGTTTTAAACGGGTACAGAAGATGCATGCACATATCGATTTAGGGCACCTAAAATATCGATTTTCAACTTGTTTTGTGCCTGTATATTGAAAATATTCTAACACTGAGTAGTCATGTACAGATCACTCCTTGAACCCAAAAATATCGAATTTTCGGGTTTTTTAACTCGAATTTGAGATATAAACGGGTACAGAAGATGCTTGCACATATCGTCTTTGGGCACCAAAAATATCGATTTTTAGCATGTTTTTGACGTATATTATGACAATATTCTAGTACTGAGTAGGCATGTACAAATCGCTTCTGGGACCCAAAAATATAGTATTTTCGGGTGTTTTGAGTCAGAATTTGGGATAAAAACGGGTACAGAATATGCATACACATATTGACTTTGGGCAACTAAAATATCAATTTTCAGCATGTTTTGGGCACGTATTTTGAAAATATTTTAGCACTAAGTAGTCATGTACAGATCGCTTCTGGGACCCAAAAATATCGAATTTTCGGGTGTTTTGAGCCTGAATTTGAGTTTTAAACGGGTACAGAAGATGCATGCACATATCGATTTAGGGCACCTAAAATATCGATTTTCAACTTGTTTTGTGCCTGTATATTGAAAATATTCTAACACTGAGTAGTCATGTACAGATCACTCCTTGAACCCAAAAATATCGAATTTTCGGGTTTTTTAACTCGAATTTAAGATTAAAACGGGTACAGAAGATGCATTTACATATCGACTTTGGACACATAAAATATCGATTATTAGCATGTTTTGAGCCTATATTTTGAAAACATTCTAACACTGAGTAGGTATGTACAGATCGCTTCTGGGACACAAAAATATCGATTTTTTGGGTGTTTTGAGCCTGAATTTGGGATATAAACGGGTACAGAAGATGCATGCATATATTGACTTTGGGCACCCAAAATATCGATTTTTTGCATGTGTAACATATACATGTATTTGTTATAATTATTGGATGCTGTATATTTAGTTTTGTTAAGATATGATTCGATGAATACATGGATCCATGTTCATGAATCTAATTTTCTGTGTTGTGAAAACTGTATGAAACTGTTTTCCTCAGTTTGAGACTTTTGGGGATGATTCATAACATATAATCCGAGGTGATGGAGGAGGAGAGAGTGAGTGTGGAAGGCAGTTCTGTTCTGGATCTCGCCCAGTCAAATACTGGTGGTGGTACATGTCACTTCAAGTTCCTTCATTTATACCTTATTCTTGATTGTCATAGCTCTCAGTTAACGAGCTCTTTTCTACATATCCTCTTGACTTATCCAAGAAACCTTATACCGGTACTCGACTGGGTGACTGACTATTGGTGATAACCCATACTATTCTCGTGCCTCATTTCTTCACCTTGGGAGAACGAAGTGTCTGCAACCCTACAGCTAAGTGTCATTTTGAGAGTCTTTACAGGTGCTTCATTGACTTTATTCTCCCTAACATCCAACTTAGGTTATTCTTTTTGCTACTTGTTATAGTTACCAAACTGGCCATACTGACATACGTTTCCCGCTGAAGTCATATTGACTTTGGAATTTGTTTATGTATCTAAAGATTGATTTGGCACCCTAATAGTAACTTCTAAAATTTTAAACTTTAACCATAATATCCTTAGTGGCTAAGACAGTCGTAAGTGCCAAACCAAGGTTTGATAAGTAACAATTTTTTTTTAAGTATTAATTTTTTTTAAGTATTATTTTTTTAAGTAACAATTTTTTTTAAGTATTATTTTTTTTAAATATCATTTGTTTAAGTATTAAAAAATTTTTAAATATCAATTTTTTTAAGTGCTATTTTTTGTAAGTATTATTATTTTTTTTTTCTTTTGTAAGTATTAATTTTTTTTAAGTATTAATTTTTTAATAAGTATTAATTTTTTTTAAGTATTGTTTTTTTAAGTAATATTATTTTTTTATGTATTAATTTTTTTTAGTATTAATTTTTTTTAAGTATTATTATTATTTTTTTTTTGTAAGTATTAAAAAAAAAATTGCCTCTTACATGGCAACACTGATTTCACGACACTGTCAATAATAACGTCAAAATCCATGATGGCCGCCAGTTTGTTTATATTGAGATGGTGAATGTAAAAGTAATAATAATAACAATAATAATAACAATAGGAGTATTATAAAAAAAATGAAATATATTTGAATAAATACCAATGAATATTTAGAACCCAATAACTAGATAAATAAATAAATAAATAAATAATAATAATAATAATGATAATAATAATAGTGAACACTCATAATCCCTTTTATTTACACCAGCATTGCTAAAATCTTCAGTGTTGTCATTTCCAAGGTAATTACCGCAGATTACCATAGTTTGGTGCCATTTAAGGTAAAGTTTGGCCCATAACCGTTTTGTAGCAGTGTTACCACATCCGGCTAGGTCCCAGTATTCTGCCCCGGTCATTTCCTGTACTTTACCACAGTTATTTCCCGGTAGTTTGACCAGGTTAGATTCCGGTAGTTTGCCCAGATTAGGTCCCTGTGGTCTGATGCGGTCTAGGTTAGGTTAGGTTAGGCTAGGCTAAGTTCAAAATGCCCCATTTGAATATGCCCTATCTTGGAAATACCATAGAAGAAAGTGGGTAATGAAGGTAGAAAAAACGTACATGATAACGGCAGTTGTTTCAATATTTACCGTATTTTGCCACGGTCCTTACCACGTTTAATTCCCAGTAGTTTGCCCAGGTTAGGTCCCGGTAGTTTACTGCAGTTTAATTTAGGAGGGGAGACCACACTCTGACATGATAATTTTGGCCTAAATTTTGCATTTTTCAATTCCATGCTAAATATGTTCTTTGAGGTCCTATGCATCATGTAGTAGCAACCAAACTCGCTTATCAGCCTTCAAACCCCTCCAACCCCCCCCCCAACTACCCCCAAACACTCGAAATTCCATTTTTGTTTCCTATGTTATATATGGTCATTGAATTAGTAATTTGATTAGTATTATTATGTTCCCCAACCCCATAAACCCCACCCCACAACCCCCAACCCCATAAACCCCACCCCAAAACCCCCAACCCACAATCCCCACCCCACAACCCCCACCCCACAATCCCCACCCCACAACCCCCACCCCACAACCCCTAACCCCATAACCCCCACCCCACCCCACAACCCTCACCCCACAACCCCCAACCCAATAACCCACACCCCACAACCCCCACCTCACAACCCCCAACCCACAACCACCATCCCATAACCCCCACCCCATAACACCCACCCCATAAACCCCAACCCCATAAACCCCACCCCACAACCCCCAACCCCATAACCCCCACTCCACAACCCCCACCCCACAACCCCCACCCCACAACCCACACCCGACAACCCCCACCGCACAACCCCCACCCCAAAATCCCCACCCCATAACCCCCACCCCATAAACCCCAACCCCATGAACCCCACCCTACAACCCCCAACCCCATAACCCCCACCCCACAACCCCCACCCCACAACCCCCACCCCACAACCCTCACCCCACAACCCCCAACCCAATAACCCACACCCCACAACCCCCACCCCACAACCCCCAACCCACAACCACCATCCCATAACCCCCACCCCATAACACCCACCCCATAAACCCCAACCCCATAAACCCCACCCCACAACCCCCAACCCCATAACCCCCACTCAACAACCCCCACCCCACAACCTACAACCCCCACCGAACAACCCCCACCCCAAAATCCCCACCCCATAACCCCCACCCCATAAACCCCAACCCCATGAACCCCACCCTACAACCCCCAACCCCATAACCCCCACCCCACAACCCCCACCCCACAACCCCCACCCCACAACCCCCACCCCACAACCCCCATCCCATAACCCCCATCCCATAACCCCCACCCCATAATCCCCACCTCATAACCCCCACCCCATAACCCCCACCTCATAACCCCCAACCCCATAACCCCCAACCCCATAAACCCCACCCCATAACCCCCACCCCATAACCCTCAACCCATGATCCCCACCCCATAAACCCCACCCCATAACTCCCACCCCATAGCCCCCAACCCATAACCCCCAATCCCAAACCCCACCCCATATCCCCAACCACATAACCCCCAATCCCAAACCCCACCCCATAAACCCCAACCACATAACCCCCAGTCCCATAACCCCCACCCCATAACTCTCTCCCCCTAACTCCCAATCCCCAACCCCATAACCTCCAACCTTGTTCACTACCCATATCGCGACCCTTCTTCACACGGTCAACCACTGCTGATAAGGAGGCCTACCCCTGGCCTGGCTGCATTCAAATTATACGTAGATGTCTTCAATACACACTCTATTCATTTTCTGAACAGTCGTAGACTATATAACAAACCCATATACAAATACACATATATATGTGTGTGTTTTTTTTTTTTTATGTACAATACTCTATATGAAACTCACTGTGAATGATAAAAGGAAAAAAACAGAAATGTAAAATGAAATTAGCCTTTACCCTCAAGTTGTCTCAAAGGATTCAGAACGCGACCATAAACAGCGCATCCTACCACTACCACTTTCCTTCACTTTTACTCCAGACTCTGTCGAGTATTATTGTACGAGCTCAAATCAAGCAAGCAAGCAATCTTTTTCTCAAGATGGGACCCAAGTCAAAGCTTAGAAAAAAGATGGCTGATATAGCGAGGAAGAAGAAGGAGAAGGCCCTGGCTGCTATTGCAGAAAAAGCAGGGGAGCAACCACAACCCCAGCAACAACCAGGACCATCATGGGAGCAACCACAACCCCAGCCACAACCAGGACCATCGGGGGAGCAACCACAACCCCAGCCACAACCAGGACCATCGGGGGAGCAACCACAACCACAAGAGGAGGGGACAACCCAAGTGTCACCAGTCGCTGTGAAGAGACGGCTGCGAGAAAGTATCGCTGTTCCTCTTGACAGAGTGAAAGACGAATATGTCATAATTTCGAAGAGAAAATTGTTCCAAAATTTAAAAAAAAAATGTGAAAAGTGTAGAAATGTTGCATTGGGTATCCCCAGTGTAGGAAGGCGACTTGGTGCAGCGAACAAAATCGTGTGCGAGTGTAGTGTGTGTGGCGAGACGTCTGTTGCCTGGACCTCCTTCAGGTACGAACCACAGGGCAAGTATGATGTGAATATGAAGTTCGTAGAATTTGGCCTAGAAAACAATGGCTATAAAATACTTGAGGACATGGAAAAAGTGTTCGAGATGAAAATAATGTCAAGTACCAGGTTCTTTTACATTGCCCGAGAAATTGAGGCAAAAGGAATCCAAGATGGTGAAGTGAGTTTGAGACGAGCACGGGAACTCGTCCATGAATATCTTGAAAATGAACAACCAGGTTCTCCTGAAGTGAAGAATATAACAGTGACATGTGATGGTTCCTGGTCAAAGAGAGGGTTTGTGGCAAAGTTTTGTGTGGTACCAGTCATACACTTTGACACAGGACTTGTTGTGGACTATGAAGTATTGAGTAAATACTGCAGAATATGTGAGAAAAATAAAAAAACAGAAGGTGACTGGTATGCTGCACATCAGCCACAGTGCGTAAAAAACTTTGATGGAAGTTCTCCTGCAATGGAGACAGAGGGTTGGATGAAACTGTGGAAAAGGTCAGTGGAAAAATGTAACTTTCGATATACCACTGTAATTTCAGATGGTGACTCGAAGACCTACTCATCTGTAGTGAAAAAAAAAGTGTATGGAGATGTGGAAATTCGCAAAGATGAATGCATCAATCAAGTTGCAAAGAGAGTTGGGAAGGCATTGAGAGACTATGTACAAGAAAAGAGTAGGAAAGGAGAAGGTGTTGGAGGGAGGAGAAGAGGATCCCTGACCCAGGTTACTTTAGGGAAAATCCAGGATTTTTACAGGTATGCCATAATTCGTAACCTGGATGATGTGGAGAAGATGAAAAAGGCAATTTTTGCAATAATTGAACACTGTTGTAGCACCGATGACGATCCTTGCCACGAGCTGTGCCCAGAAGGAGTTGATTCCTGGTGCTTCTTCAACAAAGCTCGAGCTGAAGGAAAGCCTACTGGAAGCCATGACCAGCAAATTCACTACCCAATACGCCAAGATCTCAAGGGTGACCTGTACGACATAATGAGAAAGTACAGCACAGATGAACTCTTGTCAAGGTGCACTGGACGAACACAGAATGCCAATGAATGCCTGAATTCAGTCATATGGAGCAAGTGCTCTAAAACTGTGTTTTATCAAAAGGAGAGGGTGCATTACCTGTGTGCTAAGGCCATAACTGAGTTCAACTTTGGATTTGCGCGTTCTGGAGGCCTTGCGTCTTCTGGAAAAATAGGGAAGAAAATTGGAACAGGGCAGGTCGTGAAAAAACACAAATTGTTTGAAAGCCGCCAAGAAAAGAAGGAAGAAAGATGATCAAAGAAACGAAAGGCAATGGAAGAAGAAGCAAAGAAAGTCATCAAAGAAGGCACCACATATGAAGCAGGAGCCTTCTAAGCAAGGACGTGAGTAAAAGGGTAGAAGTAGCTGAGGAGGAAAGGGAAGAGCCAATCCCTGGTAAAAATAAACCCCTTTTCGTTGAGTCAGCTACTTCCATAATCCCCCAGGGGTGAGACAAGTTACACTTGTCGGTAAAGGCTAATTATATAGGTAAATAAACAAATAAATAATGAATAAGTGAATGATCATACAAATAATTGCAGTGTAGGCACACACACACACACACAAATTCAATAAGACCTCCCATACCCATCTCAAATCTCATTCTCCCTTCTCAGTCCATCATATGAACTGTTTATTATTCATAATGCATCATAATATTTTGCTATATAGCATAATATATCACAATATATCGTTATATGTATCATACTGTGCTGGTATATGTCAGTGATGAACGAGGAATTAAGATTCTCGTAGTTATATATGCAAAAATAATAGTTTACCATACATCAGACACATTCTCTATACTTGAGATATGATAGAGTACGTAAAGGAAACGGGGGATACTATTTTAGACTGCCCAACTTTCCTATATCACAAATTCGCAGTTTTCTCAGGACCCAGTTTTTCAGGTGCAATTAATAACAGCTCGAACAGTTTTATGTCATGTTCATGAAGCTTTTCACAAGTGATACACGTATATATGAGCATATTTTGTTGTTTCCATTTCCTTGATAAATTAATACCCTATTTTTGAGGAATTTTTTCATCTCAGGAATTTTATCTCCCTTTTAAGCGATTTCAATTTCCCATTTCTAGCAGTGATATGGGGTTCTTGGCTCATGACAGTGTTGCTGTATCTAAGGAGAGTGTCCTCATAAAGTATGAGGAAGTTTTGAAAAAAAAAAAAAAAAAAATTCCCTCAGTTGGTGAAAAAAATTGGGAAAAATAATATTTGATGTACGATTTCAATGAAAATTGGTTATTATACGTAAAAACACACGAGGAATACGATGGTAATGAGCTTTTGCCTCTACAGTAAAAAGGAGCAGAGTCAGATTGTGGTTTCCCCTAATTATGTCATGTAAGGTCATACTAATTTCAAAATTTGAATATGACCTAACTTGGAAATGGGGGATTTCCTAATAAAAGTGTTTTAGAATGTTATGAATTTGTGAATAAAGAAGATAAAAATATTGTAATAGAAAATGGCAATAGATTAGATAATTACCAGATGTTTTTATTACTCATATTTCATAATGGTTTCCCTTGTCTATACAATGTTTTTTTTTGTAATTAAAAAATTGGGTACATTTTCTGAGCTACACGTGTGAAATTTTCAGACAAAATATTGCTTTTCTAAGATTTTTTCAAGTGATTAGTTCAATTTTTTTCAAGTGATTAGTTCAATTTTTACATCCATTTATTGTGCAAATGTCCTGTTTTTAGCCATACATACCTAACCTAACCTAACATAATCTTATCCAACCTAACCCACCCCAACCAAACCCAACCCGACCCAACCCAACCCAACCCGACCCAACCCAATCTAACCTAATCTGGACCATTGCAGACTAGCGGGACCTAACCATAGCAGACTACCAAGACCTAACCTGAACAGCCTATACGGAGTTTCACAAGGTAAGACCTATGGTATATCAAACTTAGGGATGTTTGACATTAACAACTTATATCACGTTCATACAATATTCAGTTTAAAGCAGAAATATTTATACAATATTCAATTTAATTTAAAGCAGAAATATTCATGCACTATTCAATTTAATTTAAAGCAGAAATATTCATACAATATTCAATTTAATAAAGGCAGAAATATTGATACAATATCTGGAATAGTTTGGAGGAATCATTGCTCTAAATTTATCACCCATAACAATGTGCTATATGCCACCTTAAGGAAATCAACCTTTTGTGGTCAATTTGGAGTCAATGTAGTCCTCCAAACTCTCATTATTCAGTAATGTTTTCAGTAATTATTCAGTAAGTTTTCCTGTCATCTTGTGTTGTTTCAGATTCCCCATCCGGATAATCTTTGGGCATATAATTAATACACCTATATTTATCGTTAAAACACACCTGTACTCTTCTGATTAGACCAGCTCCCTCAGTGTCTATTTCTTCATTTTCATGGGAACAGTTTACTTTTCTTTTTATTGAATTACTATTAGGCCCTCTATTTATATTATCAAACCTTGCCATTAACTGTTTAAATAAAGAGTCAAAACCTGTTCCAACAAGTGTTCCATCAATTTCATCTAAAAACGATGCCGGATAAGTTTTAACAATTCTCTCAGCAATTACTGCCAGTGATTTCTTCCCTGGTCTTTCTGAGATGTTTGATATATCATCCACCAACACTCTCACCATCTCTCTTCTAGCAGAAGGCTTAGGTCTCTGTCCTTTTTCTAAGGAAACGAGCAAATTTGTCTTTGAAAATCTTTTCCAGGGTATTGTATAATCTTCAGCCCAATGTGATTGGTTGTAGCTTGGCACTGATTTCTCCATCATCTAGAGTTGAAACAGTTGGCTGAATTGAGTGTGTATCTTCCTGTGATGAGTGTGTATCTTCCTGTGGTAAGTGTGTATCTTCCTGTGATGATTGTATATCTTCCTGTGATGATTGTATATCTTCCTGTGATGAGTGTGCATCTTCCTGTGATGAGTGTGTATCTTCCTGTGATGAGTGTGCATCTTCCTGTGATGAGTGTGTATCTTCCTGTGGTGAGTGTGTATCTTCCTGTGATGAGTGTGTATCTTCCTGTGATGAGTGTGATAATTCCTGTGATGAGTGTGTATCTTGCTGTGATGAGTGTGCATCTTCCTGTGATGAGTGTGATAATTCCTGTGATGAGTGTGTATCTTCCTGTGATGAGTGTGTATCTTCCTGTGATGAGTGTGATAATTCATGTGATGAGTTAATTTATAAGAAACATAATTGAGAAGAAAATGAGACAACATTTCATCAAAAAGATGATGTATAAGTATTTTGTGGGTACATGGGAACAATAAGTTACATAACAAGCAACAGTGATACTCTGTTTTAATTGGACCTGCAGTTAAATGACAACCCACATCAAGTGTCTGAATATACAGTACTGTACTGGTACTGTAAAAAAAAAAAAAGATTGGCCAAGTTTGCTAGGACACAACTCATAAGCTAATATAGAATATTACCTGAGTCTTAAATGCAGGCAAGAACTGTACAGTAAGGTAAACTAATCTTAAAAAAATATGGCATGCATTATACTGTACCTTGTTTCCATTTATCAATAAGTTTACGTGCTTGAATCTCTTTCTACATGGGTGTAAGATGGGATGCCTTCACATAGTGAATATCATTAACAGTTTCTACACCAATGCTGATAAGGTGTTCACACACTTCCTCCAGTAACTGTGGAGGAAGGGTTGGAAGAATATTTTTTCAATGGTCTCCTTGATTTCCTCCATCTCCAGTCTCTGATCCCCCCCAACGGGAACCGCCTTGACATGGTAGGGGGGCTTGTGTGTCTCTGAGACCTGGCGAGCTAGACTAGAGGGGGCTCCGGCCCCTCCTCTACCCTGATTTCGGGGAGAGAGGGCTTCCCATGCTAGTAAGGTTGCCAGTGAGAGACCAAACTAAATGGTTCCCATGCATTAGGCTGCCAGTATGGGCCAACAGCGCTGCCCTCCATAGGGACTGCCCTCTAGGGGCCGTCCTATGTTGGATGGTTGGGTGTCTGGGCTGGGAGATGTTGGGGAAGGGGGTCTCAGCACCATCGTGGGCAAACTTTCGAGACATTGGGGCTGCTTTTTAAAACGAGTGGCCCAGTGGTCGCCCACAGCGACCAGCGCTCGGTCCCCTCATCTGCCCGGTAGGTAGTAGCTTTTGGCTCCTGGGGCCAAAAACATCAAATCAATGATATATGGATAAAGAAAAGCCCCAATCTCTTCCTCGAGCGGTGGTCGACCAGGCCCTCGAGACGTCACTCTCTGGTCGTGGTAATATGCAGAAAGCTGCAAATAAGACTAGACCTAGCAGGTTGGGTGTTGTGTCGAAGAACCTGTTAGCGATTTGGAGACGTTAATGTTAACGAATGTACTTGCATCCTTTTCCTATGGCGCTATCCACTCCATTTTTAAGTGTTTTGGAGTAGTTCTTCGAATCCGAATCACATATGACAGTGATTGTAGGTCTAATCGGTGCTATATTACTTTCAATACAAATGCTGCTGCCAAAGCAGCATTTTAGGCAAAAGATTCTCTGACGGCGGGGGATACTCATTGTAAAGTTCAGATGATGCGGTCCACCAATGTAGTTGACAGTGACAATGACTACTGCCCTAATATATTTGATGACTCTGTAGAGTATGTCCCAAAGGAATGTCGGGTTCCTACACCCTTTTGGTTTGTGGCTTACTACAGGGAGGGACGTGGTAACCTTATCCATGCTTCCCGGTATCTGGAGAAAGAAATTGGATTATTACCAATGGGCCACATAAAGAAATATAGTATGGGCATTTTAATCAGAGCCAAAGATCTTACACAGGCCATGATGCTCCTCAATCTCCCCTGTCCTTCTGATAGCATGTTTGAATCTATTAAACCACATCGAACATTTAATTATAGCAAGGGGCGTATATATAATGAGGACCAGTATGAATTCTCTGAAGAGGACATTCTCGCTATGTGCCCAGACAGTGTCCAACGGGTAACGAAGATGAAAGGCAGTAAAAATATGATCATCCTCACTTTCTATGGCTTGCATATCCCAGATCGCATTAACATTAACCCCACCTCATTTGAGGTAAAGCCTTTTGTTGAGCATCCCCTACAGTGTTTTTGTTGTTATGAGTTTGGTCATGGGAGGAGGAACTGCAACAACCGTTCCCGGTGTGGTAATTGTTCTGCTCTTGACTCACATCTTACTTCTGAGTGTCGGTCAGAGAGTTACTGCTTTTAATGCAGAGATGCTCACCCCTTGCGTTCTCGCCAATGTAAGATGTACCTCCTTGAGCAGGATATCCTCCACTTGGCTAATATTCAATTCATTAGCATAGGTAGTGCCAGACGGCAACTCAACTTCAGGCGACAGAAGGATGGTGGTGTGAAGACATACGCCTCCTCCCTTCGCCCTAAATTGGTTGCAGCACCCTCTCAACCCTCTCAAGAGGCAGCTGCTTTCTGCTTTTTGCTCAAGTGAGAATGTTTCTAAGGTTACTCTACATAATAGTTTCTCTGTCTTGGAAACTTTACCAGACTCTCATTCTGTTGAACCTTCAACTGATGACAATTCTCAGATTTTAGCTAAAGGTGTCCATGTGGTAGAGGCTCACGCTGCCACACGCTCTCCAAAAAGGAAACTTAAGTCACCTAAACTGCCACAGAGATGCCTTCGTGGTTCCTCTGAGGCACTTGACTCTATAGATATTCCACCTTGTAAGGCAACCATCTCTGTGGACTCATCCATAGTTTCCTCTCAATTTCACCAGAAGCGTTCTCGTGGGTCTGATGAATCTCTTGATTCAACAGAAGTTCCTCCTCGCAAGCTTCCTTCGGGATCATCAGAGGGGCGTGAAGTTAATGTGGATGCCACGGATGTTGTTACTTCAAAAGATACAGTTTCTCTTCCGCTTGAGCAGCGGAGTGATTCTACCACCTGTATTATGGATGTTGATGTATCTGCCTGTGTCAGTGATACCACTGCTGTACAGGACAAAACCAATGTAATTGTTTCAAAGAATATCCCAGCTCATATACCTTCATCTTCTAACATATCAGATGCTTCAGGGACTCGTCTACGGGTCACAATTACTGCCCCACATACTACTCCTCGGGTTCGCTCTTCTTCTAGTGGCCTAGGATTAGACAAATCTTATTGTTTGAGTAAACCCTCAGGTCGAGGTGGTAGTGGGAAGTACCTCCGTGAGGCTTCCCAAAAACCAGTACTAAAGTAACACCGTTCAAGGTCCTTCAGTGGAATTGTGTCCTTCTGTGGGGTGACAGTTCGGTCAACCCCAGGGGTGTTTTATTGGCTTCTTTTATTAAGGATGAGGGATTAGGGGTTTTAAATACGGAAGATGTGACACATTTTAATAGCACTACTGGGACTTTTACCACCATTGACATTTCCCTCTGCTCACCCAGTGCTCTGTTGGATTTTACTTGGAGAGTGTTGCCTGATTTATATGGCAGTGACCATTTCCCTATACTTTTAGAAGGTAACAGGTAAGAACCACAGTCTCGTCTTCCTAGGTGGAAATTAGAGAAGGCTGACTGGCAGTTTTTTTAGAGAGCTAACTTCTTCGGTCTCTTCTGTAACCGATTTTAGTAGCTCTGACGAGGCTGTAACATATTTCACTGATATGCTCCACTCTGCTGCTCTCAACTCTATCACTAGAACTTCTGGTTACTTTCCCAAACGTCCTGTCCCTTGGTGGTCATCAGTTTGCACCAACGCTGTGCGGGAGAAGCGCGCTGCTTTCTCTCGCCTTCGTCGCAATCGTGGGGACCCAACTCTTTAAGAGGACTTCCGACGGGCAAGGGCTCGGGCTAGACGAGTTTTAAAAGAGGCACGACGCGCATCTTGGAAGGCCTATGTGTCTTCAATTAATACTAAAACTGCACTCACCCAAGTGTTCAGGAGAGTCCGTATGATGGCGGGGAAGTTTTCTCCTAGTTCTCCACCTGTACTTAAGGTCAATGGAATTAAGATCATGGATGGTTTGACAGTGGCCAATACCATGGCGGAGGCTTTTGCAAAAGTCTCCAGCCGTGACTCTCGACCTCTGGCTGTCAGGCATGAGTTAAGAGTCAAGGAGCGTACTGTCCTGGATTTCTCAGGGAACGAGAATGAAAGTTATAACCATATATTCAACCTGAGAGACCTGCATTCTGCTCTCTCTCTCAGCCTCCGTTTACTATTTTTAGCGATTCCTGTAGTGCCTTGCAGGCCTTGTGTAATTTTAACTCTTCCCATCCCCTGGTGTTGGCCATTCTTGAGTGGCTTTTCCTCCTGGGTCGTCGTGGCCACAAAGTCACTTGTTGTTGGGTCCCGGCCCATGTGGGTGTTGATGGGAATGACGATTGCGACGAAGGCGAGAGAAAGCAGCGCGCTTCTCCCGCACAGCGTTGGTGCAAACTGATGACCACCAAGGGACAGGACGTTTGGGAAAGTAACCAGAAGTTCTAGTGATAGAGTTGAGAGCAGCAGAGTGGAGCATATCAGTGAAATATGTTACAGCCTCGTCAGAGCTACTAAAATCGGTTACAGAAGAGACCGAAGAAGTTAGCTCTCTAAAAAAACTGCCAGTCAGCCTTCTCTAATTTCCACCTAGGAAGACGAGACTGTGGTTCTTACCTGTTACCTTCTAAAAGTATAGGGAAATGGTCACTGCCATATAAATCAGGCAACACTCTCCAAGTAAAATCCAACAGAGCACTGGGTGAGCAGAGGGAAATGTCAATGGTGGTAAAAGTCCCAGTAGTGCTATTAAAATGTGTCACATCTTCCGTATTTAAAACCCCTAATCCCTCATCCTTAATAAAAGAAGCCAATAAAACACCCCTGGGGTTGACCGAACTGTCACCCCACAGAAGGACACAATTCCACTGAAGGACCTTGAACGGTGTTACTTTAGTACTGGTTTTTGGGAAGCCTCACGGAGGTACTTCCCACTACCACCTCGACCTGAGGGTTTACTCAAACAATAAGATTTGTCTAATCCTAGGCCACTAGAAGAAGAGCGAACCCGAGGAGTAGTATGTGGGGCAGTAATTGTGACCCGTAGACGAGTCCCTGAAGCATCTGATATGTTAGAAGATGAAGGTATATGAGCTGGGATATTCTTTGAAACAATTACATTGGTTTTGTCCTGTACAGCAGTGGTATCACTGACACAGGCAGATACATCAACATCCATAATACAGGTGGTAGAATCACTCCGCTGCTCAAGCGGAAGAGAAACTGAATCTTTTGAAGTAACAACATCCGTGGCATCCACATTAACTTCACGCCCCTCTGATGATCCCGAAGGAAGCTTGCGAGGAGGAACTTCTGTTGAATCAAGAGATTCATCAGACCCACGAGAACGCTTCTGGTGAAATTGAGAGGAAACTATGGATGAGTCCACAGAGATGGTTGCCTTACAAGGTGGAATATCTATAGAGTCAAGTGCCTCAGAGGAACCACGAAGGCATCTCTGTGGCAGTTTAGGTGACTTAAGTTTCCTTTTTGGAGAGCGTGTGGCAGCGTGAGCCTCTACCACATGGACACCTTTAGCTAAAATCTGAGAATTGTCATCAGTTGAAGGTTCAACAGAATGAGAGTCTGGTAAAGTTTCCAAGACAGAGAAACTATTATGTAGAGTAACCTTAGAAACATTCTCACTTGAGCAAAAAGCAGAAAGCAGCTGCCTCTTGAGAGGGTTGAGAGGGTGCTGCAACCAATTTAGGGCGAAGGGAGGAGGCGTATGTCTTCACACCACCATCCTTCTGTCGCCTGAAGTTGAGTTGCCGTCTGGCACTACCTATGCTAATGAATTGAATATTAGCCAAGTGGAGGATATCCTGCTCAAGGAGGTACATCTTACATTGGCGAGAACGCAAGGGGTGAGCATCTCTGCATTAAAAGCAGTAACTCTCTGACCGACACTCAGAAGTAAGATGTGAGTCAAGAGCAGAACAATTACCACACCGGGAACGGTTGTTGCAGTTCCTCCTCCCATGACCAAACTCATAACAACAAAAACACTGTAGGGGATGCTCAACAAAAGGCTTTACCTCAAATGAGGTGGGGTTAATGTTAATGCGATCTGGGATATGCAAGCCATAGAAAGTGAGGATGATCATATTTTTACTGCCTTTCATCTTCGTTACCCGTTGGACACTGTCTGGGCACATAGCGAGAATGTCCTCTTCAGAGAATTCATACAGGTCCTCATTATATATACGCCCCTTGCTATAATTAAATGTTCGATGTGGTTTAATAGATTCAAACATGCTATCAGAAGGACAGGGGAGATTGAGGAGCATCATGGCCTGTGTAAGATCTTTGGCTCTGATTAAAATGCCCATACTATATTTCTTTATGTGGCCCATTGGTAATAATCCAATTTCTTTCTCCAGATACCGGGAAGCATGGATAAGGTTACCACGTCCCTCCCTGTAGTAAGCCACAAACCAAAAGGGTGTAGGAACCCGACATTCCTTTGGGACATACTCTACAGAGTCATCAAATATATTAGGGCAGTAGTCATTGTCACTGTCAACTACATTGGTGGACCGCATCATCTGAACTTTACAATGAGTATCCCCCGCCGTCAGAGAATCTTTTGCCTAAAATGCTGCTTTGGCAGCAGCATTTGTATTGAAAGTAATATAGCACCGATTAGACCTACAATCACTGTCATATGTGATTCGGATTCGAAGAACTACTCCAAAACACTTAAAAATGGAGTGGATAGCGCCATAGGAAAAGGATGCAAGTACATTCGTTAACATTAACGTCTCCAAATCGCTAACAGGTTCTTCGACACAACACCCAACCTGCTAGGTCTAGTCTTATTTGCAGCTTTCTGCATATTACCACGACCAGAGAGTGACGTCTCAAGGGCCTGGTCGACCACCGCTCGAGGAAGAGATTGGGGCTTTTCTTTATCCATATATCATTGATTTGATGTTTTTGGCCCCAGGAGCCAAAAGCTACTACCTACCGGGCAGATGAGGGGACCGAGCGCTGGTCGCTGTGGGCGACCACTGGGCCACTCGTTTTAAAAAGCAGCCCCAATGTCTCGAAAGTTTGCCCACGATGGTGCTGAGACCCCCTTCCCCAACATCTCCCAGCCCAGACACCCAACCATCCAACATAGGACGGCCCCTAGAGGGCAGTCCCTATGGAGGGCAGCGCTGTTGGCCCATACTGGCAGCCTAATGCATGGGAACCATTTAGTTTGGTCTCTCACTGGCAACCTTACTAGCATGGGAAGCCCTCTCTCCCCGAAATCAGGGTAGAGGAGGGGCCGGAGCCCCCTCTAGTCTAGCTCGCCAGGTCTCAGAGACACACAAGCCCCCCTACCATGTCAAGGCGGTTCCCGTTGGGGGGGATCAGAGACTGGAGATGGAGGAAATCAAGGAGACCATTGAAAAAATATTCTTCCAACCCTTCCTCCACAGTTACTGGAGGAAGTGTGTGAACACCTTATCAGCATTGGTGTAGAAACTGTTAATGATATTCACTATGTGAAGGCATCCCATCTTACACCCATGTAGAAAGAGATTCAAGCACGTAAACTTATTGATAAATGGAAACAAGGTACAGTATAATGCATGCCATATTTTTTTAAGATTAGTTTACCTTACTGTACAGTTCTTGCCTGCATTTAAGACTCAGGTAATATTCTATATTAGCTTATGAGTTGTGTCCTAGCAAACTTGGCCAATCTTTTTTTTTTTTTACAGTACCAGTACAGTACTGTATATTCAGACACTTGATGTGGGTTGTCATTTAACTGCAGGTCCAATTAAAACAGAGTATCACTGTTGCTTGTTATGTAACTTATTGTTCCCATGTACCCACAAAATACTTATACATCATCTTTTTGATGAAATGTTGTCTCATTTTCTTCTCAATTATGTTTCTTATAAATTAACTCATCACATGAATTATCACACTCATCACAGGAAGATACACACTCATCACAGGAAGATACACACTCATCACAGGAATTATCACACTCATCACAGGAAGATGCACACTCATCACAGCAAGATACACACTCATCACAGGAATTATCACACTCATCACAGGAAGATACACACTCATCACAGGAAGATACACACTCACCACAGGAAGATACACACTCATCACAGGAAGATGCACACTCATCACAGGAAGATACACACTCATCACAGGAAGATGCACACTCATCACAGGAAGATATACAATCATCACAGGAAGATATACAATCATCACAGGAAGATACACACTTACCACAGGAAGATACACACTCATCACAGGAAGATACACACTCAATTCAGCCAACTGTTTCAGCTCTAGATGATGGAGAAATCAGTGCCAAGCTACAACCAATCACATTGGGCTGAAGATTATACAATACCCTGGAAAAGATTTTCAAAGACAAATTTGCTCGTTTCCTTAGAAAAAGGACAGAGACCTAAGCCTTCTGCTAGAAGAGAGATGGTGAGAGTGTTGGTGGATGATATATCAAACATCTCAGAAAGACCAGGGAAGAAATCACTGGCAGTAATTGCTGAGAGAATTGTTAAAACTTATCCGGCATCGTTTTTAGATGAAATTGATGGAACACTTGTTGGAACAGGTTTTGACTCTTTATTTAAACAGTTAATGGCAAGGTTTGATAATATAAATAGAGGGCCTAATAGTAATTCAATAAAAAGAAAAGTAAACTGTTCCCATGAAAATGAAGAAATAGACACTGAGGGAGCTGGTCTAATCAGAAGAGTACAGGTGTGTTTTAACGATAAATATAGGTGTATTAATTATATGCCCAAAGATTATCCGGATGGGGAATCTGAAACAACACAAGATGACAGGAAAACTTACTGAATAATTACTGAAAACATTACTGAATAATGAGAGTTTGGAGGACTACATTGACTCCAAATTGACCACAAAAGGTTGATTTCCTTAAGGTGGCATATAGCACATTGTTATGGGTGATAAATTTAGAGCAATGATTCCTCCAAACTATTCCAGATATTGTATCAATATTTCTGCCTTTATTAAATTGAATATTGTATGAATATTTCTGCTTTAAATTAAATTGAATAGTGCATGAATATTTCTGCTTTAAATTAAATTGAATATTGTATAAATATTTCTGCTTTAAACTGAATATTGTATGAACGTGATATAAGTTGTTAATGTCAAACATCCCTAAGTTTGATATACCATAGGTCTTACCTTGTGAAACTCCGTATAGGCTGTTCAGGTTAGGTCTTGGTAGTCTGCTATGGTTAGGTCCCGCTAGTCTGCAATGGTCCAGATTAGGTTAGATTGGGTTGGGTCGGGTTGGGTTGGGTTGGGTCGGGTTGGGTTTGGTTGGGGTGGGTTAGGTTGGATAAGATTATGTTAGGTTAGGTTAGGTATGTATGGCTAAAAACAGGACATTTGCACAATAAATGGATGTAAAAATTGAACTAATCACTTGAAAAAAATTGAACTAATCACTTGAAAAAATCTTAGAAAAGCAATATTTTGTCTGAAAATTTCACACGTGTAGCTCAGAAAATGTACCCAATTTTTTAATTACAAAAAAAAACATTGTATAGACAAGGGAAACCATTATGAAATATGAGTAATAAAAACATCTGGTAATTATCTAATCTATTGCCATTTTCTATTACAATATTTTTATCTTCTTTATTCACAAATTCATAACATTCTAAAACACTTTTATTCGGAAATCCCCCATTTCCAAGTTAGGTCATATTCAAATTTTGAAATTAGTATGACCTTACATGACATAATTAGGGGAAACCACAATCTGACTCTGCTCCTTTTTACTGTAGAGGCAAAAGCTCATTACCATCGTATTCCTCGTGTGTTTTTACGTATAATAACCAATTTTCATTGAAATCGTACATCAAATATTATTTTTCCCAATTTTTTTCACCAACTGAGGGAATTTTTTTTTTTTTTTTTTTTCAAAACTTCCTCATACTTTATGAGGACACTCTCCTTAGATACAGCAACACTGTCATGAGCCAAGAACCCCATATCACTGCTAGAAATGGGAAATTGAAATCGCTTAAAAGGGAGATAAAATTCCTGAGATGAAAAAATTCCTCAAAAATAGGGTATTAATTTATCAAGGAAATGGAAACAACAAAATATGCTCATATATACGTGTATCACTTGTGAAAAGCTTCATGAACATGACATAAAACTGTTCGAGCTGTTATTAATTGCACCTGAAAAACTGGGTCCTGAGAAAACTGCGAATTTGTGATATAGGAAAGTTGGGCAGTCTAAAATAGTATCCCCCGTTTCCTTTACGTACTCTATCATATCTCAAGTATAGAGAATGTGTCTGATGTATGGTAAACTATTATTTTTGCATATATAACTACGAGAATCTTAATTTCTCGTTCATCACTGACATATACCAGCACAGTATGATACATATAACGATATATTGTGATATATTATGCTATATAGCAAAATATTATGATGCATTATGAATAATAAACAGTTCATATGATGGACTGAGAAGGGAGAATGAGATTTGAGATGGGTATGGGAGGTCTTATTGAATTTGTGTGTGTGTGTGTGTGCCTACACTGCAATTATTTGTATGATCATTCACTTATTCATTATTTATTTGTTTATTTACCTATATAATTAGCCTTTACCGACAAGTGTAACTTGTCTCACCCCTGGGGGATTATGGAAGTAGCTGACTCAACGAAAAGGGGTTTATTTTTACCAGGGATTGGCTCTTCCCTTTCCTCCTCAGCTACTTCTACCCTTTTACTCACGTCCTTGCTTAGAAGGCTCCTGCTTCATATGTGGTGCCTTCTTTGATGACTTTCTTTGCTTCTTCTTCCATTGCCTTTCGTTTCTTTGATCATCTTTCTTCCTTCTTTTCTTGGCGGCTTTCAAACAATTTGTGTTTTTTCACGTCCTGCCCTGTTCCAATTTTCTTCCCTATTTTTCCAGAAGACGCAAGGCCTCCAGAACGCGCAAATCCAAAGTTGAACTCAGTTATGGCCTTAGCACACAGGTAATGCACCCTCTCCTTTTGATAAAACACAGTTTTAGAGCACTTGCTCCATATGACTGAATTCAGGCATTCATTGGCATTCTGTGTTCGTCCAGTGCACCTTGACAAGAGTTCATCTGTGCTGTACTTTCTCATTATGTCGTACAGGTCACCCTTGAGATCTTGGCGTATTGGGTAGTGAATTTGCTGGTCATGGCTTCCAGTAGGCTTTCCTTCAGCTCGAGCTTTGTTGAAGAAGCACCAGGAATCAACTCCTTCTGGGCACAGCTCGTGGCAAGGATCGTCATCGGTGCTACAACAGTGTTCAATTATTGCAAAAATTGCCTTTTTCATCTTCTCCACATCATCCAGGTTACGAATTATGGCATACCTGTAAAAATCCTGGATTTTCCCTAAAGTAACCTGGGTCAGGGATCCTCTTCTCCTCCCTCCAACACCTTCTCCTTTCCTACTCTTTTCTTGTACATAGTCTCTCAATGCCTTCCCAACTCTCTTTGCAACTTGATTGATGCATTCATCTTTGCGAATTTCCACATCTCCATACACTTTTTTTTTCACTACAGATGAGTAGGTCTTCGAGTCACCATCTGAAATTACAGTGGTATATCGAAAGTTACATTTTTCCACTGACCTTTTCCACAGTTTCATCCAACCCTCTGTCTCCATTGCAGGAGAACTTCCATCAAAGTTTTTTACGCACTGTGGCTGATGTGCAGCATACCAGTCACCTTCTGTTTTTTTATTTTTCTCACATATTCTGCAGTATTTACTCAATACTTCATAGTCCACAACAAGTCCTGTGTCAAAGTGTATGACTGGTACCACACAAAACTTTGCCACAAACCCTCTCTTTGACCAGGAACCATCACATGTCACTGTTATATTCTTCACTTCAGGAGAACCTGGTTGTTCATTTTCAAGATATTCATGGACGAGTTCCCGTGCTCGTCTCAAACTCACTTCACCATCTTGGATTCCTTTTGCCTCAATTTCTCGGGCAATGTAAAAGAACCTGGTACTTGACATTATTTTCATCTCGAACACTTTTTCCATGTCCTCAAGTATTTTATAGCCATTGTTTTCTAGGCCAAATTCTACGAACTTCATATTCACATCATACTTGCCCTGTGGTTCGTACCTGAAGGAGGTCCAGGCAACAGACGTCTCGCCACACACACTACACTCGCACACGATTTTGTTCGCTGCACCAAGTCGCCTTCCTACACTGGGGATACCCAATGCAACATTTCTACACTTTTCACATTTTTTTTTTAAATTTTGGAACAATTTTCTCTTCGAAATTATGACATATTCGTCTTTCACTCTGTCAAGAGGAACAGCGATACTTTCTCGCAGCCGTCTCTTCACAGCGACTGGTGACACTTGGGTTGTCCCCTCCTCTTGTGGTTGTGGTTGCTCCCCCGATGGTCCTGGTTGTGGCTGGGGTTGTGGTTGCTCCCCCGATGGTCCTGGTTGTGGCTGGGGTTGTGGTTGCTCCCATGATGGTCCTGGTTGTTGCTGGGGTTGTGGTTGCTCCCCTGCTTTTTCTGCAATAGCAGCCAGGGCCTTCTCCTTCTTCTTCCTCGCTATATCAGCCATCTTTTTTCTAAGCTTTGACTTGGGTCCCATCTTGAGAAAAAGATTGCTTGCTTGCTTGATTTGAGCTCGTACAATAATACTCGACAGAGTCTGGAGTAAAAGTGAAGGAAAGTGGTAGTGGTAGGATGCGCTGTTTATGGTCGCGTTCTGAATCCTTTGAGACAACTTGAGGGTAAAGGCTAATTTCATTTTACATTTCTGTTTTTTTCCTTTTATCATTCACAGTGAGTTTCATATAGAGTATTGTACATAAAAAAAAAAACACACACATATATATGTGTATTTGTATATGGGTTTGTTATATAGTCTACGACTGTTCAGAAAATGAATAGAGTGTGTATTGAAGACATCTACGTATAATTTGAATGCAGCCAGGCCAGGGGTAGGCCTCCTTATCAGCAGTGGTTGACCGTGTGAAGAAGGGTCGCGATATGGGTAGTGAACAAGGTTGGAGGTTATGGGGTTGGGGATTGGGAGTTAGGGGGAGAGAGTTATGGGGTGGGGGTTATGGGACAGAGGGTTATGTGGTTGGGGTTTATGGGGTGGGGTTTGGGATTGGGGGTTATGTGGTTGGGGATATGGGGTGGGGTTTGGGATTGGGGGTTATGGGTTGGGGGCTATGGGGTGGGAGTTATGGGGTGGGGTTTATGGGGTGGGGATCATGGGTTGAGGGTTATGGGGTGGGGTTTATGGGGTTGGGGGTTATGGGGTTGGGGGTTATGAGGTGGGGGTTATGGGGTGGGGGTTATGAGGTGGGGATTATGGGGTGGGGGTTATGGGATGGGGGTTGTGGGGTGGGGGTTGTGGGGTGGGGGTTGTGGGGTGGGGGTTATGGGGTTGGGGGTTGTAGGGTGGGGTTCATGGGGTTGGGGTTTATGGGGTGGGGGTTATGGGGTGGGGATTTTGGGGTGGGGGTTGTGCGGTGGGGGTTGTAGGTTGTGGGGTGGGGGTTGTGGGGTGGGGGTTGTGGAGTGGGGGTTATGGGGTTGGGGGTTGTGGGGTGGGGTTTATGGGGTTGGGGTTTATGGGGTGGGTGTTATGGGGTGGGGGTTATGGGATGGTGGTTGTGGGTTGGGGGTTGTGGGGTGGGGGTTGTGGGGTGTGGGTTATTGGGTTGGGGGTTGTGGGGTGAGGGTTGTGGGGTGGGGGTTGTGGGGTGGGGGTTGTGGGGTGGGGGTTGTGGGGTGGGGGTTATGGGGTTGGGGGTTGTAGGGTGGGGTTCATGGGGTTGGGGTTTATGGGGTGGGGGTTATGGGGTGGGGATTTTGGGGTGGGGGTTGTGCGGTGGGGGTTGTCGGGTGTGGGTTTTGGGGTGGGGGTTGTGGGGTGGGGGTTGTGGAGTGGGGGTTATGGGGTTGGGGGTTGTGGGGTGGGGTTTATTGGGTTGGGGTTTATGGGGTGGGTGTTATGGGGTGGGGGTTATGGGATGGTGGTTGTGGGTTGGGGGTTGTGAGGTGGGGGTTGTGGGGTGTGGGTTATTGGGTTGGGGGTTGTGGGGTGAGGGTTGTGGGGTGGGGTGGGGGTTATGGGGTTGGGGGTTGTGGGGTGGGGGTTGTGGGGTGGGGATTGTGGGGTGGGGGTTGTGGGGTGGGGATTGTGGGTTGGGGGTTTTGGGGTGGGGATTGTGGGTTGGGGGTTTTGGGGTGGGGTTTATGGGGTTGGGGGTTGTGGGGTGGGGTTTATGGGGTTGGGGAACATAATAATACTAATCAAATTACTAATTCAATGACCATATATAACATAGGAAACAAAAATGGAATTTCGAGTGTTTGGGGGTAGTTGGGGGGGGGGTTGGAGGGGTTTGAAGGCTGATAAGCAAGTTTGGTTGCTACTACATGATGCGTAGGACCTCAAAGAACATATTTAGCATGGAATTGAAAAATGCAAAATTTAGGCCAAAATTATCATGTCAGAGTGTGGTCTCCCCTCCTAACCTAAACTGCAGTAAACTACCGGGACCTAACCTGGGCAAACTACTGGGAATTAAACGTGGTAAGGACCGTGGCAAAATACGGTAAATATTGAAACAACTGCCGTTATCATGTACGTTTTTTCTACCTTCATTACCCACTTATTTAGACCATTCTAAGACTATTTTCTTCTATGGTATTTCGAAGATAGGGCATATTCAAATGGGGCATTTTGAACTTAGCCTAGCCTAACCTAACCTAACCTAGACCGCATCAGACCACAGGGACCTAATCTGGGCAAACTACCGGAATCTAACCTGGTCAAACTACTGGGAAATAACTGTGGTAAAGTACAGGAAATGACCGGGGCAGAATACTGGGACCTAGCCGGATGTGGTAACACTGCTACAAAACGGTAATGGGCCAAACTTTACCTTAAATGGCACCAAACTATGGTAATCTGCGGTAATTACCTTGGAAATGACAACACTGAAGATTTTAGCAATGCTGGTGTAAATAAAAGGGATTATGAGTGTTCACTATTATTATTATCATTATTATTATTATTATTTATTTATTTATTTATTTATCTAGTTATTGGGTTCTAAATATTCATTGGTATTTATTCAAATATATTTCATTTTTTTTATAATACTCCTATTGTTATTATTATTGTTATTATTATTACTTTTACATTCACCATCTCAATATAAACAAACTGGCGGCCATCATGGATTTTGACGTTATTATTGACAGTGTCGTGAAATCAGTGTTGCCATGTAAGAGGCAATTTTTTTTTTAATACTTACAAAAAAAAAATAATAATAATACTTAAAAAAAATTAATACTAAAAAAAATTAATACATAAAAAAATAATATTACTTAAAAAAACAATACTTAAAAAAAATTAATACTTATTAAAAAATTAATACTTAAAAAAAATTAATACTTACAAAAGAAAAAAAAAAATAATAATACTTACAAAAAATAGCACTTAAAAAAATTGATATTTAAAATTTTTTTAATACTTAAACAAATGATATTTAAAAAAAATAATACTTAAAAAAAATTGTTACTTATCAAACCTTGGTTTGGCACTTACGACTGTCTTAGCCACTAAGGATATTATGGTTAAAGTTTAAAATTTTAGAAGTTACTATTAGGGTGCCAAATCAATCTTTAGATACATAAACAAATTCCAAAGTCAATATGACTTCAGCGGGAAACGTATGTCAGTATGGCCAGTTTGGTAACTATAACAAGTAGCAAAAAGAATAACCTAAGTTGGATGTTAGGGAGAATAAAGTCAATGAAGCACCTGTAAAGACTCTCAAAATGACACTTAGCTGTAGGGTTGCAGACACTTCGTTCTCCCAAGGTGAAGAAATGAGGCACGAGAATAGTATGGGTTATCACCAATAGTCAGTCACCCAGTCGAGTACCGGTATAAGGTTTCTTGGATAAGTCAAGAGGATATGTAGAAAAGAGCTCGTTAACTGAGAGCTATGACAATCAAGAATAAGGTATAAATGAAGGAACTTGAAGTGACTTGTACCACCACCAGTATTTGACTGGGCGAGATCCAGAACAGAACTGCCTTCCACACTCACTCTCTCCTCCTCCATCACCTCGGATTATATGTTATGAATCATCACCAAAAGTCTCAAACTGAGGAAAACAGTTTCATACAGTTTTCACAACACAGAAAATTAGATTCATGAACATGGATCCATGTATTCATCGAATCATATCTTAACAAAACTAAATATACAGCATCCAATAATTATAACAAATACATGTATATGTTACACATACAAAAAATCGATATTTTGGGTGCCCAAAGTCAATATATGCATGCATCTTCTGTACCCGTTTATATCCCAAATTCAGGCTCAAAACACCCAAAAAATCGATATTTTTGTGTCCCAGAAGCGATCTGTACATACCTACTCAGTGCTAGAATGTTTTCAAAATATAGGCTCAAAACATGCTAATAATCGATATTTTATGTGTCCAAAGTCAATATGTAAATGCATCTTCTGTACCCGTTTTAATCTTAAATTCGAGTTAAAAAACCCGAAAATTCGATATTTTTGGGTTGAAGGAGTGATCTGTACATGACTACTCAGTGTTAGAATATTTTCAATATACAGGCACAAAACAAGTTGAAAATCGATATTTTAGGTGCCCTAAATCGATATGTGCATGCATCTTCTGTACCCGTTTAAAACTCAAATTCAGGCTCAAAACACCCGAAAATTCGATATTTTTGGGTCCCAGAAGCGATCTGTACATGACTACTTAGTGCTAAAATATTTTCAAAATACGTGCCCAAAACATGCTGAAAATTGATATTTTAGTTGCCCAAAGTCAATATGTGTATGCATATTCTGTACCCGATTATATCCCAAATTCTGGCTCAAAACACCCGAAAATTCTATATATTTGGGTCCCAGAAGCGTTGTGTACATGCCTACTCAGTGCTAAAATATTTTCAAAATATAGGCCCAAAACATGCTAAAAATCGATATTTTTGGTGCCCAATGTCGATATGTGAATGCATCTTAAGTACTCGTTTATATCTTAAATTCAGGCTTAAAACACCCAAAAATTCGATATTTTTGGGTCCCAGAAGCGATCTGTGCATGCATCTTCAGTACCCGTTAATATCTCAAATTCAGGCTAAAAAAACCCGAAAATTCGATATTTTTGGGTCCCAGAAGCGATCTATACATGCCTACTCAGTACTAAAATATTTTCAAAATACAAGCCCAAAACATGCTGAAAATTGATACTTTAGTTGCAAAAAGTCAATATGTGTATGAATATTCTGTACCCGTTTATATCCCAAATTCAGGCTCAAAACACCCGAAAATTCCATATTTTTGGGTCCCAGAAGCGATCTGTACATGCCTACTCAGTGCTTAAATATTTTCAAAATATAGGGCCAAAACATGCTAAAAATCGATATTTTTGGTGCCCAAAGACGATATGTGCATGCATCTTCTGTACCCGTTTATATCTCAAATTCAGGCTCAAAACACCCGAAAATTCGATATTTTAGGGTTCAAGGAGCGATCTGTACATGCCTACTCAGTGTTAGAATATTTTCTAAAAACAGGCACAAAACAAGTTCAAAATCGATATTTTATGTGCCCTAAATCAATATGTGCATGCATCTTCTGTACCCGTTTATATCTCAAATTCAGGCTCAAAACAACCGAAAATTTGATATTTTTGGGTCCCAGAAGCGATCTGTGCATGCATTTTCAGTACATTTTTGTATCTCAAATTCAGGCTCAAAACACCCGAAAATTCGATATTTTTGGGTCCCAGAAGCGATCTGTACATGCCTACTCAGTGCTAAAATGCTTTCAAGATACAGGCCCAAAACATGCTGAAAATCGATATTGTAGGTGGAAAAAGTCGATCTATGCATACATCTTCAGTACCCGTTTATATCTCAAATTCATGCTCAAAACACCCGAAAATTCCATATTTTCGTGTCCCAGAAGCTATCTGTACATGCCTACTCAGTGCTTAAAAATTTTCAAAATATAGGCACAAAAAATGCTAAAAATCGATATTTTTGGTGCCCAATGTCGATATGTGAATGCATCTTCAGTACTCGTTTATATCTCAAATTCAGGCTCAAAACACCCGAAAATTTGATTTTTTTGGTCCCAGAAGCGATCTGTACATGCCTACTTAGTACTAGAATTTTATCAAAAGATGGGGCAAAAACATGCTAAAAATCGATATTTTTGGTGCCCAAAGTCGATATGTGCATGCATCTTCTTTATCCGTTTATATCGCAAATTTGAGATCAAAACACCCGAAAATTCGATATTTTAGGGTTCAAGGAGCGATCTGTACATGCGTACTCAGTGTTAGAATATTTTTTAGGTACATGTCCAAAACATGCTGAAAATCGATATTTTATATGCCCAAAGTCGATATGTGTATGCATATTCTGTACCCGTTTATATCTCAAATTCAGTCTCAAAACACCCGAAAATTCGATATTCGTAAATTACAGAATCGATCTGTACATGCCTACTCAGTGTTAGAAATTTTAACAGAATACAGGCCCAAAACATGCTGAAAATTGATATTTTAGTTGCCCAAAGTCAATATGTGTATGAATATTCTGTTCCCGTTTACATTCTAAATTCAGGCTGAAAACACCCGAAAATTCCATATTTTTGGGTCCCAGAAGCGATCTGTACATGCCTACTCAGTGCTTAAATATTTTCAAAATATAGGCCCAAAACATGCTAAAAATCGAAATTTTTGGTGCCCAAAGACGATATGTGCATGCATCTTCTGTACCCGTTTATATCTAAAATTCAGGCTCAAAACACCCGAAAATTCGATATTTTTGGGTCCCAGAAGCGATCTGTACATGTATACTCAGTGACAGAATATTTTCAAAATACAGGCCCAAAACATGCTAAAAATCGATATTTTAGGTGCCTAATGTCGATATGTGCATGCCTCATAAGTACCCGTTTATGTCTCAAATTCAGACTCAAAACACCCGAAAATTCGAATTTTTTTTGTCCCAGAAGCGATCTGTACATGCCTACTTAGTACTAGAATATTATCAAATTATAGGGCAAAAACATGCTAAAAATCGATATTTTTGGTGCCCAAAGTCGATATGTGCATGCATCTTCTTTACACGTTTATATCTCAAATTTGAGATCAAAACACACGAAAATTCGATATTTTTGGATTCAAGGAGCGATCTGTGCATGCATCTTCAGTACCCTTTTATATCTCAAATTCAGGCTCAAAACACCCGAAAATTCGATATTTTGGGGTCCCAGAAGCGATCTGTACATGCCTACTCAGTGCTAAAATGCTTTCAAGATACAGGCCCAAAACATGCTGAAAATCGATATTATAGGTGCAAAAAGTCGATCTATGCATACATTTTCAGTACCCGTTTATATCTCAAATTCATGCTCAAAACACTCGAAAATTCGAATTTTTTTGGTCCCAGAATCGATCTGTACATTCCTACTTAGTACTAGAATATTTTCAAATTATAGGGCAAAAACATGCTAAAAATCGATATTTTTGGTGTCCAAAGTCGATATGTGCATGCATCTTCTTTACCCGTTTATATCTCAAATTTGAGATCAAAACACACGAAAATTCGATATTTTTGGATTCAAGGAGCGATCTGTACATGCCTACTCAGTGTTAGAATATTTTCAAAATACAGGTACAAAACAAGTTCAAAATCGATATTATAAGTGCCCTAAATCAATATGTGCATGCATCTTCTGTACCCGTTTATATCTCAAATTCAGGCTCAAAACACCCGAAAATTTGATATTTTTGGGTCCCAGTAGCGATCTGTGTATGCATCTTCAGTACCCTTTTTTATCTCAAATTCAGGCTCAAAACACCCAAAAATCCGATATTTTTGGGTCCCAGAAGCGATCTGTACATGCCTACTCAGTGCTTCAATTTTTTCAAAATATAGGCCCGAAACATGCTAAAAATCGATATTTTGGGTGTCCAAAGTCGTTATATTCATGCATCTTCTGTACCCGTTTATATCTCAAATTCGTGATTAAAACACACGAATATTCGATTTTTTTGGATTCAATGAGCGATCTGTACATGCCTACTTAGTGTTAGAATATTTTCAAATACAGGCACAAAACAAGTTGAAAATCGATATTTTAGGTGCCCTAAATCGATATGAGCATGCATCTTCTGTACCCGTTTATATCTCAAATTCAGGCTCAAAACACACGAAAATTTGATATTTTTGGGTCCCAGAAGCGTTCTGTACATGCCTACTCAGTGTTTGAATATTTTTAAGATACATGTCCAAAACATGCTGAAAATTGATATTTTAGTTGCCCAAAGTCAATATGTGTATGAATATTTTGTGCCCGTTTACATCCTAAATTCGGGCTCAAAACACCCGAGAATTCTATATTTTTGGGTCCCAGAAGCGATCTGTACATGCCTACTCAGTGCTTAAATATTTTCAAAATATAGGCCCAAAACATGCTGAAAATCGATATTGTAGGTGGAAAAAGTCGATCTATGCATACATCTTCAGTACCCGTTTATATCTCAAATTCATGCTCAAAACACCCAAAAATTCGATATTTTTGGGTACCAGAAGCGATCTGTACATGTCTACTCAGTGACAGAATATTTTCAAAATAGATTCCCAAAACATGCTAAAAAACTATATTTTTGGTGCCAAATGTCGATATGTGAATGCATCTTCAGTACTCATTTATATCTCAAATTCGGGCTCAAAACAACCGAAAATTCGACATTTTTGGGTCCCAGAAGCGATCTGTACATGCCTACTCCTTGCTAGAATATTATCAAAATATACGCCCAAAACATGCTAAAAATCGATTTTTTTGTTGCCCAAGGACAATATGTGCATGCATCTTCTGTACCCGTTTATATCTCAAATTCAGTGTCAAAACACCCGAAAATTCGATATTCGTAAATTACAGAATCGATCTGTACATGCCTACTCAGTGTTAGAATTTTTAACAGAATACAGGCCCAAAACATGCTGAAAATTGATATTTTAGTTGCCCAAAGTCAATATGTGTATGAATATTTTGTTCCCGTTTACATCCTAAATTCGGGCTCAAAACATCGAAAATTCTATATTTTTGGGTCCCAGAAGCGATCTGTACATGCCTACTCAGTGCTTAAATATTTTCAAAATATAGGCCCAAAACATGCTGAAAATCGATATTGTAGGTGGAAAAAGTCGATCTATGCATACATCTTCAGTACCCGTTTATATCTCAAATTCATGCTCAAAACACCCAAAAATTCGATATTTTTGGGTTCCAGAATCGATCTGTACATGTCTACTCAGTGACAGAATATTTTCAAAATAGATTCCCAAAACATGCTAAAAAACTATATTTTTGGTGCCAAATGTCGATATGTGAATGCATCTTCAGTACTCATTTATATCTCAAATTCGGGCTCAAAACAACCGAAAATTCGACATTTTTGGGTCCCAGAAGCGATCTGTACATGCCTACTCCTTGCTAGAATATTATCAAAATATACGCCCAAAACATGCTAAAAATCGATTTTTTTGTTGCCCAAGGACAATATGTGCATGCATCTTCTGTACCCGTTTATATCTCAAATTCAGTGTCAAAACACCCGAAAATTCGATATTTTTTGGACCCAGAAGCGATCTGTACATGTCTAATTAGTGACAGAATATTTTCAAAATATAGGCCCAAAACATGCTGAAAAATCGATATTTTAGGTGCTTAATGTCGATATGTGCATGCATCATCAGTACCCGTTTATATCTCAAATTCATGCTCAAAACACTCGAAAATTCGAATTTTTTTGTTCCCAGAAGCGATCTGTACATGCCTACTTAGTACTAGAATGTTTTCAAGATACAGGCCCAAAACATGCTAAAATACTATATTGTAGGTGCAAAAAGTCGATCTATGCATACATCTTCTTTACCCGTATACATCTCAAATTCATGCTCAAAACACCCGAAAATTCGATATTTTTGGGTCCCAGAAGCGATCTATTCATGCCTACTCAGTGCTAAAATATTTTCAAAATACAAGCCCAAAACATGCTGAAAATCGATACTTTAGTTGCCCAAAGTCAATATGTGTATGAATATTCTGTACCCGTTTATATCCCAAATTCAGGCTCAAAACACCCGAAAATTCTATATTTTTGGGTCCCAGAAGCGTTGTGTACATGCCTACTCAGTGCTAAAATATTTTCAAAATATAGGCCCAAAACATGCTAATAATCGATATTATTGGTGCCCAATGTCGAAATGTGAATGCATCTTCTATACCCGTTTATATCTTAAATTCGAGATCAAAACACACGAAACTTCGATATTTGTGGGTTCAAGGAGGGATCTGTACATGCCTACTCAGTGTTAGAATATTTTCAAAATACAGGCACAAAACAAGTTCAAAATCGATATTTTATGTGCCCTAAATCAATATGTGCTTGCATCTTCTGTACCCATTTATATCTGAAATTCAGGCTAAAAACAACCGAAAATTTGATATTTTTGGGTCCCAGAAGCGATCTGTGCATGCATTTTCAGTACACTTTTATATCTCAAATTCAGGCTCAAAACACCCGAAAATTAGCTATTTTTGGGTCCCAGAAGCGATCTGTACATGCCTACTCAGTGCTAAAATGCTTTCAAGATACAGGCCCAAAACATGCTGAAAATCGATATTGTAGGTGGAAAAAGTCGATCTATGCATACATCTTCAGTACCCGTTTATATCTCAAATTCATGCTCAAAACACCCGAAAATTCAATATTTTGGGGTCCCAGAAGCGATCTGTAAATGCCTACTCAGTGCTTGAATGTTTTCAAAATATAGGCCCAAAACAGGATAAAATTGATATTTTTGGTGCCCAATGTCGATATGTGAATGCATCTTCAGTACTCGTTTATATCTCAAATTCAGGCTCAAAACACCCGAAAATTTGAATTTTTTGGTCCCAGAAGCGATCTGTACATGCCTACTTAGTACTAGAATATTATCAAAATATGGGGCAAAAACATGCTAAAAATCGATATTTTTGGTGCCCAAAGTCGATATGTGCATGCATCTTCTTTATCCGTTTATATCGCAAATTTGAGATCAAAACACCCAAAAATTCGATATTTTTGGGTTCAAGGAGCGATCTGTACATGCCTACTCAGTGTTAGAATATTTTTAAGATACATGTCCAAAACATGCTGAAAATCAATATTTTATCTGCCCAAATTCGATATGTGTATGCATATTCTGTACCCGTTTATATCTCAAATTCAGTCTCAAAACACCCGAAAATTCGATATTCGTTAATTACAGAATCGATCTGTACATGCCTACTCAGTGTTAGAATTTTTAACAGAATACAGGCCCAAAACATGCTGAAAATTGATATTTTAGTTGCCCAAAGTCAATATGTGTATGAATATTCTGTACCCGTTTACATCCTAAATTCAGGCTGAAAACACCCGAAAATTCCATATTTTTGGGTCCCAGAAGCGATCTGTACATGCCTACTCAGTGCTTAAATATTTTCAAAATATAGGCCCAAAACATGCTAAAAATCGATATTTTTGGTGCCCAAAGACGACATGTGCATGCATCTACTGTACCCGTTTATATCTCAAATTCAGGCTCAAAACACCCGAAAATTCGATATGTTTGGGTCCCAGAAGCGATCTGTAGATGTGTACTCAGTGACATAATATTTTCAAAATACAGGCCCAAAACATGCTAAAAATCGATATTTTAAGTGCCTAATGTCGATATGTGCATGCCTCATAAGTACCCGTTTTTGTCTCAAATTCAGACTCAAAACACCCGAAAATTCGAATTTTTTTTTTCCCAAAGCGATCTGTACATGCCTACTTAGTACTAGAATATTATTTAAAATATAGGGCAAAAACATGCTAAAAATCGATATTTTGGTGCCCAAAGTCGATATGTGCATGTATCTTTTTTACCCGTTTATATCTTAAATTCGAGATCAAAACACACGAAACTTCAATATTTTTGGGTTCAAGGAGCGATCTGTACATGCCTACTCAGTGTTAGAATATTTTCAAAATACAGGCACAAAACAAGTTCAAAATCGATATTTTATGTGCCCTTAATCAATATGTGCATGCATCTTCTGTACCCATTTATATCTGAAATTCATGCTCAAAACAACCGAAAATTTGATATTTTTGGGTCCCAGAAGCGGTCTGTGCATGCATCTTCAGTACCCTTTTATATCTCAAATTCAGGCTCAAAACACTCGAAAATTCGATATTTTTGGGTCCCAGAAGCGATCTGTATATGCCTACTCAGTGCTAAAATGCTTTCAAGATACAGGCCCAAAACATGCTGAAAATCGATATTATAGGTGCAAAAAGTCGATCTCTGCATACATTTTTAGTACCCGTTTATATCTCAAATTCATGCTCAAAACACTCGAAAATTCGAATTTCTTTGGTCCCAGAATCGATCTGTACATTCCTACTTAGTACTAGAATATTATCAAAATATGGGGCAAAAACATGCTAAAAATCGATATTTTTGGTTCCCAAAGTCGATATGTGCATGCATCTTCTTTACCCGTTTATATCTCAAATTTGAGATCAAAAAAAACGAAAATTCGATATTTTTGGATTCAAGGAGCGATCTGTACATGCCTACTCAGTGTTAGAATATTTTCAAAATACAGGTACAAAACAAGTTAAAAATCGATATTATAAGTGCCCTAAATCAATATGTGCATGCATCTTCTGTACCCGTTTATATCTCAAAGCAGGCTCAAAACACCGGAAAATTTGATATTTTTGGGTGCCAGTAGCGATCTGTGCATGCATCTTCAGTACCCTTTTTTATCTCAAATTCAGGCGAAAAAAAAAACGAAAATTCGATATTTTTTGGTCCCAGTAGCGATCTGTAGATGCCTACTCAGTGCTAGAATGCTTTCAAGATACAGGCCCAAAACATACCTGAAAATCGATATTGTAGGTGCAAAAAGTCAATCGATGAATACATCTTCAGTACCCGTTTATATCTCAAATTCAGGCTCAAAACACCCGAAAATCCGATATTTTGGGGTCCCAGTAGCGATCTGTACATGCCTACTCAGTGCTTCAATGTTTTCAAAATATAGGCCCAAAACATGCTAAAAATCGATATTTTGGGGGTCCGAAGTCGATATATTCATGCATCTTCTCTACCCGTTTATATCTCAAATTCGTGATTAAAACACACGAAAATTCGATATTTTTGGATTCTAGGAGCGATCTGTACATGCCTACTCAGTGTTAGAATATTTTCAAAATACAGGTACAAAACAAGTTCAAAATCGATATTATAAGTGCCCTAAATCAATATGTGCATGCATCTTCTGTACCCGTTTATATCTCAAAGCAGGCTCAAAACACCCGAAAATTTGATATTTTTGGGTCCCAGTAGCGATCTGTGCATGCATCTTCAGTACCCTTTTTTATCTCAAATTCAGGCGAAAAAAAAAAAACGAAAATTCGATATTTTTTGGTCCCAGAAGCGATCTGTAGATGCCTACTCAGTGCTAGAATGCTTTCAAGATACAGGCCCAAAACATACCTGAAAATCGATATTGTAGGTGCAAAAAGTCAATCGATGAATACATCTTCAGTACCCGTTTATATCTCAAATTCAGGCTCAAAACACCCGAAAATCCGATATTTTGGGGTCCCAGTAGCGATCTGTACATGCCTACTCAGTACTTCAATGTTTTCAAAATATAGGCCCAAAACATGCTAAAAATCGATATTTTGGGTGTCCGAAGTCGTTATATTCATGCATCTTCTCTACCCGTTTATATCTCAAATTCGTGATTAAAACACACGAAAATTCGATTTTTTTGGATTCAATGAGCGATCTGTATATGCCTACTTAGTGTTAGAATATTTTGAAATACAGGCACAAAACAAGTTGAAAATCGATATTTTAGGTGCCCTAAATCGATTTGAGCATGCATCTTCTGTACCCGTTTATATCTCAAATTCAGGCTCAAAACACCCGAAAATTTGATATTTTTTGGTCCCAGAAGCGATCTGTACATGCCTACTCAGTGTTAGAATATTTTTAAGATACATGTCCAAAACATGCTGAAAATTGATATTTTAGTTGCCCAAAGTCAATATGTGTATGAATATTTTGTGCCCGTTTACATCCTAAATTCGGGCTCAAAACACCCGAAAATTCTATATTTTTGGGTCCCAGAAGCGATCTGTACATGCCTACTCAGTGCTTAAATAATTTAAAAATATAGGCCCAAAACATGCTAAAAATCGATATTTTTGGTGCCCAAAGACAATATGTGCATGCATCATCTGTACCCGTTTATATCTCAAATTCAGGCTCAAAACACCCGAAAATTCGATATTTTTGGGTCCCAGATGCGATCTGTACATGTCTACTCAGTGACAGAATATTTTCAAAATACAGGCCCAAAACATGCTAAAAAACGATATTTTTGGTGCCAAATGTCAATATGTGAATGCATCTTCAGTACTCGTTTATATCTCAAATTCAGGCTCAAAACACCCGAAAATTCGATATTTTTGGATCCCAGAAGAGATCTGTACATGCCTACTCCTTGCTAGAATATTATCAAAATATACGCCCAAAACATGCTAAAAATCGATTATTTTGTTGCCCAAGGACGATATGTGCATGCATCTTCTGTACCCGTTTATATCTCAAATTCAGTCTCAAAACACCCGAAAATTCGATATTTTTGGGACCCAGAAGCGATCTGTACATGTCTACTCAGTGACAGAATATTTTCAAAATACAGGCCCAAAACATGCTGAAAAATCGATATTTTAGGTGCTTAATGTCGATATGTGCATGCATCATCAGTACCTGTTTATATCACAAATTCAGGGTCAAAACACTCGAAAATTCGAATTTTTTTGGTCCCAGAAGCGATCTGTACATGCCTACTTAGTACTAGAATATTATCAAAATATTGGGCAAAAACATGCTAAAAATCGATATTTTTGGTGCCCAAGGTCGATATGTGCATGCATCTTCTTCTGCCCGTTTACATCTTAAATTTGAGATCAAAACACACGAAAATTCGAAATTTTTGTGTTCAAGGAGCGATCTGTACATGCCTACTCAGTGTTAGAATATTTTCAAAATACAGGCACAAAACTAGTTCAAAATCGATATTTTATGTGCCCTAAATCAATATGTGCATGCATCTTCTGTACCCGTTTATATCTCAAATTCAGGTTCAAAACAACCGAAAATTGGATATTTTTGCGTCCCAGAAGCGATCTGTGCATGCATCTTCAGTACCCTTTTATATTCAAATTCAGGCTCAAAACACTCGAAAATTCGATATTTTTTGGTCCCAGAAGCGATCTGTACATGCCTAGTCAGTGCTTGAATGTTTTCAAGATATAGGCCCAAAACATGCTAGAAATCGATATTTTAAGTGTCCAAAGTTAATACATTCAAGCATCTTCTGTACCCGTTTATATCTCAAATTTGTGATTAAAACACACGAATATTCGATTTTTTTGGATTCAATGAGCGATCTGTATATGCCTACTTAGTGTTAGAATATTTTCAAATACAGGCACAAAACAAGTTGAAAATCGATATTTTAGGTGCCCTAAATCGATTTGAGCATGCATCTTCTGTACCCGTTTATATCTCAAATTCAGGCTCAAAACACCCGAAAATTTCATATTTTTGGTCTCAGAAGCAATCTGTACATGCCTACTCAGTGTTAGAATATTTTAAAGATACATGTCCAAAACATGCTGAAAATCGATATTTTATCTGCCCAAAGTCGATATGTGTATGAATATTTTGTACTTGTTTACATCCTAAATTCAGGCTGAAAACACTCGAAAATTCCATATTTTGGGACCCAGAAGCGATCTGTACATGCCTACTCAATACTTAATTATTTTCAAAATATAGGCCCAAAACATGCTAAAAATCGATATTTTTGGTGCCGAAAGACGATATGTGTATGCATCTTCTTTACCCGTTTATATGTCAAATTCAGGCTCAAAACCCCCGAAAATTCGATATTTTTGGGTCTCAGAAGCGATCTGTACATGTCTTCTCAGTGACAGAATATTTTCATAATACAGGCCCAAAACATGTTAAAAATCGATATTTTAGGTGCTTAATGTCGATATGTGCCAGCATCATCAGTAGCCGTTTATATCTCAAATTCAGGCTCAAAACACCCGAAAATTCGAATTTTTTTTGTTCCAGAAGCGATCTGTACATGCCTACTTAGTACTAGAATATTATTTAAAATATAGGGCAAAAACATGCTAAAAATCGATATTTTTTGGTGCCCAAAGTCGATATGTGCATGCATCTTCTATACCCGTTTATATCCTAAATTCGAGATCAAAACACACAAAACTTCGATATTTTTGGGTTCAAGGAGCGATCTGTACATGCCTACTCAGTGTTAGAATATTTTCAAAATACAGGCACAAAACAAGTTCAAAATCGATATTTTATGTGCCCTAAATCAATATGTGCATGCATCTCCTATACCTATTTATATCTAAAATTTAGGCTCAAAACAACCGAAAATTTGATATTTTTGGGTCCCAGAAGCGATCTGTGCATGCATCTTCAGTACCCTTTTATATCTCAAATTCAGGCTCAATACACCCGAAAATTCAATATTTTTGGGTCCTAGAAGCGATCTGTACATGCCTACTCAGTGCTAAAATGCTTTCAAGATACAGGCCCAAAACATGCTGAAAATCGATATTGTAGGTGCAAAAAGTCGATCTATGCATACATCTTCAGTACCCGCTTATATCTCAAATTCATGCTCAAAACACCCGAAAATTCGATATTTTGGGGTCCCAGAAGCGATCTGTACATGCCTAATCAGTGTTTGAATGTTTTCAAAATATAGGCCCAAAACAGGATAAAATTGATATTTTAGTTGCCCAAAGTCAATATGTTTATGTATATTCTGTACCCGTTTATATCCCAAAGTCAGGCTGAAAACACCCGAAAATTCCATATTTTCGGGTCCCAGAAGCGATCTGTACATGCCTACTCAGTGCTTAAATATTTTCAAAATATAGGCCCAAAACAGGCTAAAAATCGATATTTTTGGTGCCCAAAGACGATATGTCCATGCATCTTCTGTACCCGTTTATATCTCAAATTCAGGCTCAAAACACCCGAAAATTTGATGTTTTTGGGTCCCAGAAGCGATCTGTACATGTCTACTCAGTGACAGAATATTTTAAAAATACAAGCCCAAAACATGCTAAAAATCGATATTTTAGGTGCCTAATGTCGATATGTGCATGCATCATCAGTACACGTTTATATCTCAAATTCAGACTCAAAACACCCGAAAATTCGAACTTTTTTTGTCCCAGAAGCGATCTGTACATGCCTACTTAGTACTAGAATATTATTTAAAATATAGGGCAAAAACATGCTAACAATCGATATTTTTGGTGCCCAAAGTCGATATGTGCATGCATCTTCTTTACCCGTTTATATCTTAAATTCGAGATCAAAACACACGAAACTTCGATATTTTTGTGTTCAAGGAGCGATCTGTACATGCCTACTAAGTGTTAGAATATTTTCAAAATACAGGCACAAAACAAGTTCAAAATCGATATTTTATGTGCCCTAAATCAATATGTACATGCATCTTCTGTACCCATTTATATCAGAAATTCAGGCTCAAAACAACCGAAAATTTGATATTTTTGTGTCCCAGAAGCGATCTGTGCATGCATCTTCAGTACCCTTTTATATCTCAAATTCAGGCTCAAAACACCCGAAAATTCGATATTTTTGGGTCCCAAAAGCGATCTGTACATGCCTAGTCAGTGCTTGAATGTTTTTAAAATATAGGCCCAAAACATGCTAAAAATCAATATTTTTGGTGTCCAAAGTCGATATGTGAATGCATCTTCTTTACTCGTTTATATCTCAAATTCAGGCTCAAAACACACGAAAATTCGATATTTTTGGGTCCCAGAAGCGATCAGTAAGTGTCTACTCAGTGACAGAATATTTTCAAAATACAGGACCAAAACATGCTAAAAATCGATATTTTAGGTGCCAAATGTCGATATGTTCATGCATCATCAGTACCCGTTTATATCTCAAATTCAGTCTCAAAACACACGAAAATTCTATATTTTGAGGTCTCAGAAGCGATCTGTACATGCCTACTCAGTGCTTGAATGTTTTCAAAATATAGGCCCAAAACATGCTAGAAATCGATATTTTAAGTGTCCAAAGTTAATACATTCAAGCATCTTCTGTACCCGTTTATATCTCAAATTTGTGATTAAAACACACGAATATTCGATTTTTTTGGATTCAAGGAGCGATCTGTACATGCCTACTCAGTGTTAGAATATTTTTTTAAATACAGGCACAAAAGAAGTTCAAAATCGATATTTTAGGTGCCCTAAATCGATATGTGCATGCATCTTCTGTACCCGTTTATATCTCAAATTCAGGCTCAAAACACCCGAAAATTTGATATTTTTGGTCCCAGAAGCAATCTGTACATGCCTACTCAGTTTTAGAATATTTTAAAGATACATGTCCAAAACATGCTGAAAATCGATATTTTATCTGCCCAAAGTCGATATGTGTATGAATATTTTGTACCCGTTTACATCCTAAATTCAGGCTGAAAACACCCGAAAATTCCATATTTTGGGACCCAGAAGCGATCTGTACATGCCTACTCAATACTTAAATATTTTCAAAATATAGGCCCAAAACATGCTAAAAATCGATATTTTTGGTGCCGAAAGACGATATGTGTATGCATCTTCTGTACCCGTTTATATCTCAAATTCAGGCTCAAAACACCCGAAAATTCGATATTTTTGGGTCCCAAAAGCGATCTGTACATGCCTAGTCAGTGCTTGAATGTTTTTAAAATATAGGCCCAAAACATGCTAAAAATCAATATTTTTGGTGTCCAAAGTCGATATGTGAATGCATCTTCTTTACTCGTTTATATCTCAAATTCAGGCTCAAAACACACGAAAATTCGATATTTTTGGGTCCCAGAAGCGATCAGTAAGTGTCTACTCAGTGACAGAATATTTTCAAAATACAGGACCAAAACATGCTAAAAATCGATATTTTAGGTGCCAAATGTCGATATGTTCATGCATCATCAGTACCCGTTTATATCTCAAATTCAGTCTCAAAACACACGAAAATTCTATATTTTGAGGTCTCAGAAGCGATCTGTACATGCCTACTCAGTGCTTGAATGTTTTCAAAATATAGGCCCAAAACATGCTAGAAATCGATATTTTAAGTGTCCAAAGTTAATACATTCAAGCATCTTCTGTACCCGTTTATATCTCAAATTTGTGATTAAATCACACGAATATTCGATTTTTTTGGATTCAAGGAGCTATCTGTACATGCCTACTCAGTGTTAGAATATTTTTTTAAATACAGGCACAAAAGAAGTTCAAAATCGATATTTTAGGTGCCCTAAATCGATATGTGCATGCATCTTCTGTACCCGTTTATATCTCAAATTCAGGCTCAAAACACCCGAAAATTTGATATTTTTGGTCCCAGAAGCAATCTGTACATGCCTACTCAGTTTTAGAATATTTTAAAGATACATGTCCAAAACATGCTGAAAATCGATATTTTATCTGCCCAAAGTCGATATGTGTATGAATATTTTGTACCCGTTTACATCCTAAATTCAGGCTGAAAACACCCGAAAATTCCATATTTTGGGACCCAGAAGCGATCTGTACATGCCTACTCAATACTTAAATATTTTCAAAATATAGGCCCAAAACATGCTAAAAATCGATATTTTTGGTGCCGAAAGACGATATGTGTATGCATCTTCTGTACCCGTTTATATCTCAAATTCAGGCTCAAAACACCCGAAAATTCGATATTTTTGGGTCCCAAAAGCGATCTGTACATGCCTAGTCAGTGCTTGAATGTTTTTAAAATATAGGCCCAAAACATGCTAAAAATCAATATTTTTGGTGTCCAAAGTCGATATGTGAATGCATCTTCTTTACTCGTTTATATCTCAAATTCAGGCTCAAAACACACGAAAATTCGATATTTTTGGGTCCCAGAAGCGATCAGTAAGTGTCTACTCAGTGACAGAATATTTTCAAAATACAGGACCAAAACATGCTAAAAATCGATATTTTAGGTGCCAAATGTCGATATGTTCATGCATCATCAGTACCCGTTTATATCTCAAATTCAGTCTCAAAACACACGAAAATTCTATATTTTGAGGTCTCAGAAGCGATCTGTACATGCCTACTCAGTGCTTGAATGTTTTCAAAATATAGGCCCAAAACATGCTAGAAATCGATATTTTAAGTGTCCAAAGTTAATACATTCAAGCATCTTCTGTACCCGTTTATATCTCAAATTTGTGATTAAATCACACGAATATTCGATTTTTTTGGATTCAAGGAGCTATCTGTACATGCCTACTCAGTGTTAGAATATTTTTTTAAATACAGGCACAAAAGAAGTTCAAAATCGATATTTTAGGTGCCCTAAATCGATATGTGCATGCATCTTCTGTACCCGTTTATATCTCAAATTCAGGCTCAAAACACCCGAAAATTTGATATTTTTGGTCCCAGAAGCAATCTGTACATGCCTACTCAGTTTTAGAATATTTTAAAGATACATGTCCAAAACATGCTGAAAATCGATATTTTATCTGCCCAAAGTCGATATGTGTATGAATATTTTGTACCCGTTTACATCCTAAATTCAGGCTGAAAACACCCGAAAATTCCATATTTTGGGACCCAGAAGCGATCTGTACATGCCTACTCAATACTTAAATATTTTCAAAATATAGGCCCAAAACATGCTAAAAATCGATATTTTTGGTGCCGAAAGACGATATGTGTATGCATCTTCTGTACCCGTTTATATCTCAAATTCAGGCTCAAAACCCCCGAAAATTCGATATTTTTGGGTCTCAGAAGCGATCTGTACATGTCTTCTCAGTGACAGAATATTTTCATAATACAAGCCCAAAACATGCTAAAAATCGATATTTTAGGTGCCTAATGTCGATATGTGCCTGCATCATCAGTACCCGTTTATATCTCAAATTCAGGCTCAAAACACCCGAAAATTTGAATTTTTTTTTGTTCCAGAAGCGATCTGTACATGCCTACTTAGTACTAGAATATTATTTAAAATATAGGGCAAAAACATGCTAAAAATCGATATTTTTTGGTGCCCAAAGTCGATATGTGCATGCATCTTCTATACCCGTTTATATCCTAAATTCGAGATCAAAACACACGAAACTTCGATATTTTTGGGTTCAAGGAGCGATCTGTACATGCCTACTCAGTGTTAGAATATTTTCAAAATACAGGCACAAAACAAGTTCAAAATCGATATTTTATGTGCCCTAAATCAATATGTGCATGCATCTTCTGTACCTATTTATATCTAAAATTCAGACTCAAAACAACCGAAAATTTGATATTTTTGGGTCCCAGAAGCGATCTGTGCATGCATCTTCAGTACCCTTTTATATCTCAAATTCAGGCTAAATACACCCGAAAATTCGATATTTTTGGGTCCCAGAAGCGATCTGTACATGCCTACTCAGTGCTAAAATGCTTTCAAGATACAGGCCCAAAACATGCTGAAAATCGATATTGTAGGTGCAAAAAGTCGATCTATGCATACATCTTCAGTACCCGTTTATATCTCAAATTCATGCTCAAAACACCCGAAAATTCGATATTTTGGGGTCCCAGAAGCGATCTGTACATGCCTACTCAGTGTTTGAATATTTTCAAAATATAGGCGCAAAACAGGATAAAATTGATATTTTAGTTGCCCAAAGTCAATATGTTTATGAATATTCTGTACCCGTTTATATCCCAAAGTCAGGCTGAAAACACCCGAAAATTCCATATTTTCGGGTCCCAGAAGCGATCTGTACATGCCTACTCAGTGCTTAAATATTTTCAAAATATAGGCCCAAAACAGGCTAAAAATCGATATTTTTGGTGCCCAAAGACGATATGTGCATGCATCTTATGTACCCGTTTATATCTCAAATTCAGGCTCAAAACACCCGTAAATTTGATGTTTTTGGGTCCCAGAAGCGATCTGTACATGTCTACTCAGTTACAGAATATTTTAAAAATACAAGCCCAAAACATGCTAAAAATCAATATTTTAGGTGCCTAATGTCGATATGTGCATGCATCATCAGTACCCGTCTATATCTCAAATTCAGACTCAAAACACCCGAAAATTCGATTTTTTTTTGTCCCAGAAGCGATCTGTACATGCCTACTTAGTACTAGAATATTATTTAAAATATAGGGCAAAAACATGCTAAAAATCGATATTTTTGGTGCCCAAAGTCGATATGTGCATGCATCTTCTTTACCCGTTTATATCTTAAATTCGAGATCAAAACACACGAAACTTCGATATTTTTGGGTTCAAGGAGCGATCTGTACATGCCTACTCAGTGTTAGAATATTTTTTTTAAAATACAGGCAGAAAACAAGTTCAAAATCGATATTTTATGTGCCCTAAATCAATATGTACATGCTTCTTCTGTACCCATTTATATCAGAAATTCAGGCTCAAAACAACCGAAAATTTGATATTTTTGTGTCCCAGAAGCGATCTGTGCATGCATCTTCAGTACCCTTTTATATCTCAAATTCAGGCTCAAAACACCCGAAAATTCGATATTTTTGGGTCCCAAAAGCGATCTGTACATGCCTAGTCAGTGCTTGAATGTTTTTAAAATATAGGCCCAAAACATGCTAAAAATCAATATTTTAGGTGTCCAAAGTCGATATGTGAATGCATCTTCTTTACTCGTTTATATCTCAAATTCAGGCTCAAAACACACGAAAATTCGATATTTTTGGGTCCCAGAAGCGATCAGTAAGTGTCTACTCAGTGACAGAATATTTTAAAAATACAGGACCAAAACATGCTAAAAATCGATATTTTAGGGGCCAAATGTCGATATGTTCATGCATCATCAGTACCCGTTTATATCTCAAATTCAGACTCAAAACACCAGAAAATTCGAATTTTTTTTGTCCCAGAAGCGATCTGTACATGCCTACTTAGTACTAGAATATTATTTAAAATATAGGGCAAAAACATGCTAAAAATCGATATTTTTGGTGCCCAAAGTCGATATGTGCATGCATCTTCTTTACCCGTTTATATCTTAAATTCGAGATCAAAACACACGAAACTTCGATATTTTTGGGTTCAAGGAGCGATCTGTACATGCCTACTCAGTGTTAGAATATTTTTTTTTAAATACAGGCAGAAAACAAGTTCAAAATCGATATTTTATGTGCCCTAAATCAATATGTACATGCTTCTTCTGTACCCATTTATATCAGAAATTCAGGCTCAAAACAACCGAAAATTTGATATTTTTGTGTCCCAGAAGCGATCTGTGCATGCATCTTCAGTACCCTTTTATATCTCAAATTCAGGCTCAAAACACCCGAAAATTCGATATTTTTGGGTCCCAAAAGCGATCTGTACATGCCTAGTCAGTGCTTGAATGTTTTTAAAATATAGGCCCAAAACATGCTAAAAATCAATATTTTAGGTGTCCAAAGTCGATATGTGAATGCATCTTCTTTACTCGTTTATATCTCAAATTCAGGCTCAAAACACACGAAAATTCGATATTTTTGGGTCCCAGAAGCGATCAGTAAGTGTCTACTCAGTGACAGAATATTTTAAAAATACAGGACCAAAACATGCTAAAAATCGATATTTTAGGGGCCAAATGTCGATATGTTCATGCATCATCAGTACCCGTTTATATCTCAAATTCAGGCTCAAAACCCCCGAAAATTCGATATTTTTGGGTCTCAGAAGCGATCTGTACATGCCTACTCAGTGCTTGAATGTTTTCAAAATATAGGCCCAAAACATGCTAGAAATCGATATTTTAAGTGTCCAAAGTTAATACATTCAAGCATCTTCTGTACCCGTTTATATCTCAAATTTGTGATTAAAACACACGAATATTCGATTTTTTTGGATTCAAGGAGCGATCTGTACATGCCTACTCAGTGTTAGAATATTTTTTTAAATACAGGCACAAAAGAAGTTCAAAATCGATATTTTAGGTGCCCTAAATCGATATGTGCATGCATCTTCTGTACCCGTTTATATCTCAAATTCAGGCTCAAAACACCCGAAAATTTGATATTTTTGGTCCCAGAAGCAATCTGTACATGCCTACTCAGTGTTAAAATATTTTAAAGATACATGTCCAAAACATGCTGAAAATCGATATTTTATCTGCCCAAAGTCGATATGTGTATGAATATTTTGTACCCGTTTACATCCTAAATTCAGGCTGAAAACACCCGAAAATTCCATATTTTGGGACCCAGAAGCGATCTGTACATGCCTACTCAATACTTAAATATTTTCAAAATATAGGCCTAAAACATGCTAAAAATCGATATTTTTGGTGCCGAAAGACGATATGTGTATGCATCTTCTGTACCCGTTTATATCTCAAATTCAGGCTCAAAACCCCCGAAAATTCGATATTTTTGGGTCTCAGAAGCGATCTGTACATGTCTTCTCAGTGACAGAATATTTTCATAATACAGGCCCAAAACATGCTAAAAATCGATATTTTAGGTGCCTAATGTCGATATGTGCCTGCATCATCAGTACCCGTTTATATTTCAAATTCAGGCTCAAAACACCCGAAAATTCGAATTATTTTTGTTCCAGAAGCGATCTGTACATGCCTACTTAGTACTAGAATATGATTTAAAATATAGGGCAAAAACATGCTAAAAATCGATATTTTTTGGTGCACAAAGTCGATATGTGCATGCATCTTCTATACCCGTTTATATCCTAAATTCGAGATCAAAACACACGAAACTTCGATATTTTTGGGTTCAAGGAGCGATCTGTACATGCCTACTCAGTGTTAGAATAATTTCAAAATACAGGCACAAAACAAGTTCAAAATCGATATTTTATGTGCCCTAAATCAATATGTGCATGCATCTTCTGTACCTATTTATATCTAAAATTCAGACTCAAAACAACCGAAAATTTGATATTTTTGGGTCCCAGAAGCGATCTGTGCATGCATCTTCAGTACCCTTTTATATCTCAAATTCAGGCTCAATACACCCGAAAATTCGATATTTTTGGGTCCCAGAAGCGATCTGTACATGCCTACTCAGTGCTAAAATGCTTTCAAGATACAGGCCCAAAACATGCTGAAAATCGATATTGTAGGTGCAAAAAGTCGATCTATGCATACATCTTCAGTACCCGTTTATATCTCAAATTCATGCTCAAAACACCCGAAAATTCGATATTTTGGGGTCCCAGAAGCGATCTGTACATGCCTACTCCTTGCTAGAATATTATCAAAATATACGCCCAAAACATGCTAAAAATCGATTATTTTGTTGCCCAAGGACGATATGTGCATGCATCTTCTGTACCCGTTTATATCTCAAATTCAGTCTCAAAACACCTGAAAATTCGATATTTTTGGGACCCAGAAGCGATCTGTACATGTCTACTCAGTGACAGAATATTTTCAAAATTCAGGCCCAAAACATGCTGAAAAATCGATATTTTAGGTGCTTAATGTCGATATGTGCATGCATCATCAGTACCCGTTTATATGGTGGTGAAATCACACTGGCCTGATGATCATAAACGGTGAATAAAACCCACTCTTGTTGACGGAAATAATATATTAATCCATACAGTTTCGGTGGACACTGCCACCATCTTCAGTGGTCTAGCTAGTGAGAAGAAAGGAATGACATAGATAGTACATAGGTATGAACTTATATACAGTTTGTGGAGGGGGGAGGGAAGAAGGTGTCAGTGGGATGGGGAAGAAGGAGGTGTCGGTGAGGGCAGATCACGTGTTAATCCCCTTGGACGTCACCTAGGTGTGGGTGAGGTGAGGTGAGGTGTGTGTGGTGAGGGAAGGGACATTTCTACCAAGGATCTCATTATTGGGTCTAATTTATACATACCATAACTAAGGTTGAAATTGCGGTATTTTTCAATGCACATTGATTCGATTATCTTACGTTTTCTAAAGTCGTTGCTTTTATACATCAGATGGCTACCTTGCCAATCAATTCTATGATTGGCATTACAAACATGTTTAAAAATAGCATTGTTTAAATTACAAGTCTTAGTGGCATATTTATGTTCCTTAATTCTAGTTTCTAGGTTTCGGCCAGTCTCTCCTATGTAAACTAGTTCACAATCTTTGCATGGAATTTTATATATCCCTGCTTCTGTCGGGGTTCTAAATTTGTTTTTTACTAACTTTGATTTAATAGTTGAGGTGTATTTAAAGGCTATATTTACATCACTTGTGTGACAAATAGACCTCACCATACTCAAATCAGAGATGTAAGGCAATGTGAGAAAACGTTTCATTTGTGTGGTGGGTTTTTTTGGAGCATAGTGAGATTGCCTTGCTTTAAGGTAGGCTTTTTTTATGAACCAAGGGGGGTATTTTAAATTTTGAAAGATTTTCCAAATCAGCTGATTTTCTTCATGTATATGCTTTGGACTGCAAATTCTGAGGACTCTAAGGAACATTGATGAGATGACAGACAATTTTGTGGCCGAATGGTGATACGAATAGTAATGAATGAACAAATTACAACTGGTAGGCTTCCTATACACTTTGAAGCTTAGTAAATAATTAAGTTTTACTACTAATACATCTAGAAACGGAAGTACGCCACCGTTCTCCCATTCGACTTTAAAATTGATGGATGGTGCAAGGTGATTAAGCTGGTGGAAGAAATCATCAAAGTTGTCAAGGGCTGAGGGCCAAAATGAAAAAATATCGTCTACGTAGCGAAACCAAACGAGATGAGGGGGGGAGATATGTGGTAGTAGTTCCGTTTCAAAATACTCCATAAATAAATTACTTAAAATGGGTGACAGTGGGGAACCCATACCCATGCCAAAACATTGCATATAATAGTTGTTATTGAAAGAAAAAGCATTTGAAGTTACACATAATTTTACAAGTTCTATGAAAGTGTCGACTGGCATGCCCAAATCAATATCACAGTCAGGCAATTTATTAGCAAGAAATTCTAGGACATCATTAATGGGAACTTTAGTGAAAAATGAATCGACATCGAAACTAACCATTTTACCAGAGAAAAGATTAATTTGTTTAATTTTGTCTATAAAATCAGAGGAATTCTTCACATGGGCTGGAGAAACAGTACCTATGATGGGAGCTAATTTATTAACAAGGAACTGTGATAATTTATACGTAAAACAACCTGACTGTGAGATGATAGGACTAATTGGAATATTATCTTTGTGTGTCTTTGGTAAGCCATACATATATGGTAACTTTGGATTGATCTGAATAAATGTCTTGCTGCCTGAAGATGGTGGCAGTGTCCACCGAAACTGTATGGATTAATATATTATTTCCGTCAACAAGAGTGGGTTTTATTCACCCGTTTATATCTCAAATTCAGGCTCAAAACACTCGAAAATTCGAATTTTTTTGGTCCCAGAAGCGATCTGTACATGCCTACTTAGTACTAGAATATTATCAAAATATGGGGCAAAAACATGCTAAAAATCGATATTTTTGGTGCCCAAAGTCGATATGTGCATGCATCTTCTTTACCCGTTTAAATTTCAAATTTGAGATCAAAACACCCGAAAATTCGATATTTTTGGGTTCAAGGAGCGATCTGTACATGCCTACTTAGTGTTAGAATATTTTTAAGATACATGTCCAAAACATGCTGAAAATCGATATTTTATCTGCCCAAAGTCGATATGTGTATGCATATTCTGTACCCGTTTATATCTCAAATTCAGTCTCAAAACACCTGAAACTTCGATATTCGTAAATCACAGAATCGATCTGTACATGCCTACTCAGTGTTAGAATTTTTAACAGAATACAGGCCCAAAACATGCTGAAAATTGATATTTTAGTTGCCCAAAGTCAATATGTGTATGAATAATCAGTACCCGTTTACATCTTAAATTCAGGCTGAAAACACCCGAAAATTCCATATTTTTGGGTCCCAGAAGCGATCTGTACATGCCTACTCAGTGCTTAAATATTTTCAAAATATAGGCCCAAAACATGCTAAAAATCGATATTTTTGGTGCCCAAAGTCGATATGTGCATGCATCTTCTTTACCCGCTTATATCTCAAATTTGAGATCAAAACACACGAAAATTCGATATTTTTGGATTCAAGGAGCGATCTGTACATGCCTACTCAGTGTTAGAATATTTTCAAAATACAGGTACAAAACAAGTTCAAAATCGATATTATAAGTGCCCTAAATCAATATGTGCATGCATCTTCTGTACCCGTTTATATCTCAAATTCAGGCTCAAAACACCCGAAAATTTGATATTTTAGGGTCCCAGTAGCGATCTGTGCATGCATCTTCAGTACCCATTTATATCTCAAATTCAGGCTCAAAACACCCGAAAATTCGATATTTTTTGGTCCCAGAAGCGATCTGTACATGCCTAGTCAGTGCTTGAATGTTTTTAACATATAGGCCCAAAACATGCTAGAAATCGATATTTTAGGTGTCCAAAGTCGATATATTCATGCATCTTCTGTACTCGCTTATATCTCAAATTCAGGCTCAAAACACCCGAAAATTTGATAATTTTGGTACCAGAAGCAATCTGTACATGCCTACTCAGTGTTAGAATATTTTTAAGATACATGTCCAAAACATGCTGAAAATCGATATTTTATCTGCCCAAAGTCGATATGTGTATGCATATTCTGTACCCGTTAATATCTCAAATTCATGCTCAAAACACCCGAAAATTCGATATTTTTGGGTCGCAGAAACGATCTGTACTCAGTGCTTGAATGTTTTCAAAATATAGGCCCAAAACAGGATAAAATTGATATTTTAGTTGCCCAAAGTCAATATGTGTATGCATATTCTGTACCCGTTTATATCCCAAATTCAGGCTGAAAACACCCGAAAATTCCATATTTTTGGGTCTCAGAAGCGATCTGTACATGCCTACTCAGTGCTTAAATATTTTCAAAATATAGGTAAAAAAATGCTAAAAATCGATATTTTTGGTGCCCTATGTCGATATGTGAATGCATCTTCAGTACTCGTTTATATCTCAAATTCAGGCTCAAAACAAACGAAAAATTCGATATTTTTGGGACCCAGAAGCAATTTGTACATATCTACTCAGTGACAGAATATTTTTAAAATACAGGCCTAAAACATGCTGAAAAATCGATATTTTAGGTGCTTAATGTCGATATGTGCATGCATCATCAGTACCAGTTTATATCTCAAATTCAGGCTCAAAACATTTGAAAATTCGAATTTTTTTGGTCCCAGAAGCGATCTGTACATGACTACTTAGTGCTAAAATATTTTCAAAATACGTGCCCAAAACATGCTGAAAATTGATATTATAGTTGCCCAAAGTCAATATGTGTATGCATATTCTGTACCCGTTTATATCCCAAATTCTGGCTCAAAACACCCGAAAATTCTATATTTTTGGGTCCCAGAAGCGATTTGTACATGCCTACTCAGTACTAGAATATTGTCATAATATACGTCCAAAACATGCTAAAAATCGATATTTTTGGTGCCCAAAGACGATATGTGCATGCATCTTCTGTACCCGTTTATATCTCAAATTCGAGTTAAAAAACCCGAAAATTCGATATTTTTCGGTTCAAGGAGTGATCTGTACATGACTACTCAGTGTTAGAATATTTTCAATATACAGGCACAAAACAAGTTGAAAATCGATATTTTAGGTGCCCTAAATCGATATGTGCATGCATCTTCTGTACCCGTTTAAAACTCAAATTCAGGCTCAAAACACCCGAAAATTCGATATTTTTGGGTCCCAGAAGCGATCTGTACATGATTACTTAGTGCTAAAATATTTTCAAAATATAGGCCCAAAACATGCTAAAAATCGATATTTTTGGTGCCCAATGTCGATATGTGAATGCATCTTAAGTACTCGTTTATATCTCAAATTCAGGCTCAAAACACCCAAAAATTCGATATTTTTGGGTCCTAGAAGCGATCTGTGCATGCATCTTCAGTACCCGTTAATATCTCAAATTCAGGCTAAAAAAAAACGAAAATTCGATATTTTTGGGTCCCAGAAGCGATCTGTACATGCCTACTCAGTGCTATAATGTTTTCAAGATAGAGGCCCAAAACATGCTAAAATACTATATTGTAGGTGCAAAAAGCCGATCTATGCATACATCTTTATTACCCGTATACATCTCAAATTCAGGCTCAAAACACCCGAAAATTCGATATTTTTGGGTCCCAGAAGCGATCTATACATGCCTACTCAGTACTAAAATATTTTCAAAATACAAGCCCAAAACATGCTGAAAATTGATACTTTAGTTGCAAAAAGTCAATATGTGTATGAATATTCTGTACCCGTTTATATCCCAAATTCAGGCTCAAAACACCCGAAAATTCCATATTTTTGGGTCACAGAAGCGATCTGTACATGCCTACTCAGTGCTTAAATATTTTCAAAATATAGGGCCAAAACATGCTAAAAATCGATATTTTTGGTGCCCAAAGACGATATGTGCATGCATCTTCTGTACCCGTTTATATCTCAAATTCAGGCTCAAAACACCCGAAAATTCGATATTTTTGGGTTCAAGGAGCGATCTGTACATGCCTACTCAGTGTTAGAATATTTTCAAAATACAGGCACAAAACAAGTTCAAAATCGATATTTTATGTGCCCTAAATCAATATGTGCATGAATCTTCTGTACCCGTTTATATCTGAAATTCAGGCTCAAAACAACCGAAAATTTGATATTTTTGGGTCTTAGAAACGATCTGTGCATGCATCTTTAGTACTCTTTTATATCTCAAATTCAGGCTCAAAACTCCCGAAAATTCGATATTTTTGCGTCCCAGAAGCGATCTGTACATGCCTACTCAGTGCTAAAATGCTTTCAAGATACAGGCCCAAAACATCCTGAAAATCGATATTGTAGGTGCAAAAAGTCGATCTATGCATACATTTTCAGTACCCGTTTATATCTCAAATTCATGCTCAAAACACTCGAAAATTCGAATTTTTTTGGTCCCAGAATCGATCTGTACATTCCTATTTAGTACTAGAATATTATCAAATTATAGGGCAAAACATGCTAAAAATCGATATTTTTGGTGCCTAAAGTCGATCAAAACACACTAAAATTCGATATTTTTGGATTCAAGGAGCGATCTGAACATGCCTACTCAGTGTTAAAATATTTTTAAAATACAGGTACAAAACAAGTTCAAAATCGATATTATAAGTGCCCTAAATCAATACGTGCATGCATCTTCTGTACCCGTTTATATCTCAAATTCTGGCTCAAAACACCCGAAAATTTGATATTTTTGGGTCCCAGTAGCGATCTGTGCATGCATCTTCAGTACCCTTTTTTATCTCAAATTCAGGAGAAAAAAAAAAACGAAAATTCGATATTTTTTAGTCCCAGAAGCGACCTGTAGATGCCTACTCAGTGCTAGAATGCTTTCAAGATACAGGCCCAAAACATACCTGAAAATCGATATTGTAGGTGCAAAAAGTCGATCTATGCATACATTTTCAGTACCCGTTTATATCTCAAATTCAGGCTCAAAACACCCAAAAATCCGATATTTTGGGGTCTTAGAAGCGATCTGTACAGGCCTACTCAGTGCTTCAATGTTTTCAAAATATAGGCCCAAAACATGCTAAAAATCGATATTTTGGGTGTCCAAAGTCGATAAGTGCATGTATCATCAGTACCCGTTTATATCTCAAAATCAGGGAGGGGAGTGTCATTGCAGAGCTTGGACTGTAAATATCAAGTCATTCATGGGGTGGTGGGTGTGTGGGTGATTAAAAACACACGAATATTAGATTTTTTTGGATTCAAGGAGCGATCTGTACATGCCTACTCAGTGTTAGAATATTTTCAAATACAGGCACAAAACATGCTAAAAATCGATATTTTTGGTGCCCAAGGACGATATGTGCATGCATCTTCTGTACCCGTTTATATCCCAAATTCAGGCTGAAAACACCCGAAAATTCCATATTTTTGGGTCCGAGAAGCGATCTGTACATGCCTACTTAGTGCTTAAATATTTTCAAAATATATGCCCAAAAAATACTAAAAATCGATATTTTAGGAACTTAATGTCGATATCTGCATGCATCTTCTTTACCCGTTTACATCTCAAATTTTTGATCAAAACACACGAAAATTCGATATTTTTGTGTTCAAGGAGCGATCTGTACATGCCTACTCAGTGTTAGAATATTTTCAAAATACAGGCACAAAACAAGTTCAAAATCGATAATTTATGTGCCCTAAATAAATATGTGCATGAATCTTCTGTACCCGTTTATATCTCAAATTCATGCTCAAAACAACCGAAAATTTGATATTTTTGGGTCCCAGAAGCGATCTGTACATGCCTACTCAATGACAGAATATTTTCAAAATACAGGCCCAAAACATGCTAAAAAACGATATTTTAGGTGCCTAATGTCGATAAGTGCATGTATTATCAGTACCCGTTTATATCTCAAAATCAGGGAGGGGAGTGTCATTGCAGAGCTTGGACTGTAAATATCAAGTCATTCATGGGGTGGTGGGTGTGTGGGTGTCATTACAGTACTTGGACAGTAAATATCAATAGTCATTCATAGAGTGGTGGGTGTGTGGGTGTCATTACAGTGCTTGGACTGTAAATATCAACAGTCATTCATGGGGTGGTGGGTGTGTGGGTGTCATTACAGTGCATGGAGTGTAAATATCAACCGTCTTTCATGGGGTAGTGGGTGTTTGGGTGTCATTATATTGCTTGGACTGTAAATATCAACAGTCATTCATGGGGTGGTGGGTGTGTGGGTGTCATTACAGTAATTGGACTGTAAATATCAACAGACATTCATTTAGTGGTTCGTGTAGGGGTGTCATTACAGTGCTTGGTCTGTGATTATCAACCGTCATTCATGGGGTGCTGGGTGTGTGGGTGTCATTACAGTGCTTGGAGTGTAAATATCATCAGTTATTTATGGGATGGTGGGTGTGTGTGTCATTACAGTGCTTGGACTTTAAATATAAACAGTCATTCATTTAGTGGTTAGTGTAGGGTTGTCATTACAGTGCTTGGACTGTGAATATCAACCATCAGTCATGGGGTGGTGGGTGTGTAGTGTCATTACAGTACTTGGACAGTAAATATCAATAGTCATTCATGGAGTGGTGGGTGTGTGGGTGTCATTACAGTGCTTTAACTGTAAGTATTAACAGTCATTCATGGGGTGGTGTGTGTGTGGGTTTCATTTCAGTGCTTTAACTGTAAATATCAACAGTCATTCATGGGAAGGGGAGTGTCATTGCAGTGCTTGGACTGTAAATATCAAGTCATTCATGGGGTGGTGGTTGTGTGGGTGTCATTACATTACTTGGACAGTAAATATCAATAGTCATTCATGGGGTGGTGGGTGTGTGGGTGTCATTACATTGCTTGGACTGTAAATATCAACAGTCATTCATGGGGTGGTGGGTGTGTGGGTGTCATTACAGTGCATGGAGTGTAAATATCAACCGTCTTTCATGGGGTAGTGGGTGTTTGGGTGTCATTATATTGCTTGGACAGTAAATATCAACAGCTATTCATGGGGTGGTGGGTGTGTGGGTGTCATTACAGAAATTGAACTGTAAATATCAACAGACATTTATAGGGTGGTGGGTGTGTGGGTGTCATTACAGTGCTTGGTCTGTAAATATCAACAGTCATTCATTTAGTTTTTAGTGTAGGGGTGTCATTACAGTGCTTGGACTGTAAATATCAACAGTCATTCATGGGGTGGTGGGTGTGTGGGTGTCATTACAGTGCATGGAGTGTAAATATCAACCGTCTTTCATGGGGTAGTGGGTGTTTGGGTGTCATTATATTGCTTGGACTGTAAATATCAACAGCTATTCATGGGGTGGTGGGTGTGTGGGTGTCATTACAGTAATTGGACTGTAAATATCAACAGACATTTATAGGGTGGTGGGTGTGTGGGTGTCATTACAGTGCTTGGTCTGTAAATATCAACAGTCATTCATTTAGTTTTTAGTGTAGGGGTGTCATTACAGTGCTTGGACTGTAAATATCAACAGTCATTCATGGGGTGGTGGGTGTGTGGGTGTCATTACAGTGCATGGAGTGTAAATATCAACCGTCTTTCATGGGGTAGTGGGTGTTTGGGTGTCATTATATTGCTTGGACTGTAAATATCAACAGCTATTCATGGGGTGGTGGGTGTGTGGGTGTCATTACAGTAACTGGACTGTAAATATCAACAGACATTTATAGGGTGGTGGGTGTGTGGGTGTCATTACAGTGCTTGGTCTGTAAATATCAACAGTCGTTTATTTAGTTTTTAGTGTAGGGGTGTCATTACAGTGCTTGGACTGGGATTATCAACAGTCATTCATGGGGTGCTGGGTGTGTGGGTGTCATTACAGTGCTTGGAGTGTAAATATCAACAGTTATTTATGGGATGGAGGGTGTGTGTGTCATTACAGTGCTTGGACTGTAAATATCAACAGTCATTCATGGGGTGGGGGGTGGGGGTGTCATTACAGTGCTTGGACTGTAAATATCAACAGTTATTCATTGAGTGTTGGGTGTGTGGGTGTCATTACAGTACTTGGACTATAAATATCAATGGTGATTAATGGGGTGGTGGATGTGTGGGTGTCATTACAGTGCATGGAATGTAAATATCAATAGTCATTTATGGGTTGGAGGGTGTGTGGGTGTATTACAGTGCTTAGACTGTAAATATCAACAGTCAATCATGGGGTGGTTAGTATGTGGGTGTCAATACAGTGCTTGAATTGTAAATATCAACAGTCATTCATGGGGAAGTAGATGTGTAGGTGTCATTATAGTTCTTGGATTGTAAATATCAACAGTCATTCATGGGGTGGTGGGTGAGTGGGTGTCATTAAAGTGCTTGGATTGTAAATATCAACTGTAATTCATGGTGTGTGTTGGTGCTATTACAGAGTTTGGAGTGTAAATATCAACAGACATTCATAGTTTGGGGGGAATGTGTGTCATTACAGTGCTTGGACTGTAAATATTAACAGTCATTCAAGGGGTGGTGGGTGTGTAGGTGTAATTACAGTGCTTGGAGTGTAAACATCAAGTCATTCATGTGGTGGTGGGTGTCATTACAGTACTTTGACTGTAAATATCAACAGTCATTCATGGGGTGATGGTTGTTTGGGTGTCATTACAGTGCTTGGACTGTAAATATCAGCAGTCATTAATGGGGTGGTGGGTGTCATTACAGTGCTTGGACTGTAAATATCAACAGTTATTCATGGGAAGGTGGGTGTGTGGGTGTCATTACAGTGCTTGGATTGTAAATATTAACCATCATTCATTCGGTTATGGTTGTGTGGGTGTCATTACAGTGCTTGGAGTGTAAGTATCAACAGTCATTCATGGGTTGGTGGGTGTGTGGGTGTCATTACAATGCTTGGACTGTAAATATCAACAGTCATTCATGTGGTGTTGGTTTGTTGGTGTCATTACAGTGCTTGGATTGTAAATATCAACAGTCATTAATTAGGTGGTGGGTGTGTAGGTTTCAATACAGTGCTTGGACTGTAAATATCAACTGTCATTCATTGGGTGTGTCAGTGACATTACAGTGCTTGTACTGTAAATATCACCAGTCATTCTTGGGTTGGTGTGTGTGTGTCATTACAGTGCTTGGACTGTAAATATTAACTGTTATTCAAGGGGTGTGTCGGTGACATTACAGTGATTGTACTGTAAATATCAACAGTCATTTATGGGTTGGTGGGTGTGTGTGTCATTACAGTGCTTGGACTGTAAATATCCACAGTCATTCATGGGGTAGTGGGTGTTTGGGTGTCATTATATTGCTTGGACTGTAAATATCAACAGCCATTCATGGGGTGGTGGGTGTGTGGGTGTCATTACAGTAATTGAACTGTAACTATTAACAGTTATTCATGGGGTGGTGGGTGTGTGGGTGTCATTACAGTGTTTGGACTGTAAATATCAACTGTCATTCATGGGTTGGTGAATATGTGGGTGCTTGGACAGCAAATATTAATGGTCATTTATGGGGTGGTGGGTGTGTGGGTGTCATTACAGTGATTTGACTTTATATATCAACAGTCATTCATGGGATGGTAAGTGTGTTAGTGTCATTACATTGCTTGGACTTTTAATATCAACAGACATTTATATGGTGGTGGGTGTGTGGGTATCATTACAATGCTTGGACTGTAAATATCAACTGTCATTTATGGGGTTGGGGGTGTGTAGGTCTCATTACAGTGCTTGGAATGTAAATATCAACAGTCAGTCATGGAGTGGATGGTGTGTGAGTGTCATGACAGTGCTTAGACTGTAAATATCACCAGTCATTCATGAGGTGGTCAGTGTGTGGGTGTCAATACAGTGCTTGGATTGTAAATATCAACAGTTATGCATGGGGTTGTCAGTGTGTGGGTGTTAATACAGTGCTTGAATTGTAAATATCAACAGTCATTCATGGGGTGGTGGGTGTGTTGTCAATACAGTACTTGGATTGTAGATATCAACAGTCATTCATGGGGTGGTGGGTGTGTGGGTGTCATTACAGTGCTTGGACTGTAAATATCAACTGTCATTCATGGTGTATGTGGGTGCTATTACAGAGCTTGGACTGTAAATATCAACAGTCATTTATATATTGGTGGGGGTGTGTGTCATTACAGTGCCTGGACTGTAAATATCAACAATCATTAATGGGGTGGTGGTTGTGTAGGTATAATTACAGATCTTGGACTGTAAATATTAAATCATTCATGGGGTAGTGGATGTATGGGTGTCAGTACTGTGCTAGGACTGTTAATATCAACAGTCATTTATGGGGTGGTGGGTGTGTGGGTGTCATGACATTGCTTGTACTGTAAATATCAACAGTCATTCATGGGGTGGTGTGTGTGTTTTTTATTATTTTAGTGCTTTAACTGTAAATATCAACAGTCATTCATGGGGAGGGGAGTGTGATTGCAATGCTTTGACTGTAAATATCAAGCCATTCATTGGGTGGTTGGTGTGTGGGTGTCATTACACTACTTGGACAGTGGTGGGTGTGGGGGTGTCATTCAAATGCTTGGACTGTAAATATCAACCATCTTTCATGGGGTAGTGGGTGTGTGAGTGTCATTACAGTGCTTAGACTGTAAATATCACCAGTCATTCATGAGGTGGTCAGTGTGTGGGTGTCAATACAGTGCTTGGATTGTAAATATCAACAGTTATGCATGGGGTTGTCAGTGTGTGGGTATTAATACAGTGCTTGGATTGTAAATATCAACAGTCATTCATGGGGTGGTGGGTGTGTGGGTGTCAATACAGTACTTGGATTGTAGATATCAACAGTCATTCATGGGGTGGTGGGTTTGTGGGTGTCAATACAGTGCTTGGACTGTAAATATCAACTGTCATTCATGGTGTGTGTGGGTGCTATTACAGAGCTTGGACTGTAAATATCAACAGTCATTCATAGATTTGTTGGGGGTGTGTGTCATTACAGTGTCTGGACTGTAAATATCAACAATCATTAATGGGGTGGTGGGTGTGTAGGTGTTATTACAGATCTTGGACTGTAAATATTAAGTAATTCATGGGGTAGTGGATGTATGGGTGTCAGTACTGTGCTTGGACCGGTAATATCAACAGTCATTCATTGGGTGGTGGGTGTGTGGGTGTCATGACATTGCTTGTACTGTAAATATCAACAGTCATTCATGGGGTGGTGTGTGTGTTTTTTTTTATTTCAGTGCTTTAACTGTAAATATCAACAGTCATTCATGGGGAGGGGAGTGTGATTGCAATGCTTGGACTGTAAATATCAAGTCATTCATTGGGTGGTTGGTGTGTGGGTGTCATTAGAGTACTTGGACAGTGGTAGGTGTGGGGGTGTTATTACAATGCTTGGACTGTAAATATCAACCGTCTTTCATGGGGTAGTGGGTGTTTGGGTGTCATAATAGTGCTTAGACAGTAAATATCACCAGTCATTCATGGGGTGGTGGGTGTGTGGGTATCATTACAGTGATTGGACTGTAAATATCAACAGTCATTCATTTAGTGGTGGGTTTAGGGGTGTCATTACAGTGCTTGAACTGTGAATATCAACCATCATTCATGGGGTGGTGGGTGTGTGGGTGTCATTACAGTGCTTGGAGTGTAAATATCAACAGTCATTTATGGGATTGTGGGTGTGTGTGTCATTACGTTCTTGGACTTTAAATATCAACAGTCATTCATGGGAAGGTGGGTGTTATTACAGTGCTTGGACTGTAAATATCAACAGTCATTTAAAGGGTGGTGGGTGTGTGGGTGTCATTACAGTGCTTGGACTGTAAAAATCAACAGTCATTCATGGTATGGTAAGTGTGTTGGTGTCATTACAGTGCTTGGACTGTTAATATCAATAGACATTAATGGGGTGGTGGGTGTGTGGGTATCATTACAATACTTGGACTGTAAATATCAACAGTCATTAATCGGGTGGGGGTGTGTGGTGTTATTACAGTGCTTGGACTGTAAATATCAACAGTTATTCATTAGGAAGTGGGTGTGTGGGTGTCATTACATTGCATGGACTATAAATATCAATGGTCATTAATGGGGTGGTGGATGTGTGGGTGTCATTACAGTGCTTTGACAGTAAATATCAACAGTCATTCATAGGGTGGATAGTGTGTGAGTTTCATTACAGTGTTTGGACTGTAAATATCGACACACATTCATGGGGTGGTTGGTGTGTGGGTCTTATTACAGTGCATAAATTTGTAAATATCAACAGTCATTCATGGGGTGGTGGGTGAGTGGGTGTCATTACAGTGCATGGTCTGTAAATATCAATTGTCATTCATGGTGTGTGTGGGTGCTATTACAGAGTTTAGAGTGTAAATATCAACAGTCATTTATAGGTTGGTAGGAGTGTGTGTCATTACAGTGCTTGGACTGTAAATACCAACAGTCATTCAAGGGGTGGTGGGTGTGTAGGTGTAATTACAGTGCTTGGAGTGTTAATATCTAGTCATTAATAGGGTGGTGGGTGTCATTACAGTGCTTTGACTGTAAATATCAACAGTCATTCATGGGGTGATGGAGGTTTGGGTGTCATTACAGTGCTTGGACTGTAAATATCAACAGTCATTAATGGGGTGGTGGGTGTCATTACAGTGCTTGGACTGTAAATATCAACAGTCATTCATGGAAAGGTGGGGTTGTGGCTGTCATTACAGTGCTTGGACTGTAAATATTAACAGTCATTTATGGGGTGGTGGGTGTGTGGGTGATATTACAGTGCTTGGACTGTAAATATTAACAGTTATTCATGGGGTGGGGTGTGTGTGGGTGATATTACAGTGCTTGGACTGTAAATATCAATAGTCAGTCATAGAGTGGTTGGTGTGTGGGTGTCTTTACAGTACTTGGACTGTATATACCAACAGTCAGCTATTGGGTGATGGATGTACGGGTGTCATTACAGTGATTGGACTGTAAATATCAACAGTCATTCATGGAGTATTGGGTGTGTGGGTGTCATTTGAGGGCTTGGACTGTAAATATCAACTGTCATTGATGGGGTGGTGGGTGTGTGGGTGTCATTATAATGCTTGGACTGTAAATATCAACTGTCATTCATGGGGTTGGTGGTGTGTGGGTGTCATTACCGTGCTTGGACCGTAAATATCAAAAGTCATTCATTAAGTGGTGGGTGTGTGGAAGTCATTAAAATGCTTGTACTATAAATACCAATGGTCATTAATGGGATGTTGGGTGTGTGGGTGTCATTACAATTCTTGGACTGAAAATATCAACTGTCATTCATGGGGTTGGGGGTGTGTAGGTGTAATTACAGTGCTTGGACTGTAAATATCAACAGTCATTCATTTGGTGGTGGGTGTGTGGGTGTCATTATGGTGCTTGGACTATAAATATCAATGGTCATTAATGGGGTGTTGGGTGTGTGGGTGTCATTACCGTGCTTAAACTGTAAATATCAACAGTTAATCATGGGGTGGTCAGTGTGTAGGTGTCAATACAGGGCTTGGATTGTAAATATCAACAGTCATTCATGGGGTGGTAGATGTGTGGGTGTCATTACAGTGCTTGGATTGTAAATATCAACAGTCATTCATGGGGCGGTGGGTGAGTGGGTGTCATTACAGTGCTTGGATTGTAAATATCAATTGTCATTCATGGTGTGTGTCGGTGCTATTACAGAGTTTGGAGTGTAAATATCAACAGTCATTTATAGGTTGGTGGGAGTGTGTGTCATTACAGTGCTTGGACTGTAAATACCAACAGTCATTCAAGGGGTGGTGGGTTTGTAGGTGTAATTACAGTTCTTGGAGTGTAAATATCAAGTTATTAATGGGGTGGTGGGTGTCATTACAGTGCTTTGACTGTAAATATCAACAGTCATTCATGGCGTGATGGATGTTTGGGTGTCATTACAGTGCTTGGACTGTTAATATTAACAGTCATTTATGGGTCGGTGGGTGTGTGAGTGATATTACAGTGCTTGGACTGTAAATATCAACAGTCATTCATGGGTTGATATGTGTGTCGGTGTCATTACAATGCTTAGACTGTAAATATCAACAATCATTCATTGGGTGGTGGGTGTGTGGGTGTCATTACAGATCTTGGACTGTAAATATCAACTGTCATTCATGGGGTGTGTCGGTGACATTACAGTCCTTGTACTGCAAATATCAACAGTCATTCATTGGTTGGTGTGCGAGTGTGTAATTACAGTGCTTGGACTGTAAATTTCAACTGTCATTCATGGGGTGTGTCAGTGACATTACAGTGCTTGTACTGTAAATATCAACAGTCATTCATAGGTTGGTTGGTGTGTGTGTCATTACAGTGCTTGGACTGTAAATATCAACAGTCATTCATGAGGTGGTGGGTGTTTGTGTGTCATTACAGTGCTTAGACTGTTAATATATATCAACAGTCATTCAAGGGATGGTGGGTGTGTAGGTGTCATTACAGTGCTAGGACTGTAAATATCAACCGTCATTCATGGGGTGTTAGGTGTCATTACAGTGCTTTGACTGTAAATATCCACAGTCATTCATGGGGTTGTGAGTGTCATTACAGAGCTTGAACTGTATATATCAACAGTTATTCATGGGGTGGTGGGTGTGTGGGTGTCATTACATTGCTTGGACTGTAAATATCAACAGTCATTAATTAGGTGGTGGGTGTGTGGGTTTCATTACAGTGCTTGGACTGTAAAAATCAACTGTCATTCATTGGGTGTGTCAGTGACATTACAGTGCTTGTACTGTAAATATCACCAGTCATTCTTGGGTTGGTGTGTGTGTGTGTCATTACAGTGCTTGGACTGTAAATATTAACTGTTATTCAAGGAGGGTGTTGGTGACATTACAGTGATTGTACTGTAAATATCAACAGTCATTCATGGGTTGGTGTGTGTGTGTGTCATTACAGTGCTTGGACTGTAAATATTAACTGTTATTCAAGGGGTGTGTAGGTCTCATTACAGTGCTTGGAATGTAAATATCAACAGTCAGTCATGGAGTGGATGGTGTGTGAGTGTCATGACAGTGCTTAGACTGTAAATATCAACAGTCATTCATGGGGTGGTGTGTGTGTTTTTTTTTATTTCAGTGCTTTAACTGTAAATATCAACAGTCATTCATGGGGAGGGGAGTGTGATTGCAATCTTGGACAGTAAATATCAAGTCATTCATTGGGTGGTTGGTGTGTGGGTGTCATTAGAGTACTTGGACAGTGGTAGGTGTGGGGGTGTCATTACAATGCTTGGACTGTAAATATCAACTGTCTTTCATGGAGTAGTGGGTGTTTGGGTGTCATAATAGGGCTTGGACAGTAAATATCAACAGTCATTCATGGGGTGGTGGGTGTGTGGGTATCATTACAGTGATTGGACTGTAAATATCAACAGTCATTCATTTAGTGGTGGGTCTAGGGGTGTCATTACAGTGCTTGAACTGTGAATATCAACCATCATTCATGGGGTGGTGGGTGTGTTGGTGTCATTACAGTGCTTGGTGTGTAAATATCAACAGTCATTTATGGGATTGTGGGTGTGTGTGTCATTACGTGCTTTGACTTTAAATATCAACAGTCATTCAAGGGATGGTGGGTGTTATTACAGTGCTTGGACTGTAAATATCAACAGTCATATAAAGGATGGTGGGTGTGTGGGTGTCATTACAGTGCTTGGACTGTAAAAATCAACAGTCATTCATGGTATGGTAAGTGTGTTGGTGTCATTACAGTGCTTGGACTGTTTATATCAACAGACATTTATGGGGTGGTGGGCGTGTGGGTATCATTACAATACTTGGACTGTAAATATCAACAGTCATTAATCGGGTGGGGGTGTGTGGTGTCATTACAGTGCTTGGACTGTAAATATCAACAGTTATTCATTAGGAAGTGGGTGTGTGGGTGTCATTACATTGCATGGACTATAAATATCAATGGTCATTAATGGGGTGGTGGATGTGTGGGTGTCATTACAGTGCTTGGACTGTAAATATCAACAGTCATTCATAGGGTGGATAGTGTGTGAGTTTCATTACAGTGTTTGGACTGTAAATATCAACACGCATTCATGGGGTGGTTGGTGTGTGGGTCTCATTACAGTGCATAAATTTGTAAATATCAACAGTCATTCATGGGGTGGTGGGTGAGTGGGTGTCATTACAGTGCATGGTCTGTAAATATCAATTGTCATTCATGGTGTGTGTGGGTGCTATTACAGAGTTTAGAGTGTAAATATCAACAGTCATTTATAGGTTGGTAGGAGTGTGTGTCATTACAGTGCTTGGACTGTAAATACCAACAGTCATTCAAGGGGTGGTGGGTGTGTAGGTGTAATTACAGTGCTTGGAGTGTTAATTTCTAGTCATTAATGGGGTGGTGGGTGTCATTACAGTGCTTTGACTGTAAATATCAACAGTCATTCATGGGGTGATGGAGGTTTGTGTGTCATTACAGTGCTTGGACTGTAAATATCAACAGTCATTAATGGGGTGGTGGGTGTCATTACAGTGCTTGGACTGTAAATATCAACAGTCATTCATGGAAAGGTGGGGTTGTGGCTGTCATTACAGTGCTTGGACTGTAAATATTAACAGTCATTTATGGGGTGGTGGGTGTGTGGGTGATATTACAGTGCTTGGACTGTAAATATTAACAGTTATTCATGGGGTGGGGTGTGTGTGGGTGATATTACAGTGCTTGGACTGTAAATATCAACAGTCAGTCATAGAGTGGTTGGTGTGTGGGTGTCTTTACAGTACTTGGACTGTATATACCAACAGTCAGCTATTGGGTGATGGATGTACGGGTGTCATTACAGTGATTGGACTGTAAATATCAACAGTCATTCATGGAGTATTGGGTGTGTGGGTGTCATTTGTGGGCTTGGATTGTAAATATCAACTGTCATTGATGGGGTGGTGGGTGTGTGGGTGTCATTACAATGCTTGGACTGTAAATATCAACTGTCATTCATGGGGTTGGTGGTGTGTGGGTGTCATTACAGTGCTTGGACCGTAAATATCAACAGTCATTCATTAAGTGGTGGGTGTGTGGAAGTCATTAAAATGCTTGTACTATAAATACCAATAGTCATTAATGGGATGTTGGGTGTGTGGGTGTCATTACAATTCTTGGACTGAAAATATCAACTGTCATTCATGGGGTTGGGGGTGTGTAGGTGTCATTACAGTGCTTGAACTGTAAATATCAACAGTCATTCACTTGGTGGTTTGTGTGTGGGTGTCATTATATTGCTTGGACTATAAATATCAATGGTCATTAATGGGGTGTTGGGTGTGTGGGTGTCATTACAGTGCTTAAACTGTAAATATCAACAGTTAATCATGGGGTGGTCAGTGTGTGGGTGTCAATACAGGGCTTGGATTGTAAATATCAACAGTCATTCATGGTGTGGTAGATGTGTGAGTGTCATTACAGTGCTTGGATTGTAAATATCAACATTCATTCATGGGGTGGTGGGTGAGTGGGTGTCATTACAGTGCTTGGATTGTAAATATCAATTGTCATTCATGGTGTGTGTGGGTGCTATTACAGAGTTTGGAGTGTAAATATCAACAGTCATTTATAGGTTGGTGGGAGTGTGTGTCATTACAGTGCTTGGACTGTAAATACCAACAGTCATTCAAGGGGTGGTGGGTTTGTAGGTGTAATTACAGTGCTTGGAGTGTAAATATCAAGTTATTAATGGGGTGGTGGGTGTCATTACAGTGCTTTGACTGTAAATATCAACAGTCATTCATGGCGTGATGGATGTTTGGGTGTCATTACAGTGCTTGGACTGTAAATATTAACAGTCATTTATGGGTCGGTGGGTGTGTGAGTGATATTACAGTGCTTGGACTGTAAATATTAACCATCATTCATTGGGTTGTGGTTGTGTGGGTGTCATTACAATGCTTAGACTGTAAATATCAACAATCATTCATTGGGTGGTGGGTGTGTGGGTGTCATTACAGTGCTTGGACTGTAAATATCAACTGTCATTCATGGGGTGCGTCGGTGACATTACAGTCCTTGTACTGCAAATATCAACAGTCATTCATTGGTTGGTGTGCGAGTTTGTAATTACAGTGCTTGGACTGTAAATTTCAACTGTCATTCATGGGGTGTGTCGGTGACATTACAGTGCTTGTACTGTAAATATCAACAGTCATTCATAGGTTGGTTGGTTTGTGTGTCATTACAGTGCTTGGACTGTAAATATCAACAGTCATTCATGGGGTGGTGGGTGTTTGTGTGTCATTACAGTGCTTAGACTGTTAATATATATCAACAGTCATTCAAGGGATGGTGGGTGTGTAGGTGTCATTACAGTGCTAGGACTGTAAATATCAACCGTCATTAATGGGGTGTTAGGTGTCATTACAGTGCTTTGACTGTAAATATCCACAGTCATTCATGGGGTTGTGAGTGTCATTACAGAGCTTGGACTGTATATATCAACAGTCATTCATGGGGTGGTGGGTGTGTGGGTGTCATTACATTGCTTGGACTGTAACTATTAACAGTCATTCATGGGGTGGTGGGTGTGTGGGGTTCATTACAGTGTTTGGACTGTAAATATTAACAGTTATTCATGGGGTGGTGTGTGTGTGGGTGATATTACAGTGCTTGGACTGTAAATATCAACAGTCAGTCATAAAGTGGTTGGTGTGTGGGTGTCTTTACAGTACTTGGACTGTATATACCAACAATCAATTATTGGGTGGTGGGTGTACGGGTGTCATTACAGTGATTGGACTGTAAATATCAACAGTTATTCGTTGAGTATTAGGTGTGTGGGTGTCATTTGAGGGCTTGGACTGTAAATATCAACTGTCTTTAATGGGGTGGTGAGTGTATGGGTGTCATTACAATGATTGGACTGTAAATATCAACTGTCATTCATGGGGTTGGGGGTGTGTGGGTGTCATTACAGTGCTTGGACTGTAAATATCAACAGTCATTCATTAAGTGGTGGGTGTGTGGAAGTCATTAAAATGCTTGTACTATAAATATCAATGGTCATTAATGGGGTGTTGGGTGTGTGGGTGTCATTACAATGCTTGGACTGAAAATATCAACTGTCATTCATGGGGTTGGGGGTGTGTGGATGTCATTACAGTGCTTGGACTGTAAATATCAACAGTCATTCATTGGGTGGTGGGTGTGTGGGTGTCTTTAGTGCTTGGACTATAAATATCAATGGTCATTAATGGGGTGTTGGGTGTTTGGGTGTCATTACATTGCTTGGACTGTAAATATTAACAGTCATTCATAGGGTGATTGGTGTGTGAGTGTCATTACCGTGTTTGGACTGTAAATATCAACAGTCATTCATGGGGTGGTTGGTGTGTAGGTCTCATTACATTGCTTGGAATGTAAATATCCACAGTCAGTCATGGAGTGGATGGTGTGTGAGTGTCATTACAGTGCTTAGACTGTAAATATCACCAGTCATTCATGAAGGGATCAGGGTGTGGGTGTCATTGCAGTGCTTGGACTGTAAATATCAACTGTCATTCATGGTGTGTGTGAGTGCTATTACAGAGCTTGGACTGTAAATATCAACAGTCATTCATAGGTTGGTGGGGGGGTGTCATTACAGTGCCTGGATTGTAAATATCAACAATCATTCATGGGGTGGTGGGTGTGTAGGTGTAATTGCAGATCTTGGACTGTAAATATCAAGTCATTCATGGGGTAGTGGATGTATGGGTATCATTACAGTGCTTGGACTGAAAATATCAACAGTCATTTATGGGGTGGTGGGTGTGTGGGTGTCATTACATTGCTTGGACTGTAAGTATCAACAGTCATTCATAGGGTGGTGGGTGTGTGAGTGTCATTACAGAGCTTGGACTGTAAATATCAACAGTCATTAATGGGTTGGTGGGTGTGTGGATGTCATTACAGTGCTTGGACTGTAAATATCAACAGTTAATCATAGGGTGGTCAGTGTGTGGGTGTCAATACAGGGCTTGGATTGTAAATATCAACAGTCATTCATGGGGTGGTAGATGTGTGGGTGTCATTACAGTGCTTGGATTGTAAATATCAACAGTCATTCATGGGGTGGTGGGTGAGTGGGTGTCATTACAGTGCTAGGACTGAAAATATCAACTGTCATTCATGGGGTTGGGGGTGTGTGGGTGTCATTACAGTGCTTGGACTGTAAATATCAGCAGTCATTCATTGGGTGGTGTGTGTGTGGGTGTCATTAGTGCTTGGACTATAAATATCAATGGTCATTAATGGGGTGTTGGGTGTTTGGGTGTCATTACAGTGCTTGGACTGTAAATATTAACAGTCATTCATAGGGTGATTGGTGTGTGAGTGTCATTACCGGTTTTGGACTGTAAATATCAACAGTCTTTCATGGGGTGGTTTGTGTGTAGGTCGTATTACATTGCTTGGAATGTAAATATCCACAGTCAGTCATGGAGTGGATGGTGTGTGAGTGTCATTACAGTGCTTAGACTGTAAATATCACCAGTCATTAATGAAGGGATCAGGGTGTGGGTGTCATTGCAGTGCTTGGACTGTAAATATCAACAGTCATTCATTGGTTGGTGGGGGGGTGTCATTACAGTGCCTGGATTGTAAATATCAACGTATATTCATGGGGTGGTGGGTGTGTAGGTGTAATTGCAGATCTTGGACTGTAAATATCAAGTCATTCATGATGTAGTGGATGTATGGGTGTCATTACAGTGCTTGGACTGAAAATATCAACAGTCATTTATGGGGTGGTGGGTGTGTGGGTGTCATTACATTGCTTGGACTATAAATATCAACCGTCAATTATGGGGTGGTGGGTGTGTGGGTGTCATTACAGTGCTTGGACTGTAAGTATCAACAGTCATTCATAGGGTGGTGGGTGTGTGAGTGTCATTACAGAGCTTGGACTGTAAATCTCAACAGTCATTAATGGGTTGGTGGGTGTGTGGATGTCATTAGAGTGCTTGGACTGTAAATATCAACAGTTAATCATGGGGTGGTCAGTGTGTGGGTGTCAATACAGGGCTTGGATTGTAAATATCAACAGTCATTCATGGGGTGGTAGATGTGTGGGTGTCATTACAGTGCTTGGATTGTAAATATCAACAGTCATTCATGGGGTGGGGGGTGAGTGGGTGTCATTACAGTGCTTGGATTGTAAATATCAATTGCCATTCATGATGTGTGTGGGTGCTATTACAGGGTTTGGAGTGTAAATATCAACAGTCATTCATAGGTTGGTGGGAGTGTGTGTCATTACAGTGCTTGGACTGTAAATACCAACTGTCATTCAAGGGGTGGTGGGTTTGTAGGTTTAATTAAAGTGCTTGGAGTGAAAATATCAAGTCATTAATGGGGTGGTGGGTGTCATTACAGTGCTTTGACTGTAAATATCAACAGTCATTCATGGGGTGATGGATGTTTGGGTGTCATTACAGTGCTTGGACTGTAAATATTAACAGTCATTTATGGGGTGGTGGGTGTGTGAGTGATATTACAGTGCTTGGACTGTAAATATTAACCATCATTCATTGGGTTGTGGTTGTGTGGGTGTCATTATAGTGCTTTGACTGTAAATATCAACAGTCATTCATGGGTTGATGGGGGTGTTGGTGTCATTACAATGCTTAGACTGTAAATATCAACAATCATTCATTGGGTGGTGGGTGTGTGGGTGTCATTACAGTGCTTGGACTGTAAATATCAACTGTCATTCATGGGGTGTGTCGGTGACATTACAGTCCTTGTACTGCAAATATCAACAGTCATTCATGGGTTGGTGTGTGAGTGTGTCATTACAGTGCTTGGACTTAAAATTTCAACTGTCATTCATGGGGTGTGTCGGTGACATTACAGTGCTTGTACTGTAAATATCAACAGTCATTCATAGGTTGGTTGGTGTGTGTGTCATTACAGTGCTTGGACTGTAAATATCAACAGTCATTCATGGGGTGGTGGGTGTTTGTGTGTCATTACAGTGCTTGGACTGTTAATATATATCAACAGTCATTCAAGGGGTGGTGGGTGTGTAGGTGTCATTACAGTGCTTGGACTGTAAATATCAACCGTCATTCATGGGGTGTTAGGTGTCATTACAGTGCTTTGACTGTAAATATCCACAGTCATTCATGGGGCTGTGAGTGTCATTACTGAGCTTGGACTGTATATATCAACAGTCATTCATGGAGTGGTGGGTGTGTGGGTGTCATTACATTGCTTGGACTGTAAGTATGAACAGTCATTCATAGGGTGGTGGGTGTGTGAGTGTCATTACAGAGCTTGGACTGTAAATATCAAGTCATTAATGGGTTGGTGGGTGTGTGGATGTCATTACAGTGCTTGGACTATAAATATCAACAGTTATTCTTGGGGTGGTTGGTGTGTGGGTGTCATTACATTGCTTGGACTGTAACTATTAACAGTCATTCATGGGGTGGTGGGTGTGTGGGGTTCATTACAGTGTTTGGACTGTAAATATTAACAGTTATTCATGGGGTGGTGAGTGTGTGGGTGATATTACAGTGCTTGGACTGTAAATATCAACAGTCAGTCATAGAGTGGTTGGTGTGTGGGTGTCTTTACAGTACTTGGACTGTATATACCAACAATCAATTATTGGGTGGTGGGTGTACGGGTGTCATTACAGTGATTCGACTGTAAATATCAACAGTTATTTATTGAGTATTAGGTGTGTGGGTGTCATTTGAGGGCTTGGACTTTAAATATCAACTGTCATTGATGGGGTGGTGGGTGTATGGGTGGTATTACAATGCTTGGACTGTAAATATCAACTGTCATTCATGGGGTTGGGGGTGTGTGGGTGTCATTACAGTGCTTGGACTGTAAATATCAACAGTCATTCAAGAGGTTTGGGGTGTGTGGGTGTCATTACAGTGCTTGGACTGTAAATATCAACAGTCATTCATTGGGTGGTGGGTGTGTGGGTGTTATTAGTGCTTGGACTATAAATATCAATGTTCATTAATGGGGTGTTGGGTGTTTGGGTGTCATTACAGTGCTTGGACTGTAAATATTAACAGTCATTCATAGGGTGATTGGTGTGTGAGTGTCATTACCGTGTTTGGACTGTAAATATCAACAGTCATTCATGGGGTGGTTGGTGTGTAAGTCTCATTACATTGCTTGGAATGTAAATATCCACAGTCAGTCATGGAGTGGATGGTGTGTGAGTGTCATTACAGTGCTTAGACTGTCAATATCACCAGTCATTCATGAGGGGGTCAGGGTGTGGGTGTCATTGCAGTGCTTGGACTGTAAATATCAACTGTCATTCATGGTGTGTGTGGGTGCTATTACAGAGCTTGGACTGTAAATATCAACAGTCATTCATAGGTTGGTGGGGGTGTGTCATTACAGTGCCTGGACTGTAAATATCAACAATCATTTATGGGATGGTCGGTGTGTAGGTGTAATTGCAGATCATGGACTGTAAATATCAAGTCATTCATGGGGTAGTGGATGTATGGGTGTCATTACAGTTCTTGGACTGAAAATATCAACAGTCATTTATGGTGTGGTGGGTGTGTGGGTGTCATTACATTGCTTGGACTATAAATATCAACCGTCATTTATGGGGTGGTGGATGTGTGGGTGTCATTACAGTGCTTGGACTGTTAGTATGAACAGTCATTCATAGGGTGGTGGGTGTGTGAATGTCATTAAAGAGCTTGGACTGTAAATATTAAGTCATTAATGGGTTGGTGGGTGTGTGGATGTCATTACAGTGCTTGGACTGTAAATATCAACAGTCATTCTTGGGGTGGTGGGTTTTTGGGTGTCATTACAATGCTTGGACTTAAAATATCAACAGTTATTTATGGGGTGGTGGGTGTGTGGGTGTCATTACAGTGTTTTGATTGTAATTATCAACAGTCATTCATAGGGTGGTGTGTGTCATTACAGTGCTTGGACTGTAAATATCAACAGTCATTAATGGGAATGGTGGTTGTGTGGGTGTCATTACAGTGCTTGGACTGTAAATATCAACCATAATTCATGGGGTGGTGGGTGTGGTGGTGTCTTTTCAGTGCTTGGACTGTAAATATCAACAGTCAATCATGGGGTGGTGGGTGTGTGGGTGTCATTACAGTGCTTAGACTGTAAATATCAACAGTCATTCATTGGGTGGTGGGTGTGTGGTTGTCATTACAGTGCTTGGAATGTAAATCTCAACAGTCATTCATGGGGTGGTGGGTGTGTGAGTGTCATTACAGTGCTTGGACTGTAAATATCTCCAGTCATTTATTGGGTGGTTGGTGTCATAAGATTGCTTGAACAGTAAATATCAACAGTTATTTATGGGGTGTTGGGTGTGTGGGTGTCATTACAGTTCTTGGACTGTAAATATCAACCATAATTCATGGAGTGGTGGGTGTGGGGGTGTCATTACAGTGCTTTGAATGTAAATATCAACAGTCATTCATGGGGTGGTGAGTGTGTGGGTATCATTACATTTCTTGGACTATAAATATTAACAGTCATTCATGGGGTGGGGGATGTGTAGATGTCATTACACTCCTTGGACTGTAAATATTAACAGTCATTAATGGGGTGGTGGGTGTGTGGGTGTCATTAAAGTGCTTGGACTGTAAATATCAACAGTCATTCATGGGGTGGTGAGTGTGTCTGTGTCATTACCGTTCGTGGACTGTATATTTCAACCATCATTCATTGGGTGGTGGGTGTGTGGGTGTCATTACAGTGCTTGGACTGTAAATATTACCAGTCATCCATTCTGTGGTGGGTGTCATTAGAGTGCTTGGACTGTAAATATTAACAGTCATTCATAGGTCGGTGAGTGTGTGGATGTCATTACAGTGCTTGGACTGAAAATATCAACCAACATTAATGGGGTGGTAGGTGTGTGGGTGTCATTACAGTGCTTGAACTGTAAATATCAACAGTAATTCATTCATTGTGGTGGGTGTGTGAGTGTCATTACAGAGCTAGGACTGTAAATATCAACAGTTATTTATGCGGTGGTGGGTGTTTGGGTATCATTCATGGGGTGGTGAGTGTGTGGGTGTTATTGCAGTTATTGGACTGTAAATATCAATCATCATTCATTGGGTGGTGGGTGTGTGGGTGTCATTATAGTGCTTGGACTGTGAATAATAACAGTTATTTATGGTTTGGTGAGTGTGTGGGTGTTATTACAGTGCTTTAACTGTAAATATCAACAGTCATTCAGAGGGTGGTGAGTGTCATTAGAATGCTTGGACTGAAAATATTAAGAGTCATTCATGGGGTGGTGGGTGTGTGGATATCATTACAGTGCTTGGACTGTAAATATCAACAGTCATTCATAGGTTGGTGGGTGTGTGAGTATCATTACAGAGCTTGGACTGTAAATATCAACAGTCATTCATGGGGTGATGGGTGTGTGGATGTCATTACAGTGCTTGGACTGTAAATATCAATAGTTAATCATGGGGTGGTGGGTGTGTGGGTGTCATTACAGTGCTTGGACTGTAAATATCAACAGTCATTCTTGGGGGTGGTGGGTGTGTGGGTGTCATTACAGTGTTTTGATTGTAATTATCAACCGTCATTCATAGGGTGATGGGTGTCATTACAGTGCTTGGACTGTAAATATCAACAGTAATTCATGGGGTGGTGGTTGTGTGGGTGTCATTACATTGCTTGGACTGTAAATATCAATCATAATTCATGGGGTGGTGGGTGTGGGGGTGTCATTACAGTGCTTGGACTGTAAATATCAACAGTCAATCATGGGGTGGTGGGTGTGTGGGTGTCATTACAGTGCTTGGACTGTAAATATCAACAGTCTTTCATGGGGTGGTGGGTATATGGGTGTCATTACAGTGATTTGATTGTAAATATCAACAGTCATTCATAGGGTGGTGGGTATCATTAGAGTGCTTGGACTGTAAATATCAACAGTCATTCATGGGGTTGTGGGTGTGTGGGTGTTATTACAGTGCTTGGATTGTAAATATCAACAGTCAATCATGGGGTGGTGGGTTTGTGGTTGTCATTACAGTTCTTGGACTGTATATATCAACAGTCATTCATGGGGTGGTGGGTGTATGGGTGTCATTACAGTGTTTTGATTGTAAATATCAACAGTCATTCATAGAGTGGTAGGTATCATTAAAGTGCTTGGACTGTAAATATCAACTGTCATTCATGGGGCTGTGGGTGTGTGGGTGTCATTACAATGCTTGGACTGTAAATATCAACTATAATTCATGGGTTTGTGGGTGTTAGGGTGTCATTACATTGCTTGGACTGTAAATATCAACAGTCATTTATGGGGTGGTGGGTGTGAGGGTGTCATTACAAAGCTTGGATTAAAAATATCAACAGTCATTTATGGGGTGGTAGGTGTGTGAGTGTCATTACAATGTTTTGATTGTAATTATCAACATTCATTCATATGGTGGTGGGTGTCATTACAGTGCTTGGACTGTAAATATCAACAGTCATTAATGGGGTGGTGGTTGTGTGAGTGTCATTACAGTTATTTGATTAAAATATTAACAGTCATTCATAGGGTGGTGGGTATCATTAGAGTGCTTGGACTGTAAATATCAACAGTCATTCATGGGGTTGTGGGTGTGTGGGTGTCATTACAGTGCTTGGACTATAAATATCAACAGTCAATCATGGGGTGGGGGGTGTGTGGGTGTCATTACAGTGCTTGGATTGTAAATATCAACAGTCATTCATGGTGTAGTGGGTGTATGGGTGTCATTACAGTGATTTGATTAAAATATTAACAGTCATTCATAGGGTGGTGGGTATCATTAGAGTGCTTGGACTGTAAATATCAACAGTCATTCATGGGGTTGTGGGTGTGTGGGTGTCATTACAGTGCTTGGACTGTAAATATCAACTATAATTCATGGGTTCGTGGGTGTTGGGGTGTCATTACAGTGCTTTGAGTGTAAATATCAACTGTCATTTATTGGGTGGTGGGTAGCATTACAGTGCTTGGACTGTAAATATCAACAGTCAATCATAGGGTGATGGGTGTGTGGGTGTCATTACAGAGCTTGGACTGTAAATATCAACAGTCATTCATAGGGTGGTGGGTGTTTGGGTGTCATTACATTGCTTGGACTGTAAATATCAACAGTCATTTATAGGGTGATGGGTGTGACTGTGTCATTACAGTGCTTGGACTGTAAATATCAACAGTCATTCATGGGGTGGTGAGTGTGTGTCATTACAGTTTTTGGACTGTAAATATATACCATCATTCATTGGGTGGTGGGTGAGTGGGTGTCATTACAGTGCTTGGACTGTGAATATCAACAGTCATTCATAGGGTGGTGAGTGTGTGGGTGTTATTACAGTGCTTTGACTGTAAATATCAACAGTCATTCAGAAATTGGTTGGTGTCATTAGAGTGCTTGGACTCTAAATATTAACAGTCATTCATGGGGTGATGGGTGTGTGGATGTCATTACAGTGCTTGGACTGTAAATATCAACAGTCAATCAAGGGGTGGTGGGTGTGTGTTTGTCATTACAGTTCTTGGACTGTAAATATCAACAGTCATTCATGGGGTGGTGGGTGTATGGGTGTCATTACAGTGTTTTAATTGTAAATATCAACAGTCATTCATAGGGTGGTGGATATCATTAAAGTGCTTGTACTGTAAATATCAACTGTCATTCATGGGGCTGTGGGTGTGTGGGTGTCATTACAGTGCTTGGACTGTAAATATTAACTATAATTCATGGGGTCGTTAGTGTGTGAGTGTCATTACAGTGTTTTGATTAAAATATTTACAGTCATTCATAGGGTGGTGGGTATCATTAGAGTGCTTAGACTGTAAATATCAACAGTCATTCATGGGGTTGTGGGTGAGTGGGTTTCATTACAGTGTTTGGACTGTGAATATCAACAGTCATTCGTAGGGTGGTGAGTGTGTGGGTGTTATTACAGTGCTTTGACTGTAAATATAAACAGTCATTCAGAGATTGGTTGATGTCATTAGAGTGCTTGGACTGTAAATATTAACAGTCATTCATGGGGCTGTGGGTGTGTGGGTGTCATTACAGTGCTTTGACTGTAAATATCAACTAAAATTTATGGGGTCGTGGGTGTTGGAGTGTCATTACATTCCTTTGACTGTAAATATCAACAGTCATTTATGGGGTGGTGGGTGTAAGTGTGTCATTACAGTGTTTGGACTGTAAATATCAACAGTCATTCATGGTGGGAGGGGTTGTGTGAGTGTCATTACAGTGATTTGATTAAAATATTAACAGTCATTCATAGGGTAGTGGGTATCATTAGAGTGCTTGGACTGTAAATATCAACAGTCATTCATGGGGTTGTAGGTGTGTGGGTGTCATTACAGTGCTTGGACTGTAAATATCAACAGTCAATCATGGGGTGGTGGGTGTTTGGGTATCATTACAGTGCTTGGACTGTAAATATCAACAGTCATTCATGGGGTTGTGGGTGTGTGGGTTTCATTACAGTGCTTGGACTGTAAATATCAACTATAATTCATGGGGTCGTGGGTGTTGGGGTGTCATTACAGTGCTTTGAGTGTAAATATCAACAGTCATTTATTGGGTGGGGGATAGCATTACAGTGTTTGGACAGTAAATATCAACAGTCAATCATAGGGTTATGGGTGTGTGGGTGTCATTACAGTGCTTGAACTGTAAATATCAACAGTCATTTATAGGGTGGTAGGTGTTTGGGTGTCATTACCTTGCTTGGACTGTAAATATCAACAGTCAATCATGGGGTGGTGGGTGTGTGGGTGTCATTACAGTGCTTGGACTGTAAATATCAACAGTCATTCATAGGGTGGTGGGTGTGTGAGTGTTATTACAGAGCTTGGACTGTAAATATCAACAGTCGTTCATGGAGTGGTATGTGTGTGGGTGTCATTACAGTGCTTGGACTGTAAATATCAACAGTAATTCTTGGGGTGGTGGTTGTGTGGGTGTCATTACAGTGCTTAGACTGTAAATATCAACAGTCATTTATGGGGTTATGGGTGTGACTGTATCATTACAGTGCTTGGACTGTAAATATCAACCATCATTCATTGGGTGGTGGGTGAGTGGGTGTCATTACAGTGCTTGGACTGTGAATATCAACAGTCATTCTTAGGGTGGTGAGTGTGTGTGTGTTATTACAGTGCTTTGACTATAAATATCAACAGTCATTCAGAGATTGTTTGATGTCATTAGAGTGCTTAGACTGTAAATATTAACAGTCATTCATGGGGTGGTGGGTGTGTGGATGTCATTACAGTGCTTGGACTGAAAATATCAACAGTCATTTATGGGGTGGTGAGTGTTTGGGTGTCATTACATTGCTCGGACTATAAATATCAACCGTCATTTATGGGGTTGTGGGTGTGTGGGTGTCGTTACAGTGCTTGGACTGTAAATATCAACAGTCAATCGTGGCGTGGTGGGTGTGTGGGTGTCATTACAGTGTTTTGATTGTAAATATCAACAGTCATTCATAGGGTGGTGGGTATCATAAAGTGCTTGGACTGTATATATCAACAGTCATTCATGGGGCTGCGGGTGTTTGGGTGTCATTACAGTGCTTGGAATGTAAATATCAACTATAATTCATGGGGTTGTGGGTGTTGGGGTGTCATTACAGTGCTTTGACTGTAAATATCAACAGTCATTTATGGGGTGGTGGGTGTGAGGGTGTCATTACAGTGCTTGGACTGAAAATATCAACAGTCATTCATGGGGTGGTAGGTGTGTGAGTGTCATTACAGTCTATTGATTGTAATTATCAACAGTCATTCATAGGGTGGTGGGTGTCATTACAGTGCTTGGACTGTAAATATCAACAGTCATTCATGGGGTGGTGGTTGTGTGGGTGTCATTACAGTGCTTGGACTGTAAATATCAACCATAATTCATAAGGTGGTGGGTGTGGGGGTGTCATTACAGTGCTTGGACTGTAATTATCAACAGTCAATCATGGGGTGGTGGGTGTGTGGGTGTCATTACAGTGCTTGGACTGTAAATATCAACTATAATTCATAGGGTCGTGGGTGTTGGGGTGTCATTACTGTGCTTTGAGTGTAAAAATCAACAGTCATTTATTGGGTGGTGGGTAGCATTACAGTGCTTGGACTGTAAATATCAACAGTCATTTATATGGTGGTTGGAGTTTGGGTGTCATTACATCGCTTGGACTGTAAATATCAATAGTCAATCATGGGGTGGTGTGTGTTTTGGTGTCATTACAGTGCTTGGACTGTAAATATCAACCATAATTCATAAGGTGGTGGGTGTGGGGGTGTCATTACAGTGCTTGGACTGTAATTATCAACAGTCATTCATGGAGTGGTGTGTGTGTGGGTGTCATTACAGTTCTTGGACTGTAGATATCAACAGTCATTCATGGGGTGGGGGTTGTGTGGGTTTCATTACAATGCTTAGACTATAAATATCAACAGTCATTCATTGGGTGGTGGGTGTGTGTTTGTCATTACACTCCTTGGACAGTAAATATTAACAGTCATTCATGGGGTGGTGGTTGTGATGGTGTCATTAAAGTGCTTGGACTGTAAATATCAACAGTCATTCATGGGGTGGTGAGTGTGTCTGTGTCATTAGCGTTCGTGGACTGTAAATTTCAACCATCATTCATTGGGTGGTGGGTGTGTGGGTGTCATTACAGTGCTTGGACTGTAAATATTACCAGTCATCCATTCTGTGGTAGATGTCATACAGTGCTTTAACTGAAAATATCAACCAACATTAATAGGGTGGTAGGTGTGTGTGTCATTACAGTGCTTGAACTGTAAATATCAACAGTAATTCATTCATTGTGGTGGGTGTTTGAGTGTCATTACAGAGCTTGGACTGTAAATATCAACAGTTATTCATGGGGTGGTGTATGTGTGGGTATCATGAAAGTGCTTGGACTGTAAATATCAACAGTCATTCATGGGGTGGTGAGTGTGTGGGTGTTATTGCAGTTCTTGGACTGTAAATATCAACCATCATTCATTGGGTGGTGGGTGTGTGAGTGTCATTACAGTGCTTGGACTGTGAATAATAACAGTTATTTATGGTTTATTTAGTGTGTGGGTGTTATTACAGTGCTTTATCTGTAAATATCAACAGTCATTCAGAGGGTGGTGAGTGTCATTAGAATGCTTGGACTGTAAATATTAAAAGTCATTCATGGGGTGGTGGGTGTGTGGATGTCATTACAGTGCTTGGACTGAAAATATGAACAGTCATTTATGGGGTGGTTGGTGTGTCGGTGTCATTATAATGCTTGGACTATAAATATCAACCATCATTTATGTGGTGGTGGGTGTGTGGGTGTCATTACATTGCATGGACTGTAAATATCAATAGTCATTCATAGGGTGGTGGGTGTGTGAGTGTCATTACAGAGCTTGGACTGTAAATATTAACAGTCATTCATGGGGTGGTGGGTGTGTGGATGTCATTACAGTGTTTGGACTGTAAATATCAACAGTCAATCATGGGGTGGTGGTTGTGTGGGTGTCATTACAGTGTTTGGACTGTAAATATCAACAGTCATTCTTAGGGTGGTGGGTGTGTGGGTGTCATTACAGTGTTTTGATTGTAATTATCAACAGTCATTCATAGGGTGGTGGGTGTCATTACAATGCTTGGACTGTAAATATCAACAGTAATTCATGGGGTAGTGGTTATGTGGGTGTCATTACATTGCTTGGACTGTAAATATCAACCATAATTCATGGGGTGGTGGGTGTGGGGGTGTCATTACAGTGCTTGGACTGTAAATATCAACAGTCAATCATGTGGTGGTGGGAGTGTGGGTGTCATTACAGTGCTTGGACTGTAAATATCAACAGTCTTTCATAGGGTGGTGGGTGTATGGGTGTCAATACACTGATTTGATTGTAAAAATCAACAGTCATTCATAGGGTGGTGGGTATCATTAGAGTGCTTGGACTATAAATATCAACAGTCATTCATGAGGTTGTGGGTGTGTGGGTGTCATTACAGTGCTTGGACTGTAAATATCAATAGTCAATCATGGGGTGGTGGGTGTGTGGTTGTCATTACAGTTCTTGGACTGTAAATATCAACAGTCATTCATGGGGTGGTGGGTGTATGGGTGTCATTACAGTGTTTTGATTGTAAATATCAACAGTCATTCATAGGGTGGTGGGTTTTATTATAGTGCTTGGACTGTAAATATCAACAGTCATTCATGGGGCTGTCTGTGTGTGGGTGTCATTACAGTGCTTGGACTGTAAATATCAACTATAATTCAATGGGTCGTGGGTGTTGGGGTGTCATTACATTGCTTTGACTGTAAATATCAACAGTCATTTATGGGGTTATGGGTGTGTGGGTGTCATTACAGTGCTTGGACTGAAAATATCAACAGTTATTCATGGGGTGGTAGGTGTGAGTGTCACTACAGTGATTTGATTGTAATTATCAACAGTCATTCATAGGGTGGTGGGTGTCATTAAAGTGCTTGGACTGTAAATATCAACAGTCATTCATGGGATGGTGGTTGTGTGAGTGTCATTACAGTGATTTGATTAAAATATTAACAGTCATTCATAGGGTGGTGGGTATCATTAGAGTGCTTGGACTTTAAATATCAACAGTCATTCATGGGGTTGTGGATGTGTGAGTGTCATTAAAGTGCTTGGACTGTAAATATGAACAGTCAATTATGGGGTGGGGGGAGTGTGGTTGTCATTACTGTGCTTGGACTGTAAATATCAACAGTAATTCATAGGTTAGTGGGTGTATGGGTGTCATTACAGTGATTTGATTAAAATATTAACAGTCATTTTATAAGGTGGTGGGTATCATTAGAGTGCTTGGACTGTAAATATCAACAGTCATTCATGGGGTTGTGGATGTGTGGGTGTCATTTCAGTGCTTGGACTGTAAATATCAACTATAATTCATGGGGTCGTGGGAGTTGGGGTGTCATTACAGTGCTTTGAGTGTAAATATCAACAGTCATTTATTGGGTGGTGGGTAGCATTACCGTGCTTGGACTGTAAATATCAACAGTCAATCATAGGGAGATGGGTGTGTGGGTGTCATTACAGTGCTTGGACTGTAAATATCCACAGTCATTCATAGTGTGGTGGGTGTGTGAGTGTTATTGCAGAGCTTGGACTGTAAATATCAACAGTCATTCATAGGGTGGTGGGTGTGTGAGTGTTATTACAGAGCTTGGACTGTAAATATCAACAGTCATTCATGGAGTGGTGTGTGTGTGGGTGTCATTACAGTGCTTGGACTGTAAATGTCAACAGTCATTCTTGGGGTGGTGGTTGTGTGGGTGTCATTACAGTGCTTAGACAGTAAATATCAACAGTCATTTATGGGGTGATGGGTGTGACTGTGTCATTACAGTGCTTGGACTGTAAATATCAACAGTCATTCATGGGGTGGTGAGTGTGTGTGTGTCATTACAGTTTTTGGACTGTAAATATCAACCATCATTCATTGGGTGGTGGGTGAGTGGGTGTTATTACAGTGCTTGGACTGTGAATATGAACTGTCATTCGTAGGGTCGTGAGTGTGTGGGTGTTATTACAGTGCTTTGACTGTAAATATCAACAGTCATTCAGAGATTGGTTGGTGTCATTAGAGTGCTTGGACTGTAAATATCAACAGTCATTCTTGGAGTGGTGGATGTGTGGATGTCATTACAGTGCTTGGACTGAAAATATCAACAGTCATTTATGGGGTGGTGGGTGTGTGGGTGTCATTACATTGCTCGGACTATAAATATCAACCGTCATTTATGGGGTTGTGTGTGTGTGGGTGTCATTACAGTGCTTGGACTGTAATTATCAACAGTCATTCATGGAGTGGTATGTGTGTGGGTGTCATTACAGTGCTTGGACTGTAAATATCAACAGTAATTCTTGGGGTGGTGGTTGTGTGGGTGTCATTACAGTGCTTAGACTGTAAATATCAACAGTCATTTATGGGGTGATGGGTGTGACTGTGTCATTACAGTGCTTGGACTGTAAATATCAACCATCATTCATTGGGTGGTGGGTGAGTGGGTGTCATTACAGTGTTTGGACTGTGAATATCAACAGTCATTCGTAGGGTGGTGAGTGTGTGTGTGTTATTACAGTGCTTTGACTATAAATATCAACAGTAATTCAGAGATTGTTTGATGTCATTAGAGTGCTTAGACTGTAAATATTAACAGAAATTCATGGGGTGGTGGGTGTGTGGATGTCATTACAGTGCATGGACTGAAAATATCAACATTCATTTATGGGGTGGTGAGTGTTTGGGTGTCATTACATTGCTCGGACTATAAATATCAACCGTCATTTATGGGGTTGTGGGTGTGTGGGTGTCATTACAGTGCTTGGACTGTAAATATCAACAGTCAATTGTAGCGTGGTGGGTGTGTGGGTGTCATTACAGTGTTTTGATTGTAAATATCAACAGTCATTCATAGGGTGGTGGGTATCATAAAGTGCTTGGACTGTATATATCAACAGTCATTAATGGGGCTGCGGGTGTTTGGGTGTCATTACAGTGCTTGGACTGAAAATATCAATAGTCATTCATGGGGTGGTAGGTGTGTGAGTGTCATTACTGTCTATTGATTGTAATTATCAACAGTCATTCATAGGGTAGTGGGTGTCATTACAGTGCTTGGACTGTAAATATCAACAGTCATTCATGGGGTGGTGGTTGTGTGGGTGTCATTACAGTGCTTGGACTGTAAATATCAACCATAATTCATAAGGTGGTGGGTGTGGGGGTGTCATTACAGTGCTTGGACTGTAATTATCAACAGTCAATCATGGGGTGGTGGGTGTGTGGGTGTCATTACAGTGCTTGGACTGTAAATATCAACTATAATTCATGGGGTCGTGGGTGTTGGGGTGTCATTACTGTGCTTTGAGTGTAAATATCAACAGTCATTTATTGGGTGGTGGGTAGCATTACAGTGGTTGGACTGTAAATATCAACAGTCATTTATATGGTGGTAGGAGTTTGGGTGTCATTACATCGCTTGGACTGTAAATATCAATAGTCAATCATGGGGTGGTGTGTGTTTGGGTGTCATTACAGTGCTTGGACTGTAAATATCAATAGTCATTCATAGGGTGGTGGGTGTGTGAGTGTTATTACAGAGCTTGGACTGTAAATATCAACAGTCATTAATGGAGTGGTGTGTGTGTGGGTGTCATTACAGTTCTTGGACTGTAAATATCAACAGTCATTCATGGGGTCGGGGTTGTGTGGGTTTCATTACAATGCTTAGACTATAAATATCAACAGTCATTCATTGGGTGGTGGGTGTGTGTTTGTCATTACACTCCTTGGACAGTAAATATTAACAGTCATTCATGGGGTGGTGGGTGTGATGGTGTCATTAAAGTGCTTGGACTGTAAATATCAACAGTCATTCATGGGGTGGTGAGTGTGTCTGTGTCATTAGCGTTCGTGGACTGTAAATTTCAACCATCATTCATTGGGTGGTGGGTGTGTGGGTGTCATTACAGTGCTTGGACTGTAAATATTACCAGTCATCCATTCTGTGGTGGATGTCATACAGTGCTTTAACTGAAAATATCAACCAACATTAATAGGGTGGTAGGTGTGTGGGTGTCATTACAGTGCTTGAACTGTAAATATCAACAGTAATTCATTCATTGTGGTGGGTGTTTGAGTGTCATTACAGAGCTTGGACTGTAAATATCAACAGTTATTCATGGGGTGGTGTATGTGTGGGTATCATGAAAGTGCTTGGACAGTAAATATCAACAGTCATTCATGGGGTGGTGAGTGTGTGGGTGATATTGCAGTTCTTGGACTGTAAATATCAACCATCATTCATTGGGTGGTGGGTGTGTGAGTGTCATTACAGTGCTTGGACTGTGAATAATAACAGTTATTTATGGTTTGGTTAGTGTGTGGGTGTTATTACAGTGCTTTATCTGTAAATATCAACAGTCTTTCAGAGGGTGGTGAGTGTCATTAGAATGCTTGGACTGTAAATATTAAAAGTCATTCATGGGGTGGTGGGTGTGTGGATGTCATTACAGTGCATGGACTGAAAATATCAACAGTCATTTATGGGGTGGTGGGTGTGTCGGTGTCATTACAGTGCTTGGACTATAAATATCAACCATCATTTATGTGGTGGTGGGTGTGTGGGTGTCATTACATTGCTTGGACTGTAAATATCAATAGTCATTCATAGGGTGGTGGGTGTGTGAGTGTCATTACAGAGCTTGGACTGTAAATATTAACAGGCATTCATGGGGTGGTGGGTGTGTGGATGTCATTACAGTGTTTGGACTGTAAATATCAACAGTCAATCATGGGGTGGTGGTTGTGTGGGTGTCATTACAGTGCTTGGACTGTAAATATCAACAGTCATTCTTAGGGTGGTGGGTGTGTGGGTGTCATTACAGTGTTTTGATTGTAATTATCAACAGTCATTCATAGGGTTGTGGGTGTCATTACAGTGCTTGGACTGTAAATATCAACAGTAATTCATGGGGTAGAGGTTGTGTGGGTGTCATTACATTGCTTGGACTGTAAATATCAACCATAATTCATGCGGTGGTGGGTGTGGGGGTGTCATTACAGTGCTTGGACTGTAAATATCAACAGTCAATCATGGGGTGGTGGTTGTGTGGGTGTCATTACAGTGCTTGGACTGTAAATATCAACAGTCTTTCATGGGGTGGTGGGTGTATGGGTGTCATTACAGTGATTTGATTGTAAAAATCAACAGTCATTCATAGGGTGGTGGGTATCATTAGAGTGCTTGGATTGTAAATATCAACAGTCATTCATGGGGTTGTGGGTGTGTGGGTGTTATTACAGTGCTTGGACTGTAAATATCAACAGTCAATCATGGGGTGGTGGGTGTGTGGTTGTCATTACAGTTCTTGGACTGTAAATATCAACAGTCATTCATGGGGTGGTGGGTGTATGGGTGTCATTACAGTGTTTTGATTGTAAATATCAACAGTCATTCATAGGGTGGTGGGTATCATTATAGTGCTTGGACTGTAAATATCAACAGTCATTCATGGAGCTGTCTGTGTGTGGGTGTCATTACAGTGCTTGGACTGTAAATATCAACTATAATTCAATGGGTCGTGGGTGTTGGGGTGTCATTACATTGCTTTGACTGTAAATATCAACAGTCATTTATGGGGTTATGGGTGTGTGGGTGTCATTACATTGCTTGGACTGAAAATATCAACAGTTATTCATGGGGTGGTAGGTGTGTGAGTGTCACTACAATGATTTGATTGTAATTATTAACAGTCATTCATAGGGTGGTGGGTGTCATTACAGTGCTTGGACTGTAAATATCAACAGTCATTCATGGGATGGTGGTTGTGTGATTGTCATTACAGAGATTTGATTAAAATATTAACAGTCATTCATAGGGTTGTGGGTATCATTAGAGTGCTTGGACTTTAAATATCAACAGTCATTCATCGGGTTGTGGGTGTGTGGGTGTAATTAAAGTGCTTGGACTGTAAATATGAACAGTCAATTATGGGGCTGGGGGTGTGTGGTTGTCATTACTGTGCTTGGACTGTAAATATCAACAGTCATTCATGGGTTAGTGGGTGTATGGGTGTCATTACAGTGATTTGATTAAAATATTAACAGTCATTTTATAAGGTGGTGGGTATCATTGGAGTGCTTGGACTGTAAATATCAACAGTCATTCATGGGGTTGTGGGTGTGTGGGTGTCATTACAGTGCTTGGACTGTAAATATCAACTATAATTCATGGGGTCATGGGAGTTGGGGTGTCATTACAGTGCTTTGAGTGTAAATATCAACAGTCATTTATTGGGTGGTGGGTAGCATTACCGTGCCTGGACTGTAAATATCAACAGTCAATCATAGGGAGATGGGTGTGTGGGTGTCATTACAGTGCTTGGACTGTAAATATCCACAGTCATTCATAGGGTGGTGGGTGTGTGAGTGTTATTACAGAGCTTGGACTGTAAATATCAACAGACATTCATAGGGTGGTGGGTGTGTGAGTGTTATTACAGATCTTGGACTGTAAATATCAACAGTCATTCATGGAGTGGTGTGTGTGTATGTGTCATTACAGTGCTTGGACTGTAAATATCAACAGTCGTTCTTGGGGTGGTGGTTGTGTGGGAGTCATTACAGTGCTTAGACAGTAAATATCAACAGTCATTTATGGGGTGATGGGTGTGACTGTGTCATTACAGTGCTTGGACTGTAAATATCAACAGTCATTCATGGGGTGGTGAGTGTGTGTGTGTCATTACAGTTTTTGGACTGTAAATATCAACCATCATTCATTGGGTGGTGGGTGAGTGGGTGTCATTACAGTGCTTGGACTGTGAATATCAACAGTCATTCGTAGGGTCGTGAGTGTGTGGGTGTTATTACAGTGCTTTGATTGTAAATATCAACAGTCATTCAGAGATTGGTTGGTGTCATTAGAGTGCTTGGACTGTAAATATCAACAGTCATTCTTGGGGTAGTGGATGTGTGGATGTCATTACAGTGCTTGGACTGAAAATATCAACAGTCATTTATGGGGTGGTGGTTGTGTGGATGTCATTACAGTGCTTGGACTGAAAATATCAACAGTCATTTATGGGGTGGTGGGTGTGTGGGTGTCATTACATTGCTCGGACTATAAATATCAACCGTCATTTATGGGGTTGTGTGTGTGTGGGTGTCATTACAGTGCTTAGACTGTAAATATCAACAGTCATTCATAGGGTGGTGGGTGTGTGAGTGTTATTACATAACTTGGACTGTAAATATCAACTTTCATTCATGGGGTGGTGGGTGTGTGGATGTCATTACAGTACTTGGACTGTAAATATCAATAGTCATTCTTGGGATGGTGGGTGTGTGGGTGTCATTACAATGCGTGGACTGTAAATATCAACAGTTATTCATGGGGTGGTGGGTGTGTGAGTGTCATTACAGTGTTTTGATTGTAATTATCAACAGTCATTCATAGGGTGGTGGGTGTCATTACAGTGCTTGAACTGTAAATATCAACAGTAATTCATGGGGTAGTGGTTGTGTGGGTGTCATTACATTGCTTGGACTGTAAATATCAACCATAATTCATGGGGTGGTGGGTGTGGGGGTGTCATTACAGTGCTTGGACTGTAAATATCAACAGTCAATCATGGGGTGGTGGGTGTGTGGGTGTCATTACAGTGCTTGGACTGTAAATATCAACTATAATTCATGGGGTCGTGGGAGTTGGGGTGTCATTACAGTGCTTTGAGTGTAAATATCAACAGTCATTTATTGGGTGGTGGGTAGCATTACCGTGCTTGGACTGTAAATATCAACAGTCAATCATAGGGAGATGGGTGTGTGGGTGTCATTACAGTGCTTGGACTGTAAATATCCACAGTCATTCATAGGGTGATGGGTGTGTGAGTGTTATTACAGAGCTTGGACTGTAAATATCAACAGTCATTCATAGGGTGGTGGGTGTGTGAGTGTTATTACAGAGCTTGGACTGTAAATATCAACAGTCATTCATGGAGTGGTGGGTGTCATTACAGTGCTTGGACTGTAAATATCAACAGTCATTCTTGGGGTGGTGGTTGTGTGGGTGTCATTACAGTGCTTAGACAGTAAATATCAACAGTCATTTATGGGGTGATGGGTGTGACTGTGTCATTACAGTGCTTGGACTGTAAATATCAACAGTCAATCATGGGGTGGTGGGTGTGTGGTTGTCATTACAGTTCTTGGACTGTAAATATCAACAATCATTCATAGGGTGGTGGGTGTATGGGTGTCATTACAGTGTTTTGATTGTATATATCAACAGTCATTTATAGGGTGGTGGGTATTATTATAGTGCTTGGACTGTAAATATCAACAGTCATTCAAGGGGCTGTGGGTGTGTGGGTGTCATTACAGTGCTTGGACTGTAAATATCAACTATAATTCAATGGGTCGTGGGTGTTGGGGTGTCATTACGTTGCTTTGACTGTAAATATCAACAGTCATTTATGGGGTTATGGGTGTGTTGGTGTCATTACAGTGCTTGGACTGAAAATATCAACAGTTATTCATAGGGTGGTAGGTGTGTGAGTGTCACTACAGTGATTTGATTGTAATTATCAACAGTCATTCATAGGGTGGTGGGTGTCATTACAGTGCTTGGACTGTAAATATCAACAGTCATTCATGGGATGGTGGTTGTGTGAGTGTCATTACAGTGATTTGATTAAAATATTAACAGTCATTCATAGGGTGGTGGGTATCATTAGAGTGCTTGGACTTTAAATATCAACAGTCATTCATGGGGTTGTGGGTGAGTGGGTGTCATTAAAGTGCTTGGACTGTAAATATGAACAGTCAATTATGGGGTGGGGGGTGTGTGGTTGTCATTACTGTGCTTGGACTGTAAATATCAACAGTCATTCATGGGTTAGTGGGTGTATGGGTGTCATTACAGTGATTTGATTAAAATATAAACAGTCATTTTATAAGGTGGTGGGTATCATTAGAGTGCTTGGACTGTAAATATCAACAGTCATTTATGGGGTTGTGAGTGTGTGGGTGTCATTACAGTGCTTGGACTGTAAATATCAACTATAATTTATGTGGTGGTGGGTGTGGGTGTCTCATTACAGTGCTTGGACTGTAAATATCAACTATAATTCAATGGGTCGTGGGAGTTGGGGTGTCATTACAGTGCTTTGAGTGTAAATATCAACAGTCATTTATTGGGTGGTGTGTAGCATTACCGTGCTTGGACTGTAAATATCAACAGTCAATTATAGGGAGATGGGTGTGTGGGTGTCATTACAGTGCTTGGACTGTAAATATCCACAGTCATTCATAGGGTGATGGGTGTGTGAGTGTTATTACAGAGCTTGGACTGTAAATATCAACAGTCATTCATAGGGTGGTGGGTGTGTGAGTGTTATTACAGAGCTTGGACTGTAAATATCAACAGTCATTCATGGAGTGGTGTGTGTGTGGGTGTCATTACAGTTTTTGGACTGTAAATATCAACCATCATTCATTGGGTGGTGGGTGAGTGGGTGTCATTACAGTGCTTGGACTGTGAATATCAACAGTCATTCGTAGGGTCGTGAGTGTGTGGGTGTTATTACAGTGCTTTGACTGTAAATATCAACAGTCATTCAGAGATTGGTTGGTGTCATTAGAGTGCTTGGACTGTAAATATCAACAGTCATTCATAGGGTGGTGGGTGTGTGAGTGTTATTACAGAGCTTGGACTGTAAATATCAACAGTCATTTATGGGGTGGTGGGTGTGTGGGTGTAATACATTGCTCGGACTATAAATATCAACCGTCATTTATGGGGTTGTGTGTGTGTGGGTGTCATTACAGTGCTTGGACTGTAAATATCAACAGTCATTCATAGGGTGGTGGGTGTGTGAGTGTTATTACATAGCTTGGACTGTAAATATCAACATTCATTCTTGGGGTGGTGGGTGTGTGGATGTCATTACAGTACTTAGACTGTAAATATCAATAGTCATTCTTGGGATGGTGTGTGTGTGGGTGTCATTACAATGTGTGGACTGTAAATATCAACAGTCATTCATAGGGTGGTGGGTGTGTGAGTGTTATTACATAGCTTGGACTGTAAATATCAACATTCATTCTTGGGGTGGTGGGTGTGTGGATGTCATTATAGTACTTAGACTGTAAATATCAATAGTCATTCTTGGGATGGTGTGTGTGTGGGTGTCATTACAATGTGTGGACTGTAAATATCAACAGTTATTCATGGGGTGGTGGGTGTGTGAGTGTCATTACAGTGTTTTGATTGTAATTATCAACAGTCATTTATAGGGTGGTGGGTGTCATTACAGTGCTTGGACTGTAAATATCAACAGTTTTTCAAGGGGTTGTGGTTGTGTGGGTATCATTGCAGTCCTTGGACTGTAAATATCAACCATAATTTATGGGGTGGTGGGTGTGGGGGTCTCATTACAATGCTTGGACTGTAAATATCAACAGTTATTCATTGGGTGGTGGGTGTGTGAGTGTCATTACAGTGTTTTAATTGTAATTATCAACAGTCATTCATAGGGTGGTGGGTGTCTTTACAGTGCTTGGACTGTAAATATCAACAGTCATTCATGGGGTGGTGGGTGTATGGGTGTCATTACAGTGCTTAGACAGTAAATATCAACAGTCATTTATGGGGTGATGGGTGTGACTGTGTCATTACAGTGCTTGGACTGTAAATATCAACAGTCATTCATGGGGTGGTGAGTGTGTGTGTGTCATTACAGTTTTTGGACTGTAAATATTAACCATCATTCATTGGGTGGTGGGTGAGTGGGTGTCATTACAGTGCTTGGACTGTGAATATCAACAGTCATTCGTAGGGTCGTGAGTGTGTGGGTGTTATTACAGTGCTTTGACTGTAAATATCAACAGTCATTCAGAGATTGGTTGGTGTCATTAGAGTGCTTGGACTGTAAATATCAACAGTCATTCTTGGGGTAGTGGATGTGTGGATGTCATTACAGAGCTTGGACTGAAAATATCAACAGTCATTTATGGGGTGGTGGGTGTGTGGGTGTCATTACATTGCTCGGACTATAAATATCAACCGTCATTTATGAGGTTGTGTGTGTGTGCGTGTCATTACAGTGCTTGGACTGTAAATATCAACAGTCATTCATAGGGTGGTGGGTATCATTAGAGTGCTTGGACTGTAAATATCAACAGTTATTCATAGGGTTGTGGGTGTGTGGGTGTCATTACAGTGCTTGGACTGTAAATATCAACTATATTTCATGGGATCTTGGGTGTTGGGGTGTCATTACAGGGCTTTAACTGTAAATATCAACAGTCATTTATGGGGTGGTGAGTGTGAGGGTGTCATTACAGAGCTTGGACTGTAAATATCAACAGTCATTCATGGGTTGGTGGGTGTGTGGGTGTCATTAGAGTGCTTAGACTCTAAATTTCAACAGTCATTCATGGGGTGGTGTGTGTGTTGGCGATGTTACAGTGTTTTGATTGTAAATATCAACAGTCATTAATAGGGTGGTGGGTGTCATTAGAATGCTTGGACTCTAAATATCAACAGTCATTAATGGGGTGGTGGGTGTGTGGGTGTCATTACAGTGCTTGGATTGTAAATATCAACAGTCAATCATGGGGTTGTGGGTGTGTGGGTGTCATTACAGTGCTTTGACTGTAAATATCAACAGTCATCCATGGGTTGGTGGGTGGGTGGGTGTCATTAGAGTGCTTAGACTGTAAATTTCAACGGTCATTCATGGGGTGGTGTGTGTTTTGGCGATGTTACAGTGTTTTGATTGTAAATATCAACAGTCATTCATAGGGTGGTGGGTGTCATTAGAGTGCTTGGACTGTAAATATCAACATTCATTAATGGGGTGGTGGGTGTGTGGGTGTCATTACAGTGCTTGGACTGTAAATATCAACCATAATTCATTGGGTGGTCAGTGTGTGGGTGTCATTACAGTGCTTTGACTGTAAATATCAAAAGTCATTAATGGGGTGGTGGGTGTGAGGGTGTCATTACAGTGCTTGGACTGTAAATATCAACAGTCATTCATGGGGTACTGGGTGTGTGGGTGTCATTATATTGCTTGGACTGTAAAAATCAACAGTCATTCATGGGGTGGTGGGTGTGTTGGTGTCATTACAGTGCTAGGACTGTAAATATCTATTCATTCATGGGGTGGTGGGTGTGTGTGTGTCATTATTGCTTAAACTGTAAATATCAACAGTCATTCATGGGGTGGTGGGTGGGATTACAGTGCTTGGACTGTAAATATCAACAGTCATTCATGGGGTGATGGGTGTGTGGGTGTCATTACAGTGCTTGGACTGTAAATATCAACAGTCATTAATGGGGTTGTGGGTGTGTGGCTGTCAATACATTGCTTGGACGGTAAATATCAACAGTCAATCATGGGGAGGTGGGTGTCATTACAGTGCTTGGACTGTAAATATCAACAGTCATTTATGGGGTGGTGGGTGTGTGAGTGTTAATACAGTGCTTTGACTGTAAATATCAACAGCCATTCAGAGGGTGGTGGGTGTCATTAGAGTGCTTGGACTGTAAATATCAACAGTCATTCATGGGGTGGTGAGTGTGAGGGTGTCATTACATTTCTTGGACTGTAAATATCAACCATCATTCTTCGGGTGGTGGGTGTGTGGGTGTCATTACAGTGCTTGGACTGTGAATATCAACAGTCATTCATAGGGTGGTAGGTGTGTGAGTGTCATTACAGAGCTTGTACTGTAAATATCAACATTCATTCATGGGGTGGTGGGTGTGTTGATGTCATTACAGTGCTTGGACTGTAAATATCAACAGTTAATCATGGTGTGGTGGGTGTGTGGGTGTCATTACAGTGCTTGGACTATAAATATAAACATTCATTCATGTGGTGGTGGGTGTGTGGGTGTCATTACAGTGTTTTGATTGTAAATATCAACAGTCATTCATAGGGTGGTGGGTGTCATTACAGTACTTGGACTGTAAATATCAACAGTCATTCATGGGGTGGTGGTTGTATGGGTGTCATTACAGTGCTTGGACTGTAAATATTAAACATTAATCATGGGGTGGTTGGTTTTGGGTTGTCATTACAGTGTTTTGACTGTAAATATCAACAGTCATTCATGGTGTGGTGGGTGTGAGGGTGTTATTACAGTGCTTGGACTGTAAATATCAACAGTCATTCATGTGGTGTGTGGATGTTATTATATTGCTTGGACTGTAAATATCAACAGTCATTCTTGGGGTGGTCGGTGTGTTGGTGCCATTACATTGCTTTGACTGTATATATCAACAGTCATTCATGGAATGGTCAGTGTTTGTGTGTCATTACAGTGTTTGGATTGTAAATATCAACAGTCATTCATATGGTGGTTGGTGTCATTACAGTGCTTTGACTGTAAATATCAACAGTCATTAATGGGGTGGTGGGTATGTGGGTGTCATTACAGTGCTTGGACAGTAAATATCAAGAGTCATTCATGGGGTGGTTGGTGTGTGGGTGTCATTACAGTGTTTTGATTGTAAATATCAACAGTCATTCATAGGGTGGTGGGTGTCATTACAGTCCTTGAACTGTAAATATCCACAGTCATTCATGGGGTGGTGGGTGTGTGGGTGTCATTACAGTGCTAGGACTGTAAATATAAAGTCATTCATGGGGTGGTGGGTGTGTGTGTCATTAGTGCTTGGACTATAAATATCAACAGTCATTGATGGGGTGGTGGGTGGCATTACAGTGCTTGGACTGTAAATATCAACAGTCATTCATGGGGTGATGGGTGTGTGGGTGTCATTACAGTACTTGGACTGTAAATATCAACAGTCATTCATGAGGTGGTGGTTGTATGGATGTCATTACAGTTCTTGGACTGTAGATATTAAACATTAATCATGGGGTGGTTGGTTTTGGGGTGTCATTACAGTGCTTTGACTGTAAATATCAACAGTCATTCATGGGGTGGTGGGTGTGAGAGTGTCATTACAGTGCTTGGACTGTAAATATCAACAGTCATCCATGGGTTGGTGGGTTGGTCGTTGTCATTAGAGTGATTAGACTGTAAATTTCAACAGTCATTCATGGGGTGGTGTGTGTGTTGGCGATGTTACAGTGTTTTGATTGTAAATATCAACAGTCATGCATAGGGTGGTGGGTGTCATTAGAGTGCTTGGACTGTAAATATCAAGAGTCATTAATAGGGTGGTGGGTGTGTGGGTGTCATTACAGTGCTTGGACTGTAAATATCAACCATAATTCACTGGGTGGTCAGTGTGTGGGTGTCATTACAGTGCTTTGACTGTAAATATCAACAGTCATTCATGGGGTGGTGGGTGTGTGGGTGTCATTACAGTGCTAGGACTGTAAATATAAAGTCATTCACGGGGTGGTGGGTGTGTGTGTCATTAGTGCTTGGACTGTAAATATCAACAGTCATTCATGGGGTGATGGGTGTGTGGGTGTCATTACAGTGCTTTGACTGTAAATATCAACAGTCATACATGAAATGGTGGGTGCTTGGGTGTCATTACAGTGCTTGGACTATAAATATCAACAGTCAACAATGGGGTGGTGGGTTTGTTAATGTCATTACAGTTCTTGGACCGTAAATATCAACAGTTAATCATGGGGTGGTGGGTGTGTGGGTGTCATTACAGTGCTTGGACTGTAAATATAAACATTCATTCATGGGGTGGTGGGTGTGTGGGTGTCATTACAGTGTTTTGATTGTAAATATCAACAGTCATTCATAGGGTGGTGGGTGTCATTACAGTACTTGGACTGTAAATATCAACAGTCATTCATGGGGTGGTGGTTGTATGGGTGTCATTACAGTGCTTGGACTGTAAATATTAAACATTGATTATGGGGTGGTGGGTGTGTGGGTGTCATTACAGTGTTTTGATTGTAAATATCAACAGTCATTCATAGGGTGGTGGGTGTCATTACAGTACTTGGACTGTAAATATCAACAGTCATTCATGGGGTGGTGGTTGTATGGGTGTCATTACAGTGCTTGGACTGTAAATATTAAACATTGATTATGGGGTGGTGGGTTTTGGGGTGTCATTACAGTGCTTTGACTGTAAATATCAACAGTCATTCATGGGGTGGTGGGTGTGATGGTGTCATTACAGTGCTTGGACTGTAAATATCAACAGTCATTCATGTGGTGTGTGGATGTTATTATAGTGCTTGGACTGTAAATATCAACAGTCATTCTTGGGATGGTCGGTGTGTAGGTGCCATTACATTGCATTGACTGTATATATCAACAGTCATTCATGGGGTGGTTAGTGTTTGGGTGTCATTACAGTGTTTTGATTGTAAATATCAACAGTCATTCATATGGTGGTTTGTGTCATTACAGTGCTTTGACTGTAAATATCAACAGTCATTAATGGGGTGATGGGTATGTGGGTGTCATTTCAGTGCTTGGACAGTAAATATCAAGAGTCATTCATGGGGTGGTTGGTGTGTGGGTGTCATTACAGTGTTTTGATTGTAAATATCAACAGTGATTCATAGGGTGGTGGGTGTCATTACAGTCCTTGAACTGTAAATATCCACAGTCGTTCATGGGGTGGTGGGTGTGTGGGTGTCATTACAGTGCTAGGACTGTAAATATAAAGTCATTCATGGGGTGGTGGGTGTGTGTGTCATTAGTGCTTGGACTATAAACATCAACAGTCATTCATGGGGTGGTGGGTGGCATTACAGTGCTTGGACTGTAAATATCAACAGTCATTCATGGGGTGATGGGTGTGTGGGTGTCATTACAGTGCTTGGACTGTAAATATCAACAGTCATACATGAAATGGTGGGTGCTTGGGTGTCATTACAGTGCTTGGACTATAAATATCAACAGTCAACAATGGGATGGTGGGTGTCGGGTTGTCATTACAGTGCTTGGACTGTAAATATCAACAGTCATTCATGGGGTGGTGGGTGTGTGGGTGTCATTACAGTGTTTTTACTGTAAATATCAACAGTCATTTATGGGGTGGTGAGTGTGTGGGTGTCATTACAGTTCTTGGTCTGTAAATATCAACAGTCATTCATAGGGTGGTGGGTGTGTGATTGTCATTACAGAGCTTGGACTGTAAATATCAACAATCATTCATGAGGTGGTGGGATGTGTGGGTGTCATTACAGTGCTTGGACTGTAAATATCAACAGTCATTAATGGGGTGGTGGGTGTGTGGCTGTCATTACCGTGCTTTGACTGTAAATATCAACAGTCATTCATGGGGTGGTCGGTGTGTTGGCGTTATTACAGTGTTTTGATTGTAAATATCAACTGTCATTCAAAGGGTGGTGTATGTCATTAGAGTGTTTGGATTGTAGATATTAACTGTCATTAATGGGGTGGCGGGTGTGTGTGTGTCATTACAGAGCTTGAACTGTAAATATCAACCATAATTCATGGGGTGGTTGGTGTGTGGGTGTCATTACAGTGCTTTGACTGTAAATATTAACAGTTATTCATTGGGTGGTGGGTGTGAGGGTGTCATTACAGTGCTTGGACTGTAAATATCAACAGTCATTCATGGGGTGGGGGTGTGTGGGTGTCATTATAGTGCTTGGCCTGTAAATATCAACAGTCATTTATGGGGTGGTTGGTGTGTGGGTGTCATTACAGTGCTTGCACTGTAAATATCAACAGTCATTCATGAGGTGGTGGGTGGCATTACAGTGCTTGGACTGTAATTATCAACAGTCATTCATGGGGTGGTGGGTGTGTTGGTGTCTTTACAGTGCTTGGACTATATATATCAACCATCATTTATGGGGTGGTGAGTGTGTGGGTGTCATTACAGTGCTTGAACTGTTAATATCAACAGTCATTCATAGGGTGGTTGGTGTGTGAGTGTCATTTCGATATTTTGGGGTCCCAGAAGTGATCTGTACATGCCTACTCTGTGTTAGAGTATTTTCAAAGTACAGGCCCAAAACATACTGAAAATCGATCTTTTATGTTCCCAAAAGTCGATATGTGCATGCATTTTCTGTACCCGTTTATATCTCAAATTCAGGCTCCAAACACCCAAAAATTCGATATTTTGGGGTCCCAGAAGCGATCTGAACATGCCTACTCAGATACACGCCAAAAACATGCTGAAAATTGATATTTTAGGTGCCCAAAGTCAATATGTGTATACATCTTCTGCACTCGTTTATATCCCAAATTCAACCTCAAAACACCCGAAAATTCGATATTTTTGGGTCCCAGAAGCGATCTGTACAGTAGCTCAAGAAAGTTCGCCGACTAAAAACTAACGTACCGGCAACCTCTATACCTGTAATTCTCGTCCCAAGCCTTTATCAACTCCATACCCATGATCTGTCAGCGTTGTCAAGGTTTCTTTCCTTTCGTCTCAGGTATGAACTCAGAGTTTAGACGCATGAGTTTCGACGAAGGGTTATATATATTTATTATATAATTGTGTGAACATTATGAAAAACAATGGAAATGAAAGGCAAATGGGTGTGTGGGTGGGGGTGAGACCGAGGTGACCGAGGTGGGGGGTCTGATATGTGTGTGTGTGTGTGTGTGTGTACTACAGACGGAGAGAGGTGGAGGTATGATAGGTTGTGAAAAATGTCAAAATGGAAGACTAAAAAAATGGATAGCAAAGAAGGATGATGAAGGAAGAGGTCAAAATGAGGATAAGGAGGAAGAAGGTTTAATGCCGATGACAAGAAGGGAAGGAAGGAAGGATTGAAGAAAATAACAACGATGGCTTGAGCCTTGGGCAAAGGCTATGTGTGTGTGTGTGTGTGTGTGGCATCTAAAAGTCTGCTGTGAGTTGGCAGAAGGCCAATATTAACCGTTTAATAGATCACATCAGAGTAATTATCTCTTTCTCTCATTGCATTCGTATAAGAACAGTGTTGAAATAGGCTTCTTGTTTAATATTCCATATTCGAAAAATATTCGGTAGGCAACATGCGAATGCGAATGCAAATCTTAAAAAAACATGCGAATGCAAATACGAATATTCGGACCACCTCTACTAAGGACTAATGTGAACACACACACACACACACCTTCCACTTAGACGATTAAGGGCCTGTGGCCACATGGGTTGGACAGGGGAGGTCAGGTCACATGCACTCTCTCTGTCTCTCCCCCCCCCTCTCTCTCTCTCCACATTGCCTTCCTTCACTTTTCCTGTTTCAGCAAGCATCGATCATTCTTCCTTTCTCTAGCTCCCTTCTCCCTCCATCATTCCTTTCAGCTTCTTTCCCCTTCCTGTTATGATCCTACTTTCCCTCTTTCAGTCCTCCCTCCATACTTCCTTCCCTCACTTATTTCACTCCTCCTTATCCTCATTTTGGCCTCTTCTTTCATCATCCTTCTTTGCTATCCATTTTGACATTTTTCATAACCTATCATACCTCCACCTCTCTCTCTCTCTCTGTCTGTACACACACACACACACATCCTTCAGACCCCCATCGCACCATCCATCCATCACCTTTTGGTCTCACCTCCACCCACACAGCCATACTAACCAACCTCCCAGCTAGCGTATAGCACCGTCATGAGGGCCTATTGGGAACCCGGCTTAAGAGGGGTGTGTGTGTGTGTGTGTGAGGTCAATGAGGTGTTTCTTGTGCTAGGGAATAAACTATCAAAATATAATACAATGTCTTTCTCTCATTTGCCTTTCATTTCCATTGTTTTTCTTAATGTTCACAGAATTATATAATAAATATATATAACCCTTCGTCGAAACTCACGCGTCTAAACTCTGAGTTCACACCTGAGACGAAAGGAAAGAAACCTTGACAACGCTGACAGATCATGGGTATGGAGTTGATAAAGGCTTGGGACGAGAATGACAGGTATAGAGGTTGCCGGTACGTTAGTTTTTAGTCGGCGAACTTTCTTGGGCTACTGTACATGCCTACTCAGTGCTAGAATGTTTTCAAAATATAAGCTCAAAACATGCTAAAAATCGATATTTTATGTGTCCAAAGTCGATATGTGCATGCATCTTCTATAACCGTTTATATCTCAAATTCATGCTCAAAACACCCGAAAATTCGGTATTTTTGGGTCCTTAAAGCGATCTGTACATGCCTACTCCTAGTTAGAATGTTTTCAAGATACAGACCCAAAACATGCTCAAAATCGATATTTTAGGTGCCCAAAAGTCGATACGTGCATGCATCTTCAGTACCCGTTTATATCTCAAATTCAGGCTCAAAACACCCGAAAATTCGATATTTTGGGGTCCCAGAAGCGATCTGTACATGCCAACTCGGTGCTATAATATTTTCAAAATATATGCCCAAAACATGCTAAAAATCGATCTTTTAGGTGCTTAAAAGTCGATATGTGCATGCATATTCTGTACCCGTTTATATCTCAAATTAAGGCTCCAAACACCCGAAAATTTGATATTTTGGGGTTCCAAAAGCGATCTGTACATGCCTACTCAGATAGAAGCCCAAAACATGCTGAAAATCGATATTTTAGGTGCCCAAAGTCAATATGTGTATGCATCTTCTGCACCCGTTTATATCCCAAATTCAACCTCAAAACACCCGAAAATGCGATATATTTGGGTCCCAGAAGCGATCTGTACATGCCTACTCAGTGCTTGAATATTTTCAAAATATAGGGACAAAACACGATGAAAATCGATATTTTCGGTGCAAAAAGTCATTATGTGCATGGATCTTCTGTATCCGTTTATATCTCAAATTCAGGTTTAAAACACCATAAAATTCGATATTTTTGGGTCCCGAAAGCGATCTGTACATGCCTACTCCGTGTTTGAGTATTGTCATAATACAGGCCCAAAACAGGCTGAAAATCGATATTTTAGGTTCTCAAAGTCAATATGTGTATGCTTCTTCAGCAGACGTTTATATCTCAAATTCAGGCTCAAAACACCCGAAAATTCGATATTTTTGGGTCCCAGAAGCGATCTGTACATGCCTACTCAGTAACAGAATATTTTCAAAATACAAGTCCAAAAACATGCTGAAAATCTATATTTTAAGTGCCCAAAGTCGATATGTGCATGCATCTTCTGTACCCGTTTATATCTCAAATTCAGGCTCAAAACACCCGAAAATTCAATATTTTTGGGTCCCAGAAGCGATCTGTACATGCCTACTCAATGTTAGAATATTTTTGTAACACAGGCACAAAAACAAGTTGAAAATCGATATTTTAGGTGCACAAAATCGATATGTGCATGCATCTTCTGTACCCGTTTATATCTCAAATTCAGGTTCAAAACACCATAAAATTCGATATTTTTGGGTCCCGAAAACGATCTGTACATGCCTAGTAGAAAAGAGAATGTTTTCATACTATAGGCTCAAAGCATGCTAAAAATCGATATTTTAGGGGTCCAAAGTCGATATGTGCATGCATCTTCTGTACCCGTTGATATCTCAAATTCAGGCTCAAAACACCCGAAAATTCGATATTTTTGGGTCCCAGAAGCGATATGTACATGCCTACTCCGTGTTAGAGTATTTTCATAATACAGGCCCAAAACATGCTAAAATCGATATTTTAGGTGCCCAAAGTCAATATGTGTATGTATCTTCATTACCCGTTTATATCTCAAATTCAGGCTCAAAACACCCGAAAACTCGATATTTTTGGGTCCCAGAAGCGATCTGTACATGCCTAATCAGTAACAGAATATTTTTAAAATACAAGTCCAAAACATGCTAAAAATCGATATTTTAGGTACCCAAAGTCGATATGTGCATGCATCTTCTGTACCCGTTTATATCTCAAATTCAGGTTCAAAACTCCATAAAATTCGATATTTTTGGGTCCCGGAAGCGATCTGTACATGCATACTCAATGTTAGAATATTTTCAAAACACAGGCACAGAAAGCAAGTTGAAAATTGATATTTTAGGTGTCCAAAATCGATATGTGCATGCATCTTATGTACCCGTTTATATCTCAAATTCAGGCTCAAAAAACTTGAAAATTCGATATTTTTGGGTCCCAGAAGCGATCTGTACATGCCTACTCCTTGCTAAAATGTTTTAATGATACTGACCCAAAACATGCTGAAAATCGATATTTTAGGTGCCCAAAGTCAATATGTGCATGCATCTTCTGTACCCATTTCTATCCCATATTCGTGCTCAAAACACACAAAAATTCGATATTTTTGGGCCCCAGAAGCTATCTGTATATACCTACTCCGTGTTAGAGTATTTTCAATATACAGGCCCAAAACATGCTGAAAATCGTTATTTTAGGTGCCCAAAATCGATATGTGCATGAATCTTCTGTACCATTTTATATCCCAAATTCAGGCTCAAAACACACGAAAATTCGATATTTTCGGGTCCCAAAAACGGTCTGTACATGCTTACTCATTGCTTAAATATTTTCAAAATATAGTCCCAAAACATTCTGAAAATCGATATTTTAAGTGCCCAAAGTCGATATGTGCATGCATCTTCTGTACCCGTTTATATCTCAAATTCAGGCTCAAAACACCCGAAAATTCGATATTTTTGGGTCCCAGAAGCGATCTGTACATGCCTACTCAATGTTAGAATATTTTTGTAACACAGGCACAAAAACAAGTTGAAAATCGATATTTTAGGTACACAAAATCGATATGTGCATGCATCTTCTGTACCCGTTTATATCTCAAATTCAGGTTCAAAACACCATAAAATTCGATATTTTTGGGTCCCGAAAGCGATCTGTACATGCCTAGTAGAAAAGAGAATGTTTTCATAATATAGGCTCAAAGCATGCTAAAAATCGATATTTTATGGGTCCAAAGTCGATATGTGCATGCATCTTCTGTACCCGTTGATATCTCAAATTCAGGCTCAAAACACCCGAAAATTCGATATTTTTGGGTCCCAGAAGCGATATGTACATGCCTACTCCGTGTTAGAGTATTTTCATAATACAGGCCCAAAACATGCTAAAATCGATATTTTAGGTGCCCAAAGTCAATATGTGTATGTATCTTCATTACCCGTTTATATCTCAAATTCAGGCTCAACACACCCGAAAACTCGATATTTTTGGGTCCCAGAAGCGATCTGTACATGCCTAATCAGTAACAGAACATTTTTAAAATACAAGTCCAAAACATGCTAAAAATCGATATTTTAGGTACCCAAAGTCGATATGTGCATGCATCTTCTGTACCCGTTTATATCTCAAATTCAGGTTCAAAACACCATAAAACTCGATATTTTTGGGTCCCGGAAATCGATCTGTACATGCATACTCAATGTTAGAATATTTTCAAAACACAGGCACAGAAAGCAAGTTGAAAATTGATATTTTAGGTGTCCAAAATCGATATGTGCATGCATCTTATGTACCCGTTTATATCTCAAATTCAGGCTCAAAACACTTGAAAATTCGATATTTTTGGGTCCCAGAAGTGATCTGTACATGCCTACTCCTTGCTAAAATGTTTTGATGATACTGACCCAAAACATGCTGAAAATCGATATTTTAGGTGCCCAAAGTCAATATGTGCATGCATCTTCTGTACCCATTTCTATCCCATATTCGTGCTCAAAACACACAAAAATTCGATATTTTTGGGCCCCAGAAGCTATCTGTATATACCTACTCCGTGTTAGAGTATTTTCAATATACAGGCCCAAGACATGCTGAAAATCGATATTTTAGGTGCCCAAAATCGATATGTGCATGAATCTTCTGTACCATTTTATATCCCAAATTCAGGCTCAAAACACACGAAAATTCGATATTTTCGGGTCCCAGAAACGGTCTGTACATGCTTACTCATTGCTTAAATATTTTCAAAATATAGTCCCCAAACATTCTGAAAATCGATATTTTAGGTGCCCAAAGTCAATATGTGTATGCATCATCTGTACCCGTTTATATCTCAAATTCAGGCTCAAAACACCCGAAAATTCGATATGTTTTGGTCCAAGAAGCGATCTGTACATGCATACTCAGTGCTAAAATATTTTCAAAATACAGGCCTAAAACATGCTGAAAATCGATATTTTAGGTGCCCAAAGTCAATATGTGTATGCATCTTCTGTACCCGTGTATATCTCAAATTCAGGCTGAAAACACCCGAAAATTATAATTTTTTGGTTCCCAGAAGCGATCTGAACATGCCTACTTCGTTTTAGAGTATTTTCAAAATACAGGCATAAAACATGCTGAAATTCGATATTTTAGGTGCCAAAAGCAATATGTGTATGCATCTTCTCTATCCGTTTATATCTCAAATTCAGGCTCAAAACTCCCGAAAACTCGATATTTTTGGGTCCAATAAGCGATCTGTACATGCCTACTCAGTGACAGAATATTTTCAAATTACAGACCAAAAACATGCTGAAAATCGATATTTTAGGTGCCCAAAGTCGATATGTGCATGCATCTTATGTACCCGTTTATGTCCCAAATTCAGGCTCAAAACACCCTAAAATTCGATATTTTTGGGTCCAAGAAGCGATTTGTACATGCCTACTCAGTAATAGAATATGTTTAAGATTCAGGCCGAAAACATGCTGAAAATCGATATTTTAGGTGCCCAAAATCGAAATTTGCATGCATCTTCTGTACCCGTTTCTGTCCCAAATTCTGGCTCAAAACACCCTAAAATTCGATATTTTTGGGTCCAAAAAGCGATCTGTACATGCCTACTGAGTGCTAGAATATTTTCAAAATATAGGCCCAAAACATGCTAAATATGGATATTTTGGGTGCACAAAGTCTATATATGCATGCATCTTTTGTAGCCGTTTGTATCTCAAATTCAGGCTTTAATCACCCAAAAATTCGATATTTTTGGGTCCCAGAAGCGATCTGTACCTACCTACTCAATGTTAAAATATTTTCTAAATACAGGCAGAAAAACAAGTTAAAATCGATATTTTAGGTGCGCAAGTCAATATGTGCTTGCATTTTCTGTACCCATTTACATCCCAAATTCAGGCTTAAAACACCCGAAAATTCGATGTTTTTGGGTCCCAGAAGCGATATGTACATGCCTACTCCGTGTTAGAGTATTTTCATAATACAGGCCCAAAACATGCTGAAAATCGATATTTTAGGTGCCCAAAGTCAATATGTGTATGCATCTTCTGTACACGTTTATATCCCAAATTCAAACTCAAAACACCCGAAAATTCGATATTTTTGGGTCCCAGAAGCGATCTGTACATGCCTACTCCGTATTAGAGTATTCTCATAATACAGGCCCAAAACATGCTGAAAATCGATATTTTTTGGTGCCCAAAGTCAATATGTGTATGCATCTTCAGTACCCGTTTATATCTCAAATTCAGGCTAAAAACACCCGAAAATTCGATATTTTTGGGTCCCAGAAGCGATCTGTACATGCCTACTCAATGTTAGAATATTTTCAAAACACAGGCACAAAAACAAGTTGAAAATAGATATTTTATGTGCCCAAAATTGATATGTGCATGGATCTTCTGTACCCGTTTATGTCCCAAATTCAGGCTCAAAACACCTGAAAATTCGATATTTTTGGGTCCCAGAAGCGATCTGTACATGCCTACTCCGTGTTAGAATATTTTTATAATACAGGCCCAAAACATGATGAAAATCGATATATTAGGTGGCCAAAGTCAATATATGTATGTATCTTCAGTACCCGTTTATATATCAAATTCAGGATCAAAACACACAAAAATTCGATATGTTTGGGTCCCAAATGCGATCTGTACATTCCTACTCAGTAACAGATAATTTTCAAAATACAAGTCAAAATGTGCTGAAAAACGATATTTTAGGTGCCCAAAGTCGATATGTGCATGCATCTTCTGTACCCGTTTATATCTCAAATTCAGGCTCAAAACACCCGAAAATTCCATTTTTGGGGGTCCCAGAAGCGATCTGTACATGCCTACTCAATGTTAGAATACTTTCAAAACACAGGCACAAAAACAAGTGGAAAATCAATATTTTTGGTGTCCAAAATCGATATATGCAAGCATCTTCTGTACCCGTTTATATCTCAAATTCAGGCTCAAAACACCCGAATATTTGATTTTACTTTTGCCCAGAAACGATCTGTACATGCCTACTCAGTGACAGAATATTTTCAAAATACAGACCCAAAACATGCTGAAAATTGATATTTCAGGTGCCCAAAGTCGATATGTTCATGCATCTTCAGTACCCGTTTATATCTCAAATTCAGGTTAAAAACACCTGAAAATTCGATATTTTTGCGTCCCAGAAGCGATCTGTACATGCCTATTCAGTAATGGAATGTTTTCAAAATATAGGCTCAAAGCATGCTAAAAATCGAAATTTTAGGTGTCCAAAGTTGATATGTGCATTCATCTTCTGTACCCGTTGATATCTCAAATTCAATCTCAAAACACCCGAAAATTCGATTTTTTTGGGTCCCAGAAGCTATCTGTACATGCCCATTCCGTGTTAGAGTATTTTCATAATACAAGCCAAAAATATGCTGAAAATCGATATTTTAGGTGCCCAAAGTCAATATGTGTATGCATCTTCTGTACCCGTTTATATCTCAAATTCAGGCTCAAAACACCCGAAAAATCGGTATTTTTTGGGTCCCAGAAGCTATCTGTACATGCCCATTCCGTGTTAGAGTTTTTTTTCAAAATAAAGGCCAAAAACATGCTGATAATCGATATATTAGGTGCCCAAAGTCGATATGTGCATGCATTTTCGGTACTCTTTTATATTTATATTTAATGATCAAAATACCCGAAAATTCGATATTTTTGGGTTCCAGAAGCGATCTCTCCATGCCTACTTAATGCTAGAATATTTTCAAATTTTAGGCTGAAAACATGCTGAAAATCGATATTTTAGGTGTCCAAAGTCGATATGTGCATGCATCTTCAGTACCCGTTTATATCTCAAATTCAGGCTCAAAACACCCGAATATTCCATTTTATTTTGGCTTAGAAGTGATCTGTACATGCCTACTCAGTGCTAGAATATTTTCAAAATATAAACCCAAAACATGCTGAAAATCGATATATTAGGTGCCCAAAGTCGATATGTGCATACATTTTCTGTACCTGTTTATAATCTCAAATTCAGGCTCAAAACACCCGAATATTCGATTTTATTGGCGTCCAGAAGCGATCTGTACATGCCTACTCAGTGACAGAAAATTTTCAAATTACAGACCCAAAACATGCTAAAAACCGATATTTTAGGTGCCCAAAGTCGATATGTGTATGTATCTTCAGTACCCGTTTATATCTCAAATTCAGGCTCAAAACACCCGAATATTCGATATTTTGGGGTCCCAGAAGCGATGTGTACATGCCTACTCAATGTTTGAATATTTTCAAAACACAGGCACAAAAACAAGTTGAAAATCGATATTTTAGGTGCCCAAAATCGATATGTGCATGCATCTTCAGTACCCGTTTATATCTCAAATTCTGGCTCAAAACACCAGAAAATTTGATATTTTTGGTTCCCAGAAGCGATCTGTACATGCCTACTCCGTGTTAGAGTATTTTCAAAATACAGGCCTAAAACATGCTGAAAATCGATATTTTAGGTGCCCAAAATTGATATGTGCATGGATCTTCTGTACCCGTTTATGTCCCAAATTCAGGCTTAAAACACCCGAAAATTCAAAATATTTGGGACCCAGAAGCGATCTGTACATGCCTATTCCGTGTTAAAGTATTTTCAAAATACAGGCCCAAAACATGCTGAAAATCGATATTTTAGGTGCCCAAAGTCAATATGTGAATTCATCTTCTGTACCCGTTTATATCTCAAATTCAAGCTTAAAACACCTGAAAATTCGATATTTTTGGTTTCCGGAAGCGATCTGTACATGCCTACTCCTTGTTAGAGTATTTTCAAAATACAGGCCTAAAACATGCTGAAAATTGATATTTCAGGTGCCCAAAGTCGATATGAGCATGCATCTTCAGTACCCGTTTATATCTCAAATTCAGGCTCAAAACACCTGAAAATTCGATATTTTTGGGTCCCAGAAGCGATCTGTACATGCCTACTCCGTGTTAGAATATTTTTATAATACAGCCCCAAAACATGCTGAAAATCGATATTTTAGGTGCCCAAAGTCAATATGTGTATGCATCTTCTGTACCCGTTTATATCTCAAATTCAGGATCAAAACACCCAAAAATTCGATATGTTTGGGTCCTAAATACGATCTGTACATGCCTACTCAGTAACAAAATATTTTCAAAATACAAGTCAAAATATGCTGAAAAACGATATTTTAGGTGCCCAAAGTCGATATGTGCATGTATTTTCGGTACCCTTTTAAATATAAATTTAATGATCAAAATACCCGAAAATTCGATATTTTTGGGTTCCAGAAGCGATCTCTCCATGCCTACCCAATGCTAGAATATTTTCAAATTTTAGGCTGAAAACATGCTGAAAATCGATATTTTAGGTGTCCAAATTCGATATGTGCATGCATCTTCAGTACCCGTTTATATCTCAAATTCAGGCTCAAAACACCCGAATATTCGATTTTATTTTGTCCCAGAAGTGATCTGTACATGCCTAGTCAGTGCTAGAATATCTTCAAAATATAAGCCCAAAACATGCTGAAAATCGATATATTAGGTACCCAAAGTCGATATGTGCATCCATTTTCTGTACCTGTTTATATCTCAAATTCAGGCTCAAAACACCCGAATATTCGATTTTATTGGCGTCCAGAAGCGATCTGTACATGCCTACTCAGTCACAGAAAATTTTCAAATAACAGACCCAAAACATGCTAAAAACCGATATTTTAGGTGCCCAAAGTCGATATGTGTATGCATCTTCTCTACCCGTTTATATCTCAAATTCAGGCTTAAAACACCCGAAAATTCAATTATTTTGGGTCCCAGAAGCGATGTGTACATGCCTACTCAATGTTTGAGTATTTTCAAAACACAGGCACAAAAACAAGTTGAAAATCGATATTTTAGGTGCCCAAAGTCAATATGTGTATGCATCTTCTGTACACGTTTATATCCCAAATTCAGACTCAAAACACCCGAAAATTCGATATTTTTGGGTCCCAGAAGCGATCTGTACATGCCTACTCCGTATTAGAGTATTTTCATAATACAGGCCCAAAACATGCTGAAAATCGATATTTTTTGGTGCCCAAAGTCAATATGTGTATGCATCTTCAGTACCCGTTTATATCTCAAATTCAGGCTAAAAACACCCGAAAATTCGATATTTTTGGGTCCCAGAAGCGATCTGTACATGCCTACTCAATGTTAGAATATTTTCAAAACACAGGCACAAAAACAAGTTGAAAATAGATATTTTATGTTCCCAAAATTGATATGTGCATGGATCTTCTGTACCCGTTTATATCTCAAATTCAGGTTCAAAACACCATAAAATTCGATATTTTTGGGTCCCGAAAGCGATCTGTACATGCCTAGTAGAAAAGAGAATGTTTTCATAATATAGGCTCAAAGCATGCTAAAAATCGATATTTTAGGGGTCCAAAGTCGATATGTGCATGCATCTTCTGTACCCGTTGATATCTCAAATTCAGGCTCAAAACACCCGAAAATTCGATATTTTTGGGTCCCAGAAGCGATATGTACATGCCTACTCCGTGTTAGAGTATTTTCATAATACAGGCCCAAAACATGCTAAAATCGATATTTTAGGTGCCCAAAGTCAATATGTGTATGTATCTTCATTACCCGTTTATATCTCAAATTCAGGCTCAAAACACCCGAAAACTCGATATTTTTGGGTTCCAGAAGCGATCTGTACATGCCTAATCAGTAACAGAATATTTTTAAAATACAAGTCCAAAACATGCTAAAAATCGATATTTTAGGTACCCAAAGTCGATAAGTGCATGCATCTTCTGTACCCGTTTATATCTCAAATTCAGGTTCAAAACACCATAAAATTCGATATTTTTGGGTCCCGGAAGCGATCTGTACATGCATACTCAATGTTAGAATATTTTCAAAACACAGGCACAGAAAGCAAGTTGAAAATTGATATTTTAGGTGTCCAAAATCGATATGTGCATGCATCTTATGTACCCGTTTATATCTCAAATTCAGGCTCAAAACACTTGAAAATTCGATATTTTTGGGTCCCAGAAGTGATCTGTACATGCCTACTCCTTGCTAAAATGTTTTAATGATACTGACCCAAAACATGCTGGAAATCGATATTTTAGGTGCCCAAAGTCAATATGTGCATGCATCTTCTGTACCCATTTCTATCCCATATTCGTGCTCAAAACACACAAAAATTCGATATTTTTGGGCCCCAGAAGCTATCTGTATATACCTACTCCGTGTTAGAGTATTTTCAATATACAGGCCCAAGACATGCTGAAAATCGATATTTTAGGTGCCCAAAATCGATATGTGCATGAATCTTCTGTACCATTATATCCCAAATTCAGGCTCAAAACACACGAAAATTGGATATTTTCGGGTCCCAGAAACGGTCTGTACATGCTTACTCATTGCTTAAATATTTTCAAAATATAGTCCCCAAACATTCTGAAAATCGATATTTTAGGTGCAAAAAGTCAATATGTGCATGTATTTTCTGTACCCGTTTATATCTCAAATTCAGGCTCAAAACACCCGAAAATTCGATATTTTTTGGTCCAAGAAGCGATCTGTACATGTCTACTCAATGTTAGAGTATTTTCAAAATTTAGGCCCAAAACATGCTGAAAATCGATATTTTAGGTGTCCAAAGTCGATATGTGCATGCATCTTCAGTACCCGTTAATATCTCAAATTCATGCTCAAAACACCCGAAAATTCGATATTTTTGGGTCCCAAGAGAGTTCTGTACATGCCTACTCACTAATAGAATTATTTCAAAATACAGGCCCAAAACATGTTTAAAATCGATATTTTAGGTGCCCAAAGTTTATATGTGCATGTATCTTCTGTACCCGTTTATATCTCAAATTCAGGATCAAAACACCCGAAAATTCGATATTTATGGGTCCCATAAGCGATCTGTACATGCCTACTCAATGTTAGAATTATTTCAAAATACAGGCCCAAAACATGTTTAAAATCGATATTTTAGGTGCCCAAAGTTTATATGTGCATGCATCTTCTGTATCCGTTTATGTCCCAAATTCAGGACTAAAACACCCTAAAATTCGATATTTTGGGTCCCGGAAGCGATCTGTACATGCCTACTCAGAAAAAGAATGTTCTCAAAATATAAGCCCAAAACATGCTGAAAATCTATATTTTAGGTGCCCAAAGTCGATATGTGCATGCATTTTCTGTACCCATTTCTATCCCATATTCGTGCTCAAAACATCCAAAAAATCGATATTTTTGGGCCCCAGAAGCTATCTGTACATGCCTACTCCGTGTTAGAGTATTTTCAAGATACAGGCCTAAAACATGTTGAAAATCGATATTTTAGGTGCCCAAAGTCAATATGTGTATGCATCATCTGTACCCGTTTATATCTCAAATTCAGGCTCAAAACACCCGAAAATTCGATATGTTTTGGTCCAAGAAGCGATCTGTACATGCATACTCAGTGCTAAAATATTTTCAAAATACAGGCCTAAAACATGCTGAAAATCGATATTTTAGGTGCCCAAAGTCAATATGTGTATGCATCTTCTGTACCAGTGTATATCTCAAATTCAGGCTGAAAACACCCGAAAATTATAATTTTTTGGTTCCCAGAAGCGATCTGAACATGCCTACTTCGTTTTAGAGTATTTTCAAAATACAGGCATAAAACATGCTGAAATTCGATATTTTAGGTGCCAAAAGCAATATGTGTATGCATCTTCTCTACCCGTTTATATCTCAAATTCAGGCTCAAAACTCCCGAAAACTCGATATTTTTGGGTCCAATAAGCGATCTGTACATGCCTACTCAGTGACAGAATATTTTCAAATTACAGACCAAAAACATGTTGAAAATCGATATTTTAGGTGCCCAAAGTCGATATGTGCATGCATCTTATGTACCCGTTTATGTCCCAAATTCAGGCTCAAAACACCCTAAAACTCGATATTTTTGGGTCCAAGAAGCGATTTGTACATGCCTACTCAGTAATAGAATATTTTTAAGATTCAGGCCGAAAACATGCTGAAAATCGATATTTTAGGTGCCCAAAATCGAATTTTGCATGCATCTTCTGTACCCGTTTATGTCCCAAATTCTGGCTCAAAACACCCTAAAATTCGATATTTTTGGGTCCAAAAAGCGATCTGTACATGCCTAATGAGTGCTAGAATATTTTCAAAATATAGGCCCAAAACATGCTAAATATGGATATTTTGGGTGCACAAAGTCTATATATGCATGCATCTTTTGTAGCCGTTTGTATCTCAAATTCAGGCTCAAAACACCCAAAAATTCGATATTTTTGGGTCCCAGAAGCGATCTGTACCTACCTACTCAATGTTAAAATATTTTCAAAATACAGGCAGAAAAACAAGTTAAAATCGATATTTTAGGTGCGCAAGTCAATATGTGCTTGCATTTTCTGTACCCATTTACATCCCAAATTCAGGCTTAAAACACCCGAAAATTCGATGTTTTTGGGTCCCAGAAGCGATATGTACATGCCTACTCCGTGTTAGAGTATTTTCATAATACAGGACCAAAACATGCTGAAAATCGATATTTTAGGTGCCCAAAGTCAATATGTGTATGCATCTTCTGTACACGTTTATATCCCAAATTCAGACTCAAAACACCCGAAAATTCGATATTTTTGGGTCTCAGAAGCGATCTGTACATGCCTACTCCGTGTTAGAATATTTTTATAATACAGGCCCAAAACATGATGAAAATCGATATATTAGGTGGCCAAAGTCAATATATGTATGTATCTTCAGTACCCGTTTATATATCAAATTCAGGATCAAAACACACAAAAATTCGATATGTTTGGGTCCCAAATGCGATCTGTATATTCCTACTCAGTAACAGATAATTTTCAAAATACAAGTCAAAATGTGCTGAAAAACGATATTTTAGGTGCCCAAAGTCGATATGTGCATGCATCTTCTGTACCCGTTTATATCTCAAATTCAGGCTCAAAACACCCGAAAATTCCATTTTTGGGGGTCCCAGAAGCGATCTGTACATGCCTACTCAATGTTAGAATACTTTCAAAACACAGGCACAAAAACAAGTGGAAAATCAATATTTTTGGTGTCCAAAATCGATATATGCAAGCATCTTCTGTACCCGTTTATATCTCAAATTCAGGCTCAAAACACCCGAATATTTGATTTTACTATTGCCCAGAAACGATCTGTACATGCCTACTCAGTGACAGAATATTTTCAAAATACAGACCCAAAACATGCTGAAAATTGATATTTCAGGTGCCCAAAGTCGATATGTGCATGCATCTTCAGTACCCGTTTATATCTCAAATTCAGGTTAAAAACACCTGAAAATTCGATATTTTTGCGTCCCAGAAGCGATCTGTACATGCCTATTCAGTAATGGAATGTTTTCAAAATATAGGCTCAAAGCATGCTAAAAATCGATATTTTAGGTGTCCAAAGTTGATATGTGCATTCATCTTCTGTACCCGTTGATATCTCAAATTCAATCTCAAAACACCCGAAAATTCGATATTTTTGGGTCCCAGAAGCGATCTGTACATGCCTACTCCGTGTTAGAGTATTTTCATAATACAAGCCAAAAATATGCTGAAAATCGATATTTTAGGTGCCCAAAGTCAATATGTGTATGCATCTTCTGTACCCGTTTATATCTCAAATTCAGTCTCAAAACACCCGAAAAATCGGTATTTTTTGGGTCCCAGAAGCTATCTGTACATGCCCATTCCGTGTTAGAGTTTTTTTTCAAAATAAAGGCCAAAAACATGCTGATAATCGATATATTAGGTGCCCAAAGTCGATATGTGCATGCATTTTCGGTACTCTTTTATATTTATATTTAATGATCAAAATACCCGAAAATTCGATATTTTTGGGTTCCAGAAGCGATCTCTCCATGCCTACTTAATGCTAGAATATTTTCAAATTTTAGGCTGAAAACATGCTGATAATCGATATTTTAGGTGTCCAAAGTCGATATGTGCATGCATCTTCAGTACCCGTTTATATCTCAAATTCAGGCTCAAAACACCCGAATATTCGATATTTTGGGGTCCCAGAAGCGATGTGTACATGCCTACTCAATGTTTGAATATTTTCAAAACACAGGCACAAAAACAAGTTGAAAATCGATATTTTAGGTGCCCAAAATCGATATGTGCATGCATCTTCAGTACCCGTTTATATCTCAAATTCTGGCTCAAAACACCAGAAAATTTGATATTTTTGGTTCCCAGAAGCGATCTGTACATGCCTACTCCGTGTTAGAGTATTTTCAAAATACAGGCCTAAAACATGCTGAAAATCGATATTTTAGGTGCCCAAAATTGATATGTGCATGGATCTTCTGTACCCGTTTATGTCCCAAATTCAGGCTTAAAACACCAGAAAATTTAAAATATTTGGGACCCAGAAGCGATCTGTACATGCCTATTCCGTGTTAAAGTATTTTCAAAATACAGGCCCAAAACATGCTGAAAATCGATATTTTAGGTGCCCAAAGACAATATGTGAATTCATCTTCTGTACCCGTTTATATCTCAAATTCAAGCTTAAAACACCTGAAAATTCGATATTTTTGGTTTCCGGAAGCGATCTGTACATGCCTACTCCGTGTTAGAGTATTTTCAAAATACAAGGCCTAAAACATGCTTAAAATTGATATTTCAGGTGCCCAAAGTCGATATGAGCATGCATCTTCAGTACCCGTTTATATCTCAAATTCAGGCTCAAAACACCTGAAAATTCGATATTTTTGGGTCCCAGAAGCGATCTGTACATGCCTACTCCGTGTTAGAATATTTTTATAATACAGGCCCAAAACATGCTGAAAATCGATATTTTAGGTGCCCAAAGTCAATATGTGTATGCATCTTCTGTACCCGTTTATATCTCAAATTCAGGATCAAAACACCCAAAAATTCGATATGTTTGGGTCCTAAATACGATCTGTACATGCCTACTCAGTAACAGAATATTTTCAAAATACAAGTCAAAATGTGCTGAAAAACGATATTTTAGGTGCCCAAAGTCGATATGTGCATGCATCTTCTGTACCCGTTTATATCTCAAATTCAGGCTCAAAACACCCGAAAATTCCATTTTTGGGGGTCCCAGAAGCGATCTGTACATGCCTACTCAATGTTAGAATACTTTCAAAACACAGGCACAAAAACAAGTGGAAAATCAATATTTTTGGTGTCCAAAATCGATATATGCAAGCATCTTCTGTACCCGTTTATATCTCAAATTCAGGCTCAAAACACCCGAATATTTGATTTTACTATTGCCCAGAAACGATCTGTACATGCCTACTCAGTGACAGAATATTTTCAAAATACAGACCCAAAACATGCTGAAAATTGATATTTTAGGTGCCCAAAGTCGATATGTGCATGCATCTTCAGTACCCGTTTATATCTCAAATTCAGGTTAAAAACACCTGAAAATTCGATATTTTTGCGTCCCAGAAGCGATCTGTACATGCCTATTCAGTAATGGAATGTTTTCAAAATATAGGCTCAAAGCATGCTAAAAATCGAAATTTTAGGTGTCCAAAGTTGATATGTGCATTCATCTTCTGTACCCGTTGATATCTCAAATTCAATCTCAAAACACCCGAAAATTCGATATTTTTGGGTCCCAGAAGCGATCTGTACATGCCTACTCCGTGTTAGAGTATTTTCATAATACAAGCCAAAAATATGCTGAAAATCGATATTTTAGGTGCCCAAAGTCAATATGTGTATGCATCTTCTGTACCCGTTTATATCTCAAATTCAGTCTCAAAACACCCGAAAAATCGGTATTTTTTGGGTCCCAGAAGCTATCTGTACATGCCCATTCCGTGTTAGAGTTTTTTTTCAAAATAAAGGCCAAAAACATGCTGATAATCGATATATTAGGTGCCCAAAGTCGATATGTGCATGCATTTTCGGTACTCTTTTATATTTATATTTAATGATCAAAATACCCGAAAATTCGATATTTTTGGGTTCCAGAAGCGATCTCTCCATGCCTACTTAATGCTAGAATATTTTCAAATTTTAGGCTGAAAACATGCTGATAATCGATATTTTAGGTGTCCAAAGTCGATATGTGCATGCATCTTCAGTACCCGTTTATATCTCAAATTCAGGCTCAAAACACCCGAATATTCGATATTTTGGGGTCCCAGAAGCGATGTGTACATGCCTACTCAATGTTTGAATATTTTCAAAACACAGGCACAAAAACAAGTTGAAAATCGATATTTTAGGTGCCCAAAATCGATATGTGCATGCATCTTCAGTACCCGTTTATATCTCAAATTCTGGCTCAAAACACCAGAAAAATCGGTATTTTTTGGGTCCCAGAAGCTATCTGTACATGCCCATTCCGTGTTAGAGTTTTTTTTCAAAATAAAGGCCTAAAACATGCTGAAAATCGATATTTTAGGTGCCCAAAATTGATATGTGCATGGATCTTCTGTACCCGTTTATGTCCCAAATTCAGGTTTAAAACACCCGAAAATTCAAAATATTTGGGACCCAGAAGCGATCTGTACATGCCTATTCCGTGTTAAAGTATTTTCAAAATACAGGCCCAAAACATGCTGAAAATCGATATTTTAGGTGCCCAAAGACAATATGTGAATTCATCTTCTGTACCCGTTTATATCTCAAATTCAAGCTTAAAACACCTGAAAATTCGATATTTTTGGTTTCCGGAAGCGATCTGTACATACATACTCCGTGTTAGAGTATTTTCAAAATACAGGCCTAAAACATGCTTAAAATTGATATTTCAGGTGCCCAAAGTCGATATGAGCATGCATCTTCAGTACCCGTTTATATCTCAAATTCAGGCTCAAAACACCTGAAAATTCGATATTTTTGGGTCCCAGAAGCGATCTGTACATGCCTACTCCGTGTTAGAATATTTTTATAATACAGGCCCAAAACATGCTGAAAATCGATATTTTAGGTGCCCAAAGTCAATATGTGTATGCATCTTCTGTACCCGTTTATATCTCAAATTCAGGATCAAAACACCCAAAAATTCGATATGTTTGGGTCCTAAATACGATCTGTACATGCCTACTCAGTAACAGAATATTTTCAAAATACAAGTCAAAATATGCTGAAAAACGATATTTTAGGTGCCCAAAGTCGATATGTGCTTGCATTTTCGGTACCCTTTTATATATAAATTTAATGATCAAAATACCCGAAAATTCGATATTTTTGGGTTCCAGAAGCGATCTCTCCATGCCTACCCAATGCTAGAATATTTTCAAATTTTAGGCTGAAAACATGCTGAAAATCGATATTTTAGGTGTCCAAAGTCGATATGTGCATGCATCTTCTGTACCCGTTTATATCTCAAATTCAGGCTCAAAACACCCGAATATTCGATTTTATTTTGGCCCAGAAGTGATCTGTACATGCCTAGTCAGTGCTAGAATATTTTCAAAATATAAGCCCAAAACATGCTGAAAATCGATATATTAGGTGCCCAAAGTCGATATGTGCATCCATTTTCTGTACCTGTTTATATCTCAAATTCAGGCTCAAAACACCCGAAATTTCGATTTTATTGGCGTCCAGAAGCGATCTGTACATGCCTACTCAGTGACAGAAAATTTTCAAATAACAGACCCAAAACATGCTAAAAATCGATATTTTAGGTGCCCAAAGTCGATATGTGTATGCATCTTCTCTACCCGTATATATCTCAAATTCAGGCTCAAAACACCCGAAAACTCGATTTTTTTGGGTCCAATAAGCGATATGTACATGCCTACTCAGTGACAGAATATTTTCAAATTACAGACCAAAAACATGCTAAAAATCGATATTTTAGGTGCCCAAAGTCGATATGTTCATGCATCTTCAGTATACATTTATATCTCAAATTCAGGCTTAAAACATCCAAAAAAACGATATTTTTGGGTCCAAGAAGCGATTTGTACATGCCTACTCAGTAATAGAATATTTTTAAGATTCTGGCCGAAAACATGCTGAAAATCGATATTTTAGGAGACCAAAATCGATATGTGCATGCCTCTACTGTACCCGTTTATGTCCCAAATTCAGGCTCAAAACACCCTAAAATTCGATATTGTTGGGTCCAAGAAGCGATTTGTACATGCCTACTCAATAATAGAATATTTTTAAGATTCAGGCCAAAAACATGCTGAAAATCGATATTTTAGGTGCCCAAAATCGATATGTGCATGCATCTTCTGTACCCGTTTATGTCTCAAATTCAGGCTCAAAACACCCTAAAATTCGATATTTTTGGGTCCAAAAAGCGATCTGTACATGCCTACTCCATGTTAAAATATTTTCAAAATACAGGCAGAAAAACAAGTTAAAATCGATATTTTAGGTGCACAAATCAATATGTGCTTGCATTTTCTGTACCCATTTACATCCCAAATTCAGGTTTAAAACACCCGAAAATTCGATGTTTTTGCGTCCCAGAAGCGATCTGAACATGCCTACTTCGTTTTAGAGTATTTTCAAAATACAGGCATAAAACATGCTGAAATTCGATATTTTAGGTGCCAAAAGCAATATGTGTATGCATCTTCTCTACCCGTTTATATCTCAAATTCAGGCTCAAAACTCCCGAAAACTCGATATTTTTGGGTCCAATAAGCGATCTGTACATGCCTACTCAGTGACAGAATATTTTCAAATTACAGACCAAAAACATGTTGAAAATCGATATTTTAGGTGCCCAAAGTCGATATGTGCATGCATCTTATGTACCCGTTTATGTCCCAAATTCAGGCTCAAAACACCCTAAAACTCGATATTTTTGGGTCCAAGAAGCGATTTGTACATGCCTACTCAGTAATAGAATATTTTTAAGATTCAGGCCGAAAACATGCTGAAAATCGATATTTTAGGTGCCCAAAATCGAATTTTGCATGCATCTTCTGTACCCGTTTATGTCCCAAATTCTGGCTCAAAACACCCTAAAATTCGATATTTTTGGGTCCAAAAAGCGATCTGTACATGCCTAATGATGCTAGAATATTTTCAAAATATAGGCCCAAAACATGCTAAATATGGATATTTTGGGTGCACAAAGTCTATATATGCATGCATCTTTTGTAGCCGTTTGTATCTCAAATTCAGGCTCAAAACACCCAAAAATTCGATATTTTTGGGTCCCAGAAGCGATCTGTACCTACCTACTCAATGTTAAAATATTTTCAAAATACAGGCAGAAAAACAAGTTAAAATCGATATTTTAGGTGCGCAAGTCAATATGTGCTTGCATTTTCTGTACCCATTTACATCCCAAATTCAGGCTTAAAACACCCGAAAATTCGATGTTTTTGGGTCCCAGAAGCGATATGTACATGCCTACTCCGTGTTAGAGTATTTTCATAATACAGGACCAAAACATGCTGAAAATCGATATTTTAGGTGCCCAAAGTCAATATGTGTATGCATCTTCTGTACACGTTTATATCCCAAATTCAGACTCAAAACACCCGAAAATTCGATATTTTTGGGTCCCAGAAGCGATCTGTACATGCCTACTCCGTGTTAGAATATTTTTATAATACAGGCCCAAAACATGATGAAAATCGATATATTAGGTGGCCAAAGTCAATATATGTATGTATCTTCAGTACCCGTTTATATATCAAATTCAGGATCAAAACACACAAAAATTCGATATGTTTGGGTCCCAAATGCGATCTGTATATTCCTACTCAGTAACAGATAATTTTCAAAATACAAGTCAAAATGTGCTGAAAAACGATATTTTAGGTGCCCAAAGTCGATATGTGCATGCATCTTCTGTACCCGTTTATATCTCAAATTCAGGCTCAAAACACCCGAAAATTCCATTTTTGGGGGTCCCAGAAGCGATCTGTACATGCCTACTCAATGTTAGAATACTTTCAAAACACAGGCACAAAAACAAGTGGAAAATCAATATTTTTGGTGTCCAAAATCGATATATGCAAGCATCTTCTGTACCCGTTTATATCTCAAATTCAGGCTCAAAACACCCGAATATTTGATTTTACTATTGCCCAGAAACGATCTGTACATGCCTACTCAGTGACAGAATATTTTCATAATACAGACCCAAAACATGCTGAAAATTGATATTTCAGGTGCCCAAAGTCGATATGTGCATGCATCTTCAGTACCCGTTTATATCTCAAATTCAGGTTAAAAACACCTGAAAATTCGATATTTTTGCGTCCCAGAAGCGATCTGTACATGCCTATTCAGTAATGGAATGTTTTCAAAATATAGGCTCAAAGCATGCTAAAAATCGATATTTTAGGTGTCCAAAGTTGATATGTGCATTCATCTTCTGTACCCGTTGATATCTCAAATTCAATCTCAAAACACCCGAAAATTCGATATTTTTGGGTCCCAGAAGCGATCTGTACATGCCTACTCCGTGTTAGAGTATTTTCATAATACAAGCCAAAAATATGCTGAAAATCGATATTTTAGGTGCCCAAAGTCAATATGTGTATGCATCTTCTGTACCCGTTTATATCTCAAATTCAGTCTCAAAACACCCGAAAAATCGGTATTTTTTGGGTCCCAGAAGCTATCTGTACATGCCCATTCCGTGTTAGAGTTTTTTTTCAAAATAAAGGCCAAAAACATGCTGATAATCGATATATTAGGTGCCCAAAGTCGATATGTGCATGCATTTTCGGTACTCTTTTATATTTATATTTAATGATCAAAATACCCGAAAATTCGATATTTTTGGGTTCCAGAAGCGATCTCTCCATGCCTACTTAATGCTAGAATATTTTCAAATTTTAGGCTGAAAACATGCTGATAATCGATATTTTAGGTGTCCAAAGTCGATATGTGCATGCATCTTCAGTACCCGTTTATATCTCAAATTCAGGCTCAAAACACCCGAATATTCGATATTTTGGGGTCCCAGAAGCGATGTGTACATGCCTACTCAATGTTTGAATATTTTCAAAACACAGGCACAAAAACAAGTTGAAAATCGATATTTTAGGTGCCCAAAATCGATATGTGCATGCATCTTCAGTACCCGTTTATATCTCAAATTCTGGCTCAAAACACCAGAAAATTTGATATTTTTGGTTCCCAGAAGCGATCTGTACATGCCTACTCCGTGTTAGAGTATTTTCAAAATACAGGCCTAAAACATGCTGAAAATCGATATTTTAGGTGCCCAAAATTGATATGTGCATGGATCTTCTGTACCCGTTTATGTCCCAAATTCAGGCTTAAAACACCCGAAAATTCAAAATATTTGGGACCCAGAAGCGATCTGTACATGCCTATTCCGTGTTAAAGTATTTTCAAAATACAGGCCCAAAACATGCTGAAAATCGATATTTTAGGTGCCCAAAGACAATATGTGAATTCATCTTCTGTACCCGTTTATATCTCAAATTCAAGCTTAAAACACCTGAAAATTCGATATTTTTGGTTTCCGGAAGCGATCTGTACATGCCTACTCCGTGTTAGAGTATTTTCAAAATACAGGCCTAAAACATGCTTAAAATTGATATTTCAGGTGCCCAAAGTCGATATGAGCATGCATCTTCAGTACCCGTTTATATCTCAAATTCAGGCTCAAAACACCTGAAAATTCGATATTTTTGGGTCCCAGAAGCGATCTGTACATGCCTACTCCGTGTTAGAATATTTTTATAATACAGGCCCAAAACATGCTGAAAATCGATATTTTAGGTGCCCAAAGTCAATATGTGTATGCATCTTCTGTACCCGTTTATATCTCAAATTCAGGATCAAAACACCCAAAAATTCGATATGTTTGGGTCCTAAATACGATCTGTACATGCCTACTCAGTAACAGAATATTTTCAAAATACAAGTCAAAATGTGCTGAAAAACGATATTTTAGGTGCCCAAAGTCGATATGTGCATGCATCTTCTGTACCCGTTTATATCTCAAATTCAGGCTCAAAACACCCGAAAATTCCATTTTTGGGGGTCCCAGAAGCGATCTGTACATGCCTACTCAATGTTAGAATACTTTCAAAACACAGGCACAAAAACAAGTGGAAAATCAATATTTTTGGTGTCCAAAATCGATATATGCAAGCATCTTCTGTACCCGTTTATATCTCAAATTCAGGCTCAAAACACCCGAATATTTGATTTTACTATTGCCCAGAAACGATCTGTACATGCCTACTCAGTGACAGAATATTTTCAAAATACAGACCCAAAACATGCTGAAAATTAATATTTCAGGTGCCCAAAGTCGATATGTGCATGCATCTTCAGTACCCGTTTATATCTCAAATTCAGGTTAAAAACACCTGAAAATTCGATATTTTTGCGTCCCAGAAGCGATCTGTACATGCCTATTCAGTAATGGAATGTTTTCAAAATATAGGCTCAAAGCATGCTAAAAATCGAAATTTTAGGTGTCCAAAGTTGATATGTGCATTCATCTTCTGTACCCGTTGATATCTCAAATTCAATCTCAAAACACCCGAAAATTCGATATTTTTGGGTCCCAGAAGCGATCTGTACATGCCTACTCCGTGTTAGAGTATTTTCATAATACAAGCCAAAAATATGCTGAAAATCGATATTTTAGGTGCCCAAAGTCAATATGTGTATGCATCTTCTGTACCCGTTTATATCTCAAATTCAGTCTCAAAACACCCGAAAAATCGGTATTTTTTGGGTCCCAGAAGCTATCTGTACATGCCCATTCCGTGTTAGAGTTTTTTTTCAAAATAATGGCCAAAAACATGCTGATAATCGATATATTAGGTGCCCAAAGTCGATATGTGCATGCATTTTCGGTACTCTTTTATATTTATATTTAATGATCAAAATACCCGAAAATTCGATATTTTTGGGTTCCAGAAGCGATCTCTCCATGCCTACTTAATGCTAGAATATTTTCAAATTTTAGGCTGAAAACATGCTGATAATCGATATTTTAGGTGTCCAAAGTCGATATGTGCATGCATCTTCAGTACCCGTTTATATCTCAAATTCAGGCTCAAAACACCCGAATATTCGATATTTTGGGGTCCCAGAAGCGATGTGTACATGCCTACTCAATGTTTGAATATTTTCAAAACACAGGCACAAAAACAAGTTGAAAATCGATATTTTAGGTGCCCAAAATCGATATGTGCATGCATCTTCAGTACCCGTTTATATCTCAAATTCTGGCTCAAAACACCAGAAAAATCGGTATTTTTTGGGTCCCAGAAGCTATCTGTACATGCCCATTCCGTGTTAGAGTTTTTTTTCAAAATAAAGGCCTAAAACATGCTGAAAATCGATATTTTAGGTGCCCAAAATTGATATGTGCATGGATCTTCTGTACCCGTTTATGTCCCAAATTCAGGCTTAAAACACCCGAAAATTCAAAATATTTGGGACCCAGAAGCGATCTGTACATGCCTATTCCGTGTTAAAGTATTTTCAAAATACAGGCCCAAAACATGCTGAAAATCGATATTTTAGGTGCCCAAAGACAATATGTGAATTCATCTTCTGTACCCGTTTATATCTCAAATTCAAGCTTAAAACACCTGAAAATTCGATATTTTTGGTTTCCGGAAGCGATCTGTACATGCATACTCCGTGTTAGAGTATTTTCAAAATACAGGCCTAAAACATGCTTAAAATTGATATTTCAGGTGCCCAAAGTCGATATGAGCATGCATCTTCAGTACCCGTTTATATCTCAAATTCAGGCTCAAAACACCTGAAAATTCGATATTTTTGGGTCCCAGAAGCGATCTGTACATGCCTACTCCGTGTTAGAATATTTTTATAATACAGGCCCAAAACATGCTGAAAATCGATATTTTAGGTGCCCAAAGTCAATATGTGTATGCATCTTCTGTACCCGTTTATATCTCAAATTCAGGATCAAAACACCCAAAAATTCGATATGTTTGGGTCCTAAATACGATCTGTACATGCCTACTCAGTAACAGAATATTTTCAAAATACAAGTCAAAATATGCTGAAAAACGATATTTTAGGTGCCCAAAGTCGATATGTGCTTGCATTTTCGGTACCCTTTTATATATAAATTTAATGATCAAAATACCCGAAAATTCGATATTTTTGGGTTCCAGAAGCGATCTCTCCATGCCTACCCAATGCTAGAATATTTTCAAATTTTAGGCTGAAAACATGCTGAAAATCGATATTTTAGGTGTCCAAAGTCGATATGTGCATGCATCTTCTGTACCCGTTTATATCTCAAATTCAGGCTCAAAACACCCGAATATTCGATTTTATTTTGGCCCAGAAGTGATCTGTACATGCCTAGTCAGTGCTAGAATATTTTCAAAATATAAGCCCAAAACATGCTGAAAATCGATATATTAGGTGCCCAAAGTCGATATGTGCATCCATTTTCTGTACCTGTTTATATCTCAAATTCAGGCTTAAAACATCCAAAAAAACGATATTTTTGGGTCCAAGAAGCGATTTGTACATGCCTACTCAGTAATAGAATATTTTTAAGATTCTGGCCGAAAACATGCTGAAAATCGATATTTTAGGAGACCAAAATCGATATGTGCATGCCTCTACTGTACCCGTTTATGTCCCAAATTCAGGCTCAAAACACCCTAAAATTCGATATTGTTGGGTCCAAGAAGCGATTTGTACATGCCTACTCAATAATAGAATATTTTTAAGATTCAGGCCAAAAACATGCTGAAAATCGATATTTTAGGTGCCCAAAATCGATATGTGCATGCATCTTCTGTACCCGTTTATGTCTCAAATTCAGGCTCAAAACACCCTAAAATTCGATATTTTTGGGTCCAAAAAGCGATCTGTACATGCCTACTCCATGTTAAAATATTTTCAAAATACAGGCAGAAAAACAAGTTAAAATCGATATTTTAGGTGCACAAATCAATATGTGCTTGCATTTTCTGTACCCATTTACATCCCAAATTCAGGTTTAAAACACCCGAAAATTCGATGTTTTTGCGTCCCAGAAGCGATATGTACATGCCTACTCCGTGTTAGAGTATTTTCATAATACAGGCCCAAAACATGCTGAAAATCGATATTTTAGGTGCCTAAAGTCAATATGTGTATGAATCTTATGTACACGTTTATATCCCAAATTCAGACTTAAAACACCCGAAAATTCGATATTTTTGGGTCCCAGAAGCGATCTGTACATGACTACTCCGAATTAGAGTATTTTCATAATACAGGCCCAAAACATGCTGAAAATCGATATTTTAGGTGCTCAAAGTCAATATGTGTATGCATCTTCAGTACCCGTTTATATCTCAAATTCAGGCTCAAAACACCCGAAAATTCGATATTTTTGGGTCCCAGAAGCGATCTGTACATGCCTACTCAATGTTAGAATATTTTCAAAACACAGGCACAAAAACAAGTTGAAAATAGATATTCTATGTGCCCAAAATTGATATGTGCATGGATCTTCTGTACCCGTTTATGTCCCAAATTCAGGCTTAAAACACCCGAAAATTAAATATTTTTTGGACCCAGAAGCGATCTGTACATGCCTACTTAATGTTAGAATATTTTAAAAATACAGGCACAAAAACAAGTTGAATATCGATGTTTTAGGTGCCCAAAATCGATATGTGCATGCATCTTCAGTACCCGTTTATATCTCAAATTCTGGCTCAAAACACCCGAAAATTCGATATTTTTGGGTCCCAGAAGAGATCTGTACATGCCTATTCCCTGTTAAAGTATTTTCAAAATACAGGCCCAAAACATGCTGAAAATCGATATTTTAGGTGCCAAAGTCAATATGTGAATGCATCTTCTGTACCCGTTTATATCTCAAATTCAGGCTTAAAACACCTGAAAATTTGATATTTTTTGTTTCCGGAAGCGATCTGTACATACCTTCTCAGTGCTTGAATATTTTCAAAATATAGGCCCAAAACATGCTGAAAATCGATATTTTAGGTGCCCAAAGTCGATATGTGCATGCATCTTCTGTACCCGTTTATATCTTAAATTCTGGCTCAGAACACCCGAAAATTCGATATTTTTGGTTCCCAGAAGCGATCTGTACATGCCTACTCCATGTTAGAGTATTTTCAAAATACAGGTGTAAAACATGCTGAAAATCGATATTTTAGGTGCCCAAAGTCAATATGTGTATGCATCTTCTGTACCCGTGTATATCTCAAATTCAGGCTGAAAACACCCGAAAATTATAATTATTTGGTTCCCAGAAGCGATCTGTACATGCCTACTCCGTGTTAGAGTATTTTCAAAATACAGGCATAAAACATGCTGAATTTCGATATTTTAATTGCCAAAAGCAATATGTGTATGCATCTTCTCTGCCCGTTTATATCTCAAATTCAGGCTCAAAACACCCGAAAACTCGATATTTTTGGGTCCAATAAGCGATCTGTACATGCCTACTCAATGACAGAATATTTTCAAATTACAGACCAAAAACATGCTAAAAATCGATATTTTAGGTGCCCAAAATCGATATGTGCATGCATCTTCAGTACACGTTTATATCTCAAATTCAGGCTCAAAACATCCAAAAAATCGATATTTTTGGGTCCAAGAAGCGATTTGTACATGCCTACTCAGTAATAGAATATTTTTAAGATTCAGGCCGAAAACATGCTGAAAATCGATATTTTAGGTGCCCAAAATCGATATATGCATGCATCTTTTGTAGCCGTTTATATCTCAAATTCAGGCTCAAAACACCCAAAAAATCGATATTTCTGGGTCCCAGAAGCGATCTGTACATGCCTACTCAATGTTAAAATATTTTCAAAATACAGGCAGAAAAACAAGTTAAAATCGATATTTTAGGTGCCCAAGTCAATATGTGCTTGCATTTTCTGTACCCATTTACATCCCAAATTCAGGCTCAAAACACCCGAAAATGTCGATATTTTTGGGTCCCAGAGGCAATCTGTACATGCCTACTCCGTGTTAGAGAATTTTCAAAATACAGGCCCAAAACATGCTGAAAATTGATATTTCATGGGCCCAAAGTCAATATGTGTATGCATCTTCAGTACCCGTTTATATCTCAAATTCAGGCTCAAAACACTCGAAAATTCGATATTTTTGGGTCCCAGATGCGATCTGTACATGCCTACTCCGTGTAAGAGTATTTTCAAAATACAGGTCTAAAACATGTTAAAAATTGATATTTCAGGTGCCCAAAGTCGATATGTGCATGTATCTTCAGTACCCGTTTATATCTCATATTCAGGCTCAAATAAACTGAAAATTCGATATTTTTGGGTCCCAGAAGCGATCTGTACATGCCTACTCCGTGTTAGAATATTTTTATAATACAGGCCAAAAACATGCTGAAAATCGATATTTTAGGTGCCCAAAGTCAATATATGTATGTATCTTCAGTACCCGTTTATATCTCAAATTCAGGATCAAAACACTCAAAAATTCGATATTTTTGGGTCCCAGAAGCGATCTGTACATGCCTACTCAGTAACAGAATATTTTCAAAATACAAGTCAAAATATGCTGAAAAACGATATTTTAGTTGCCCAAAGTCGATATATGCATGCATCTTCTGTACCCGTTTATATCTCAAATTCAGGCTCAAAACACCCGAAAATTCAATTTTTTTGGGTCCCAGAAGCGATCTGTAAATGCCTACTCAATGTTAGAATACTTTCAAAACACAGGCACAAAAACAAGTTGAAAATCAATATTTTAGGTGTCCAAAATCGATATGTGCATGCATCTTCTGTACCCGTTTATATCTCAAATTCATGCTCAAAACACCCGAAAATTCAATTTTTCTGGTTACCAGAAGCGATCTGTACAGGCCTACTCCGTGTTAGAGTATTTTCAAAATACAGGCCTAAAACATGCTGAATTTCGGTATTTTAGGTGCCCAAAGTCAATATGTGTATGCATCTTCTGTACCCGTGTATATTTAAAATTCAGACTCAAAATACCCGAAAAATTCGATATTTTTGGGTCCAAGAGGCAACCTTTACATGCCTACTCCGTGTTAGAGTATTTTCAAAAAACAGACCCAAAACATGCTGAAAATCGATATTTCAGGTGCCCAAAGTCGATATGTGCATGCATCTTTAGTACCCGTTTATATCTCAAATTCAGGCTCAAAACACCTGAAAATTCGATATTTTTGCGTCCCAGATGCGATCTGTACATGCCTATTCAATCATGGAATGTTTTCAAAATATAGGCTCAAAGCATGCTAAAAATCGATATTTTAGGTGTCTAAAGTTGATATGTGCATTCATCTTCTGTACCCGTTGATATCTCAAATTCAATCTCAAAACACCCGAAAATTCGATATTTTTGGGTCCCAGAAGCGATCTGTACATGCCTACTCCGTGTTAGAGTATTTTCATAATACAGGCCCAAAATATGCTGAAAATCGATATTTTAGGTGCCCAAAGTCATTATGTGTATTCATCTTCTGTACCCGTTTATATTTCAAATTCAGGCTCAAAACACCCAAAAAATCGATATTTTTTGGTTCCCAGAAGGTATCTGTATATGTCTATTCCGTGTTAGAGTTTTTTTCAAAATAAAGGCCAAAAACATGCTGAAAATCGATATATTAGGTGCCGAAGGTCGATATGTGCATGCATTTTCGGTACCCTTTTATATTTAAATTTAAGGATCAAAATTCCCGAAAAATCGATATTTTTGGGTTCCAGAAGCGATCTCTCCATGCCTACTCAATGCTAAAATATTTTCAAAATATAGGCCCAAAACATGCTGAAAATCGATATTTTAGGTGCCCAAAGTCAATATGTGTATGCATCTTCTATACCCGTTTATATCTCAAATTCAGGCTCAAAACACCCGAAAAATCTATATTTTTTGGTTCCCAGAAGGTATCTGTATATGCCTACTCCGTGTTAGAGTATTTTCATAATACAGGTCTAAAACATGCTGAAAATCGATATTTTAGGTGCCCAAAGTCAATATGTGTATGCATCTTCTGTACCCGTGTATATCTCAAATTCAGGCTGAAAACACCCGAAAATTCAAATTTTTTGGTTCCCAGAAGCGATCTGTATATGCCTACTCCGTTTTAGAGTATTTTCAAAATAAAGGCCCAAAACATGCTGAAATTCGATATTTTAGTTGCCAAAAGCAATATGTGTATGCATCTTCTCTACCCGTTTATATTTCAAATTCAGGCTCAAAACACCCGAAAACTCGATATTTTTGGGTCCAGTAAGCGATCTGTACATGCCTACTCAGTGACAGAATATTTTAAAATTACAGACCAAAAACATACTGAAAATCGATATTTTAGGTGCCCAAAGTCGATATGTGCTTGCATTTTCTGTACCCATTTACATCCCAAATTCAGGTTTAAAACACCCGAAAATTCGATGTTTTTGCGTCCCAGAAGCGATATGTACATGCCTACTCCGTGTTAGAGTATTTTCATAATACAGGCCCAAAACATGCTGAAAATCGATATTTTAGGTGCCTAAAGTCAATATGTGTATGAATCTTATGTACACGTTTATATCCCAAATTCAGACTTAAAACACCCGAAAATTCGATATTTTTGGGTCCCAGAAGCGATCTGTACATGACTACTCCGAATTAGAGTATTTTCATAATACAGGCCCAAAACATGCTGAAAATCGATATTTTAGGTGCTCAAAGTCAATATGTGTATGCATCTTCAGTACCCGTTTATATCTCAAATTCAGGCTCAAAACACCCGAAAATTCGATATTTTTGGGTCCCAGAAGCGATCTGTACATGCCTACTCAATGTTAGAATATTTTCAAAACACAGGCACAAAAACAAGTTGAAAATAGATATTCTATGTGCCCAAAATTGATATGTGCATGGATCTTCTGTACCCGTTTATGTCCCAAATTCAGGCTTAAAACACCCGAAAATTAAATATTTTTTGGACCCAGAAGCGATCTGTACATGCCTACTTAATGTTAGAATATTTTAAAAATACAGGCACAAAAACAAGTTGAATATCGATGTTTTAGGTGCCCAAAATCGATATGTGCATGCATCTTCAGTACCCGTTTATATCTCAAATTCTGGCTCAAAACACCCGAAAATTCGATATTTTTGGGTCCCAGAAGAGATCTGTACATGCCTATTCCCTGTTAAAGTATTTTCAAAATACAGGCCCAAAACATGCTGAAAATCGATATTTTAGGTGCCAAAGTCAATATGTGAATGCATCTTCTGTACCCGTTTATATCTCAAATTCAGGCTTAAAACACCTGAAAATTTGATATTTTTTGTTTCCGGAAGCGATCTGTACATACCTTCTCAGTGCTTGAATATTTTCAAAATATAGGCCCAAAACATGCTGAAAATCGATATTTTAGGTGCCCAAAGTCGATATGTGCATGCATCTTCTGTACCCGTTTATATCTTAAATTCTGGCTCAGAACACCCGAAAATTCGATATTTTTGGTTCCCAGAAGCGATCTGTACATGCCTACTCCATGTTAGAGTATTTTCAAAATACAGGTGTAAAACATGCTGAAAATCGATATTTTAGGTGCCCAAAGTCAATATGTGTATGCATCTTCTGTACCCGTGTATATCTCAAATTCAGGCTGAAAACACCCGAAAATTATAATTATTTGGTTCCCAGAAGCGATCTGTACATGCCTACTCCGTGTTAGAGTATTTTCAAAATACAGGCATAAAACATGCTGAATTTCGATATTTTAATTGCCAAAAGCAATATGTGTATGCATCTTCTCTGCCCGTTTATATCTCAAATTCAGGCTCAAAACACCCGAAAACTCGATATTTTTGGGTCCAATAAGCGATCTGTACATGCCTACTCAATGACAGAATATTTTCAAATTACAGACCAAAAACATGCTAAAAATCGATATTTTAGGTGCCCAAAATCGATATGTGCATGCATCTTCAGTACACGTTTATATCTCAAATTCAGGCTCAAAACATCCAAAAAATCGATATTTTTGGGTCCAAGAAGCGATTTGTACATGCCTACTCAGTAATAGAATATTTTTAAGATTCAGGCCGAAAACATGCTGAAAATCGATATTTTAGGTGCCCAAAATCGATATATGCATGCATCTTTTGTAGCCGTTTATATCTCAAATTCAGGCTCAAAACACCCAAAAAATCGATATTTCTGGGTCCCAGAAGCGATCTGTACATGCCTACTCAATGTTAAAATATTTTCAAAATACAGGCAGAAAAACAAGTTAAAATCGATATTTTAGGTGCCCAAGTCAATATGTGCTTGCATTTTCTGTACCCATTTACATCCCAAATTCAGGCTCAAAACACCCGAAAATGTCGATATTTTTGGGTCCCAGAGGCAATCTGTACATGCCTACTCCGTGTTAGAGAATTTTCAAAATACAGGCCCAAAACATGCTGAAAATTGATATTTCATGGGCCCAAAGTCAATATGTGTATGCATCTTCAGTACCCGTTTATATCTCAAATTCAGGCTCAAAACACTCGAAAATTCGATATTTTTGGGTCCCAGATGCGATCTGTACATGCCTACTCCGTGTAAGAGTATTTTCAAAATACAGGTCTAAAACATGTTAAAAATTGATATTTCAGGTGCCCAAAGTCGATATGTGCATGTATCTTCAGTACCCGTTTATATCTCATATTCAGGCTCAAATAAACTGAAAATTCGATATTTTTGGGTCCCAGAAGCGATCTGTACATGCCTACTCCGTGTTAGAATATTTTTATAATACAGGCCAAAAACATGCTGAAAATCGATATTTTAGGTGCCCAAAGTCAATATATGTATGTATCTTCAGTACCCGTTTATATCTCAAATTCAGGATCAAAACACTCAAAAATTCGATATTTTTGGGTCCCAGAAGCGATCTGTACATGCCTACTCAGTAACAGAATATTTTCAAAATACAAGTCAAAATATGCTGAAAAACGATATTTTAGTTGCCCAAAGTCGATATATGCATGCATCTTCTGTACCCGTTTATATCTCAAATTCAGGCTCAAAACACCCGAAAATTCAATTTTTTTGGGTCCCAGAAGCGATCTGTAAATGCCTACTCAATGTTAGAATACTTTCAAAACACAGGCACAAAAACAAGTTGAAAATCAATATTTTAGGTGTCCAAAATCGATATGTGCATGCATCTTCTGTACCCGTTTATATCTCAAATTCATGCTCAAAACACCCGAAAATTCAATTTTTCTGGTTACCAGAAGCGATCTGTACAGGCCTACTCCGTGTTAGAGTATTTTCAAAATACAGGCCTAAAACATGCTGAATTTCGGTATTTTAGGTGCCCAAAGTCAATATGTGTATGCATCTTCTGTACCCGTGTATATTTAAAATTCAGACTCAAAATACCCGAAAAATTCGATATTTTTGGGTCCAAGAGGCAACCTTTACATGCCTACTCCGTGTTAGAGTATTTTCAAAAAACAGACCCAAAACATGCTGAAAATCGATATTTCAGGTGCCCAAAGTCGATATGTGCATGCATCTTTAGTACCCGTTTATATCTCAAATTCAGGCTCAAAACACCTGAAAATTCGATATTTTTGCGTCCCAGATGCGATCTGTACATGCCTATTCAATCATGGAATGTTTTCAAAATATAGGCTCAAAGCATGCTAAAAATCGATATTTTAGGTGTCTAAAGTTGATATGTGCATTCATCTTCTGTACCCGTTGATATCTCAAATTCAATCTCAAAACACCCGAAAATTCGATATTTTTGGGTCCCAGAAGCGATCTGTACATGCCTACTCCGTGTTAGAGTATTTTCATAATACAGGCCCAAAATATGCTGAAAATCGATATTTTAGGTGCCCAAAGTCATTATGTGTATTCATCTTCTGTACCTGTTTATATTTCAAATTCAGGCTCAAAACACCCAAAAAATCGATATTTTTTGGTTCCCAGAAGGTATCTGTATATGTCTATTCCGTGTTAGAGTTTTTTTCAAAATAAAGGCCAAAAACATGCTGAAAATCGATATATTAGGTGCCGAAGGTCGATATGTGCATGCATTTTCGGTACCCTTTTATATTTAAATTTAAGGATCAAAATACCCGAAAAATCGATATTTTTGGGTTCCAGAAGCGATCTCTCCATGCCTACTCAATGCTAAAATATTTTCAAAATATAGGCCCAAAACATGCTGAAAATCGATATTTTAGGTGCCCAAAGTCAATATGTGTATGCATCTTCTATACCCGTTTATATCTCAAATTCAGGCTCAAAACACCCGAAAAATCTATATTTTTTGGTTCCCAGAAGGTATCTGTATATGCCTACTCCGTGTTAGAGTATTTTCATAATACAGGTCTAAAACATGCTGAAAATCGATATTTTAGGTGCCCAAAGTCAATATGTGTATGCATCTTCTGTACCCGTGTATATCTCAAATTCAGGCTGAAAACACCCGAAAATTCAAATTTTTTGGTTCCCAGAAGCGATCTGTATATGCCTACTCCGTTTTAGAGTATTTTCAAAATAAAGGCCCAAAACATGCTGAAATTCGATATTTTAGTTGCCAAAAGCAATATGTGTATGCATCTTCTCTACCCGTTTATATTTCAAATTCAGGCTCAAAACACCCGAAAACTCGATATTTTTGGGTCCAATAAGCGATCTGTACATGCCTACTCAGTGACAGAATATTTTAAAATTACAGACCAAAAACATACTGAAAATCGATATTTTAGGTGCCCAAAGTCGATATGTGCATGCATCTTCAGTACACGTTTATATCTCAAATTCAGGCTCAAAACACCCGAAAATTCCATTTTTTTGGGTCCCAGAAGCGATCTGTACATGCCTACTCCGTGTTAAAGTATTTTCGTAATACAGGCCCAAAACATGTTGAAAATCGATATTTTAGGTACCCAAAGTCAATATGTGAATACATCTTCTGTACCCGTTTATATCTCAAATTCAGGCTCAAAACACCCGAAAATTCGATATTTTTGGTTCCCAGAAGCGATCTGTACATAACTACTCCGTGTTAGAGTATTTTCAAAATACAGGCCTAAAACATGCTGAAATTCGATATTTTAGGTGCCCAAAGTTAATATGTGTATGCATCTTCTGTACCCGTGTATATCTCAAATTCAGGCTCAAAACACCCGAAAATTCCATTTTTTTGGGTCCCAGAAGCGACCTGTACATGCCTACTCCGTGTTAGAGTATTTTCAAAATACAGGCCCAAAACATGCTGAAAATCGATATTTCAGGTGCCCAAAGTCGATATGTGCATGCATCTTTAGTACCCGTTTATATCTCAAATTCAGGCTCAAAACACCTGAAAATTCGATATTTTTGCGTCCCAGATGCGATCTGTACATGCCTATTCAGTCATGGAATTTTTTCAAAATATAGGCTCAAAGCATGCTAAAAATCGATATTTTAGGTGTCCAAAGTTGATATGTGCATTCATCTTCTGTACCCGTTGATATCTCAAATTCAATCTCAAAACACCCGAAAATTCGATATTTTTGGGTCACAGAAGCGATCTGTACATGCCTACTCCGTGTTAGTGTATTTTCATAATACAGGCCCAAAATATGCTGAAAATCGATATTTTAGGTGCCCAAAGTCAATATGTGTATGCATCTTCTGTACCCGTTTATATCTCAAATTCAGGCTCAAAACACCCGAAAAATCGATATTTTTTGGTTCCCAGAAGGTATCTGTATATGCCTATTCCGTGTTAGAGTTTTTTCAAAATAAAGGCCAAAAACATGCTGAAAATCGATATATTAGGTGCCCAAGGTCGATATGTGCATGCATTTTCGGTACCCTTTATATTTAAATTTAAGGATCAAAATACCCGAAAAATCGATATTTTTGGGTTCCAGAAGCGATCTCTCCATGCCTACTCAATGCTAGAATATTTTCAAAATATAGGCCCAAAACATGCTGAAAATCGATATTTTAGGTGCCCAAAGTCAATATGTGTATGCATCTTCTGTACCCGTTTATATCTCAAATTCAGGCTGAAAACACCCGAAAAATCTATATTTTTTGGTTCCCAGAAGGTATCTGTATATGCCTACTCCGTGTTAGAGTATTTTCATAATACAGGTCTAAAACATGCTGAAAATCGATATTTTAGGTGCACAAAGTCAATATGTGTATGCATCTTCTGTACCCGTGTATATCTCAAATTCAGGCTGAAAACACCCGAAAATTCAAATTTTTTGGTTCCCAGAAGCGATCTGTATATGCCTACTCCGTTTTAGAGTATTTTCAAAATAAAGGCCCAAAACATGCTGAAATTCGATATTTTAGTTGCCAAAAGCAATATGTGTATGCATCTTTAGTACCCGTTTATATCTCAAATTCAGGCTCAAAACACCCGAAAACTCGATATTTTTGGGTCCAATAAGCGATCTGTACATGCCTACTCAGTGACAGAATATTTTAAAATTACAGACCAAAAACATACTGAAAATCGATATTTTAGGTGCCCAAAGTCGATATGTGCATGCATCTTCAGTACACGTTTATATCTCAAATTCAGGCTCAAAACACCCGAAAATTCCATTTTTTTGGGTCCCAGAAGCGATCTGTACATGCCTACTCCGTGTTAAAGTATTTTCGTAATACAGGCCCAAAACATGTTGAAAATCGATATTTTAGGTACCCAAAGTCAATATGTGAATACATCTTCTGTACCCGTTTATATCTCAAATTCAGGCTCAAAACACCCGAAAATTCGATATTTTTGGTTCCCAGAAGCGATCTGTACATAACTACTCCGTGTTAGAGTATTTTCAAAATACAGGCCTAAAACATGCTGAAATTCGATATTTTAGGTGCCCAAAGTTAATATGTGTATGCATCTTCTGTACCCGTGTATATCTCAAATTCAGGCTCAAAACACCCGAAAATTTCGATATTTTTGGATCCCAGAGGCAATCTGTACATGCCTACTCCGTGTTAGAGTATTTTAAAAATACAGGCCCAAAACATGCTGAAAATCGATATTTCAGGGGCCCAAAGTCGATATGTGCATGCATCTTCAGTACCCGTTTATATCTCAAATTCAGGCTCAAAACACCTGAAAATTCGATATTTTTGCGTCCCAGATGCGATCTGTACATGCCTATTCAATCATGGAATGTTTTCAAAATATAGGCTCAAAGCATGCTAAAAATCGATATTTTAGGTGTCCAAAGTTGATATGTGCATTCATCTTCTGCACCCGTTGATATCTCAAATTCAATCTCAAAACACCCGAAAATTCGATATTTTTGGGTTCCAGAAGCGATCTCTCCATGCCTACACAATGCTAAAATATTTTCAAAATATAGGCCCAAAACATGCTGAAAATCGATATTTTAGGTGCCCAAAGTCAATATGTGTATGCATCTTCTATACCCGTTTATATCTCAAATTCAGGCTCAAAACACCCGAAAAATCGATATTTTTTGGTTCCCAGAAGGTATCTGTATATGCCTACTCCGTGTTAGAGTATTTTCATAATACAGGTCAAAAACTTGCTGAAAATCGATATTTTAGGTCCCCAAAGTCAATATGTGTATGCATCTTCTGTACCGGTGTATATCTCAAATTCAGGCTGAAAACACCCGAAAATTCAAATTATTTGGTTCCCAGAAGCGATCTGTACATGCCTACTCCGTTTTAGAGTATTTTCAAATTACAGGCCCAAAACATGCTGAAATTCGATATTTTAGTTGCCAAAAGCAATATGTGTATGCATCTTCTCTACCCGTTTATATCTCAAATTCAGGCTCAAAACACCCGAAAACTCGATATTTTTGGGTCCAATAAGCAAACTGTACATGCCTACTCAGTGACAGAATATTTTCAAATTACAGATCAAAAACATACTGAAAATCGATATTTTAGGTGCCCATAGTCGATATGTGCATGCATCTTCTGTACACGTTTATATCTCAAATTCAGGCTCAAAACACCCGAAAATTCCATTTTTTTGGGTCCCAGAAGCGACCTGTACATGCCTACTCCGTGTTAGAGTATTTTCAAAATACAGGCCCAAAACATGCTGAAAATCGATATTTCAGGTGCCCAAAGTCGATATGTGCATGCATCTTTAGTACCCGTTTATATCTCAAATTCAGGCTCAAAACACCTGAAAATTCGATATTTTTGCGTCCCAGATGCGATCTGTACATGCCTATTCAGTCATGGAATTTTTTCAAAATATAGGCTCAAAGCATGCTAAAAATCGATATTTTAGGTGTCCAAAGTTGATATGTGCATTCATCTTCTGTACCCGTTGATATCTCAAATTCAATCTCAAAACACCCGAAAATTCGATATTTTTGGGTCCCAGAAGCGATCTGTACATGCCTACTCCGTGTTAGTGTATTTTCATAATACAGGCCCAAAATATGCTGAAAATCGATATTTTAGGTGCAAAAAAGTCAATATGTGTATGCATCTTCTGTACCCGTTTATATCTCAAATTCAGGCTCAAAACACCCGAAAAATCGATATTTTTTGGTTCCCAGAAGGTATCTGTATATGCCTATTCCGTGTTAGAGTTTTTTCAAAATAAAGGCCAAAAACATGCTGATAATCGATATATTAGGTGCCCAAAGTCGATATGTGCATGCATTTTCGGTACCGTTTTATATTTAAATTTAAGGATCAAAATACCCGAAAAATCGATATTTTTGGGTTCCAGAAGCGATCTCTCCATGCCTACTCAATGCTAGAATATTTTCAAAATATAGGCCCAAAACATGCTGAAAATCGATATTTTAGGTGCCCAAAGTCAATATGTGTATGCATCTTCTGTACCCGTTTATATCTCAAATTCAGGCTCAAAACACCCGAAAAATCTATATTTTTTGGTTCCCAGAAGGTATCTGTATATGCCTACTCCGTGTTAGAGTATTTTCATAATACAGGTCTAAAACATGCTGAAAATCGATATTTTAGGTGCCCAAAGTCAATATGTGTATGCATCTTCTGTACCCGTGTATATCTCAAATTCAGGCTGAAAACACCCGAAAATTCAAATTTTTTGGTTCCCAGAAGCGATCTGTATATGCCTACTCCGTTTTAGAGTATTTTCAAAATAAAGGCCCAAAACATGCTGAAATTCGATATTTTAGTTGCCAAAAGCAATATGTGTATGCATCTTCTCTACCCGTTTATATCTCAAATTCAGGCTCAAAACACCCGAAAACTCGATATTTTTGGGTCCAATAAGCGATCTGTACATGCCTACTCAGTGACAGAATATTTTAAAATTACAGACCAAAAACATACTGAAAATCGATATTTTAGGTGCCCAAAGTCGATATGTGCATGCATCTTCAGTACACGTTTATATCTCAAATTCAGGCTCAAAACACCCGAAAATTCCATTTTTTGGGGTCCCAGAAGCGATCTGTACATAACTACTCCGTGTTAGAGTATTTTCAATATACAGGCCTAAAACATGCTGAAATTCGATATTTTAGGTGCCCAAAGTTAATATGTGTATGCATCTTCTGTACCCGTGTATATCTCAAATTCAGGCTCAAAACACCCGAAAATTTCGATATTTTTTGGTTCCCAGAAGGTATCTGTATATGCCTACTCCGTGTTAGAGTATTTTCATAATACAGGTCAAAAACTTGCTGAAAATCGATATTTTTGGTCCCCAAAGTCAATATGTGTATGCATCTTCTGTACCGGTGTATATCTCAAATTCAGGCTGAAAACACCCGAAAATTCAAATTATTTGGTTCCCAGAAGCGATCTGTACATGCCTACTCCGTTTTAGAGTATTTTCAAATTACAGGCCCAAAACATGCTGAAATTCGATATTTTAGTTGCCAAAAGCAATATGTGTATGCATCTTCTCTACCCGTTTATATCTCAAATTCAGGCTCAAAACACCCGAAAACTCGATATTTTTGGGTCCAATAAGCGATCTGTACATGCCTACTCAGTGACAGAATATTTTCAAATTACAGATCAAAAACATACTGAAAATCGATATTTTAGGTGCCCATAGTCGATATGTGCATGCATCTTCTGTACACGTTTATATCTCAAATTCAGGCTCAAAACACCCGAAAATTCCATTTTTTTGGGTCCCAGAAGCGACCTGTACATGCCTACTCCGTGTTAGAGTATTTTCAAAATACAGGCCCAAAACATGCTGAAAATCGATATTTCAGGTGCCCAAAGTCGATATGTGCATGCATCTTTAGTACCCGTTTATATCTCAAATTCAGGCTCAAAACACCTGAAAATTCGATATTTTTGCGTCCCAGATGCGATCTGTACATGCCTATTCAGTCATGGAATTTTTTCAAAATATAGGCTCAAAGCATGCTAAAAATCGATATTTTAGGTGTCCAAAGTTGATATGTGCATTCATCTTCTGTACCCGTTGATATCTCAAATTCAATCTCAAAACACCCGAAAATTCGATATTTTTGGGTCACAGAAGCGATCTGTACATGCCTACTCCGTGTTAGTGTATTTTCATAATACAGGCCCAAAATATGCTGAAAATCGATATTTTAGGTGCCCAAAGTCAATATGTGTATGCATCTTCTGTACCCGTTTATATCTCAAATTCAGGCTCAAAACACCCGAAAAATCGATATTTTTTGGTTCCCAGAAGGTATCTGTATATGCCTATTCCGTGTTAGAGTTTTTTCAAAATAAAGGCCAAAAACATGCTGAAAATCGATATATTAGGTGCCCAAGGTCGATATGTGCATGCATTTTCGGTACCCTTTTATATTTAAATTTAAGGATCAAAATACCCGAAAAATCGATATTTTTGGGTTCCAGAAGCGATCTCTCCATGCCTACTCAATGCTAGAATATTTTCAAAATATAGGCCCAAAACATGCTGAAAATCGATATTTTAGGTGCCCAAAGTCAATATGTGTATGCATCTTCTGTACCCGTTTATATCTCAAATTCAGGCTCAAAACACCCGAAAAATCTATATTTTTTGGTTCCCAGAAGGTATCTGTATATGCCTACTCCGTGTTAGAGTATTTTCATAATACAGGTCTAAAACATGCTGAAAATCGATATTTTAGGTGCCCAAAGTCAATATGTGTATGCATCTTCTGTACCCGTGTATATCTCAAATTCAGGCTGAAAACACCCGAAAATTCAAATTTTTTGGTTCCCAGAAGCGATCTGTATATGCCTACTCCGTTTTAGAGTATTTTCAAAATAAAGCCCCAAAACATGCTGAAATTCGATATTTTAGTTGCCAAAAGCAATATGTGTATGCATCTTCTCTACCCGTTTATATCTCAAATTCAGGCTCAAAACACCCGAAAACTCGATATTTTTGGGTCCAATAAGCGATCTGTACATGCCTACTCAGTGACAGAATATTTTAAAATTACAGACCAAAAACATACTGAAAATCGATATTTTAGGTGCCCAAAGTCGATATGTGCATGCATCTTCAGTACACGTTTATATCTCAAATTCAGGCTCAAAACACCCGAAAATTCCATTTTTTTGGGTCCCAGAAGCGATCTGTACATGCCTACTCCGTGTTAAAGTATTTTCGTAATACAGGCCCAAAACATGTTGAAAATCGATATTTTAGGTACCCAAAGTCAATATGTGAATACATATTCTGTACCCGTTTATATCTCAAATTCAGGCTCAAAACACCCGAAAATTCGATATTTTTGGTTCCCAGAAGCGATCTGTACATAACTACTCCGTGTTAGAGTATTTTCAAAATACAGGCCTAAAACATGCTGAAATTCGATATTTTAGGTGCCCAAAGTCGATATGTGCATGCATCTTCAGTACCCGTTTATATCTCAAATTCAGTCTCAAAACACCCGAAAATTCGATATTTTTGGGTTCCAGAAGCGATCTGTACATGCCTAATCATTGCTAGAATTTTCTCAAAATACAGACCCAAACATGCTGAAAATCGATATTTTAGATGCCCAAAGTCGATATGTGCATGCATCTTCTGTACACGTTTATATCTCAAATTCAGACTCAAAACACCCGAATATTCGATTTTATTTTGGCCCAGAAGCGATCTGTACATGCCTACTTAGTGCTAGAATATTTTCAAAATACAGGCCCAAAACATGCTGAAAATCGATATTTTAGGTGCCCAAAGTCGATATGTGTTTGCATCTTCAGTAGCCGTTTATATCTCAAATTCATGCTCAAAACACCCGAAAACTCGATATTTTTGGGTCCCAGAAGCGATCTGTACATGCCTACTCAGTAATAGAACATTTTCAAAATTCAGGTCTAAAACATGCTGAAAATCGATATTTTAGGTGCCCAAAGCCGATATGTGCTTGCATCTTCAGTAACCGTTTATATCTCAAATTCATGCTCAAAACTCCCGAAAACTCGATATTTTTGGGTCCCAAAAGCGATCTGTACATGTCTACTCAGTGCTAGAATATTTTCAAAATTTAGGCAAAAAACAGGCTAAAAATCGATATATTAGGTCCCCAAAGTCGATATGTGCATGCATCTTCTGTACCCGTTTATATCTCAAATTCAGGCTCAAAACACCCGAAAATTTGATATTTTTGGGTCCCAGAAACGATCTGTACATGCCTAATCCTTGCTGGAATTTTCTCAAGATACAGACCCAAAACATGCTGAAAATCGATATTTTAGTTGCCCAAAGTCGATATGTGTTTGCATCTTCAGTAGCCGTTTATATCTCAAATTCATGCTCAAAACACCCGAAAACTCGATATTTTTGGGTCCCAGAAGCGATCTGTACATGCCTACTCAGTAATAGAACATTTGTAAAATTCTGGTCTAAAACATGCTGAAAATCGATATTTTAGGTGCCCAAAGCTGATATGTGCTTGTATCTTCAGTAACCGTTTATATCTCAAATTCATTCTCAAAACTCCCGAAAACTCGATATTTTTGGGTCCCAAAAGCGATCTGTACATGTCTACTCAGTGCTAGAATATTTTCAAAATTTAGGCAAAAAACAGGCTAAAAATCGATATATTAGGTCCCCAAAGTCGATATGTGCATGTATCTTCTGTACCCATTTACATCCCAAATTCAGGCTCAAAACACCCGAATATTCGATATTTTTGGGTCCCAGAAGCGATGTGTACATGCCTACTTCGTGTTTGAGTATTTTAAAATTACAGGCCCAAAATATGCTCAAAATCGATATTTTAGGTGCAAAAAGTCGATATGTGCATGCATCTTCAGTACCAGTTTATATCCCAAATTCAGGATTAAAACACTCGAAAATTTAATATTTTTGGGTCCCAGAAGCGATCTGTACATGCCTACTCAGTGCTAGAATATTTTCAAAATTTAGGCCAAAAACATGCTAAAAATCGATATTTTAGTTGCCCAACGTCGATATGTGCATGGATCTTCTGTACCCGTTTATATCTCAAATTCAGGCTCAAAACACCCGAAAATTCAATATTTTTGGGTTCCAGAAGCGATCTGTACATGCCTAATCCTTGCTAGAATTTTTTCAAGATACAGACCCAAAACATGCTGAAAATCGATATTTTAGGTGCAAAAAGTCGATATGTGTATACATATTCTGTACCCGTTTATATCCCGTATATAGGCTCAAAACATGCTAAAAATCGATATTTTAAGTGTCCAAAGTCGATATGTGAATGCATCTTCTGTACCCGTTTATATCTCAAATTCAGGCTCAAAACACCCGAAAAATCGATATTTTTTGGTTCCCAGAAGGTATCTGTATATGCCTACTCCGTGTTAGAGTATTTTCATAATACAGGTCTAAAACATGCTGAAAATCGATATTTTAGGTCCCCAAAGTCAATATGTGTATGCATCTTCTGTACCGGTGTATATCTCAAATTCAGGCTGAAAACACCCGAAAATTCAAATTTTTTGGTTCCCAGAAGCGATCTGTACATGCCTACTCCGTTTTAGAGTATTTTCAAAATACAGGCCCAAAACATGCTGAAATTCGATATTTTAGTTGCCAAAAGCAATATGTGTATGCATCTTCTCTACCCGTTTATATCTCAAATTCAGGCTTAAAACACCCGAAAACTCGATATTTTTGGGTCCAATAAGCGATCTGTACATGCCTACTCAGTGACAGAATATTTTCAAATTACAGACCAAAAACATACTGAAAATCGATATTTTAGGTGCCCAAAGTCGATATATGCATGCATCTTCAGTACACGTTTATATCTCAAATTCAGGCTCAAAACACCCGAAAATTCCATTTTTTTGGGTCCCAGAAGCGATCTGTACATGCCTACTCCGTGTTAGAGTATTTTCAAAATACAGGCCCAAAACATGCTGAAAATCGATATTTCAGGTGCCCAAAGTCGATATGTGCATTCATCTTTAGTAATCGTTTATATCTCAAATTCAGGCTCAAAACACCTGAAAATTCGATATTTTTGCGTCCCAGATGCGATCTGTACATGTCTATTCAGTCATGGAATTTTTTCAAAATATAGGCTCAAAGCATGCTAAAAATCGATATTTTAGGTGTCCAAAGTTGATATGTGCATTCATCTTCTGTACCCGTTGATATCTCAAATTCAATCTCAAAACACCCGAAAATTCGATATTTTTGGGTCCCAGAAGCGATCTGTACATGCCTACTCCGTGTTAGAGTATTTTCATAATACAGGCCCAAAATATGCTGAAAATCGATATTTTAGGTGCCCAAAGTCAATATGTGTATGCATCTTCTGTACCCGTTGATATCTCAAATTCAGGCTCAAAACACCCGAAAAATCGATATTTTTTGGTTCCCAGAAGGTATCTGTATATGCCTATTCCGTGTTAGAGTTTTTTCAAAATAAAGGTTAAAAACATGCTGAAAATCGATATATTAGGTGCCCAAGGTCGATATGTGCATGCATTTTCGGTACCCTTTTATATTTAAATTTAAGGATCAAAATACCCGAAAATTCGATATTTTTGGGTTCCAGAAGAGATCTCTCCATGCCTACTCAATGCTAGAATATTTTCAAAATATAGGCCCAAAACATGCTGAAAATCGATATTTTAGGTGCCCAAAGTCAATATGTGTATGCATCTTCTGTACCCGTTTATATCTCAAATTCAGGCTCAAAACACCCGAAAAAGCTATATTTTTTGGTTCCCAGAAGGTATCTGTATATGCCTACTCCGTGTTAGAGTATTTTCATAATACAGGTCTAAAGCATGCTGAAAATCCATATTTTAGGTCCCCAAAGTCAATATGTGTATGCATCTTCTGTACCCGTGTATATCTCAAATTCAGGCTGAAAACACCCGAAAATTAAAATTATTTGGTTCCCAGAAGCGATCTGTATATGCCTACTCCGTTTTAGAGTATTTTCAAAATACAGGCCCAAAACATGCTGAAATTCGATATTTTAGTTGCCAAAAGCAATATGTGTATGCATCTTCTCTACCCGTTTATATCTCAAATTCAGGCTCAAAACACCCGAAAACTCGATATTTTTGGGTCCAATAAGCGATCTGTACATGCCTACTCAGTGACAGAATATTTTCAAATTACAGACACAAAAACAAGTTGAAAATCAATATTTTAGGTGTCCAAAATCGATATGTGCATGCCTCTACTGTACCCGTTTATGTCCCAAATTCAGGCTCAAAACACCCGAAAATTCGATATTTTTGGGTCCCAGAAGCGATCTGTACATGCCTACTCAGTGCTAGAATGTTTTCAAAATATAGGCCCAAAACATGCTGAAAATCGATATATTAGGTGCCAAAAGTCAATATGTGTATGCATCTTCTGTACCCGTGTATATCTCAAATTCAGGCTCAAAACACCCGAAAAATTCGATATTTTTGGGTCCCAGAGGCAATCTGTACATGCCTACTCCTTGTTAGAGTATTTTCAAAATACAGGCCCAAAACATGCTGAAAATTGATATTTCAGGTGCCCGAAGTCGATATGTGCATGCATCTTCAGTACCCGTTTATATCTCAAATGCAGGCTCAAAACACCCGAAAATTCGATATTTTTGGGTCCCAGAAGCGATCTGTACATTCCTAATCATTGCTAGAATTTTCTCAAAATACAGACCCAAACATGCCGAAAATCGATATTTTAGGTGCCCAAAGTCAATATGTGCATGCATCTTCAGTACTTGTTTATATCTCAAATTCACACTCAAAACACCCGAAAATTCGATATTTTTGAGTCCCAGAAGCGATCTGTACATGCCTAAGCAGTAATAGAATATTTAAAAAAACACGCCCAAAACATGCTAAAAATCGATATTTTAGGTGCCCAAAGTCGATATGTGCATGCATCTTCTGTACACGTTTATATCTCAAATTCAGGCTCAAAACACCCGAATATTCGATTTTATTTTGGTCCAAAAGCGATTTGTACATGTCTACTTAGTGCTAGAATATTTTCAAAATACAGGCCCAAAACATACTGAAAATCGATATTTTAGGTGCCCAAAGTCGATATGTGCTTGCATCTCCAGTAACCGTTTATATCTCAAATTCATGCTCAAAACACCCGAAAACTCGATATTTTTGGGTCCCAGAAGCGATCTGTACATGCCTACTCCGTGTTAAAGTATTTTCAAAATACAGGCCCAAAACCTGTTGAAAATCGATATTTTAGGTACCCAAAGTCAATATGTGAATACATCTTCTGTACCCGTTTATATCTCAAATTCAGGCTTAAAACACCCGAAAATTCGATATTTTTGGTTCCCAGAAGCGATCTGTACATACCTACTCCGTGTTAGAGTATTTTCAAAATACAGGCCTAAAACATGCTGAAATTCGATATTTTAGGTGCCCAAAGTTAATATGTGTATGCATCTTCTGTACCCGTGTATATCTCAAATTCAGGCTCAAAACACCCGAAAATGTCGATATTTTTGGGTCCCAGAGGCAATCTGCACATGCCTACTCCGTGTTAGAGTATTTTCAATATACAGGCCCAAAACATGCTGAAAATTGATATTTCAGGGGCCCAAAGTCGATATGTGCATGCATCTTCAGTACCCATTTATATCTCAAATTCAGGCTCAAAACACCCGAAAATTCGATATTTTTGGGTTCCAGAAGAGATCTGTACATGCCTAATCATTGCTAGAATTTTCTCAAAATACAGACCCAAACATGCTGAAAATCGATTTTTAGATGCCCAAAGTCAATATGTCCATTCATCTTCAGTACTCGTTTATAACTCAAATTCAGACTCAAAACACCCGAAAATTCGATATTTTTGAGTCACAGAAGCGATCTGTACATGCCTATGCAGTAATAGAATATTTTAAAAAACACGCCCAAAACATGCTGAAAATCGATATTTTAGGTGCCCAAAGTCGATATGTGCATGCATCTTCTGTACACGTTTATATCTCAAATTCAGGCTCAAAACACCCGAAAACTCGATATTTTTGGGTCCAATAAGCGATCTGTACATGCCTACTCAGTGACAGAATATTTTCAAATTACAGACCAAAAACATACTGAAAATCGATATTTTAGGTGCCCAAAGTCGATATGTGCATGCATCTTCAGTACACGTTTATATCTCAAATTCAGGCTCAAAACACCCGAAAATTCCATTTTTTGGGTCCCAGAAGCGATCTGTACATGCCTACTCCGTGTTAGAGTATTTTCAAAATACAGGCCCAAAACATGCTGAAAATCGATATTTCAGGTGCCCAAAGTCGATATGTGCATTCATCTTTAGTACCCGTTTATATCTCAAATTCAGGCTCAAAACACCTGAAAATTCGATATTTTTGCGTCCCAGATGCGATCTGTACATGTCTATTCAGTCATGGAATTTTTTCAAAATATAGGCTCAAAGCATGCTAAAAATCGATATTTTAGGTGTCCAAAGTTGATATGTGCATTCATCTTCTGTACCCGTTGATATCTCAAATTCAATCTCAAAACACCCGAAAATTCGATATTTTTGGGTCCCAGAAGCGATCTGTACATGCCTACTCCGTGTTAGAGTATTTTCATAATACAGGCCCAAAATATGATGAAAATCGATATTTTAGGTGCCCAAAGTCAATATGTGTATGCATCTTCTGTACCCGTTGATATCTCAAATTCAGGCTCAAAACACCCGAAAAATCGATATTTTTTGGTTCCCAGAAGGTATCTGTATATGCCTATTCCGTGTTAGAGTTTTTTCAAAATAAAGGTTAAAAACATGCTGAAAATCGATATATTAGGTGCCCAAGGTCGATATGTGCATGCATTTTCGGTACCCTTTTATATTTAAATTTAAGGATCAAAATACCCGAAAATTCGATATTTTTGGGTTCCAGAAGAGATCTCTCCATGCCTACTCAATGCTAGAATATTTTCAAAATATAGGCCCAAAACATGCTGAAAATCGATATTTTAGGTGCCCAAAGTCAATATGTGTATGCATCTTCTGTACCCGTTTATATCTCAAATTCAAGCTCAAAACACCCGAAAAAGCTATATTTTTTGGTTCCCAGAAGGTATCTGTATATGCCTACTCCGTGTTAGAGTATTTTCATAATACAGGTCTAAAGCATGCTGAAAATCGATATTTTAGGTCCCCAAAGTCAATATGTGTATGCATCTTCTGTACCCGTGTATATCTCAAATTCAGGCTGAAAACACCCGAAAATTAAAATTATTTGGTTCCCAGAAGCGATCTTTATATGCCTACTCCGTTTTAGAGTATTTTCAAAATACAGGCCCAAAACATGCTGAAATTCGATATTTTAGTTGCCAAAAGCAATATGTGTATGCATCTTCTCTACCCGTTTATATCTCAAATTCAGGCTCAAAACACCCGAAAACTCGATATTTTTGGGTCCAATAAGCGATCTGTACATGCCTACTCAGTGACAGAATATTTTCAAATTACAGACACAAAAACAAGTTGAAAATCAATATTTTAGGTGTCCAAAATCGATATGTGCATGCCTCTACTGTACCCGTTTATGTCCTAAATTCAGGCTCAAAACACCCGAAAATTCGATATGTTTGGGTCCCAGAAGCGATCTGTACATGCCTACTCAGTGCTAGAATGTTTTCAAAATATAGGCCCAAAACATGCTGAAAATCGATATATTAGGTGCCAAAAGTCAATATGTGTATGCATCTTCTGTACCCGTGTATATCTCAAATTCAGGCTCAAAACACCCGAAAAATTCGATATTTTTGGGTCCCAGAGGCAATCTGTACATGCCTACTCCTTGTTAGAGTATTTTCAAAATACAGGCCCAAAACATGCTGAAAATTGATATTTCAGGTGCCCGAAGTCGATATGTGCATGCATCTTCAGTACCCGTTTATATCTCAAATGCAGGCTCAAAACACCCGAAAATTCGATATTTTTGGGTCCCAGAAGCGATCTGTACATTCCTAATCATTGCTAGAATTTTCTCAAAATACAGATCCAAACATGCCGAAAATCGATATTTTAGGTGCCCAAAGTCAATATGTGCATGCATCTTCAGTACTTGTTTATATCTCAAATTCACACTCAAAACACCCGAAAATTCGATATTTTTGAGTCCCAGAAGCGATCTGTACATGCCTAAGCAGTAATAGAATATTTAAAAAAACACGCCCAAAACATGCTAAAAATCGATATTTTAGGTGCCCAAAGTCGATATGTGCATGCATCTTCTGTACACGTTTATATCTCAAATTCAGGCTCAAAACACCCGAATATTCGATTTTATTTTGGTCCAAAAGCGATTTGTACATGTCTACTTAGTGCTAGAATATTTTCAAAATACAGGCCCAAAACATACTGAAAATCGATATTTTAGGTGCCCAAAGTCGATATGTGCTTGCATCTCCAGTAACCGTTTATATCTCAAATTCATGCTCAAAACACCCGAAAACTCGATATTTTTGGGTCCCAGAAGCGATCTGTACATGCCTACTCCGTGTTAAAGTATTTTCAAAATACAGGCCCAAAACCTGTTGAAAATCGATATTTTAGGTACCCAAAGTCAATATGTGAATACATCTTCTGTACCCGTTTATATCTCAAATTCAGGCTTAAAACACCCGAAAATTCGATATTTTTGGTTCCCAGAAGCGATCTGTACATACCTACTCCGTGTTAGAGTATTTTCAAAATACAGGCCTAAAACATGCTGAAATTCGATATTTTAGGTGCCCAAAGTTAATATGTGTATGCATCTTCTGTACCCGTGTATATCTCAAAATCAGGCTCAAAACACCCGAAAATTTCGATATTTTTGGGTCCCAGAGGCAATCTGTACATGCCTACTCCGTGTTAGAGTATTTTCAAAATACAGGCCCAAAACATGCTGAAAATTGATATTTCAGGGGCCCAAAGTCGATATGTGCATGCATCTTCAGTACCCATTTATATCTCAAATTCAGGCTCAAAACACCCGAAAATTCGATATTTTTGGGTTCCAGAAGAGATCTGTACATGCCTAATCATTGCTAGAATTTTCTCAAAATACAGACCCAAACATGCTGAAAATCGATTTTTAGATGCCCAAAGTCAATATGTCCATTCATCTTCAGTACTCGTTTATAACTCAAATTCAGACTCAAAACACCCGAAAATTCGATATTTTTGAGTCACAGAAGCGATCTGTACATGCCTACGCAGTAATAGAATATTTTAAAAAACACGCCCAAAACATGCTGAAAATCGATATTTTAGGTGCCCAAAGTCGATATGTGCATGCATCTTCTGTACACGTTTATATCTCAAATTCAGGCTCAAAACACCCGAATATTCGATTTTATTTTGGCCCAGAAGCGATCTGTACATGCCTACTTAGTGCTAGAATATTTTCAAAATACAGGCCCAAAACATGCTGAAAATCGATATTTTAGGTGCCCAAAGTCGATATGTGCTTGCATCTTCAGTAGCCGTTTATATCTCAAATTCAATCTCAAAACACCCGAAAATTTGATATTTTTGGGTCCCAGAAGCGATCTGTACATGCCTAATCCTTGCTGGAATTTTCTCAAGATACAGACCCAAAACATGCTGAAAATCGATATTTTAGGTGCCCAAAGTCAATATGTGTATGCATCTTCTGTACCCGTGTATATCTCAAATTCAGGCTGAAAACACCCGAAAATTAAAATTATTTTGTTCCCAGAAGCGATCTGTATATGCCTACTCCGTTTTAGAGTATTTTCAAAATACAGGCCCAAAACATGCTGAAATTCGATATTTTAGTTGCCAAAAGCAATATGTGTATGCATCTTCTCTACCCGTTTATATCTCAAATTCAGGCTCAAAACACCCGAAAACTCGATATTTTTGGGTCCAATAAGCGATCTGTACATGCCTACTCAGTGACAGAATATTTTCAAATTACAGACACAAAAACAAGTTGAAAATCAATATTTTAGGTGTCCAAAATCGATATGTGCATGCCTCTACTGTACCCGTTTATGTCCCAAATTCAGGCTCAAAACACCCGAAAATTCGATATTTTTGGGTCCCACAAGGTATCTGTACATGCCTACTCAGTGCTAGAATGTTTTCAAAATATAGGCACAAAACATGCTGAAAATCGATATATTAGGTGTCAAAAGTCAATATGTGTATGCATCTTCTGTACCCGTTTATATCTCAAATTCAGGCTCAAAACACCCGAATATTCTATTTTATTTTGGCTTAGAAGTGATCTGTACATGCCTACTCAGTGCTAGAATATTTTCAAAATATAAGCCCAAAACATGCTGAAAATTGATATTTCAGGTGCCCGAAGTCGATATGTGCATGCATCTTCAGTACCCGTTTATATCTCAAATTCAGGCTCAAAACACCCGAAAATTCGATATTTTTGGGTCCCAGAAGCGATTTGTACATTCCTAATCATTGCTAGAATTTTCTCAAAATACAGACCCAAACATGCCGAAAATCGATATTTTAGGTGCCCAAAGTCAATATGTGCATGCATCTTCAGTACTTGTTTATATCTCAAATTCACACTCAAAACACCCGAAAATTCGATATTTTTGAGTCCCAGAAGCGATCTGTACATGCCTAAGCAGTAATAGAATATTTAAAAAAACACGCCCAAAACATGCTAAAAATCGATATTTTAGGTGCCCAAAGTCGATATGTGCATGCATCTTCTGTACACGTTTATATCTCAAATTCAGGCTCAAAACACCCGAATATTCGATTTTATTTTGGTCCAAAAGCGATTTGTACATGTCTACTTAGTGCTAGAATATTTTCAAAATACAGGCCCAAAACATACTGAAAATCGATATTTTAGGTGCCCAAAGTCGATATGTGCTTGCATCTCCAGTAACCGTTTATATCTCAAATTCATGCTCAAAACACCCGAAAACTCGATATTTTTGGGTCCCAGAAGCGATCTGTACATGCCTACTCCGTGTTAAAGTATTTTCAAAATACAGGCCCAAAACATGTTGAAAATCGATATTTTAGATGCCCAAAGTCAATATGTCCATTCATCTTCAGTACTCGTTTATAACTCAAATTCAGACTCAAAACACCCGAAAATTCGATATTTTTGAGTCACAGAAGCGATCTGTACATGCCTACTTAGTGCTAGAATATTTTCAAAATACAGGCCCAAAACATGCTGAAAATCGATATTTTAGGTGCCCAAAGTCGATATGTGCTTCCATCTTCAGTAGCCGTTTATATCTCAAATTCAGGCTCAAAACACCCGAAAATTTGATATTTTTGGGTCCCAGAAGCGATCTGTACATGCCTAATCCTTGCTGGAATTTTCTGAAGATACAGACCCAAAACATGCTGAAAATCGATATTTTAGGTGCCCAAAGTCGATATGTGAATGCATCTTCTGTACCCGTTTATATCTCAAATTCAGGATCAAAATACCCGAAAATTTGATATTTTTGGGTTCCAGAGGCGATCTATTCATGCCTACTCAATGTTAGAATATTTTCAAAATACAGGCAGAAAAACAAGTTAAAAATCGATATTTTAGGTGCCCAAGTCAATAAGTGCATGCATCTTCTGTACCCATTTACATCCCAAATTCAGGCTCAAAAAACCCGAATATTCGATATTTTTGGGTCCCAGAAGCGATGTGTACATGCCTACTTCGTGTTTGAGTATTTTCAAATTACAGGCCCAAAATATGCTCAAAATCGATATTTTAGGTGCAAAAAGTCGATATGTGCATGGATCTTCAATACCAGTTTATATCCCAAATTTAGGATTAAAACACTCGAAAATTTAATATTTTTGGTTCCCAGAAGCGATCTGTACATGCCTACTCAGTGCTAGAATATTTTCAAAATTTAGGCCAAAAACATGCTAAAAATCGATATTTTAGGTGCCCAACGTCGATATGTGCATGCATCTTCTGTACCCGTTTATATCTCAAATTCAGGCTCAAAACACCCGAAAATTCAATATTTTTGGGTCCCAGAAGCGATCTGTACATGCCTAATCCTTGCTAGAATGTTTTCAAGATACAGACCCAAAACATGCTGAAAATCGATATTTTAGGTGCAAAAAGTCGATATGTGCATGCATATTCTGTACCCGTTTATATCCCGTATATAGGCTCAAAACATGCTAAAAATCGATATTTTAAGTGTCCAAAGTCGATATGTGCATGCATCTTCTGTACCCGTTTATATCTCAAATTCAGGCCCAAAACACCCGAAAATTCGATATTTTTGGGTTCCAGCAGCGATCTGTACATGCCTAATCATTGCTAGAATTTTCTCAAAATACAGACCCAAACATGCTGAAAATCGATATTTTAGGTGCCCAAAGTCAATATGTCCATGTATCTTCAGTACACGTTTATAACTCAAATTCAGACTCAAAACACCCGAAAATTCGATATTTTTGAGTCACAGAAGCGATCTGTATATGCCTACGCAGTAATAGAATATTTTAAAAAACACGCCCAAAACATGCTGAAAATCGATATTTTAGGTGCCCAAAGTCGATATGTGCATGCATCTTCTGTACACGTTTATATCTCAAATTCAGGCTCAAAACACCCGAATATTCGATTTTATTTTGGCCCAGAAGCGATCTGTACATGCCTACTTAGTGCTAGAATATTTTCAAAATACAGGCCCAAAACATGCTGAAAATCGATATTTTAGGTGCCCAACGTCGATATGTGCATGCATCTTCTGTACCCGTTTATATCTCAAATTCAGGCTCAAAACACCCGAAAATTCAGAATTTTTGGGTCCCAGAAGCGATCTGTACATGCCTAATCCTTGCTAGAATTTTTTCAAGATACAGACCCAAAACATGCTGAAAATCGATATTTTAGGTGCAAAAAGTCGATATGTGCATGTATATTCTGTACCCGTTTATATCTCAAATTCAGGCTCAAAACACCCGAAAATTCGGTATTTTTGCGTCCCAGAAGCGATCTGTACATGCCTACTCAGTGCTAGAATGTTTTCAAAATATAGGCTCAAAGCATGCTAAAAATCGATATTTTAGGTGTCCAAAGTTGATATGTGCATTCATCTTCTGTACCCGTTGATATCTCAAATTCAATCTCAAAACACCCAAAAATTCGATATTTTTGGGTCTTAGAAGCGATTTGTACATGCCTACTCCGTGTTAGAGTATTTTCATAATACAGGCCCAAAATATGCTGAAAATCGATATTTTAGGTGCCTAAAGTCAATATGCGTATGAATCTTCTGTACCCGTTTATATCTCAAATTCAGGCTCAAAACACCCGAAAAATCAATATTTTTTGGGTCCCAGAAGCTATCTGTATTTTCCTATTCCGTGTTAGAGTTTTTTCAAAATAAAGGAAAAAAACATGCTGAAAATCGATATATTCGGTGCCCAAAGTCGATAGGTGCATGCATTTTCGGTACCCTTTTATATTTAAATTTAAGGATCAAAATACCCGAAAATTTGATATTTTTGGGTTCCAGAAGCGATCTCTCCATGCCTACTCAATACTAGAATATTTTCAAATATTAGGCCGAAAACATGCTGAAAATCGATATTTTAGGTGTCCAAAGTCGATATGTGCATGCATCTTCAGTACCCGTTTATATCTCAAATTCAGGCTCAAAACACCCGAATATTCGATTTTATTTTGGCCCAGAAGTGATCTGTACATGCCTACTCAGTGCTAGAATATTTTCAAAATATAAGCCCAAAAAATGCTGAAAATCGATATATTAGGTGCCCAAAGTCGATATGTGCATGCATTTTCTGTACCTGTTTATATCTCAAATTCAGGCTCAAAACACCCGAATATTCGATTTTATTGGCGTCCAGAAGCGATCTGTAGATGCCTACTCAGTGACAGAAAATTTTCAAATAACAGACCCAAAACATGCTGAAAATCGATATTTTAGGTGCCCAAAGTCGATATGTGTATGTATCTTCAGTACCCGTTTATATCTCAAATTCAGGCTCAAAACACCCGAAAATTCGATATTTTTTGGTCCCAGAAGCGATCTGTACATACCTACTCAGTGCTTGAATATTTTCAAAATATAGGCCCAAAACATGCTGAAAATCGATATTTTAGGTGCCCAAAATCGATATGTGCATGTATCTTCTGTACTCGTTTATATCTCAAATTCTGGCTCAAAACACCCGAAAATTCGATATTTTTGGTTCCCAGAAGCGATCTGTACATGCCTACTCCGTGTTAGAGTATTTTCAAAATACAGGTCTAAAACATGCTGAAAATCGATATTTTAGGTGCCCAAAGTCAATATGTGTATGCATCTTCTGTACCCGTGTATACCTCAAATTCAGGCTGAAAACACCCGAAAAATCAATTTTTTTGGTTCCCAGAAGCGATCTGTACATGCCTACTCCGTTTTAGAGTATTTTCAAAATACAGGCCCAAAACATGCTGAAATTTGATATTTTAGGTGCCCAAAGTCGATATGTGCATGCATCTTCTGTACACGTTTATATCTCAAATTCAGGCTCAAAACACCCGAATATTCGATTATATTTTGGCCCAGAAGCGATCTGTACATGCCTACTTAGTGCTAGAATATTTTCAAAATACAGGCCCAAAACATGCTGAAAATCGATATTTTAGGTGCCCAACGTCGATATGTGCATGCATCTTGTACCCGTTTATATCTCAAATTCAGGCTCAAAACACCCGAAAATTCGATATTTTTGGGTCCCAGAAGCGATCTGTACATTCCTAATCATTGCTAGAATTTTCTCAAAATACAGACCCAAACATGCCGAAAATCGATATTTTAGGTGCCCAAAGTCAATATGTGCATGCATCTTCAGTACTTGTTTACATCTCAAATTCACACTCAAAACACCCGAAAATTCGATATTTTTGAGTCCCAGAAGCGATCTGTACATGCCTAAGCAGTAATAGAATATTTAAAAAAACACGCCCAAAACATGCTAAAAATCGATATTTTAGGTGCCCAAAGTCGATATGTGCATGCATCTTCTGTACACGTTTATATCTCAAATTCAGGCTCAAAACACCCGAATATTCGATTTTATTTTGGTCCAAAAGCGATTTGTACATGTCTACTTAGTGCTAGAATATTTTCAAAACACAGGCCCAAAACATACTGAAAATCGATATTTTAGGTGCCCAAAGTCGATATGTGCTTGCATCTCCAGTAACCGTTTATATCTCAAATTCATGCTCAAAACACCCGAAAACTCGATATTTTTGGGTCCCAGAAGCGATCTGTACATGCCTACTCCGTGTTAAAGTATTTTCAAAATACAGGCCCAAAACATGTTGAAAATCGATATTTTAGGTACCCAAAGTCAATATGTGAATACATCTTCTGTACCCGTTTATATCTCAAATTCAGGTTTAAAACACCCGAAAATTCGATATTTTTGGTTCCCAGAAGCGATCTGTACATACCTACTCCGTGTTAGAGTATTTTCAAAATACAGGCCTAAAACATGCTGAAATTCGATATTTTAGGTGTCCAAAGTTAATATGTGTATGCATCTTCTGTACCCGTGTATATCTCAAATTCAGGCTCAAAACACCCGAAAATTTCGATATTTTTGGGTCCCAGAGGCAATCTGTACATGCCTACTCCGTGTTAGAGTATTTTCAAAATACAGGCCCAAAACATGCTGAAAATTGATATTTCAGGGGCCCAAAGTCGATATGTGCATGCATCTTCAGTACCCATTTATATCTCAAATTCAGGCTCAAAACACCCGAAAATTCGATATTTTTGGGTTCCAGAAGCGATCTGTACATGCCTAATCATTGCTAGAATTTTCTCAAAATACAGACCCAAACATGCTGAAAATCGATATTTTAGATGCCCAAAGTCAATATGTCCATTCATCTTCAGTACTCGTTTATAACTCAAATTCAGACTCAAAACACCCGAAAATTCGATATTTTTGAGTCACAGAAGCGATCTGTACATGCCTACGCAGTAATAGAATATTTTAAAAAACACGCCCAAAACATGCTGAAAATCGATATTTTAGGTGCCCAAAGTCGATATGTGCATGCATCTTCTGTACACGTTTATATCTCAAATTCAGGCTCAAAACACCCGAATATTCGATTTTATTTTGGCCCAGAAGCGATCTGTACATGCCTACTTAGTGCTAGAATATTTTCAAAATACAGGCCCAAAACATGCTGAAAATCGATATTTTAGGTGCCCAAAGTCGATATGTGCTTGCATCTTCAGTAGCCGTTTATATCTCAAATTCAGGCTCAAAACACCCGAAAATTTGATATTTTTGGGTCCCAGAAGCGATCTGTACATGCCTAATCCTTGCTGGAATTTTCTCAAGATACAGACCCAAAACATGCTGAAAATCGATATTTTAGGTGCCCAAAGTCGATATGTGAATGCATCTTCTGTACCCGTTTATATCTCAAATTCAGGATCAAAATACCCGAAAATTTGATATTTTTGGGTTCCAGAGGCGATCTATTCATGCCTACTCAATGTTAGAATATTTTCAAAATACAGGCAGAAAAACAAGTTAAAAATCGATATTTTAGGTGCCCAAGTCAATAAGTGCATGCATCTTCTGTACCCATTTACATCCCAAATTCAGGTTTAAAACACCCGAATATTCGATATTTTTGGGTCCCAGAAGCGATGTGTACATGCCTACTTCGTGTTTGAGTATTTTCAAATTACAGGCCCAAAACATGCTGAAAATCGATATTTTAGGTGCAAAAAGTCGATATGTGCATGGATCTTCAATACCAGTTTATATCCCAAATTCAGGATTAAAACACTCGAAAATTTAATATTTTTGGTTCCCAGAAGCGATCTGTACATGCCTACTCAGTGCTAGAATATTTTCAAAATTTAGGCCAAAAACATGCTAAAAATCGATATTTTAGGTGCCCAACGTCGATATGTGCATGCATCTTCTGTACCCGTTTATATCTCAAATTCAGGCTCAAAACACCCGAAAATTCAATATTTTTGGGTCCCAGAAGCGATCTGTACATGCCTAATCCTAGCTGGAATTTTCTCAAGATACAGACCCAAAACATGCTGAAAATCGATATTTTAGGTGCCCAAAGTCAATATGTGAATGCATCTTCTGTACCCGTTTATATCTCAAATTCAGGATCAAAATACCCGAAAATTTGATATTTTTGGGTTCCAGAGGCGATCTATTCATGCCTACTCAATGTTAGAATATTTTCAAAATACAGGCAGAAAAACAAGTTAAAAATCGATATTTTAGGTGCCCAAGTCAATAAGTGCATGCATCTTCTGTACCCATTTACATCCCAAATTCAGGCTCAAAACACCCGAGTATTCGATATTTTTGGGTCCCAGAAGCGATGTGTACATGCCTACTTCGTGTTTGAGTATTTTCAAATTACAGGCCCAAAACATGCTGAAAATCGATATTTTAGGTGCAAAAAGTCGATATGTGCATGGATCTTCAATACCAGTTTATATCCCAAATTCAGGATTAAAACACTCGAAAATTTAATATTTTTGGTTCCCAGAAGCGATCTGTACATGCCTACTCAGTGCTAGAATATTTTCAAAATTTAGGCCAAAAACATGCTAAAAATCGATATTTTAGGTGCACAACGTCGATATGTGCATGCATCTTCTGTACCCGTTTATATCTCAAATTCAGGCTCAAAACACCCGAAAATTCAATATTTTTGGGTCCCAGAAGCGATCTGTACATGCCTAATCCTTGCTAGAATTTTTTCAAGATACAGACCCAAAACATGCTGAAAATCGATATTTTAGGTGCAAAAAGTCGATATGTGCATGTATATTCTGTACCCGTTTATATCTCAAATTCAGGCTCAAAACACCCTAAAATTCGGTATTTTTGCGTTCCAAAAGCGATCTGTACATGCCTACTCAGTGCTAGAATGTTTTCAAAATATAGGCTCAAAGCATGCTTAAAATCGATATTTTAGGTGTCCAAAGTTGATATGTGCATTCATCTTCTGTACCCGTTGATATCTCAAATTCAATCTCAAAACACCCAAAAATTCGATATTTTTGGGTCTCAGAAGCGATTTGTACATGCCTACTCCGTGTTAGAGTATTTTCATAATACAGGCCCAAAATATGCTGAAAATCGATATTTTAGGTGCCCAAAGTCAATATGCGTATGAATCTTCTGTACCCGTTTATATCTCAAATTCAGGCTCAAAACACCCGAAAAATCAATATTTTTTGGGTCCCAGAAGCTATCTGTATATGCCTATTCCGTGTTAGAGTTTTTTCAAAATAAAGGAAAAAAACATGCTGAAAATCGATATATTCGGTGCCCAAAGTCGATAGGTGCATGCATTTTCGGTACCCTTTTATATTTAAATTTAAGGATCAAAATACCCGAAAATTTGATATTTTTGGGTTCCAGAAGCGATCTCTCCATGCCTACTCAATACTAGAATATTTTCAAATATTAGGCCGAAAACATGCTGAAAATCGATATTTTAGGTGTCCAAAGTCGATATGTGCATGCATCTTCAGTACCCGTTTATATCTCAAATTCAGGCTCAAAACACCCGAATATTCGATTTTATTTTGGCCCAGAAGTGATCTGTACATCCCTACTCAGTGCTAGAATATTTTCAAAATATAAGCCCAAAAAATGCTGAAAATCGATATATTAGGTGCCCAAAGTCGATATGTGCATGCATTTTCTGTACCTGTTTATATCTCAAATTCAGGCTCAAAACACCCGAATATTCGATTTTATTGGCGTCCAGAAGCGATCTGTACATGCCTACTCAGTGACAGAAAATTTTCAAATAACAGACCCAAAACATGCTGAAAATCGATATTTTAGGTGCCCAAAGTCGATATGTGTATGTATCTTCAGTACCCGTTTATATCTCAAATTCAGGCTCAAAACACCCGAAAATTCGATATTTTTTGGTCCCAGAAGCGATCTGTACATACCTACTCAGTGCTTGAATATTTTCAAAATATAGGCCCAAAACATGCTGAAAATCGATATTTTAGGTGTCCAAAATCGATATGTGCATGCATCTTCTGTACTCGTTTATATCTCAAATTCTGGCTCAAAACACCCGAAAATTCGATATTTTTGGTTCCCAGAAGCGATCTGTACATGCCTACTCCGTGTTAGAGTATTTTCAAAATACAGGCCCAAAACATGCTGAAATTTGATATTTTAGGTGCCCAAAGTCGATATGTGCATGCATCTTCTGTACACGTTTATATCTCAAATTCAAGCTCAAAACACCCGAATATTCGATTATATTTTGGCCCAGAAGCGATCTGTACATGCCTACTTAGTGCTAGAATATTTTCAAAATACAGGCCCAAAACATGCTGAAAATCGATATTTTAGGTGCCCAACGTCGATATGTGCATGCATCTTCTGTACCCGTTTATATCTCAAATTCAGGCTCAAAACACCCGAAAATTCAGAATTTTTGGGTCCCAGAAGCGATCTGTACATGCCTAATCCTTGCTAGAATTTTTTCAAGATACAGACCCAAAACATGCTGAAAATCGATATTTTAGGTGCAAAAAGTCGATATGTGCATGTATATTCTGTACCCGTTTATATCTCAAATTCAGGCTCAAAACACCCGAAAATTCGGTATTTTTGCGTCCCAGAAGCGATCTGTACATGCCTACTCAGTGCTAGAATGTTTTCAAAATATAGGCTCAAAGCATGCTAAAAATCGATATTTTAGGTGTCCAAAGTTGATATGTGCATTCATCTTCTGTACCCGTTGATATCTCAAATTCAATCTCAAAACACTCAAAAATTCGATATTTTTGGGTCTCAGAAGCGATTTGTACATGCCTACTCCGTGTTAGAGTATTTTCATAATACAGGCCCAAAATATGCTGAAAATCGATATTTTAGGTGCCCAAAGTCAATATGTGTATGCATCTTCTGTACCCGTGTATACCTCAAATTCAGGCTGAAAACACCCGAAAAATCAAATTTTTTGGTTCCCAGAAGCGATCTGTACATGCCTACTCCGTTTTAGAGTATTTTCAAAATACAGGCCCAAAACATGCTGAAATTTGATATTTTAGTTGCCAAAAGCAATATGTGTATGCATCTTCTCTACCCGTTTATATCTCAAATTCAAGCTCAAAACACCCGAAAACTCGATATTTTTGGGTCCAATAAGCGATCTGTACATGCCTACTCAGTGACAGAATATTTTCAAATTACAGACCAAAAACATGCTGAAAATCGATATTTTAGGTGCCCAAAGTCGATATGTGCATGCATCTTCAGTACACGTTTATATCTCAAATTCAGGCTCAAAACATCCAAAAAATCGATATTTTTGGGTCCAAGAAGCGATATGTACATGCCTACTCAGTAACAGAATATATTCAAAATACAAGACAAAATATGCTGAAAAACGATATTTTAGGTGCCCAAAGTCGATATGTGCATGCATCTTCTGTACCCGTTTATATCTCAAATTCAGGCTCAAAACACCCGAAAATTCCATTTTTGGGGGTCCCAGAAGCGATCTGTACATGCCTACTCAATGTTAGAATACTTTCAAAACACAGGCACAAAAACAAGTTGAAAATCAATATTTTAGGTGTCCAAAATCGATATGGGCATGCATCTTCTGTACCCGTTTATATCTCAAATTCAGGCTCAAAACACCCGAAAATTCCATTTTTTTGGTTCCCAGAAGCGATCTGTACATGCCTACCTTGTGTTAGAGTATTTTCAAAATGCAAGCTTAAAACATGCTGAAAATCGTTATTTTAGGTGCCCAAAGTCGATATGTGCATGCATCTTCAGTACCGGTTTATATCTCAAATTCAGGCTCAAAACACCTGAAAATTCGATATTTTTGCGTCAAAGAAGCGATCTGTACATGCCTATTCAGTCATGGAATGTTTTCAAAATATAGGCTCAAAGCATGCTAAAAATCGATATTTTAGGTGTCCAAAGTTGATATGTGCATTCATCTTCTGTACCCGTTGATATCTCAAATTCAATCTCAAAACACCCGAAAATTCGATATTTTTGGGTCCCAGAAGCGATCTGTACATGCCTACTCCGTTTTTGAGTATTTTCAAAATACAGGCCCAAAACATGCTGAAATTCGATATTTTAGTTGCCAAAAGCAATATGTGTATGCATCTTCTCTACCCGTTTATATCTCAAATTCAGGCTCAAAACACCTGAAAACTCGATATTTTTGGGTCCAGTAAGCGATCTGTACATGCCTAGTCAGTGACAGAATATTTTCAAATTACAGACCAAAAACATGCTGTAAATCGATATTTTAGGTGCCCAAAGTCGATATGTGCATGCATCTTCAGTACTATTTTATATCTCAAATTCAGGCTCAAAACACCCGAAAATTCCATTTTTTTGGGTCCCAGAAGATATCTGTACATGCCTACTCAATGTTAGAATACTTTCAAAACACAGGCACAAAAAACAAGTTGAAAATCAATATTTTAGGTGTTAAAAATCGATATGTGCATGCATCTTCTGTACCCGTTTATATCTCAAATTCAGGCTCAAAACACCCGAAAATTCCATTTTTTGGGGTCCCAGAGGCAACCTGTACATGCCTACTAAGTAATAGAATATTTTCAAGATTCAGGCCGATAACATGCTGAAAATCGATATTTTACGTGCCCAAAGTCAATATGTGTATGCATCTTCTGTATCCGTTTATATCTCAAATTCAGGTTTAAAACACCCGAAAATTCGATATTTTTGGTTCCCAGAAGCGATCTGTACATGCCTACTCCGTGTTAGAGTATTTTCAAAATACAGGCCTAAAACATGCTGAATTTCGGTATTTTAGGTGCCCAAAATCAATATGTGTATGCATCTTCTGTACCCGTGTATATTTAAAATTAAGGCTCAAAATACCCGAAAAATTCGATATTTTTGGGTCCAAGAGGCAATTTGTACATGCCTACTCCGTGATAGAGTATTTTCAAAATACAGGCCCAAAACATGCTGAAAATCGATATTTCAGGTGGCCAAAGTCGATATCTGCATGCATCTTCAGTACCCGTTTATATCTCAAATTCAGGCTCAGAACACCCGAAAATTCGATATTTTTGGGTCCCAGAAGCGATCTGTACATGCCTAATCATTGCTAGAATTTTCTCAAAATACAGACCCAAACATGCTGAAAAACAATATTTTAGGTGCCCAAAGTAAATATGTGCATGCATCTTCAGTACTTTTTTATATCTCAAATTCAGACTCAAAACACCCGAAAATTCGATATTTTTGAGTCCCAGAAGTGATCTGTACATGCCTAAGCAGTAATAGAATATTTTAAAAAACACGCCCAAAACGTGCTGAAAATCGATATTTTAGGTGCCCAAAGTCGATATGTGCTTGCATCTTATGTACACGTTTATATCTCAAATTCAGGCTCAAAACACCCGAATATTCGATTTAATTTTGGCCCAAAAGCGATCTGTACATGTCTACTTAGTGCTAGAAAATTTTCAAAATACAGGCCCAAAACATGCTGAAAATCGATATTTTAGGTGCCCAAAGTCGATATGTGCTTGCATCTTCAGTACCCGTTTATATCTCAAATTCAGGCACAAAACACCCGGAAATTCGATATTTTGAGGTCCAAAAAGCGATCTGTACATGCCTACTCCGTGTTAGAGTATTTTCAAAATACAGGCCCAAAACATGCTGAAAATCGATATTTTAGGTGCCCAAAGTCGATATCTCAAATTCAGGCCCAAAATACCCGAAAACTCGATATTTTGAGGTCCCAAAAGCGATCTGTACATGAATACTCAGTGCTAGAATGTTTTCAAAATATAGGTTAAAAACATGCTAAAAATCGATATTTTAAGTGTCAAAAGTCGATATGTGGATGCATCTGCTGTACCCGTTTATATCTCAAATTCAGGCTCAAAACACCCAAAATTCGGTATTTTTGGGTCCTAGAAGCGATCTGTACATGCCTACTCCTAGTTAGAATGTTTTCAAGATACAGACCAAAAACATGCTCAAAATCAATATTTTAGGCACCCAAAAGTCGATATGTGCATGCATCTTCAGTACCGGTTTATATCTCAAATTCAGGCTCAAAACACCCGAAAATTCGATATTTTGTGGTCCAAAAAGCGATCTGTACATGCCTTCTCCGTGTTAGAGTATTTTAAAGATACAGGCCCAGAACATACTGAAAATCTATCTTTTAGGTGCCCAAAAGTCGATATGTGCATGCATCTTCTGTACCCGTTTATATCTCAAATTCAGGCTCCAAGCACCCGAAAATTTGACATTTTGGGGTCCCAGAAGCGATCTGTACATGCCTACTCAAATAAAGGCCCAAAACATGGTGAAAATCTATATTTTAGGTGCCCAAAGTCAATATGTGTATGTATCTTCTGCAACCGTTTATATCCCAAATTAAACCTCAAAACACCCGAAAATTCGATATTTTTGGGTCCCAGAAGCGATCTGTACATGCCTAATCAGTGATAGAATGTTTTCAAAATATAGGCTCAAAACATGCTAAAAATCGATATTTTAAGTGTCCAAAGTCGATATGTGCAAGCATCTTCTGTACCCGTTTATATCTTAAATTCAGGCTCAAAACATCCGAAAATTCGGTATTTTTGGGTCCCAGAAGCGATCTGTACATGCCTACTCTGTGTTAGAGTATTTTCAAAATATAGGCCCAAAACATGCTAAAATCGATATTTTAGGTGTCCAAAAGTCGATATGTGCATTTATCTTCAGCACCAGTTTATATCTCAAATTCAGGCTCAAAACAACCAAAAAATCGATATTTTAGGGTCCCAGAAGCGATCTGTACATGCCAATCCGTGTTAGAATGTTTTCAAAATATAGGCTCAAAACATGCTAAAAATCGATATTTTAAGTGTCCAAAGTCGATATGTGAATGCATCTTCTGTACCCGTTTATATCTCAAATTCAGGCTTAAACACCCGAAAATTCGGTATTTTTGGGTCCTAGAAGCGATCTGTACATGCCTACTCCTAGTTAAAATGTTATCAAGATACAGACCCAAAAAATGCTCTAAATCGATATCTTAGGTGCCCAAAAGTCGATATGTGCATGCATCATCAGTATCCGTTTATATCTCAAATTCAGGCTCAAAACACACGAAAATTCGATATTTTTTGGGTCTCACAAGCGATCTGTACATGCCTACTCAATGTTAGAATATTTTCAAAATACAGGAACAAAAACAAATATAAAATCGATATTTTAGGTGCCCAAAGTCGATATGTGCATGCATCTTCAGTACCCGTTTATATCTCAAATTCAGGCTCAAAATACCCGAAAATTCGATATTTTTTGGTCCTAGAAGCGATCTGTACATGGCTATTCAGTAATATAATATTTTCAATATACAGGCCCAAAACATGCTGAAAATCGATATTTTAGGTGGCCAAAGTCGATATGTGTATGCATCTTCTGTACCCGTTTATATCTCAAATTCAGGATCAAAATACCCGAAAATTCGATATTTTTGGGTTCCAGAGGCAATCTATTCATGCCTACTCAATGTTAGAATATTTTCAAAATACAGGCAGAAATACAAGTTAAAAATCGATATTTTAGGTGCCCAAGTCAATAAGTGCATATATCTTCTGTACCCATTTACATCCCAAATTCAGGCTCAAAACACCGGAAAATTCGATATTTTTGGGTCCCAGAAGCGATCTGTACATGCCTACTTCGTGTTTGAGTATTTTCAAGATACAGGCCAAAAACATGCTCAAAATCGATATTTTAGGTGCAAAAAGTCGATATGTGCATGGATCTTCAGTACCCGTTTATATCCCAAATTCAGGCTCAAAACACACGAAAATTTAATATTTTTGGGTCCCAGAAGCGATCTGTACATGCCTTATCCTTGCTAGAATTTTCTCAAGATACAGACCCAAAACATGCTGAAAATCGATATTTTAGGTGCAAAAAGTCAATATGTGCATGCATATTCTGTACCCGTTTATATCCCGTATATAGGCTCAAAACATGCTAAAAATCGATATTTTAAGTGTCCAAAGTCGATATGTCCATGCATCTTCTGTACCCGTTTATATCTCAAATTCAGGCTCAAAACACCCGAAAATTCGGTATTTTTGGGTCCTAGAAGCGATATGTACATGCCTACTCCTAGTTAGAATGTTTTCAAGATACAGACCCAAAACATGCTCAAAATCGATATTTTAGGTACCCAAAAGTCGATATGTGCATGCATCTTCAGTACCCGTTTATATCTCAAATTCAGGCACAAAACACCCAAAAATTCGATATTTTGGCGTCCAAAAAGCGATCTGTACATGCCTACTCCGTGTTAGAGTATTTTCAAAATACAGGCCCAAAACATGCTGAAAATCGATATTTTAGGTGCCCAAAGTCGATATCTCAAATTCAGGCCCAAAACACCCGAAAACTCGATATTTTGAGGTCCCAAAAGCGATCTGTACATGAATACTCAGTGCTAGAATGTTTTCAAAATATAGGTTAAAAACATGCTAAAAATCGATATTTTAAGTGTCCATAATCGATATGTGCATGCATCTGCTGTACCCGTTTATATCTCAAATTCAGGCTCAAAACACCCAAAATTCGGTATTTTTGGGTCCTAAAAGCGATCTGTACATGCCTACTCCTAGTTAGAATGTTTTCAAGATACAGACCAAAAACATGCTCAAAATCAATATTTTAGGCACCCAAAAGTCGATATGTGCATGCATCTTCAGTACCCGTTTATATCTCAAATTCAGGCTCAAAACACCCGAAAATTCGATATTTTGTGGTCCAAAAAGCGATCTGTTCATGCCTTCTCCGTGTTAGAGTATTTTAAAGATACAGGCCCAAAACATACTGAAAATCGATCTTTTAGGTGCCCAAAAGTCGATATGTGCATGCATCTTCTGTACCCGTTTATATCTCAAATTCAGGCTCCAAGCACCCGAAAATTTGACATTTTGGGGTCCCAGAAGCGATCTGTACATGCCTACTCAGATAAAGGCCCAAAACATGGTGAAAATCTATATTTTAGGTGCCCAAAGTCAATATGTGTATGTATCTTCTGCAACCGTTTATATCCCAAATTAAACCTCAAAACACCCGAAAATTCGATATTTTTGGGTCCCAGAAGCGATCTGTACATGCCTACTCAGTGATAGAATGTTTTCAAAATATAGGCTCAAAACATGCTAAAAATCGATATTTTAAGTGTCCAAAGTCGATATGTGCAAGCATCTTCTGTACCCGTTTATATCTTAAATTCACGCTCAAAACATCCGAAAATTCGGTATTTTTGGGTCCCAGAAGCGATCTGTACATGCCTACTCCGTGTTAGAGTATTTTCAAAATATTGGCCCAAAACATGCTAAAATCGATATTTTAGGTGTCCAAAAGTCGATATGTGCATTTATCTTCAGCACCAGTTTATATCTCAAATTCAGGCTCAAAACATCCTAAAAATCGATATTTTAGGGTCCCAGAAGCGATCTGTACATGCCAATCCGTGTTAGAATGTTTTCAAAATATAGGCTCAAAACATGCTAAAAATCGATATTTTAAGTGTCCAAAGTCGATATGTGAATGCATCTTCTGTACCCGTTTATATCTCAAATTCAGGCTGAAACACCCGAAAATTCGGTATTTTTGGGTCCTAGAAGCGATCTGTACATGCCTACTCCTAGTTAAAATGTTATCAAGATACAGACCCAAAAAATGCTCTAAATCGATATCTTAGGTGCCCAAAAGTCGATATGTGCATGCATCATCAGTATCCGTTTATATCTCAAATTAAGGCTCAAAACACACGAAAATTCGATATTTTTTGGGTCCCACAAGCGATCTGTACATGCCTACTCAATGTTAGAATATTTTCAAAATACAGGAATAAAAACAAATTTAAAATCGATATTTTAGGTGCCCAAAGTCGATATGTGCATGCATCTTCTGTACCCGTTTATATCTCAAATTCAGGCTAAAACACCCGAAAATTCGATATTTTTGGTTCCGAGAAGCAAAAACACCCGAATAATCGATTTTTGGGGGGCCGAGAAGCGATTTGCACATGCCTATTATATGACAGAATATTTTCAAAATACAGGCCCAAAACCTGCTGAAAATCGATATTCTTGGTACCCAAAGTCAATATGTGAATGCGTCTTCTTTACCCGTTTATATCCAAAATTCAGGCTCAAAACAACCGAATATTCGATTTTATTGGGGCTCAGAAGCGATCTGTCCATGCCTACTCCGTGTTAGAGTATTTTCATAATATAGGCCCAAAACATGCTGAAATTCGACCTATTAGGTGCAAAAAGTCAATATGTGCATACATCTTCTGTACCCTTTTATATCCCAAATTCAGGCTCAATTCACCCGAAAATTCGATTTTTGGGGGTCCCAGAAGCGATCTGTACATGCCTACTCAGTATTAGAATATTTTCAAAATACAGGCCCAAAACATGCTTAAAATCGATATTTTAGGTGCCTAAAGTCAATATGTGCATGCATCTTCTGTACCCGTTTATATCCCAAATTGAGGATCAAAACACCCGAAACTTCAATATTTTTGGGTCCCAATAGCGATCTGTACATGCTTACTCCTTGCTAGAATGTTTTCAAGATACAGACCCAAAACATGCTCAAAATCGATATTTTAGGTGCTAAAAGTCGATATGTGCACGCATTTTCAATACACGTTTATATCTCAAATTCTGGCTCAAAATACCCGAAAATTCGATATTTTTGGTTCCCAGAAGCGATCTATACATGCATATTCAGTAATAAAATATTTTCAAAATACAGGCCCATCAAATGCCGAAATTCGATATATTAGGTACCCAAAGTCGATATGTGCATGAATCTTCTGTACTCGTTTATATCCCAAATTCATGCTCAAAACACCAGAAAATTCGATTTTTTTTGGTCACAGAAACGGTCTGTTCATGCCTACTTAGTAATAGAATATTTTCAAAAAACACGCCCAAAACATTCTGAAAATCGATATTTTAGGTGCCCAAAGTCAATATGTGCATGCCTCCTCTGTACCCGTTTATATCCCAAATTCAGGCTCAAAACACACGAAAATTCGATATTTTTTGGGTCCCACAAGCGATCTGTACATGCCTACTCAATGTTAGAATATTTTCAAAATGCAGGCACAAAAACAAATTTAAAATCGATATTTTAGGTTTCCCAAAGTCGATATGTGCATGCATCTTCAGTACCCGTTTATATCTCAAATTCAGGCTCAAAATACCCGAAAATTCGATATTTTTGGGTCTTAGAAGCGATCTGTACATGGCTATTCAGTAATATAATATTTTCAAAATACAGGCCCAAAACATGGTAAAAATCGATATTTTAGGTGCCCAAAGTCGATATGTGTATGCATCTTCTGTACCCGTTTATATCTCAAATTCAGGCTAAAACACCCGAAAATTCGATATTTTTGGTTCCGAGAAGCAAACTGTACATGCCTACGCAGTGCTAGAATATTTTAAAAATATAGGCCCAAAACATGCTAAAAATCGATATTTTGGTTACCCAAAGTCAATATGTGCATCCATCTTCTGTACCCGTTTATATCCAAAATTCAAGCTCAAAACACCCGAATAATCGATTTTGGGGGGGCCGAGAAGCGATCTGTACATGCCTATTCACTGACAGAATATTTTCAAAATACAGGCCCAAAACCTGCTAAAAATCGATATTTTAGGTACCCAAAGTCAATATGTGAATGCTTCTTCTTTACCCGTTTATATCCAAAATTCAGGCTCAAAACTCCCGAATATTCGATTTTATTGGGGCTCAGAAGCGATCTGTAAATGCCTACTCTGTGTTAGAGTATTTTCATAATATAGGCCCAAAACATGCTGAATTTCGACCTATTAGGAGCAAAAAGTCAATATGTGCATGCATCTTCTGTACCCGTTTATATCTTATATTCAGGCTCAAAACACCTGAAAATTCGATATTTTTGGGTCCCAGAAGCGATCTGTACATGCATACTCAGTGCTAGAATGCTTTCAAAATATAGGCCGAAAACATGCTCAAATTCGATATTTGTTGTTCAAAAAGTCGATATCTGCATGCATCTTCTGTACTCGTTTATATCAGAAATTCAGGCTCAAAAAACCCGAAAATTCGATATTTTTGGATACCAGAAGCGATCTGTACATGCATACTCAGTGCTAGAATACTTTCAAAATATAGGCCCAAAACATGCTGAAATTCGATATTTTAGTTGCAACAAGTCGATATGTGCATGCATATTTTGTACTCATTTATATTCCAAATTCAGGCTCAAAACACCCGAAAATTCGATGTTATTGGGTCCCTGAAGCGATCTGTACATGCATACTCAATGCTTGAATATTTTCAAAATACAGGCCCAAAACATGCTCAACATCGATATTTTAGGTGCCCAAAGTCAATATGTGCATGCATCTTCTGTACCCGTTTATATCCCAAATTGAGGATCCAAACACCCGAAAATTCGATATTTTTGGGTCCCAATAGCGATCTGTACATGCTTACTCCTTGCTAGAATGTTTTGAAGATACAGACCCAAAACATGCTCAAAATCGATATTTTAGGTGCTAAAAGTCGATATGTGCACGCATCTTCAATACACGTTTATATCTCAAATTCAGGCTCAAAACACCCGAAAATTCGATATTTTTGGGTCCCAAAAGCGAGCTGTACATGCCTACTCAGTCCTAGAATAATTTCAAAATATAGGCCCAAAGCATACTAAAAATGGATATTTTTGGTGCCCAAAGTGGATATGTGCATGCATTTTCTGTACCCGTTTATATTACAAATTCTGGCTCAAAATACCCGAAAATTCGATATTTTTGGTTCCCAGAAGCGATCTATACATGCATATTCAGTAATAAAATATTTTCAAAAAACAGGCCCATCAAATGCCAAAATTCGATATTTTAGGTACCCAAAGTCGATATGTGCATGCATCTTCTGTACTCGTTTATATACCAAATTCATGCTCAAAACACCAGAAAATTCGATTTTTTTTGGTCACAGAAACGATCTGTTCATGCCTACTTAGTAATGGAATATTTTCAAAATACACGCCCAAAACATGCTGAAAATCGATATTTTAGGTGTTCAAAGTCAATATGTGCATGCCTCCTCTGTACCCGTTTATATCCCAAATTCAGGCTCAAAACACACGAAAATTCGATATTTTTGGGGTCCCACAAGCGATCTGTACATGCCTACTCAATGTTAGAATATTTTCAAAATACAGGCACAAAAACAAATTTAAAATCGATATTTTAGGTGCCCAAAGTCGATATGTGCATGCATCTTCAGTACCCGTTTATATCTCAAATTCAGGCTCAAAATACCCGAAAATTCGATATTTTTGGGTCTTAGAAGCGATCTGTACATGGCTATTCAGTAATATAATATTTTCAAAATACAGGCCCAAAACATGGTAAAAATCGATATTTCAGGTGCCCATAGTCGATATGTGTATGCATCTTCTGTACCCGTTTATATTTCAAATTCAGGCTAAAACACCCGAAAATTCGATATTTTTGGTTCCGAGAAGCAATCTGTACATGCCTACGCAGTGCTAGAATATTTTAAAAGTATAGGCACAAAACATGCTAAAAATCGATATTTTGGGTACCCAAAGTCAATATGTGCATCCATCTTCTGTACCCGCTTATATCCAAAATTCAAGCTCAAAACACCCGAATAATCGATTTTGGGGGGGCAGAGAAGCGATCTGTACGTGCCTATTCACTGACAGAATATTTTCAAAATACAGGCCCAAAACCTGCTAAAAATCGATATTTTAGGTACCCAAAGTCAATATGTGCATGCGTCTTCTTTACCCGTTTATATCCAAAATTCAGGCTCAAAACACCCGAATATTCGATTTTATTGGGGCTCAGAAGCGATCTGTAAATGCCTACTCTGTGTTAGAGTATTTTCATAATATAAACCCAAAACATGCTGAATTTCGACCAATTAGGTGCAAAAAGTCAATATGTGCATGCATCTTCTGTACCCGTTTATATCTTATATTCAGGCTCAAAACACCTGAAAATTCGATATTTTTGGGTCCCAGAAGCGATCTGTACATGCATACTCAGTGCTAGAATGCTTTCAAAATATAGGCCGAAAACATGCTCAAATTCGATATTTGTTGTTCAAAAAGTCGATATCTGCATGCATCATCTGTACTCGTTTATATCAGAAATTCAGGCTCAAAAAACCCGAAAATTCGATATTTTTGGATACCAGAAGCGATCTGTACATGCATACTCAGTGCTAGAATACTTTCAAAATATAGGCCCAAAACATGCTGAAATTCGATATTTTAGTTGCAACAAGTCGATATGTGCATGCATATTTTGTACTCATTTTTATTCCAAATTCAGGCTCAAAACACCCGAAAATTCGATATTATTGGGTCCCTGAAGCGATCTGTACATGCATACTCAATGCTTGAATATTTTCAAAATAAAAGGCCCAAAACATGCTCAAAATCGAAATTTTAGGTGCCCAAAGTCAATATGTGCATGCATCTTCTGTACCCGTTTATATCCCAAAATGAGGATCCAAACACCCGAAAATTCGATATTTTTGGGTCCCAATAGCGATCTGTACATGCTTACTCCTTGCTAGACTGTTTTCAAGATACAGACCCAAAACATGCTCAAAATCGATATTTTAGGTGCTAAAAGTCGATATGTGCACGCATCTTCAATACACGTTTATATCTCAAATTCAGGCTCAAAACACCCGAAAATTCGATATTTTTGGGTCCCAGAAGCGAGCTGTACATGCCTACTCAGTCCTAGAATAATTTCAAAATATAGGCCCAAAGCATACTAAAAATGGATATTTTTGGTGCCCAAAGTGGATATGTGCATGCGTTTTCTGTACCCGTTTATATTACAAATTCAGGCTCAAAATACCCGAAAATTCGATATTTTTTGTTCCCAGAAGCGATCTATACATGCATATTCAGTAATAAAATATTTTCAAAATACAAGCCCATCAAATGCCGAAATTCGATATTTTAGGTACCCAAAGTCGATATGTGCATTCATCTTCTGTACCCGTTTATATCCCAAATTCATGCTCAAAACACCAGAAAATTCGATTTTTTTTGGTCACAGAAACGATCTGTTCATGCCTACTTAGTAATGGAATATTTTCAAATTACACGCCCAAAACATGCTGAAAATCGATATTTTAGGTGCCCAAAGTCAATATGTGCATGCCTCCTCTGTACCCGTTTATATCCCAAATTCAGGCTCAAAACACACGAAAATTGTGTCATTAATGGGTGTCATTAAAGAGCTTGGACTGTATATATCAACAGTCATTCATGGGGTGGTGGGTGTCATTACAGTGCTTGAACTGTAAATATCATCAGTCATTCATGGGTTGATTGGTTTCAATACAGTGCTTGGACTGTAAATATCAACAGTCATTCATGGGGTGGTGGGTGTGTGGGTGTCATTACAGTGCACGGACTGTAAATATTAACAGTCATTTATGGGGTGGTGGGTGTGTGGGGGTCATTACAGTGCTTGGACTGTAGATATCAACAGTCATTCATGGGCTGGTGGGTGTGTGGGTGTCATTATATTGTTCGGACCGTAAATATCAACGGTCATTCATGGGGTGGTTAGTGTGTAGGTGTCATTACAGTGCTTGGACTGAAAATATCAACAGTCATTCATGGGTGGTGGGTGTCAATACAGTGCTTGGACTGTATATATCAACAGTCATTCATGGGGTTGTGGGTGTGTGGGTGTCTTTACAGTGCTTGGACTGTAAATATCAATTGTCATTTATGGAATGGCGGGTGTGTGGGGATCATTACAGTGCTTGGACTGTAAATATCTACAAGCTCTGTTAATATTTACAGTCCAAGCATTGTAATGGCACCCACACACCCACCACCCTATAAATGACTGTTGATATTTACAGTCCAAGCACTGTAATGACATCCACACACCCACCAGCTAATGAATGACTGTTGGTAATTACAACCCGAGTGCTTGGACTGTATATATCAACAGTCATTCATGTGGTCATGGGTGTGTGGATGTCATTACAGTGCTTGAACTGTAAATATCAACAGTCATTCATGAGGTGGTGGGTGTGTGGATTTCATTACAGTGCTTTGATTGTAAATATCAACAGTCATTCATGGTTTGGTGGGTGTCATTGCAGTACATTGACTGTAAATATCAACAGTCATTCATCGGGTGGTGTGTGTGAGCATGTCATTACAGTGCTTGGACTGTAAATATCAGCAATCATTCATGGTGTTGGGTGTCATTACAGTGTTTGGACTGTAAATATCAACAGTCATTCATTAAGAGGGGGCTGTTTGGGTGTCATTACAGTGCTTGGACTGTAAATATCAACTGTCACTCATTGGGTGGTGGGTGTGTGGGTGTCATTACAGTGCTTGTTATGTAAATATCAACAGTTATTCATGGGGTGCTAGGTGTGTGAGTATCATTACAGTGCTTGGACTGTAAATATCAACTGTCAATCATGGGGTGTTGGGTGTGTGGGTATCCTTACAGTGCTTGGACTGTAAATATCAACAGTCATTCATGGGGTGGTGTGTGTGTTGGTGTCATTACTGTGCTTGGACTGTAAATATCAATAGCCATTCATGGGGTGGTGGGTTTGTGGGTGTCATTACAGTTCTCGGACCTAAAATATCAACCATCATTTATGAGGTGGTGATTGTGTGGGTGCCATTACAGTGCTTTGATTGTAAATGTCAACAGTCATTTATGGGGTGGTAGGTGTTATTGCAGTTGTCACTGTCTTTACTAATAAGACCCGATGCACCCTAGAGAAATAATGCACCGTTGCTCTCCCAAATACTTTAGATTAACACTATAGGAGCATATTCGAAACACTGAGAAAAATAACATTATTTTAATTCACAAACAATATGCATCTCACTCAAGTACCTGGAATACATTGACAATATTAACTTGACACAATACATTAACAATTTTCTGTTCTCCCAACTTATGTAATACAAAAATAATCACCTTAATACTAGACCTTAAATATTAAACCTTAATGCTACTTACAAATACTTCACCAACCCCGTCACCACCACAATGCACCACCAATCCACCCGGAGGACAAGAAGCAGAGGGAATCTCTGAAACACTGTCTTCCTGCCCTTATATACCCTGTTGAAGGCATGACGTATGTGCATCTTAGATGCCTGAGCCAATGAACAAACTCCCTCAAAGCGGGAAAACTTCTTGACCAATCCCACGGATAAACTCATGCACACACACTCTGCCATTGGTTGCCTTTCCTCGCTCGTTCCCTGGCCAGATGATGGTAGTTAATGTATTCCCCCAACAGGTAGTTAAGGCTGGTTCAGGCCACTCGTGCTTCACGTCACACAGTGCATGGACTGTAAATATCAACAATCATTCATGAGTGCTTGGACTGTAAATATCAACTGTCAATCATGGGGTGGTGGGTGTGTGGGTATCCTTACAGTGCTTGGACTGTAAATATCAACAGTCATTCATGGGGTGGTGTGTGTGTTGGTGTCATTACTGTGCTTGGACTGTAAATATCACGGGTGGTAGGTGTGTGCATGTCATTGCAGTGTTTGGACTGTAAATATCAAAAGTAATTCATGGTGTTGGGTGTAATTACAGTGCTTGGACTGTAAATATCAACAGTCACTTATTGGGTGGTGGGTGTGTGGGTGTCATTACAGTGCTTGGAATGTAAATATCAACAGTTAGGCATGGGGAGCTGGGTGGGTTGGTGTCACTACAGTGCTTGGACTGTAAATATCAACAGTCATTCATGGGATAGTAGGTGTGTGGGTGTTATTACATTGCTTGGACTGTAAATATCAACAATCATTAATGGGGTGGTGGGTATGTGGGTGTCATTACAGAGCTTCGACAGTACAAAATCAACAGTTATTCATGGGGTGGTAGATGTGTGGGTGTCTTTACAGTGCTTGGACTGTAAATATCAACCGTTATTCATGGGGTGGTGGGTGTGTGGGTGTCATTACAGTTCTTGGACTGTAAATGTCAGCAGTGATTCATGGGATGGTAAGTGTGTGGATGTCATTACAGTGATTGGACTGTAAATATCAACAGTCATTGTGTAATGGTGGGAGTGTGGTCGTCATGACAGTGATTGGATTGTTATTATCAGCAGTCATTCATTGTGTTGTGGGTGTGTGTATGTCATTATAGAGCTTGTACTGTAAATATCAACAGTCATTCTTGGGGTGGTGGGTGTTTGGGTGACATTACAGTTCTTAGACCGTAAATATCAACAATCATTTATTGGGTGGTGGGTGTGTGGGAGTCATTACAGTGCTTGGACTGTAAATATTAACAATCATTCATAGGGTGATGGGTGTGTGGTTGTCATTACAGTGCTTGGACTGTAAATATCAACAGTAATTCATGCTGTGAATGAAGTTTGGGTGTCATTACAGTGCTTGGACTGTAAATATTAACAATCATTTATTGGGTGGTGGGTGTGTGGGTGTCATTACAGTTCTTGGACTGTAAATATCAACAGTCATTCATGGGGTGGTGGGTGTGTGGGTGTCATTACAGTCCTTGGACTGTAGTTATTAACAGTCATTCATTGGATTGTGGGTCTGTGGGTATCATTACAATGATAAGACTGTAAATATCAACAGTCATTCATGTGGTGGTGGGTGTGTGGGTATCATTACAGTGTTTGGGCTGTAAATATCAACTGTCATTCATGGTGTGGTTGGTTTGTGGGTGTCATTACTGTGCTTGGACGGTAAATATTAACATTCATTCATGGGGTGGTTATTGTCATTACAGTACTTAGACTGTAAATATCAACAGTCATTCATGGGGTGGTAAGTGTGTGGGTTCCATTACAGTGCTTGGACTATAAATATCAACCATCATTCATGGGGTGGTGGGTGTCATTACAGTACTTGTACTGTAAATATCAACATTTATTCAAAGGGTGGTGGGTGTGTGGGTGTCATTAGAGTGCTTGGACTGTAAATATCAATAGTAATTTATGGGGTGTTGGGTGTGTGGGTGTCATTAGAGTGCTTGGACTGTAAATACCAACAGTTATTCATGGGGTGCTGGGTGTAAGGGTGTCATTACAGTGCTTGGACTGTAAATATCAACAGTCAATCACGGGGTGGTGGGTGTGTGAGTTTCAATACAGTGCTTGGACTGTAAATATCAACAGTCTTTCATGGGGTGCTGGGTGTGTGGTAGTTATTACAGAGCTTGGACTGCAAATATCCACAGCCATTCATATGTTGGTGTATGTGTGGGTGTCATTACAGCGCATGGACTGTAAATATCAAAAGTCATTCACGTTGTGGAGGGTTTGTGGGTATCATTACAGTGTTTGGTCTGTAAATATCAAGAGTCATTCATACGGTGGTGGTTGTATGGGTGTCATTACATGTTTGGACTGTAAATATCAACAGTCATTCATTGGGTGGTAGGTGTGTGGGTGTCATTACAGTGCTTGGACTGTAAGTATCAACTGTCCTTCATTGGGTGGTGGGTATGTGGGTTCCATTACATTGCCTGGACTGTAAATATCAACAGTCATTAATGGGGTGGTGTGTGTGTGGGTATCAGTACAGTGAGTGGATAGTTAATATCAACAGTCAATCATGGGGTGTATTGGTGTCATTATAGTGATTGTACTGTAAATATCAACATTAATTAATTAGGTTGTAGGTGTGATTACAGTGCTTGGACTGTAAATATCAACACTCATTCATGGGATGGTTAGTGTCATTACAGTGCTTGGACTGTAAATATCAACATTCATTCATGAGGTGGTGGGTGTGTGGGTGTCATTACAGAGGTTTGACTTTAAATACCAACAGTCATTCATGGGGTGGTGGGAGTGTGGGTGTCATTACAGAGCTCGGACTGTCAACATCAACAATCATTTATGGGGTGGTGGGTGTGTGAGTGTCATTACAGTGCTAAGACTGTAAATATCAACCATCATTCATGAATGGTTGGTGTGAGGGTGTCATTACAGTGCTTGAACTGTAAATATCAACAGTCATTCATAGGGTGGTTGGTGTGTGGGTGTCATTACAGTACTTGAAATGTAAATATCAACAGTCATTCATGGTATGGTGAGTGTGTGGGTGTCATTACAGTGCTTGGACTGTAAGTATCAACTGTCATTCATGGGGTGGTCGGTGTGTGGGTGTCATTACAGTGCTTGGATAGTAAATATCAACAGTCAATCATGGGGTGTGTGGGTGTCATAATAGTGATTGTACTTTAAATATCAACAGTCATTCATGGGGTGGTTAGTGTCATTACAGTGCTTGGACTGTAAATGTAAATAGTCATTCATGAGGTGGTGGGTGTGTGGGTGTCATTAAAGTGCTTTGACTGTATATATCAACAGTCATTCATTAGGTGGTGGGTTTTTGGGTGTCATTACAGTGCTCGGACTGTAAATATCAACAGTCATTCATGAGGTGGTAAGTCTGTGGGTGTTATTACAATGCTTGGACTGAAAATATCAACAGTCATTCATGGGGTGGTGGGTGTCATTACAGTGCTTGGACTGTAAATATCAACAGTCATTCATGGGGTCGTGGGTGTGTGGGTGTCATTACAAAGCTTGGAAAATAAATATCAACCATCATTCATGGGGTGGCGGGTGTTATTACAGTCCTTGTACTGTAAATATCAACAGTCATTAATGCGGTGGTGGTTGTGTGGGTTTCATTACAGTGCTTGGACTGTAAATATCAACAGTGATTAAAGGGGTGGTGGGTGTGTGGGTGTCATTACAGTGCTCGAATTGTAAATATCAACAGTCATTCATGGGGTGGTGGGTGTGTGGGGGTCATTACAGTGCTTTGTGTGTAAATATCAACAGTCATTCATGGGGTGGTGGGTGTCAATACAGTGCTTGGACTGTATATATCAACAGTCATTTATGGGGTGGTTGGTGTGTCGGTGTTATGACAGTGCTTGGAATGTAAATATCAACAGTCATTCATGGCATGGTGAGTGTGTTGGTGTCATTACAGAGCTTGGACTGTAAGTATAAACTGTCATTCATGGGGTGGTGTGTGTGTGGGTTCAATTACATTGCCTGGACTGTAAATATCAACAGTCATTCAAGGCGTGGTGGGTGTGTGTGTGTCAGTACAGTGCGTGGATAGTAAATATCAACAGTCAATCATGGGGTGTGTGGGTGTCATATAGTGATTGTATTGTAAATATCAACAGTCATTTTTGGGGTTGTTAGTGTCATTACAGTGCTTGGACTGTAAATATAAACAATCATTCATGAGGTGGTGGGTGTGTGGGTGTCATTAAAGTGCTTGGACTGTATATATCAACAGTCATTAATGAGGTGGTGAGTGTGTGGGTGTCATTACAGTGCTTGGACTGTAAATATCAACAGTTATTCATGGAATGGTGGGTGTGTTAGTTTCATTACAGTGCTCGGACTATAAATATCAACTGTCATTCATGGGGTGGTTAGTCTGTGAGTGTTATTACAATGCTTGGACTGAAAATATCAACAGTCATTCATGGGGTGGTGGGTGTCATTACAGTGCTTGGACTGTAAATATCAACAGTCATTCATGGGGTCGTGGGTGTGTTGGTGTCATTACAGTGCTTGGAGTGTAAATATCAACCGTCATTCATGGGGTGGTGGGTGTCATTACAGTGCTTGTACTGTAAATATCAACAGTCATTAATGCGGTGCTCGGTGTGTGGGTTTCATTACAGTGCTTGGACTGTAAATATGAACAGTCATTCAAGGGGTGGTGGGTGTGTGGGTGTCATTACAGAGCTTGGACTGTAAATATCAACAGTCATTCATGGGGTTGTGGGTGTTATTACAGTGCTTGGAATTTAAATTTCAACAGTCATTAACCCTTAAATGCATATTGACCAAATATCACGTCACCGTGAATTTAGGCCTTGAAGCCGATTGACGTAATATAAAGCCGGTAGAAAAAAAACTGCTTGGGCTATATCTAGCCACTTCATTGGTAACACTGGTTAGGTTGGGCCTTTAATGAGTGGTGTGAGAGGGAAATGGTTCACTCGTCATATATACGCAATGAAAATACGCTCACTCACATTTTCTAATTTTTAGGTTATTTTTAGGGGTAACTACTTTATTACTCATGGCGCTGCTGTACGCAAACCAGTGGACCTAAAAAACTTTAGTTTACAGATTCTGGTGTGTAAAATAACAAAATTTACTTAAACAAAACTTTAAAAAATCACCCTGTTTTTGCGGTTCACGCTCCAGTAGCGCTAGGGGGATTGCGGTTCTTAGGGGTTAATGTGGTGGTGGGTATGTGGGTGTCATTACAGTGCTTGGACTATAAATATCAACTATCATTCATGGGTGGTAGGTGTGTGGGTGTCATTAGAGTGCTTAGACTGTAAATATTAACATGCATTCATGGGGTGGTGGGTGTGTAGCTGTCATGACAGTGCTTGGGCTGTAAATATCAACCGTCATTCAAGGGGTGGTGGGTGTCATTACAGTGCTTTAACTGTAAATATCAACAGTCATTCATTGTGTGGTGAGTGTCATTACAGTGCTTGGACTGTATATATCAACAGTCATTCATGGGGTGGTGGGTGTGTGGGTGTCATTACAGTGTTTGGACTGTAAATATTAACAGTCATTTATGGGGTGGTTGCTGTGTGGGTGTCATTACAGTGCTTGGACTGAAATATCAACAGTTATTCATTGAGTGGTGGGTGTGTGGGTGTCATTACAGTGAATGGACTATAAATATCAATGGTCATTAATGGGGTGGTGGGTGTCATTACAGTGTTTGGACTGTAAATATCAACAGTTATTCATGGAAAGGTGGGTGTGTGGATGTCATTACAGTACTTGGACTCTAAATATCAACAGTCATTCATGGGTTGGTGGGTGTGTGGGTGATATTACAGTGCTTGGACTCTAAATATTAACCAACATTGATGGGGTTGTGGTTGTGTGGGTGTCATTACAGTGCTTGGACTGTAAATATAAACTGTCATTCATGGGTTGGTGGATGTGTGGGTGTCATTACAATGCTTGGACTGTAAATATCAACAGTCATTCATGGGTTCGTGTGTGTGTCATTACAGTGCTTGGACTGTAAATATCAACTTTCATTCATGGGGTGTGTCAGTGACATTACAGTGCTTGTACTGTAAATATCAACAGTCATTCTTGGTTTGGTGGATGTGTGGGTGTCATTACAGTGCTTGGACTGTAAATATCAACTGTCATTTATTGGGTGGTGGGTGTTTGTGTGTCATTACAGTGCTTAGACTGTTAATATATATCAACAATCATCAATGGGGTGGTGGGTGTGAAGCTATCATTACAGTGCTTGGACTGTAAATATCAACCGTCATTTATTGGATAATGGGTGTCATTACAGTTCTTTGACTGTAAATATCAACAGCCATTCATGGTGTGGTGAGTGTCATTACAGTGCTTTGACTATATATATCAACTGTCATTTATGGGGTGGTGGGTGTGTGGGTGTTATTACAGTGCTTGGACAAAAATATTAACAGTTATTCATTGGGTGGTGGTGTGTGGGTGTCATTAGAGTGTATGGACTATAAATTTCAATGGTCGTTAATGGGGTGGTGGGTGTGTGGGTGTCATTTCATTGCTTGGACTGTAAATATCAACAAGCATTCGAGGGGTTGATGGTGTGTGAGTGTCATTACAGTGCTTGGACTGTCAATATCAACAGTCATTCATGGGGTGGTTGGTGTGTGGGTCTCATTACTTTGCATGGAATGTAAATATCAACAGTCATTTATGGGTTGGTGGGTGTGTGGGTGTCATTACAGTGTTTGGACTGTAAATATTAACAGTCATTTATGGGGTGGTGGGTGTGTGGGTGTTATTACAGTGCTTGGACAAAAATATTAACAGTTATTCATTGGGTGGTGGTGTGTGGGTGTCATTACAGTGCATGGACTATAAATTTCAATGGTCGTTAATGGGGTGGTTGGTGTGTGGGTCTCATTACTTTGCATGGAATGTAAATATCAACAGTCATTTATGGGTTGGTGGGTGTGTGGGTGTCATTACAGTACTTAGACTGTAAATATCAACAGTCAATCATAGGGTAGTCAGTGTGTGGGTGTCAATACAGTGCTTGAATTGTAAATATCAACAGTCATTCATAGGGTGGTACGTGTGTGGGTGTCATTACAGTGTTTGGACTGTAAATATCAACTGTTATTCATGGTGTTTGTGGGTGCTATTACAGAGATTGGAGTGTAATTATCAACAGTCATTCATAGGTTGGTGGGAGTGTGTGTCATTACAGTGCTTGGACTGTAAATATCAACAGTCATTCAAAGGGTGGTGGGTATGTAGGTGTAATTACAGTGTTTGGAGTGTAAATATCAAATCATTCATGGTGTGCTGTGTGTCATTACAGTGCTTGGACTGTAAATATCAACAGTCATTCATGGGGTGGTGGATGTGTAGGTGTCAATACAGTGCTTGGACTGCAAATATCAACAGTCATTCATGGGATGGTAGGGGTCATTACAGTACTTGGACTGTAAATATCAACAGTCATTAATGGGGTGGTTGATGTGTGGGTGTCATTACATTGATTGGACTGTAAATATTAACAGACATTCATGGGCTGTGGGTGTGTGGGTGTCAATACAGTGATTGGACTGTAAATATCAACAAACATTCATGGGGTGGTGGGTGTGTGGGTGTCATTACAGTGCTTTGACTGTAAATATCAACCGTCATTCTTGGGAAAGTGGGTGTGTGGGTGTCATACAGTGCTTGGACTGTAAATATTAACAGTCTTTAATGGGATGGTGTGTGTGTTGATCATATTACAGTGCTTGGACTGTAAATACTAACCATCATTCATGGGGTTGTGGTTGTGTGGGTGTCATTACAGTGCTTGGACTGTAAATATCAACAGTCATTCATGGGTTGGTAGGTGTGTGGGTGTCATTACAATGCTTGGACTGTAAATATCAACAGTCATTTAAGGGGTGGTGGGTTGTTGGTGTCATTAAAGTTCTTGGATTGTAAATATCAACAGTCATTCATTGGATGGTGGGTGTGTGGGTGTCATTACAGTGCTTGGACTGTAAATATCAACTGTCATTCATGGGGTGTGTCGGTGACATTACAGTGCTTGGACTGTAAATATCAACTGTCATTCATGGGGTGTGTCGGTGACATTACAGTGCTTGTACTGTAAATATCAACAGTCATTCATGGGTTGGTGTGTGTGTGTCATTACGGTGCTTGGACTGTAAATTTCAACTGTCATTCATGGGGTGTGTCGGTGACATTACAGTGTTTGTACTGTAAATATCAAAAGCAATTCATGAGATGGTGGGTGTGTGGGTGTCATTACAGTAATTGGACTGTAAATATCAACAGACATTCATGGGGTGGTGGGTTTGTGGGTGTCATTACACTGCTTAATCTGTAAATATCAACAGTTATTCATTTAGTGGTGGGTGTAGGGGTGTCATTACAGTGCTTGGACTGTGAATATCAACCATCATTCATGGGGTTGTGGGTGTGTTGGTGTCATTACAATGCTTGGACTGTAAATATTAACAGTCATTCATGGGGTGGATGGTGTGTGAGTGTCATTACAGTGTTTGGACTGTAAATATTGATAGTCATTCATAGGGTGGTTGGTGTGTAGGTCTCATTACAGTGCTTGGAATATAAATATCAACAGTCATTCATGGGGTGGATGGTGTGTGAGTGTCATTACAGAGCTTAGTCTGTAAATATCACCAGTCATTCATGAGGTGGTCAGTGTGTGGGTGTCAATACAGTGCTTGGACTGTAAATATCAACAGTCATTCAAGGGGTGGTGGGTGTGAAGGTGTAATTACAGTTCTTGGAGTGTAAATATCAAGTCATTAATGGGGTGGTGGGTGTCATTACAGTGCTTGGACTGTAAATATCAACAACCATATATGGGGTGGTGGGTGTCATTACAGTGCTTGGACTGTAAATATCAACAGACATTCATGGGGTGGTGGGTGTGTGGGTGTCATTACAGTGCTTTGACTGTAAATATCAACAGTCATTCATGGGAAGGTGGGTGTGTGGGTGTCATTACAGTGCTTGGACTGTAAATATTAACAGTCTTTCATGGAGTTGTGGGTGTGTGGGTCAGTGTGTGGGTGTTTATACAATTCTTGGACTGTAAATATCAACTGGCATTCATGGTGTCTGTGGGTGCTATTACAGAGCTTGGACTCTAAATATCAACAGTCATTCTTAGGTTGGTGGGGTGTAGGGGTGTCATTACAGTGTCTGGAATGTAAATATCAACAATCATTCATGGGGTGGTGGGTGTGTAGGTGTAAGTACAGATCTTGGACCATAAATATCAAGTAATTAATGGGGTAGTGGATGTATGCGTGTCAGTACTGTGCTTGGACTGTTAATATCAACAGTCATTTATTGGATAATGGGTGTCATTACAGTTCTTTGACTGTAAATATCAACAGCCATTCATGGTGTGGTGAGTGTCATTACAGTGCTTTGACTATATATATCAACTGTCATTTATGGGGTGGTGGGTGTGTGGGTGTTATTACAGTGCTTGGACAAAAATATTAACAGTTATTCATTGGGTGGTGGTGTGTGGGTGTCATTAGAGTGTATGGACTATAAATTTCAATGGTCGTTAATGGGGTGGTGGGTGTGTGGGTGTCATTTCATTGCTTGGACTGTAAATATCAACAAGCATTCGAGGGGTTGATTGTGTGTGAGTGTCATTACAGTGCTTGGACTGTCAATATCAACAGTCATTCATGGGGTGGTTGGTGTGTGGGTCTCATTACTTTGCATGGAATGTAAATATCAACAGTCATTTATGGGTTGGTGGGTGTGTGGGTGTCATTACAGTGTTTGGACTGTAAATATTAACAGTCATTTATGGGGTGGTGGGTGTGTGGGTGTTATTACAGTGCTTGGACAAAAATATTAACAGTTATTCATTGGGTGGTGGTGTGTGGGTGTCATTACAGTGCATGGACTATAAATTTCAATGGTCGTTAATGGGGTGGTTGGTGTGTGGGTCTCATTACTTTGCATGGAATGTAAATATCAACAGTCATTTATGGGTTGGTGGGTGTGTGGGTGTCATTACAGTACTTAGACTGTAAATATCAACAGTCAATCATAGGGTAGTCAGTGTGTGGGTGTCAATACAGTGCTTGAATTGTAAATATCAACAGTCATTCATAGGGTGGTACGTGTGTGGGTGTCATTACAGTGTTTGGACTGTAAATATCAACTGTTATTCATGGTGTTTGTGGGTGCTATTACAGAGATTGGAGTGTAATTATCAACAGTCATTCATAGGTTGGTGGGAGTGTGTCATTACAGAGTTTGGACTGTAAATATCAACAGTCATTCAAAGGGTGGTGGGTATGTAGGTGTAATTACAGTGTTTGGAGTGTAAATATCAAATCATTCATGGTGTGCTGTGTGTCATTACAGTGCTTGGACTGTAAATATCAACAGTCATTCATGGGGTGGTGGATGTGTAGGTGTCAATATAGTGCTTGGACTGCAAATATCAACAGTCATTCATGGGATGGTAGGGGTCATTACAGTACTTGGACTGTAAATATCAACAGTCATTAATGGGGTGGTTGATGTGTGGGTGTCATTACATTGATTGGACTGTAAATATTAACAGACATTCATGGGCTGTGGGTGTGTGGGTGTCAATACAGTGATTGGACTGTAAATATCAACAAACATTCATGGGGTGGTGGGTGTGTGGGTGTCATTACAGTGCTTTGACTGTAAATATCAACCGTCATTCATGGGAAAGTGGGTGTGTGGGTGTCATACAGTGCTTGGACTGTAAATATTAACAGTCTTTAATGGGATGGTGTGTGTGTTGATCATATTACAGTGCTTGGACTGTAAATACTAACCATCATTCATGGGGTTGTGGTTGTGTGGGTGTCATTACAGTGCTTGGACTGTAAATATCAACAGTCATTCATGGGTTGGTAGGTGTGTGGGTGTCATTACAATGCTTGGACTGTAAATATCAACAGTCATTTAAGGGGTGGTGGGTTGTTGGTGTCATTAAAGTTCTTGGATTGTAAATATCAACAGTCATTCATTGGATGGTGGGTGTGTGGGTGTCATTACAGTGCTTGGACTGTAAATATCAACTGTCATTCATGGGGTGTGTCGGTGACATTACAGTGCTTGGACTGTAAATATCAACTGTCATTCATGGGGTGTGTCGGTGACATTACAGTGCTTGTACTGTAAATATCAACAGTCATTCATGGGTTGGTGTGTGTGTGTCATTACGGTGCTTGGACTGTAAATTTCAACTGTCATTCATGGGGTGTGTCGGTGACATTACAGTGTTTGTACTGTAAATATCAAAAGCAATTCATGAGATGGTGGGTGTGTGGGTGTCATTACAGTAATTGGACTGTAAATATCAACAGACATTCATGGGGTGGTGGGTTTGTGGGTGTCATTACACTGCTTAATCTGTAAATATCAACAGTTATTCATTTAGTGGTGGGTGTAGGGGTGTCATTACAGTGCTTGGACTGTGAATATCAACCATCATTCATGGGGTTGTGGGTGTGTTGGTGTCATTACAATGCTTGGACTGTAAATATTAACAGTCATTCATGGGGTGGATGGTGTGTGAGTGTCATTACAGTGTTTGGACTGTAAATATTGATAGTCATTCATAGGGTGGTTGGTGTGTAGGTCTCATTACAGTGCTTGGAATATAAATATCAACAGTCATTCATGGGGTGGATGGTGTGTGAGTGTCATTACAGAGCTTAGTCTGTAAATATCACCAGTCATTCATGAGGTGGTCAGTGTGTGGGTGTCAATACAGTGCTTGGACTGTAAATATCAACAGTCATTCAAGGGGTGGTGGGTGTGAAGGTGTAATTACAGTTCTTGGAGTGTAAATATCAAGTCATTAATGGGGTGGTGGGTGTCATTACAGTGCTTGGACTGTAAATATCAACAACCATATATGGGGTGGTGGGTGTCATTACAGTGCTTGGACTGTAAATATCAACAGACATTCATGGGGTGGTGGGTGTGTGGGTGTCATTACAGTGCTTTGACTGTAAATATCAACAGTCATTCATGGGAAGGTGGGTGTGTGGGTGTCATTACAGTGCTTGGACTGTAAATATTAACAGTCTTTCATGGAGTTGTGGGTGTGTGGGTCAGTGTGTGGGTGTTTATACAATTCTTGGACTGTAAATATCAACTGGCATTCATGGTGTCTGTGGGTGCTATTACAGAGCTTGGACTCTAAATATCAACAGTCATTCTTAGGTTGGTGGGGTGTAGGGGTGTCATTACAGTGTCTGGAATGTAAATATCAACAATCATTCATGAGGTGGTGGGTGTGTAGGTGTAAGTACAGATCTTGGACCATAAATATCAAGTCATTAATGGGGTAGTGGATGTATGCGTGTCAGTACTGTGCTTGGACTGTTAATATCAACCCTCATTCATTGGATGGTGTGTGTGTGGGTGTCATTACAGTGCTTGGTCTGTGAATATCAACAGTCATTCAGAGGGTGGTGGATGTCATTAGAGTGCTTGGACTGTAAATATTAACAGTCATTCATGGGGTGGTGGGTGTGTGGATGTCATTACAGTGCGTGGACTGAAAATATCAAGAGTCATTTATGTGGTGGTGGGTACGTGGGTGTTATTACAGTGCTTTGACTGTAAATATCAACAGTCATTCAGAGGGTGGTGGGTGTCATTAGAGTGCTTGTACTGTAAATATCAACAGTTATTCAAGGGGTGGTGGGTGTGTGGGTATCATGAAAGTGCTTGGACTGTAAATATCAACTGTCATTAATGGGATGGTGAGTGTGTGGGTGTCATTGCAGTTCTTGGACTGTAAATATCAACCCTCATTCATTGGATGGTGTGTGTGTGGGTGTCATTACAGTGCTTGGTCTGTGAATATCAACAGTCATTCATAGGGTTGTGAGTGTGTGGGTATTATTTCAGTGCTTTGACTGTAAATATCTACAGTCATTCAGAGGGTGGTGGGTGTCATTAGAGTGCTTGGACTGTAAATATCAACAGTCATTCATGGGGTGGTGGGTGTGTGGATGTCATTACAGTGCTTGGACTGAAAACATCAACAGTCATTTATGGGGTGGTGGGTGTGTGGGTATCATGACAGTGCTTGGACTATAAATATCAACCATCATTTAAGGGGTGGTGGGTGAGTGGGTGTTATTACAGTGCTTTGACTGTAAATATCAAGAGTCATTCAGAGGGTGGTGGGTGTCATAAGAGTGCTTGGACTGTAAATATCAACAGTTATTCATGGGGTGGTGGGTGTGTGGGTATCATGAAAGTGCTTGGACTGTAAATATCAACAGTCATTCATGGGGTGGTGAGTGTGTGGGTGTCATTGCAGTTCTTGGACTGTAAATATCAACCACCATTCATTGGGTGGTGTGTGTCTGGGTGTCATTACAGAGCTTGGACTGTAAATATCAACAGTCATTCATGGGGTGGTGGGTGTGTGGGTGTCATTACAGTGCTTGGACTGTAAATATCAACAGTTATTATTGGGGTGGTTGGTGTCATGAGATTGCTTAGACTGTAAATATCAACAGTCATTTATGGTGTGTTGGGTGTGTGGCTGTCATTACATCACTTGGACTGTAAATATCAACAGTCATTCATGGGGTGGTGGGTGTGTTGGTGTTATTACAGTTCTTTGATTGTAAATATCAACAGTCATTCATAGGGTGGTGGGTGTCATAAGAGTGCTTGGACTGTAAATATTAACAGTCATTAATGGGGTCATGAGTGTGTGTTGGTGTCATTACAGTGCTTGGACTGTAAATATCAACCATAATTCCTGGGGTGGTCGGTGTGTTGGTGTCATTACAGTGCTTTGACTCTAAATATCAACGGTCGTTCATGGGGTGGTCAGTGTCAGGGTGTCATTACAGTGCTTGGACTGTAAATATCAACAGTCATTCATGGGGTGGTGGGTGTGTGGGTGTCATTATAGTGCTTGGACTGTAAATATCAACAGTCATTCATGGGGTGGTGGGTGTGTGGGTGTCATTACAGGGCTTGGACTGTAAATATCAAGTCATTCATGGGGTGGTGGGTGTGTGGGTGTCATTATTGCTTGGACTGTAAATATCAACAGTCATTCACGGGGTGGTGAGTGAGTGGGTATTATTACAGTGCTTTGAATGTAAATATCTACAGTCATTCAAAGGGTGGTGGGTGTAATTAGAGTGCTTGGACTGTAAATATCAACAGTTATTCATGGGGTGGTGGGTGTGGGGGTGCCATTACAGTGCTTGGACTGTAAATATCAACCATAATTCCTGGGGTGGTCAGTGTGTTGGTGTCATTACAGTGCTTTGATTGTAAATATCAACCGTCGTTCATGGGGTGGTCGGTGTGTGGGTGTCATTACAGTGCTTGGACTGTAAATATCAACAGTCATTCATGGGGTGGTGGGTGTGTGGTTGTCATTATAGTGCTTGGACTGTAAATATCAACAGTCATTCCTGGGGTGGTGGGTGTGTGGGTGTCATTACAGTGTTTCGACGGTAAATATCAACAGTCATTCATGGGGTGGTGAGTGTTAGGGTGTCATTACAGTGCTTGGACTGTGAATATCAACAGTCATTCATGGGGTGGTTGGTGTGTGGGTGTTATTACAGTGCTTTGACTGTAAATATCAACAGTCATTCAGAGGGTGTTGGGTGTCATTAGAGTGCATGGACTGTAAATATTAACAGTCATTCATGGGGTGGTGGGTGTGTGAATGTCATTACAGTGCTTGGACTAAAAATATCAACAGTCATTTATGGGGTGGTGGGTGTGTGAGTGTCATTATAGTGCTTGGACTATAAATATCAACCGTCATTTATGGGGTGGTGTGTGTGTGGGTGTCATTACATTGCTTGGCCTGTAAATATCAACAGTCATTCTTAGGATGGTGGGTGTGTGAGTGTCATTACAGAGCTTGGACTGTAAATATCAATAGTCATTCATAGAGTGGTGGGTGTGTGGATGTCATTACAGTGCTTGGACTGTAAATATCAACAATCAATCATGGGGTGGGGGGTGTGTGGGTGTCATTACAGTGCTTGGACTGTAAATATCAACAGTCATTTATGGTGTGGTGCGTGTGTGGGTGTCATTACAGTGTTTTGATTGTAAATATCAACAGTCATTTATAGGGTGGTGGGTGTGTGGCTTTCATTACAGTTTTTCGACTGTAAATATCTACCATCATTTATTGGGTGGTGGGTGTGTGGGGGTAATTACAGTGCTCAGACTGTAAATATTAAGAGTCATTCATTGGGTGGTGGGTTTGTGGATGTCATTAGAGTGCTTGGACTGAAAATATCAACAGTCATTCATGGGGTGGTGGGTGTTTGGGTGTCATTACAGTGCTTGGACTATATAAACATCAACCGTCATTTTTGGGGTGGTGGGTGTGTGAGTGTAATTACAGTGCTTGGATTGTAAATATCAACCGTCATTCATAGGGTGGTGGGTGTGTGAGTGTCATTACAGAGCTTAGACTGTAAATATCAACAGTCATTTATGGGGTGGTGGGTGTGTGGGTGTCATTACAGTGCTTGGACAGTAAATATCAAAAGTCATTCTTGGGGTGTTGGGTGTGTGGGTGCAATTACAGTGCTTAGACTATAAATATCAACAGTCATTTATTGGGTGGTTGGTGTGTAGGTGTCATTACAGTGCTTGGACTGTAAATATCAACAGTCAATCATGGGTTGGTGGGTGTGTGGGTGTCATTACAGGGCGTGGACTGTAAATATCAACAGTCATTCATGGGATGGTGGGTGTGTAAGTGTCATTACATTGCTCAGATTGTAAATATTAACAGTCATTTATTGGGTGGTGGGTGTGTCGATGTCATTACAGTGCTTAGACTGAAAATATCAACAGTCTTTCATGGGGTGGTGGGTGTGTGGGTGTCATTACAGTGCTTGGACTATAAATAATAACCGTCATTTATGGGTTTGTGGGTGTGTTGGTGTCATTACAGTGCTTGGACTGTAGATATCAACAGTCATTAATAGGGTGGTGGGTGTGTGAGTGTCATTACAGAGCATGGACTGTAAATATCAACAGTCATTTATGGGGTGGTGGGTGTGTGGGTGTCATTACAGCTCTTTGACTGTAAATATCAACAGTCATTTTTGGGGTGGTGGGTGTGTGGGTGTCATTACAGTGCTTGGACTGTAAATACCAACAGTCAATTATTGGGTGGTGGGTTTGTGGGTGTCACTACAGTGCTTGGACTGTAAATATCAACAGTCATTCATGGGGTGGTGGGTGTGTGGGATTCGTTACAGTGTTTTAATTGTAAATATCAACAGTCATTCATAAGGTGGTGGGTGTCATTAGAGTGCTTGGACTGTAAATATCAACAGTCATTCATGGGGTGGTTGGTGTGTAGGTGTCATTACAGTTCTTGGACTGTAAATATCAACCATAATTCATTAGGTGGTGGGTGTTGGGGTGTCATTACAGTGTTTTGACTGTAAATATCAACAGTCATTCATTGTGTGGTGGGGGTTAGGGTGTCATTACAGTGCTTGGACTGTAAATATCAACAGTCATTCATGGGGTGGTTGGTGTGTGGGTGTCATTTTAGTGCTTGAACTGTAATATGACAGTGCTTGGACTATAAATATCAACAGTCATTTATTGGGTGGTGGGTGTGGAGGTCATTACAGTGCTTGGACTAAAAATATCAACAGTCATTCATGGGGTGGTGGGTGTGTGGGTGTCATTACAGTTCTTGGATTGTAAATATTAACAGTCATTCATGGGGTGGTAGGTGTGTGGATGTCATTGCAGTGCTTTGACTGAAAATGTAAACAGTCATTCATGGGGTGGTAGGTGTGTGGGTGTCATTACAATGCTTGGACTATAAAAATCAAATGTCATTTATGGGGTAGAAGGTGTGTGGGTGTCATTACAGTGCTTGGACTGTAAATATCAACAGTCATTCATAGGGTGGTGGGTGTGTGAGTGTCATTACAGAGCTTGGACTGTAAATATCAAGAGTCATTCATGGAGTGGTGGGCCTGTGGGTGTCATTACAGTGCTTGGACTGTAAATAACAGCAGTCATTTATGGGGTGGTTTGTGTGTGGGTGTCATTACAGTGTTTTGACTATAAATATCAACAGTCATTTATTGATTGGTGGGTGTCATTAGAGTGCTTGGACTGTAAATATCAACCATCATTCTTTGGGTGGTGGGTGTGTGGGTGTTATTACAGTGCTTGGACTGAAAATATCAAAAGTCATTCATGGATTGGTGGGTGTGTTGGTGTCATTATAGTGCTTGGACTTTAAATATCAACCATATTTAATGGGCTTGTGGGTGTGGGAGTGTCATTACAGTGCTTGGACTTTAAATATTAACAGTCATTCATGGGGTGGTGAATGTGTGGGTTTAATTACAGTTCTTGGACTGTAAATATCAACCATCATTTATTGGTTGGTGGGTGTGTGGGTGACATTACAGTGCTTGGAGTGTAAATATTAACAGTCATTCATGGGGTGGTGGGTGTGTAGGTGTCATTATAGTGCTTGGACTGTAAATATCAACAGTCATTCATGGGGTGGTGGGTGTGTTGGTGTCATTACATTGATTGGATTGAAAATACCAAGTCACTTATTGGGTGGTGGGTGTGGGTGTGTCATTAGTGCTTGGAATATAAATATCAACAGTCATTCATGGGGTGGTGGGAGGCATACAGTGCTTGGACTCTAAATATCAACAGTAATTCATAGGGTGATGGGTGTGTGGGTGGCAATACAGTGCTTGGACAGTAAATATCAACAGTCATTTATTGGTTGGTGCGTGTGTGGGTATCATTACAGTCCTTGGAATGTAAATATCAACCATTATTCATTGGGTGGTGGGTGTGTGGGTGACATTACAGTGCTTGGACTGTAAATATTAACAGTCATTCATGGGGTGGCAGGTGTGTAGATGTCATTACAGTGCTTGGACCGAAAATATCAACTGTCATTCATGGGGTGGTGGGTGTGTGGGTTTCATTACAGTTCTTGGACTGTAAATATCAACAATCATTCATTGGGTCGTAGGTGTGTGGTTGACATTACAGTGCTTGGACTGTAAATATTAACAGCCATTCATGGGGTGGTGGGTGTGTAGGTGTCATTATAGTGCTTGGACTGTAAATATCAACAGTCATTCATGGGGTGGTTGGTGTTTGGGTGTCATTACATTGCTTGGACTGTAAATATCAAGTCATTCTTGAGGTGGTGGGTGTGTGTGTGTCATTAGTGCTTGGACTGTAAATATAAACATTCATTCATGGGGTGGTGGGTGTCATTACAGTGCTTGGACTCTAAATATCAACAGTAATTCATAGGATGATGGGTGTGTGGGTGTCATTACAGTGCTTGGACTGAAAATAACAACAGTCATTCATGGGGTAGTAGGTGTGTGGGTGTCATTACAGTGCTTGGACTTTAAATATCAACCATCATTTATGGGGTGGTGGGTGTGTGGGTGTCATTACAGTGCTTGGACTGTAATTATCACCAGTCATTCATATGGTGGTGGGTGTGTGAGTGTCATTACAGTACTGGGACTGTAAATGTCAACAGTTATTACTTGGGTGGTGGGTGTGTGGGTGTCATTACAGTGCTTGGAGTGTAAATATTAACAGTCATTCATGGGGTGGTAGGTGTGTAGGTGTCATTATAGTGCTTGGACTGTAAATATCAACAGTCATTCATGGGGTGGTGGCTGTGTGGGTGTCATTACATTGATTGGACTGAAAATATTAAGTCACTCATTGGGTGGTGGGTGTGGGTGTCATTAGTGCTTGGAATATAAATATCAACAGTCATTCATGGGGTGGTGGGTGGCATTACAGTGATTGGACTCTAAATATCAACAGTAATTCATAGGGTGATAGGTGTGTGGGTGTCATTACAGTGCTTGGACTGTAAATATTAACAGTAATTCATGGTGTTGTGGGTGTTTGGGTTTCTATGCATTGCTTGGACTGTAAATATCAACAGTCAATTATGGGGTTGTGGGTGTGTGGGTGTCATAACAGTGTTTTGACTGTAAATATTACAGTCATTTATATGGTGGTGAGTGTTATTAGAGTGCTCAGACTTTAAATATTAACAGTCATTCATGGGGTGGTGGGTATGTGGATGTCATTACATTGCTTGGACTGAAAATATCAACTGTCATTCATGGGGTGGTGAGTGTGTGGGTGTTATTACAATTCTTGGACTGTAAATATCAACCATCATTCATTGGGTTGTGGGTGTGTGGGTGTCATTACAGTGCTCAGACTGTAAATATTAACAGTCATTCATGGGGTGGTTGGTGTGTGAATGTCATTACAGTGCATGGACTGAAAATATCAATTGTCATTTATGGGGTGGTGGGTGTGTGGGTGTCATTACATTGCTTGGACTTTAAATATCAACCGTAATTTATTGGGTGGTAAGTGTGTGGGTGTCATTACAGTCCTTGGACTGTAAATATCAACCATAATTAATAAGGGGGTTGGTGTGGGGGTGTTATTACAGTGTTTGGACTGTAAATATTAACAGTCATTAATTTGGAGGTGGATGTGTGGGTGTCATTATAGTGCTTGAACTGTAAATATCAACAGTCATTCATGGGGTGGTGGGTGTGTGGGTGTCATTACATTGCTTGGACTGTAAATATCAAGTCATTCATGGTGTGGTGGGTGTGTGTGTGTCAATTGTGCTTGGACTGTAAATATCAACAGTCATTCATTGGGTGGTGGGTGGCATTACAGTGCTTGGACTCTAAATATCAACAGTCATTCATGGGGTGATGGGTGTGTGGGTGTCATTACAGGGCTTGGATTGTAAATATCAACAGTCATTTATGGGGTTGTGGGTGTCTGGGTGTCTGTGCAATGTTTGGACTGTAAATATCAACAGTCATTAATGAGGTGGTGGGTGTGTTGGTGTCATTACATTGCTTGGACTGTAAATATCAAGTCATTCATTGGGTGGTTGGTGTGTGTGTGTCATTATTGCTTGGACTCTAAATATCAACAGTCATTCATGGGGTGGTGGATGGCATTACAGTGATTGGACTCTAAATATTGTGACAGCCACTGGGGAATGGCCAGTTTCCCCTCCTCGAACAAGGGAACAACTGGAAAATCCCCAGGTTCCGAAGGTTCGGAGAAGTTATTTGACCCCTCATTGAGCTATCCCGAATCACCAAATCTACCCTATATATATAGAGGTTCAGTCTTTGAAAAGTCAGTCTCTACTCAACTTCCCTCGTCGTTGGGTTTAACCTCTCCACCACTCAGCTTGTGCCTAGGGCTGATCTTGGTGCTTCCATAAATCTGGTGTTCTGCACATCTTTTCGTCTGAGTACAGTATAGTATTATGTGTTAATTTTAAGTCTTGTACTGAGGGTTCCCATTCTTTATACAAATTTTGGTGTTTAGGTTTAATTTAGTATTAAGTGTAGTATTAAGTCTTGGTGTGGATTATTTATGTACATTTATGTTGTTATAGTATTTCTGATGTGTTAATTATAATTTAGAAATTTCCCTAGCATTCTTATTACATTCCCAACTGTCACCTATGAGGTTTTTCACTCTTAAGTCTGGTATACCAGAATATAAGCACATACTGGAGACTACCAATCATCACATCAAATCTAAATACAAATATGTTTAATGCCAGTTGGTACCTTTGAACCAAAACCTCAATTACTGGCCGGATAACAAACTATCCATTCATCTTTTAATTGTTTGAGACTGGATTACGTACCATATCCCTAGAAACAGTGCCTAACAGTCTCTGAGTAATCTAGTGTTCGTAACAGTTAAGTGGGGGCCTGACCGGGATATTTAATTTTATTTTATGAACTTTGGTGATGTTGGTGGGCCACAGTGTAATTTTAATTAAAATTTATTGGAACCCTCTTAATTTGTGGAATGCTGATATGGTTGCTCTTAGGTGAAAGTGCCCATACTGTTGGTTGGTAGTTGTATTTTCCTGTCTTTTGACTTAAATGGTGGTAAAAGACTAACTATTGGTTGGACACTGTGCAAGTTGAGTGTGAGTAGGTTGAGTACTAGGGAAATCGAGACTCCGACAATTTTGTCCAATAACTCCTAGTTCCAACTGAGAACTTCATAACCCTGGTGTCGATGTAACTTTCCCATATTCCTAGCATACTTTTGCTTATCCCTAAGTTAACAGTCGACCCTAATATTCTTTACTTACTAGAAGCCTTTCAGTCGAACTTAGTGTTACGACTCGTAGAACTTTTTCTGTCTGAGTATCAGATTTTAAAGGATATCTACCCATGCTCAGTAAGTCGTGTTATTTGGGAACCAGACCGTTGTGTAAAGTAACTGAACGACGATAGTTCTGTAAAGCAACAAACTCTTGTGCTCCTATCGGGAGACCGTTCAAGCAGGTTATTTGTAGTTTCGGATGGATAAACCTGAGCGCTGGAACCCACTTAGCACACAGTCCGTTAGTGACTCCTCTGAACTCCCTCCAAAACCGATTCTGAATTGTGTAAAACCCTCATGACTTGTGAAGTACAAGACTTGAATTAAGCACTGTTTATTGGAGTGGAATTCCTCGAGTAAAATACTCAAAAAATTCAGTAATATCATCTGGTAGAGTAGTAATTTGCTTTTAACCTTGAGATGTCTTTTATATTAAGAAATTTCGTTGAAGAACCGACAGTGAGTAAATTGGAAGGTGACTTAAAGAAACAAGACTGGTGGCAGCTAGCTCAAAAATACAATATAGTTGCCTCTTCATCTTTAGTGAAGAAACAGTTAAAAGACGTAGTTATAAAAGGCCTTATTTCAAATCAAGTGTTGTCAGAAGAAGCCTACCGATTACTTCCTCAGGCTATTAGGTACGAGAAAGATAGCTCGGAGGACGACGACTCTGAGATGTTAAAATTAGATCAAGAAAGATTAAACCTAGAACGAGAAAAGTTAGAACTTAGGAAACTAGAGTTAGAAGACCGTGAACGAGAAAGAAAACATCAGTTAGAATTAGCCCAGTTAATTCAAAATATAAAAACTATAAAACCTACCTTCCAGTTACACAAGGAAGTTCACTCGGTCCCTTACTTTAATGAGGATGATCCAGAAAATTGGAAGAATGGATCTGGTTAATCCAAAATAAATTAGTAGGAACAGCTGCTAAAGTCTTTATTGCTCTCGAGACTAACACTACTTACGAATTTGCCAAAAGTAGCATCTTGAGTGCCTATCATGTAACTCCTGAGTCATATAGACAAAAATTTAGAAATTTACAGAAGCCTTTTAGTTCTACATATGTCGAGTTTGCTTCTGAGAAATTGAAGCACTTCAGACAGTGACTCACTTTTACAAAAACCCAGACTTTTGATGAACTTGCTAATTTAATAGTGCTTGAAGAGTTCAAACGACGAATTCCACTCCAAGTCTTGTTGTACTTGGATGATAGGAGTGTTCATGATTTAAAGGAAGCAGCCCTATTAGCTGATCAGTATTCTGTGGTGCATAGGTTGAGTTCAAGACAGGGAAGGTTCACTGTAAAGTCATCAGCAGGTATCCTTGCGGCTCCGGATGATGAGTATCGAACTAGCAAAGCCATGACTTCTACCTCTTTACCCCCTCTATCCGTGATTAGCTGTGCATATTGTAAAAAGACAGGACATCATATTTCTCAGTGTCAGACACCAGGTTGTAGAAAATCATTCTACCCTGGACAGGTAAAATTCCAAAGTGCTCCTCCCACGGTATCATCTGGCATACAAAGGGTCCAGAGTTCACAGAAACCAAAACCCATGTCTCATATTAAGGTAGAGTCTCTCAATTATCATGATGTATTCAAAGATTTTAAGTCCTCAGGTGAAGTAGGTTTATCAGAAAATGGTCCATTTTATCCAGTCACTATCCTTAGAGACACTGGAGCAGCTCAGTCTATTTTAACTAAGGTTGCTTTACCAGGTGTCGAGGAAAATATCACAGGAGAGAAGGTAATTCTCAGTGATTTATCTTCTGAACAGTCAACAGAGCTAGCTAAAGTATTTTTAAAATGCAATTTGTTTAACAAAGGGGTAAAAGTTGGAATTAGAGAACAAAAAAATGCCTATTTCAGGAATTCAATTAATTCTTGGTAACGATCTTGCTGGTTCCATGGTTGTTCCCACTCCCGAGATAGTGAAGACTCCTTGTGCTCACAGTCCCACTTTAGTGGAAGATCATATTCATCCTGAGATCTTTCCTTTATGTGCAGTCACACGGTCACAAACTCCTTCGGCAGAAGATACCCTGCCAGATGTCTTTGATCTCCCAAATCGGATCATGTCTAAAGAAAACCTGATAAAGGCTCAGCGAGAAGATTTAACTGTAGAGAAATTCCACAGGTTAGCCGCTAGCTCCAAGAAGGAAATTGATCATTTCCCAGGTTTTTATTACCAGGAAGGTGTCCTTATGAGATGCCATAAACCACCTACACATTCAGACTCTGATACTTGGGCTGAAGTCCATCAAGTAGTTATTCCAAAGTCTATTAGAGCACAGGTAATGGAAATAGCTCATGATGGTCCAGGAGGTCACTTAGGTGTGTGTAAAACTTATAACAAAATATGTGAACATTTCTTTTGGCCTGGTTTGAAACAAACTGTCATACCTTTTGTCCGTACATGTCACATCTGCCAAATGTCAGGAAAACCTAACCAGAAGATCCCCAAAGCTTCTTTAAACCCTATCCCAGTTGTTGGAGAACCTTTTGAAAAGGTAATAATTGATTGTGTTGGCCCTCTGCCAAGAACAAAGAAGGGGAATCAGTACATTTTATCACTGATGTGTCCTGTAACTAGATATCCTGAGGCTTTTCCATTAAAAAGAATCACTGCAAAAAACATAGCTAATGTCTTAATCAAATTTTTCACTCAAGTAGGCTTACCTAAAGAAATACAGTCCGACCAAGGATCTAATTTCACCAGTGACTTATTTTCCAGTGTTTTGAGAGAATTATGTATTACCCAAACATTGTCTACGGCTTATCATCCAGAGTCTCAAGGAGTCCTCGAACGGTTCCATCAAACTTTGAAGGCCATGCTACGAAAATTTTGTACTAGTTCTGCTGCTGATTGGGATGACGGGTTGCCTCTCATGTTATTTGCAATTAGAGAAACGGTCCAGGAGTCGTTAGGACATTCCCCATTTGAGCTCTTATATGGGCGTCAAGTTAGAGGACCCTTTAAAGTATTAAAGGAAGGGTGGTATGATGAAAGTCCTCAACATCCCAAGCAGACAGTAAATCAGTATATGGATAATTTAAAGCAAAGATTAAGCAAGGTCAGAAGCATTGCCTTAGAAAACTTGCGAAAGTCCCAGTCAAAGATGAAAACTAGATATGATAAGAAATGTAAAGTAAGAGAATTTAAGGCAGGAGATGAAGTGCTTATTTATCTTCCAGTTCAAGGAACCCCTCTTTCAAATAAATTTCACGGTCCCTACATAGTATCACACCGCCTAAATAAATTAAACTATGTAGTTCTCACACCTGATCGTCGTAAGGATTCAAGAATAATACATATAAACCTCATGAAAGAATACTGTAGAAGGAACCCTGCTGATGTACGTCAGAGACCAATAGCTTGTAATCAGATAAAAAATGTTACAACTGATGATAGTGTAAATACTGAGAATTTAAAACTAAATTCATACCTTTTAAATAATCTCAATGAAAAGTTGATTCATCTTACTTCTACTCAACAAGAAGACATCCACACTATTTTTCAAAAATACCCAGGAGTGTTTAGTGATAGGCCTGGTATTGTAAAGACAGTTGAACATGATATAGAACTAATGCCAAATGTTCACCCAATTCACCAGGCACCATACAGGCTCAACCCACACAAGTCCGACATCATGAGGAAGGAAGTAGACTACTTACTACAGAACGGTCTAGCCGAGCCCAGTTCATCGCCATGGGCATCTCCCTCTCTACTAGTACCGAAGGAAGGAGGCGACTGGAGGTTCTGCACAGACTACAGGAAGCTTAATTCTGTTACCATCAAAGACTCATATCCCTTACCACGTATAGACTCTCTGATAGACCAGGTCGGGAAGGCAGTATATCTTACTAAAGTAGACTTAATGAAGGGATATTATCAAATCAAGCTAACTGAGAGAGCACAATACATTTCTTCTTTCATTACCCCATTTGGTCTGTTTAACTATTTAGTACTCCCTTTTGGACTTTGTAATGCCCCAGTCACGTTTCAGCGTGCTGTAAATCACACCATCTCGGGCTTGAATAATACTTATGCTTATCTCGATGATCTTCTTCTTGTAGCTGACACATGGAAAGAACACATCGGTCACCTAGACGCCTTCTTTAATCGCTTAGCCGCCACAGGGTTCGTCGCCAATCTCTCCAAGTCCTCTTTTGGGAAGGCTACGGTGACCTACCTAGGACATGTGGTGGGTCAAGGGAAGTGTCGTCCTAAGACAGCAAATGTGGAGGCCATTCTCAACTTCCCTGCTCCTCATAACCGCAAGTCTTTACAACGGTTCTTGGGGATGGCAGGGTACTATAGGCGATTCTGCAGAAACTTCGCCTCTATAGCCGCCCCCCTAACAGCCCTCACTAGTCTAAAGAAAAAGTTCAACTGGACCCCTAACTGTCAAGTTTCCTTCGACGCTTTGAAGCAGCTTCTATCAAATGATCCTGTTCTCCAGTCCCCGGACTATTCACAACCTTTTATTCTCCAAGTGGACGCATCAGGAGAAGGGGTAGGAGCTGTATTACTTCAACACAATGACATCTCAAAGGCTCTTCATCCCGTATGTTACTATTCTACCAAACTCCTACCATATCAACGTGCATACTCAACAGTGGAGAAGGAAGCTTTGGCCCTGGTTTCCTCCTTCAAACAGTTCGAGTGCTATCTGAGTTACCCTGGTCATCAAACTCTGGTCTACAGCGATCACAACCCTCTTATCTTTATCGAGAGGGCAAAGCTCACCAATCAACGTATCCTCAGGTGGGCCCTTGCTCTTCAGTCTTTCAACTTCAAGATGGTCCATATAAAAGGAGAAGACAACATCATAGCTGACACCTTGTCCAGAGGATGGGACACCAACCTTCCTCCAGTGCCTGCGATATCCTGTCCAGCTCCTTCCGACGCTGGACTTCCGGGGGGAGTTGTGACAGCCACTGGGGAATGGCCAGTTTCCCCTCCTCGAACAAGGGAACAACTGGAAAATCCCCAGGTTCCGAAGGTTCGGAGAAGTTATTTGACCCCTCATTGAGCTATCCCGAATCACCAAATCTACCCTATATATATAGAGGTTCAGTCTTTGAAAAGTCAGTCTCTACTCAACTTCCCTCGTCGTTGGGTTTAACCTCTCCACCACTCAGCTTGTGCCTAGGGCTGATCTTGGTGCTTCCATAAATCTGGTGTTCTGCACATCTTTTCGCCTGAGTACAGTATAGTATTATGTGTTAATTTTAAGTCTTGTACTGAGGGATCCCATTCTTTATACAAATTTTGGTGTTTAGGTTTAATTTAGTATTAAGTGTAGTATTAAGTCTTGGTGTGGATTATTTATGTACATTTATGTTGTTATAGTATTTCTGATATGTTAATTATAATTTAGAAATTTCCCTAGCATTCTTATTACATTCCCAACTGTCACCTATGAGGTTTTTCACTCTTAAGTCTGGTATACCAGAATATAAGCACATACTGGAGACTACCAATCATCACATCAAATCTAAATACAAATATGTTTAATGCCAGTTGGTACCTTTGAACCAAAACCTCAATTACTGGCCGGATAACAAACTATCCATTCATCTTTTAATTGTTTGAGACTGGATTACGTACCATATCCCTAGAAACAGTGCCTAACAGTCTCTGAGTAATCTAGTGTTCGTAACAATATCAAAAGTAATTCAAAGGGTTATGGGTGTGTGGGTGTCATTACAGTGCTTGGACTGTAATTATTAACAGTCATTCATGGGGTTGTGGGTGTTTGGGTGTCTATGCATTGTTTGGACTGTAAATATCAACAGTTAATCATGGGGTGGTGGGTGTGTGGTGTCATTACAGTGCTTGGACTGTAAATATCAACAGTTATTCATGGGGTGGTGGGTGTGTGGGTGTCATTACAGTGTTATGACTGTATATATTAACAGTCATTTAAAGGGTGGTGGGTGTCATTAGAGTGCTTGGACTGTAAATATCAACAGTTTTTCATGGGGTGGTGGGTGTGTGGGTGTCTTGACAGTGTTTGGACTGTAAATATCAACAGTTATTCATGGGGTGGTGGGTGTGTGGGTGTCTTGACAGTGTTTGGACTGGAAATATCAACAGTCATTCATGGGGTGGGGAGTGTGTGGGTGTTATTACAGTTCTTCGACTGTAAATATCAACCATCATTCATTGGGTGGTGGGTGTGTGGCTGTCATTACAGAGCTCAGATTCTAAATATTAACAGTCATTCATGGGGTGGTAAGTGTGTGGGTGTTATTACAATTCTTGGACTGTAAATATCAATCATCATTCAATGAGTGGTGGGTGTGTGGGTGTCATTACAGTGCTCAGAACTGTAAATATTAACAGTTATTCATGGGGTGGTGGGTGTGTGGGTGTCATTACAGTGCATGGACTGAAAATATCAACAGTCATTCATAGGGTGGTAGGTGTGTGAGTGTCATTACAGTGCTTGGACTATAAATATCAAACATCATTTATGGGGTGGTGGGTGTGTGGGTGTCATTACAGTGTTTGGACTGTAAATATCAACAGTCATTCATTGGGTGGTGGGTGTGTGAGTGTCATTACAGAGCTTGGACTGTAAATATCAACATTCATTAATGGAGTGGTTGGTGTCATTACAGTGCTTGGACTGTAAATATCAACTGTCAATCATGGGGTAGTCTGTGTGTGGGTGTCATTTCAGTGCTTGGACTGTAAATATCAACAGTCATTCATGGGGTGGGGGGGTGTGGGTGTCATTACAGTGTTTTAACTATAAATATTAACATACATTTATTGGGTGGTTAGTGTCATTAAAGTGCTTGGACTGTAAATATCAACAGTCATTAATGGGGTGGAGCGTGTGTGGGTGTCATGACAGTGCTTGGACTGTAAATATCAACAGTCATTCATGGGGTGGTGAGTGTGTGGGTGTCATTACAGTTCTTGGACTGTAAATATCAACCATCATTCATTAGGTGGTGGGTGTGTGGGTGTCATTACAGTGCTCAGACTTAAATACTAACAGTCATTCATGGTGTGGTTGGTGTGTGGATGTAATTACAGTACTTGGACAGAAAATATTAACAGTTATTCATGGGGTGGTGGGTGTGTGGGTGTCATTACAGTGCTTGGACTGTAAATATCAAGTCATTCATTGGGTGGTGGGTGTGTGTGTGTCATTATTGCTTGGACTGTAGATATCAACAGTCATTCATGGGGTGGTGGGTGGCATTACAGTGATTGGACTCTAAATATCAAAAGTAATTCATAGGGTGATGGGTGTGTGGGTGTCATTACAATGCTTGGACTGTAATTATTAACAGTCATTCATGGGGTTGTGGGTGTTTGGGTGTCTATGCATTGTTTGACCTGTAAATATCAACAGTTAATCATGGTGTGGTGGGTGTGTGGTGTCATTACAGTGCTTGGACTGTAAATATCAACAGTTATTCATGGGGTTGTGGGTGTGTGGGTGTCATTACAGTGTTTTCACTGTATATATTAACAGTCATTCATAGGGTGGTGGGTGTCATTAGAGTGATTGGACTTTATATATTAACAGTTTTACATGGGTGGTGGGTGTGTGGGTGTCTTGACAATGTTTGGACTGTAAATATCAACAGTCATTCATGGGTGGGGAGTGTGTGGGTGTTATTACAGTTCTTCGACTGTAAATATCAACCATTATTCATTGGGTGGTGGGTGTGTGGCTGTCATTACAGTGCTCAGACTGTAAATATTAACAGTCATTCATGGGGTGGTGGGTGTATGGATGTCATTACAGTTCATGGACTGAAAATATCAACTGTCATTCAATTGGTGGTGGGTGTGTCGGTGTCATTACAGTGCTCAGAATGTAAATATTAAGTGTCATTCATGGGATAGTGGGTGTGTCGATGTCATTACAGTGCTTGGACTGAAAATATCAACAGTCATTCATAGGGTGGTAGGTGTGTGGGTATCATTACAGTGCTTGGACTATAAATATCAACCATCATTTATGGGGTGGTGGGTGTGTGGGTATCATTACAGTGTTTGGACTGTAAATATCAACAGTCATTCATAGGGTGGTGGGTGTGTGAGTGTCATTACAGAGCTTGGACTGTAAATATCAAAATTCATTAATGGAGTGGTGGGAGTGTGGGTGTCATTACAGTGCTTGGACTGTAAATATCAACTGTCAATCATGGGGTAGTCAGTGTGTGGGTGTCATTACAGTTCTTGGACTGTAAATATCAACAGTCATTTATGGGGTGGGGGGTGTGTGGGTGTCATTACAGTGTTTTAACTATAAATATTAACATACATTTATTGGGTGGTTAGTGTCATTAGAGTGCTTGGACTGTAAATATCAACAGTCATTAATGGGGTGGTGCATGTGTGGGTGTCATGACAGTTCTTGGACAGAAAATATCAACAGTCATTCATACGGTGGTGGGTGTGTATGTGTCATTACAGTGCTTGGACTGTAAATTTTAAAAGTCATTCTTGGGGTGGTGGGTGTGTGGGTGTCATAACAGTGCTTAGAGTGTAAATAATAACAGTCATTTTTGGGTTGGTGGGTGTCATTAGAGTGCTTGGACTGTAAATTTCAATAGTCATTCATGGATTGGTGGGTGTGTTGGTGTCATTACAGTGCTTGGACTATAAATATCAACCATATTTAATGGGCTTGTGGGTGTGGTAGTGTCATTACAGAGCTTGGACTGTAAATATCAACAGTCATTCATGGGGTGGTGGATGTGTGGGTGTCATTACAGTGCTTGGACTGTAAATATCAACAGTAATTCATAGGGTGATGGGTGTGTGGGTGTCATTACAGTGTTTGGACTGTAAATATCAACAGTCATTTATTGGGTGGTGGGTGTGTGGGTATCATTACAGTCCTTGGACTGTAAATATCAACCATCATTTATTGGGTGGTGGGTGTGTGGATGACATTACAGTGCTTGGACTGTAAATATTACAGTCATTCATGGGGTGGTGGGTGTGTAGGTGTCATTATAGTGCTTGGACTGTAAATATCAACAGTCATTAATGGGGTAGTGGGTGTGTGGGTGTCATTACATTGCTTGGACTGAAAATATCAAGTCACTCATTGGGTTGTGGGTGTGGGTGTGTCATTAGTGCTTGGAATATAAATATCAACAGTCATTCATGGGGATGGTGGGTGGCATTACAGTGCTTGGACTCTAAATATCAACAGTAATTCATAGGGTGATGGGTGTGTGGGTGTCTTTACAGTGTTTGGACTGTATATATCAACAGTCATTTATTGGGTGGTGGGTGTGTGGGTATCATTACAGTCCTTGGAATGTAAATATCAACCATTATTCATTTGGTGATGGGTGTGTGGGTGACATTACAGTGCTTGGACTGTAAATATTAAAAGTCATTCATAGGGTGGTAGGTGTGTAGATGTCATTACAGTGCTTGGACTGAGAATATCAACTGTCATTCATGGGGTGGTGGGTGTGTGGGTTTCATTACAGTTCCTGGACTGTAAATATCAACCATCATTCATTGGGTCGTGGGTGTGTGGGTGACATTACAGTGCTTGGACTGTAAATATTAACAGCCATTCATGGGGTGGTGGGTGTGTAGGTGTCATTATAGTGCTTGGACTGTAAATATCAACAGTAATTCATGGTGTTGTGGGTGTGTAGGTGTCATTATAATGCTTGAAATGTAAATATCAACAGTCATTCATGGGGTGGTGGGTGTGTGGTTGTCATTACAGTGCTTGGACTATAAATATTAAGTCATTCATGGTGTGGTGGGTGTGTGTGTGTGTCATTAGTGCTTGGACTGTAAATATCAACAGTCATTCATGGGGTGGTTGGTGTCATTACAGTGCTTTGACTGTAAATATCAACAGTCAATCATGGGGTGTTGGTAGTCATTAGAGTGTTTGGACTATAAATATCAATAGTCATTCATGGGGTTTTGGGTGTTTGGGTGTCTATGCAGTGCTTGGACTGTAAATATCAACAGTCAATCATTGGGTGGTGGGTTTCTGGGTGTCATTACAGTGTTTGGACTGTAAATATCAACAGTGAGTCATGGGGTGGTGGGTGTGTGGGTGTCATTACAGTGTTTTGATTGTAAATATCAACAGTCATTAATAGGGTGGTGGGTGTCATTAGAGTTCTTGGACTGTAAATATCAACAGTCATTCATGGGGTGGTGAGTGTGTGAGTGTCATTACAGTGCTTAGACTGTAAATATCAATAGTCATTCATGGGGTGGTGGGTTTAAGGGTGTTATTGCAGTGCTTAGACTGTATATATCAACAATCATTAATGGGGTCGTGGGTGTGTGGGTGTCATTATAGTGTTTGGACTGTAAATATCAACAGTCATTCATGGGGTGGTGAATGTGTGGTTGTCATTACATTGCTTGGACTGTAAATTTCAAGTCATTCATGGGATGGTGGGTGTCTGTGTGTCATTAGTGCTTGGACTGTGAATATTAACAGTTATTCATGGGATTGTGGGTGTTTGGGTGTCTATGCAGTGCTTGGACTGTAAATATCAACAGTCAATCATGGAGTGGTGGGTGTGATGGTGTCATTAGAGTGCTTGGACTGTAAATATTAACAGTCATTCATGGGGTGGTGGGTGTGTGGGTGTCATTACAGTGTTTTGACTGTAAATATCAACAGTCATTCATAGGGTGTTGGGTGTCATTGCAGTGCTTGGACTGTAAATATCAACAGTTATTCAAGGGGTGGTAGGTGTCTGGGTGTCATGACACTGCTTGGACTGTAAATATCAACAGTCATTCATGGGGTGGTGAGTGTGTGGGTGTTATTACAGTTCTTGGACTGTATATATCAACCATCATTCATTGGTTGGTGGATGTGTGGGTGTCATTACAGTGCTTGGACTGTAAATATTATCAGTCATTCATTGGGTGGTGGGTGTGTGGATGTCATTACAGTGCTTGTACTAAAAATATCAACAGTCATTCATGGGGTGGTGAGTGTGTGGGTTTTATTACAGTTCTTGGACTGTAAATATCAACCATCATTCATTGGGTGGTGGGTGTGTGTGTGACATTACAGTGCTTGGACTGTAAATATTAACAGTTATTCATGGGGTGGTGGGTGTGTGGATGTCATTACAGTGCTCGGACTGAAAATATTAATAGTCATTTATAAGGTGGTGGGTGTGTGGGTTTTATTACAGTGGTTGGACTGTAAATATCAACAGTCATTTATAAAGTGCTGGGTGTGTGAGTGTCATCACAGAGCTTGGATTTTAAATATCAACAGTTATTAATGGAGTGGTGGGTGTCATTACAGACCTTGGACTGTAAATATCAACAGTCATTCATGGGGTGGTGGGGATGTGGGTGTCATTACAGTGTTTGGACTGTAAATATCAACAGTGAGTCATGGGGTGGTGGGTGTGTGGGTGTCATTACAGTGTTTTGATTGTAAATATCAACAGTCATTAATAAGGTGGTGGGTGTCATTAGAGTTCTTGGACTGTAAATATCAACAGTCATTCATGGGATGGTGAGTGTGTGAGTGTCATTACAGTGCTTAGACTGTAAATATCAATAGTCATTCATGGGGTGGTGGGTTTAAGGGTGTTATTACAGTGCTTAGACTGTATATATCAACAATCATTAATGGGGTCGTGGGTGTGTGGGTGTCATTATAGTGTTTGGACTGTAAATATCAACAGTCATTCATGGGGTGGTGAATGTGTGGTTGTCATTACATTGCTTGGACTGTAAATTTCAAGTCATTCATGGGATGGTGGGTGTCTGTGTGTCATTAGTGCTTGGACTGTGAATATTAACAGTTATTCATGGGATTGTGGGTGTTTGGGTGTCTATGCAGTGCTTGGACTGTAAATATCAACAGTCAATCATGGAGTGGTGGGTGTGATGGTGTCATTAGAGTGCTTGGACTGTAAATATTAACAGTCATTCATGGGGTGGTGGGTGTGTGGGTGTCATTACAGTGTTTTGACTGTAAATATCAACAGTCATTCATAGGGTGTTGGGTGTCATTGCAGTGCTTGGACTGTAAATATCAACAGTTATTCAAGGGGTGGTAGGTGTCTGGGTGTCATGACACTGCTTGGACTGTAAATATCAACAGTCATTCATGGGGTGGTGAGTGTGTGGGTGTTATTACAGTTCTTGGACTGTATATATCAACCATCATTCATTGGTTGGTGGATGTGTGGGTGTCATTACAGTGCTTGGACTGTAAATATTATCAGTCATTCATTGGGTGGTGGGTGTGTGGATGTCATTACAGTGCTTGTACTAAAAATATCAACAGTCATTCATGGGGTGGTGAGTGTGTGGGTTTTATTACAGTTCTTGGACTGTAAATATCAACCATCATTCATTGGGTGGTGGGTGTGTGTGCGACATTACAGTGCTTGGACTGTAAATATTAACAGTTATTCATGGGGTGGTGGGTGTGTGGATGTCATTACAGTGCTCGGACTGAAAATATTAATAGTCATTTATAAGGTGGTGGGTGTGTGGGTTTTATTACAGTGATTGGACTGTAAATATCAACAGTCATTTATAAAGTGCTGGGTGTGTGAGTGTCATCACAGAGCTTGGATTTTAAATATCAACAGTTATTAATGGAGTGGTGGGTGTCATTACAGACCTTGGACTGTAAATATCAACAGTCATTCATGGGGTGGTGGGGATGTGGGTGTCATTACAGTGCTTGGACTGTAAATATCAACAGTCATTCATGGGGTGGTGCGTGTATTGGTGTCATGACAGTGGTTGGACTGTAAATATCAACAGTCATTCATGGGGTGGTAAGTGTGTGGGTGTCATTACAGTTCTTGGACTATAAATATCAACCCTTATTCATTAGGTGGTGTGTTTGTGGGTGTCATTACAGTGCTCAGACTGTAAATGTTAACAGTCATTTATGGGGTGGTGGGTGTGTGGATGTCATTTCAGTGCTTAGACTGTAAATATCAACAGTCATTCATGGGGTGGTGGGTGTGTGGGTATCATTACAGTGCTTGGACTATAAATATTAACCGTCATTTATGGGGTTGTGGGTGTGTGGGTGTCATTACAGTGCATGGACTGTAAATATCGTCAGTAATTAATGGAGTTGTGGGTGTGTAGGTGTCATTACAGTGCTTGGACTGTAAATATCAAAATTCCTTCTTGGGGTGGTGGGTGTGTGGGTATCATTACAGTGCTTAGACTGTAAATATCAACAGTCATTTATGGGATGGTGGGTGTGTGGCTGTCATTATAGTGCTTGGACTGTAAATATCAACAGTCAATCATAGTGTGGTGGGTATGTGGGTGTCATTACAGTTCTTGGACTGTAAATATCAACAGTCCTTTATGGGTTGGTGGGTGTGTGGGTGTCATTACAGTGCTTAGACTGTAAATATCAACAGCCATTTATTGGGTGGTGGGTGTGAGGGTGTCATTACAGTGCTTGGACTGAAAATATAAACAGTCATTCATGGGGTGGTGGGTGTGGGGGTGTCATTACAGTGTTTTAACTATAAATAATAACATTCATTTATTGGGTGGTGGGTTTTCATTAGAGTGCTTGGACTGTAAATATCAACACTTATTCATGGGGTGGTGCATGTGTGGGTGTCATGACAGTGCTTGGACTGTAAATATCAACAGTCATTCATGGGGTGGTGAGTGTGTTGGTGTCATTACAGTTCCTGGACTGTAAATATAATCCATCATTCATCAGGTGGTGGGTGTTTGGATGTCATTACAGTGCTTGGACTAAAAATATCAACAGTCATTCTTGGGGTGGTGGGTGTGTGGGTGTCATTGCAGTGCTTGGCCTATAAATATTAACCATCATTTATGGGGTGGTGGGTTTGTGGGTGTCATTACAGTAGCTTGGACTGTAAATATCAACAGTCATTTATAGGGTGGTGGGTGTTTGAGTGTCATTACAGAGCTTGGACTGTAAATATCAACAGTCATTCATGGGGTGGTGGGTGTGTGGGTGTCATTACAGTGTTTTGATTGTAAATTTTAACAGTCATTAATAAGGTGGTGGGTGTCATTAGAGTGCTTGCCCTGTAAATATCAACAGTCATTCATGGGGTGGTGGGTGTTGGGGTGTCATTAAAGGGCTTTGACTGTAAATATCAACAGTCATTCATGGGGTGGTGGGGGTGAGGGTGTCATTACAGTGCTTGGACTGTAAATATCAACAGTCATTCATGGGGTGGTAAGTGTGTGGGTGTCATTACAGTTCTTGGACTATAAATATCAACCCTTATTCATTAGGTGGTGTGTTTGTGGGTGTCATTACAGTGCTCAGACTGTAAATGTTAACAGTCATTTATTGGGTGGTGGGTGTGTGGATGTCATTTCAGTGCTTAGACTGTAAATATCAACAGTCATTCATGGGGTGGTGGGTGTGTGGGTGTCATTACAGTGCTTGGACTATAAATATTAACCGTCATTTATGGGGTTGTGGGTGTCATTACAGTGCATGGACTGTAAATATCGTCAGTAATTAATGGAGTTGTGGGTGTGTAGGTGTCATTACAGTGCTTGGACTGTAAATATCAAAATTCCTTCTTGGGGTGGTGGGTGTGTGGGTATCATTACAGTGCTTAGACTGTAAATATCAACAGTCATTTATGGGGTGGTGGGTGTGTGGCTGTCATTATAGTGCTTGGACTGTAAATATCAACAGTCAATCATAGTGTGGTGGGTATGTGGGTGTCATTACAGTTCTTGAACTGTAAATATCAACAGTCCTTTATGGGTTGGTGGGTGTGTGGGTGTCATTACAGTGCTTAGACTGTAAATATCAACAGCCATTTATTGGGTGGTGGGTGTGAGGGTGTCATTACAGTGCTTGGACTGAAAATATAAACAGTCATTCATGGGGTGGTGGGTGTGGGGGTGTCATTACAGTGTTTTAACTATAAATAATAACATTCATTTATTGGGTGGTGGGTTTTCATTAGAGTGCTTGGACTGTAAATATCAACACTTATTCATGGGGTGGTGCATGTGTGGGTGTCATGACAGTGCTTGGACTGTAAATATCAACAGTCATTCATGGGGTGGTGAGTGTGTTGGTGTCATTACAGTTCCTGGACTGTAAATATAATCCATCATTCATCAGGTGGTGGGTGTTTGGATGTCATTACAGTGCTTGGACTAAAAATATCAACAGTCATTCTTGGGGTGGTGGGTGTGTGGGTGTCATTGCAGTGCTTGGCCTATAAATATTAACCATCATTTATGGGGTGGTGGGTTTGTGGGTGTCATTACAGTAGCTTGGACTGTAAATATCAACAGTCATTTATAGGGTGGTGGGTGTTTGAGTGTCATTACAGAGCTTGGACTGTAAATATCAACAGTCATTCATGGGGTGGTGGGTGTGTGGGTGTCATTACAGTGTTTTGATTGTAAATTTTAACAGTCATTAATAAGGTGGTGGGTGTCATTAGAGTGCTTGCCCTGTAAATATCAACAGTCATTCATGGGGTGGTGGGTGTTGGGGTGTCATTAAAGGGCTTTGACTGTAAATATCAACAGTCATTCATGGGGTGGTGGGGGTGAGGGTGTCATTACAGTGCTTGGACTGTAAATATCAACAGTCATTCATGGGGTGGTAAGTGTGTGGGTGTCATTACAGTTCTTGGACTATAAATATCAACCCTTATTCATTAGGTGGTGTGTTTGTGGGTGTCATTACAGTGCTCAGACTGTAAATGTTAACAGTCATTTATTGGGTGGTGGGTGTGTGGATGTCATTTCAGTGCTTAGACTGTAAATATCAACAGTCATTCATGGGGTGGTGGGTGTGTGGGTGTCATTACAGTGCTTGGACTATAAATATTAACCGTCATTTATGGGGTTGTGGGTGTCATTACAGTGCATGGACTGTAAATATCGTCAGTAATTAATGGAGTTGTGGGTGTGTAGGTGTCATTACAGTGCTTGGACTGTAAATATCAAAATTCCTTCTTGGGGTGGTGGGTGTGTGGGTATCATTACAGTGCTTAGACTGTAAATATCAACAGTCATTTATGGGGTGGTGGGTGTATGGCTGTCATTATAGTGCTTGGACTGTAAATATCAACAGTCAATCATAGTGTGGTGGGTATGTGGGTGTCATTACAGTTCTTGGACTGTAAATATCAACAGTCCTTTATGGGTTGGTGGGTGTGTGGGTGTCATTACAGTGCTTAGACTGTAAATATCAACAGCCATTTATTGGGTGGTGGGTGTGAGGGTGTCATTACAGTGCTTGGACTGAAAATATAAACAGTCATTCATGGGGTGGTGGGTGTGGGGGTGTCATTACAGTGTTTTAACTATAAATAATAACATTCATTTATTGGGTGGTGGGTTTTCATTAGAGTGCTTGGACTGTAAATATCAACTCTTATTCATGGGGTGGTGCATGTGTGGGTGTCATGAAAGTGCTTGGACTGTAAATATCAACAGTCATTCATGGGGTGGTGAGTGTGTTGGTGTCATTACAGTTCCTGGACTGTAAATATAAACCATCATTCATCAGGTGGTGGGTGTTTGGATGTCATTACAGTGCTTGGACTAAAAATATCAACAGTCATTCTTGAGGTGGTGGGTGTGTGGGTGTCATTATAGTGCTTGGACTGTAAATATCAACAGTCAATCATAGTGTGGTGGGTATGTGGGTGTCATTACAGTTCTTGGACTGTAAATATCAACAGTCCTTTATGGGTTGGTGGGTGTGTGGGTGTCATTACAGTGCTTAGACTGTAAATATCAACAGCCATTTATTGGGTGGTGGGTGTGAGGGTGTCATTACAGTGCTTGGACTGAAAATATAAACAGTCATTCATGGGGTGGTGGGTGTGGGGGTGTCATTACAGTGTTTTAACTATAAATAATAACATTCATTTATTGGGTGGTGGGTTTTCATTAGAGTGCTTGGACTGTAAATATCAACACTTATTCATGGGGTGGTGCATGTGTGGGTGTCATGACAGTGCTTGGACTGTAAATATCAACAGTCATTCATGGGGTGGTGAGTGTGTTGGTGTCATTACAGTTCCTGGACTGTAAATATAATCCATCATTCATCAGGTGGTGGGTGTTTGGATGTCATTACAGTGCTTGGACTAAAAATATCAACAGTCATTCTTGAGGTGGTGGGTGTGTGGGTGTCATTGCAGTGCTTGGCCTATAAATTTTAACCATCATTTATGGGGTGGTGGGTTTGTGGGTGTCATTACAGTAGCTTGGACTGTAAATATCAACAGTCATTTATAGGGTGGTGGGTGTTTGAGTGTCATTACAGAGCTTGGACTGTAAATATCAACAGTCATTCATGGGGTAGTGGGTGTGTGGGTGTCATTACAGTGTTTTGATTGTAAATTTTAACAGTCATTAATAAGGTGGTGGGTGTCATTAGAGTGCTTGCCCTGTAAATATCAACAGTCATTCATGGGGTGGTGGGTGTTGGGGTGTCATTAAAGGGCTTTGACTGTAAATATCAACAGTCATTCATGGGGTGGTGGGGGTGAGGGTGTCATTACAGTGCTTGGACTGTAAATATCAACAGTCATTCATGGGGTGGTAAGTGTGTGGGTGTCATTACAGTTCTTGGACTATAAATATCAACCCTTATTCATTAGGTGGTGTGTTTGTGGGTGTCATTACAGTGCTCAGACTGTAAATGTTAACAGTCATTTATTGGGTGGTGGGTGTGTGGATGTCATTTCAGTGCTTAGACTGTAAATATCAACAGTCATTCATGGGGTGGTGGGAGTGTGGGTGTCATTACAGTGCTTGGACTATAAATATTAACCGTCATTTATGGGGTTGTGGGTGTCATTACAGTGCATGGACTGTAAATATCGTCAGTAATTAATGGAGTTGTGGGTGTGTAGGTGTCATTACAGTGCTTGGACTGTAAATATCAAAATTCCTTCTTGGGGTGGTGGGTGTGTGGGTATCATTACAATGCTTAGACTGTAAATATCAACAGTCATTTATGGGGTGGTGGGTGTATGGCTGTCATTATAGTGCTTGGACTGTAAATATCAACAGTCAATCATAGTGTGGTGGGTATGTGGGTGTCATTACAGTTCTTGGACTGTAAATATCAACAGTCCTTTATGGGTTGGTGGGTGTGTGGGTGTCATTACAGTGCTTAGACTGTAAATATCAACAGCCATTTATTGGGTGGTGGGTGTGAGGGTGTCATTACAGTGCTTGGACTGTAAATATCAACAGTCATTCATGTGGTGGTGGGGGTGAGGGTGTCATTACAGTGCTTGGACTGTAAATATCAACAGTTATTCATGGGGTGGTGGGTATGTGGGTGTCATTATAGTGCTTGAACTGTAAATATCAAGTCATTAATAGGTTGGTGGGTGTGTGGGTGTCATTATAGTGCTTGAACTGTAAATATCAAGTCATTAATAGGTTGGTGGGTGTGTGAGTGTCATTACAGAGTTTGGACTGAAAATATCAACAGTCATTCATTGGGTGGTGGGTGTGTAGGTGTCATTACAGTGCTTGGACTGTAAATATCAAAAGTCATTCTTGGGGTGGTCGGTGTGTGGGTGTCATTACAGTTTTTAGACTTTAAATATCAACAGTCATTTATGAAGTGGTGGGTGTGTGGCTGTCACTACAGTGCTTGGACTCTAAATATCAACAGTCAATTATAGGGTGGTGGATGTGTGGGTGTCATTACAGTGCTTTGACTGTAAATATCAACAGTCATTCGTGGGGTGGTGGGTGTGTGGGTGTCATTACAGTCTTTTGATTGTAAATATCAACAGTCATTTATTAAGGTGGTGGGTGTCATTAGAGTGCTTGGACTGTAAATATCAACAGTCATTCATGGGGTGGTGTGTGGGTGTCATTACAGTGCTTTGACTGTAAATATCAAGTCATTTATAGGGTGGTGGGTGTGTTAGTGTCATTACAGAGCTTGGACTGTAAATATCAACTGTTATTCATGGGGTGGTGGGTGTGTAGGTGTCATTACAGTGCTTGGACTGTAAATATCAAAAGTCATTCTTGGGGTGGTCGGTGTGTGGGTGTCATTATAGTGTTTAGACTGTAAATATCAACAGTCATTTATGAAGTGGTTGGTGTGTGGCTGTCATTACAGTGCTTGGACTGCAAATATCAACAGTCAATCATGGGGTGGTGGGTGTGTTGGTGTCATTACAGTGCTTGGCCTATAAATATTAACCATCATTTATGGAGTGGTGGGTGTGTGGGTGTCATTACAGTGCTTGGACTATAAATATCAACAGTCATTAATAGGGTGGTGGGTGTTTGAGTGTCATTACAGAGCTTGGACTGTAAATATCAACAGTCATTTATGGGGTGGTGGGTGTGTGGCTGTCATTACAGTGATTGGACTGTAAATATCAACAGTCAATCATGGGGTGGTGGGTGTGTGGGTGTCATTACAGTGCTTTGACTGTAAATATCAACAGTCATTCGTGGGGTGGTGGGTGTGTGGGTGTCATTACAATGTTTTGATTGTAATTATCAACAGTCATTTATAAGGTGGTGGGTGTCATTACAGTGCTTAGACTGTAAGTATCAACAGTCATTTATGGGGTGGTGGGTGTGTGGCTGTCATTATAGTGCTTGGACTGTAAATATCAACAGTCAATCATGGGGTGGTAGGTATGTGGGTGCAATTACAGTGCTTGAACTGTAAATATCAACAGTCATTCATGGGGTGGTGGGTGTGTGGGTGTCATTACAGTGCTTGGACTAAAAATATCTAGTCATTCATGGTGTGGTGGGGGTGGAGGTGTCATTAGTGCTTGGACTGTAAATATCAACAGTCATTCATGGGGTGGTTGGTATCATTACAGTGCTTGGAATGTAAATATCAACAGTCAATCATGGGGTGTTGGGAGTCATTAGAGTGTTTGGACTATAAATATCAACAGTCATTCATGGGGTTTTGGGTGTTTGGGTGTCTATGCAGTGCTTGGACTGTAAATATTAACAGTCAATCATGGAGTTGTTGGTGTCTGGGTGTCATTACAGTGCTTGTACTGTAAATATCAACAGTGATTCATGGGGTGGTGGGTGTGTGGGTGTCATTACATTGTTTTGATTGTAAATATCAACAGTCATTCATAGGGTGGTGGGTGTCATTAGAGTGCTTAGACTGTAAATATCAACCATAATTAATCGTGTGGTGGGAGTGGGGGTGTCATTACAGTACTTGGACTGTATATATCAACAATCATTCATGGGGTGGATGGTGTGTGGGTGTCATTACAGTTCTTGGACTGTAAATATCAACCATCATTCATTGGGTGGTGGGTGTGTGTGTGACATTACAGTGCTTGGACTGTAAATATTAACAGTTATTCATGGGTTGGTGGGTGTGTGGATGTCATTACAGTGCTCGGACTGAAAATATTAACCGTGATTTTTTGGGTGGTGGGTGTGTGGGTGTTATTACAATGGTTGGACTGTAAATATCAACAGTCATTCATAAAGTGCTGGGTGTGTTGGTGTCATTACAGAGCTTGGATTGTAAATATCAACAGTCATGCATGGAGTGGTGGGTGTGTGGGTGTCATTACAGTGCTTGGACAGTAAACATCAACAGTCATTTATGGTGTGGTGGGTGTGTGGGTGTCATTACATTGCTTAGACTGTAAATATCAACAGTCATTAATTGGGTGGTGGGTGTGTGGGTGTCATTACAGTGCTTGGACTATAAATATCAACAGTCATTAATAGGGTGGTGGGTGTTTGAGTGTCATTACAGAGCTTGGACTGTAAATATCAACAGTCATTTATGGGGTGGTGGGTGTGTGGCTGTCATTACAGTGATTGGACTGTAAATATCAACAGTCAATCATGGGGTGGTGGGTGTGTGGGTGTCATTACAGTGCTTTGACTGTAAATATCAACAGTCATTCGTGGGGTGGTGGGTGTGTGGGTGTCATTACAATGTTTTGATTGTAATTATCAACAGTCATTTATAAGGTGGTGGGTGTCATTACAGTGCTTAGACTGTAAGTATCAACAGTCATTTATGGGGTGGTGGGTGTGTGGCTGTCATTATAGTGCTTGGACTGTAAATATCAACAGTCAATCATGGGGTGGTAGGTATGTGGGTGCAATTACAGTGCTTGAACTGTAAATATCAACAGTCATTCATGGGGTGGTGGGTGTGTGGGTGTCATTACAGTGCTTGGACTAAAAATATCTAGTCATTCATGGTGTGGTGGGGGTGGAGGTGTCATTAGTGCTTGGACTGTAAATATCAACAGTCATTCATGGGGTGGTTGGTATCATTACAGTGCTTGGAATGTAAATATCAACAGTCAATCATGGGGTGTTGGGAGTCATTAGAGTGTTTGGACTATAAATATCAACAGTCATTCATGGGGTTTTGGGTGTTTGGGTGTCTATGCAGTGCTTGGACTGTAAATATTAACAGTCAATCATGGAGTTGTTGGTGTCTGGGTGTCATTACAGTGCTTGTACTGTAAATATCAACAGTGATTCATGGGGTGGTGGGTGTGTGGGTGTCATTACATTGTTTTGATTGTAAATATCAACAGTCATTCATAGGGTGGTGGGTGTCATTAGAGTGCTTAGACTGTAAATATCAACCATAATTAATCGTGTGGTGGGAGTGGGGGTGTCATTACAGTACTTGGACTGTATATATCAACAATCATTCATGGGGTGGATGGTGTGTGGGTGTCATTACAGTTCTTGGACTGTAAATATCAACCATCATTCATTGGGTGGTGGGTGTGTGTGTGACATTACAGTGCTTGGACTGTAAATATTAACAGTTATTCATGGGTTGGTGGGTGTGTGGATGTCATTACAGTGCTCGGACTGAAAATATTAACCGTGATTTTTTGGGTGGTGGGTGTGTGGGTGTTATTACAATGGTTGGACTGTAAATATCAACAGTCATTCATAAAGTGCTGGGTGTGTTGGTGTCATTACAGAGCTTGGATTGTAAATATCAACAGTCATGCATGGAGTGGTGGGTGTGTGGGTGTCATTACAGTGCTTGGACAGTAAACATCAACAGTCATTTATGGTGTGGTGGGTGTGTGGGTGTCATTACATTGCTTAGACTGTAAATATCAACAGTCATTAATTGGGTGGTGGGTGTGTGGGTGTCATTACAGTGCTTGGAGTGTAAATATCAACAGTCAATCACGGCGTGGTCGGTGTGTGGGTGTCATTACAGTGCTAAAACTGTAAATATCAACAGTCATTTCTTGGGTGGTGGGTGTGTGGGTGTCATTACATTGCTTGGACTGTAAATATAAACAGATATTCATGGGGTGGTGGGTGTGTGGGTGTCATTACAGTGCTTAGACTGTAATTATCAAAAGTCATTCATGGGGTGGTGGGTGTGTGGGTGTCATTACAGTGCTAAAACTGTAAATATCAACAGTCATTTATTGGGTGGTGGGTGTGTGGGTGTCATTACAGTTCTTGGACTATAAATATCAACCCTTATTCTTTAGGTGGTGGGTTTGTGGGTGTCATTACAGTGCTCAGACTGTAAATATTAACAGTCATTCATGGGGTGGTGGGTGTGTGGATGTCATTACAGTGCTTAGACTGTAAATATCAAAAGTCATTCATGGGGTGGTGGGTGTGTGGGTGTCATTACAGTGCTAAAACTGTAAATATCAAAAGTCATTTATTGGGTGGTGGGTGTGTGGGTGTCATTACATTGCTTGGACTGTAAATATAAACAGATATTCATGGGGTGGTGGGTGTGTGGGTGTCATTACAGTGTTTTAACTATAAATATCAACATTCATTTATTGGGTGGTGGGTTTTCATTAGAGTGCTTGGACTGTAAATATCAACAGCCAATCATGGTGTGGTGGGAATGTGGGTGTCATTACAGTGCTTGGACTGTAAATATCAACAGTCCTTTATGGGTTGGTGGGTGTGTGGGTGTCATTACAGTGCTTAGACTGTAAATATCAACAGTCATTTATTGGGTGGTGGGTTTGTGGGTGTCATTACATTGCTTGGACTGTAAATATAAACAGTCATTCATGGGGTTGTGGGTGTGTGGGTGTCATTACAGTGTTTTAACTATAAATATCAACATTCATTTATTGAGTTGTGGGTTTTCATTAGAGTGCTTGGACTGTAAATATCAACAGTCATTCATGGGGTGGTGCATGTGTGGGTGTCATGACAGTGCATGGACTGTAAATATCAACAGTCATTCATGTGGTGGTGAGTGTGTGGGTGTCATTACAGTTCCTGGACTGAAAATATAAACCATCATTCATCAGATAGTGGGTGTTTGGATGTCATTACATTGCTTGGACTGAAAATATCAACATTCATTCTTGGGGTGGTGGGTGTGTGGGTGTCATTACAGTGCTTGGCCTATAAATATTAACCATCATTTATGGAGTGGTTGGTGTGTGGGTGTCATTACAGTGCTTGGACTATAAATATCAACAGTCATTCATAGGGTGGTGGGTGTTTGAGTGTCATTACAGAGCTTGGACTGTAAATATCAACAGTCATTTATGGGGTGGTGGGTGTGTGGCTGTCATTACAGTGATTGGACTGTAAATATCAACAGCCAATCATAGGGAAGTGGGTGTGTGGGTGTCATTACAATGCTTTGACTGTAAATATCAACAGACATTCATGGGGTGGTGGGTGTGTGGGTGTCATTACAGTGTTTTGAATGTGAATATCAACAGTCATTAATAAGGTGGTGGGTGTCAGTAGAGTGCTTGGACTGTAAATATCAACAGTCATTCATGGTGTGGTGGGTGTGGGGGTGTCATTACAATGCTTTGTCTGTAAAAATCAACAGTCATTTATGGGGTGGTGGGGGTGAGGGTGTCATTACAGTGCTTGGACTGTATATATCAACAATCATTCATGGGGTGATGGGTGTGTGGGTGTCATTATAATGTTTGGACTGTAAACATCAACAGTTATTCATAGGGTGGTGGGTGTGTGGGTGTCATTACATTGCTTGGACTGTAAATATCAAGTCATTCATGGGATGGTGGGCGTCTGTGTGTCATTAGTGCTTGGACTGTGAATATCAACAGTCATTCATGGGGTATTGGGTGGCATTACAGTGCTTAGACTCTAATATCAACAGTCATTCATGGGGTGATGGGTGTGTGGGTGTCATTACAGTGCTTGGACTGTAAATATAAACAGTTATTCTTGGGGATGTGGGTGTTTGGGTGTCTATGCAGTGCTTGGACTGCAAATATCAACAGTCAATCATGGGGTGGTGGGTGTGAGGGTGTCATTAGAGTGCTTGGACTGTAAATATTAACAGTCATTCATTGGGTGGTTGGTTTGTGGGTGTCATTACAGTGTTTTGACTTTAAATATCAACAGTCATTGATATGGTGTTGTGTGTCATTACAGTGCTTGGAATGTAAATATCAACAGTTATTCAAGGGGTTGTGGGTGTGTGGGTGTCATGACAGTGCTTGGACAGAAAAATATCAACAGTCATTCATTGGTTGGTGGGTGTGTGGGTGTTATTACAGTGCTCAGACTGTAAATATTATCAGTCATTCATGGGGTGGTGGGTGTGTGGATGTCATTACAGTGCTTGGACTAAAAATATCAAGTCATTCATGGTGTGGTGGGTGTGTGTGTGTCATTAGTGCTTGGACTGTAAATATCAACAGTCATTCATGGGGTGGTTGTTGTTATTACAGTGCTTGGAATGTAAATATCAACAGTCAATCATGGAATGTTGGGTGTCATTAGAGTGCTTGGACTGTAAATATCAACAGTCATTTATTGGGTGGTGGGTGTGTGGGTGTCATTGCAGTGCTTGGACTGTAAATATCAACAGTCAATCATGGAATGTTGGGTGTCATTAGAGTGCTTGGACTGTAAATATCAACAGTCATTCATGGAATGGTAGTAGTGTGGGTGTCATTACAGTGTTTTAACTATAAATATCAACATTCATTTATTGGGTGGTGGGTGTCATTAGAGTGCTTGGACTGTAAATATCAACAGTCATTCATGGGGTGGTGCGTGTGTGGGTGTCATGGCAGTGCTTGGACTGTAAATATCAACAGTCATTCATGGGGTGGTGGGTATGTGGGTGTCATTACAGTTCCTGGACTGTAAATATAAACCATCATTTATTAGGTGGTGGGTGTGTGGGTGTCATTACAGTGCTCAAACTGTAAATATTAATAGTCATTCATGGGGTGGTGGGTGTGTGGATGTCATTACTGTGCTTGGACTGAAAATATCAACAGTCATTCTTGGGGTAGTGGGTGTGTGGGTGTCATTACATTGTTTGGCCTATAAATATATACCGTCATTTATGGGGTTGTGGGTGTGTGGGGGTCATTACAGTGCTTGGACTGTAAATATCAAGTCATTTATAGGGTGGTGGGTGTGTGAGTGTCATTACAGAGGTTGGACTGTAAATATCAACAGTTATTCATGGGGTGGTGGGTGTGTAGGTGTCATTACAGTGCTTGGACTGCAAATATCAAAAGTCATTCTTGGGGAGGTCGGTGTGTGTGTGTCATTACAGTGCTTAGACTGTAAATATCAACAGTCATTTATGAAGTGGTGGGTGTTTGGCTGTCATTACAGTGCTTGGACTGTAAATATCAACAGTCAATCATGGGGTGGTGGGTGTGTGGGTGTCATTACAGTGCTTTGACAGTAAATATCAACAGTCATTCGTGGGGTTGTGGGTGTGTGGGTGTCATTACAGTATTTTGATTGTAATTATCAACAGTCATTTATAAGGTGGTGGGTGATATTACAGTGCTTAGACTGTAAGTATCAACAGTCATTTATGGGGTGGTGGGTGTGTGGCTGTCATTATAGTGCTTGGACTGTAAATATCAACAGTCAATCATGGGGTGGTGGGTATGTGGGTGTCATTACAGTGCTTGGACTAAAATATCAACAGTCATTCGTTGGGTGGTGGGTGTGTGGGTGTCATTACAGTGTTTTGATTGTAAATAACAACAGTCATTTATAAGGTCATGGGTGTCATTAGAGTGCTTGGACTTTAAATATTAACAGTCATTTATGTAGTGGTGGGTGTGGGGCGTCATTACAGTGCTTTGACTGTAAATATCAACAGTCATTCATGGGGTGGTGGTGGTGAGGGTGTCATTACAGTGCTTGGACTGTAAATATCAAGTCATTTATGTTGTGGTGGGTGTGTGTGTGTCATTAGTGCTTGGACTATAAATATCAACAGTGATTCATGGGGTGGTTGGTGGCATTACAGTGCTTGGACTGTAAATATCAACAGTCATTCATAGGGTGATAGGTGTGTGGGAGTCATTACAGTGCTTTGACTGTAAATATCAACAGTCATTTATGGGGTGTTGGGTGTTTGGGTGTCATTACAGTGCTTGGACTGTAAATATCAACAGTCAGTCATGGGGTTGCGCGTGTGTTGGTGTCATGACAGTGCTTGGACTGTAAATATCAACAGTCAGTCATGGGGTGGCGCGTGTGTTGGTGTCATGACAGTGCTTGGACTGTAAATATCAACAGTCATTCATGGGGTGGTGAGTGTGTGGGTGTCATTACATTTCTTGGATTATAAATATCAACCTTCATTTATTAGGTGGTGGGTTTGTGGGTGTTATTACAGTGCTTAGACTGTAAATATTAACAGTCATTTATTGGGTGGTGGGTGTGTGGGTGTCATTACAGTGCTTGGACTATAAATATTAACCGTCATTTATGGGGTTGTGGGTGTGTGGGTGTCATTACAGTTCATGGACTGTAAATATCAACAGTCATACATAGGGTGGTGGGTGTGTGAGTGTCATTACAGAGCTTGGACTGTAAATATCAACAGTCATTCATAGGGTTGTGGGTGTGTAGGTGTCATTACAGTGCTTGGACTATAAATATCAACAGTCAATCATGGGGTGGTGGGTATGTGGGTGTCATTACAGTGCTTGGACTGTAAATATCAACAGTCATTCATGGTGTGCTGGGTGTGTGGGTGTCATTACAGTGTTTTGATTGTACATATCAACAGTCATTTACAAGGTGGTGGGTGTCATTAGAGTGCTTGGACTGTAAATATCAACAGTCATTCATGGAGTGGTGTGTTTGTTGGTGTCATTACAGTGTTTGGACTGTAAATGTCAACCATAATTCATGGGGTGGTGGGTGTGGGGTGTCATTACAGTTCTTGGACTGTAAATATCAACCATCATTCATTAGGTGGTGGGTTTGTGGGTGTCATTACAGTGCTCAGACTGTAAATATTAACAGTCATTTATGGGGTTGTGGGTGTGTGGGTGTCATTACTGTTCTTGGACTGAAAAAATCAACAGTCATCCATTGGGTGGTGGGTGTGTGAGTGTCATTACAGAGCTTGGACTGTAAATATCAACAGTCATTCATGGGGTTGTGTGTGTAGGTGTCATTACAGTGCTTAGACTTTAAGTATCAACAGCCATTTATGGGGTGGTGGGTGTGTGGTTGTCATTATAGTTCTTGGACTTTAAATATCAACAGTCGATCATGGGGTGGTGGGTATGTGGGTGTCATTGCAGTACTTGGACTTTAAATATAAACAGTCATTCATGGGGTGGTTGTTGTTATTACAGTGCTTGGACTGTAAATATCAACAGTCAATCATGGAATGTTGGGTGTCATTAGAGTGCTTGGACTGTAAATATCAACAGTCATTTATTGGGTGGTGGGTGTGTGGGTGTCATTGCAGTGCTTGGACTGTAAATATCAACAGTCAATCATGGAATGTTGTGTGTCATTAGAGTGCTTGGACTGTAAATATCAACAGTCATTCATGGAATGGTAGTAGTGTGGGTGTCATTACAGTGTTTTAACTATAAATATCAACATTCATTTATTGGGTGGTGGGTGTCATTAGAGTGCTTGGACTGTAAATATCAACAGTCATTCATGGGGTGGTGCGTGTGTGGGTGTCATGGCAGTGTTTTGAATGTGAATATCAACAGTCATTAATAAGGTGGTGGGTGTCAGTAGAGTGCTTGGACTGTAAATATCAACAGTCATTCATGGTGTGGTGGGTGTGGGGGTGTCATTACAATGCTTTGTCTGTAAAAATCAACAGTCATTTATGGGGTGGTGGGGGTGAGGGTGTCATTACAGTGCTTGGACTGTATATATCAACAATCATTCATGGGGTGATGGGTGTGTGGGTGTCATTATAATGTTTGGACTGTAAACATCAACAGTTATTCATAGGGTGGTGGGTGTGTGGGTGTCATTACATTGCTTGGACTGTAAATATCAAGTCATTCATGGGATGGTGGGCGTCTGTGTGTCATTAGTGCTTGGACTGTGAATATCAACAGTCATTCATGGGGTATTGGGTGGCATTACAGTGCTTAGACTCTAATATCAACAGTCATTCATGGGGTGATGGGTGTGTGGGTGTCATTACAGTGCTTGGACTGTAAATATAAACAGTTATTCTTGGGGATGTGGGTGTTTGGGTGTCTATGCAGTGCTTGGACTGCAAATATCAACAGTCAATCATGGGGTGGTGGGTGTGCGGGTGTCATTAGAGTGCTTGGACTGTAAATATTAACAGTCATTCATTGGGTGGTTGGTTTGTGGGTGTCATTACAGTGTTTTGACTTTAAATATCAACAGTCATTGATATGGTGTTGTGTGTCATTACAGTGCTTGGAATGTAAATATCAACAGTTATTCAAGGGGTTGTGGGTGTGTGGGTGTCATGACAGTGCTTGGACAGAAATATATCAACAGTCATTCATTGGTTGGTGGGTGTGTGGGTGTTATTACAGTGCTCAGACTGTAAATATTATCAGTCATTCATGGGGTGGTGGGTGTGTGGATGTCATTACAGTGCTTGGACTAAAAATATCAAGTCATTCAAGGTGTGGTGGGTGTGTGTGTGTGTCATTAGTGCTTGGACTGTAAATATCAACAGTCATTCATGGGGTGGTTGTTGTTATTACAGTGCTTGGACTGTAAATATCAACAGTCAATCATGGAATGTTGGGTGTCATTAGAGTGCTTGGACTGTAAATATCAACAGTCATTTATTGGGTGGTGGGTGTGTGGGTGTCATTGCAGTGCTTGGACTGTAAATATCAACAGTCAATCATGGAATGTTGGGTGTCATTAGAGTGCTTGGACTGTAAATATCAACAGTCATTCATGGAATGGTAGTAGTGTGGGTGTCATTACAGTGTTTTAACTATAAATATCAACATTCATTTATTGGGTGGTGGGTGTCATTAGAGTGCTTGGACTGTAAATATCAACAGTCATTCATGGGGTGGTGCGTGTGTGGGTGTCATGGCAGTGCTTGGACTGTAAATATCAACAGTCATTCATGGGGTGGTGGGTATGTGGGTGTCATTACAGTTCCTGGACTGTAAATATAAACCATCATTTATTAGGTGGTGGGTGTGTGGGTGTCATTACAGTGCTCAAACTGTAAATATTAATAGTCATTCATGGGGTGGTGGGTGTGTGGATGTCATTACTGTGCTTGGACTGAAAATATCAACAGTCATTCTTGGGGTAGTGGGTGTGTGGGTGTCATTACATTGTTTGGACTATAAATATAAACCGTCATTTATGGGGTTGTGGGTGTGTGGGGGTCATTACAGTGCTTGGACTGTAAATATCAAGTCATTTATAGGGTGGTGGGTGTGTGAGTGTCATTACAGAGGTTGGACTGTAAATATCAACAGTTATTCATGGGGTGGTGGGTGTGTAGGTGTCATTACAGTGCTTGGACTGCAAATATCAAAAGTCATTCTTGGGGAGGTCGGTGTGTGTGTGTCATTACAGTGCTTAGACTGTAAATATCAACAGTCATTTATGAAGTGGTGGGTGTTTGGCTGTCATTACAGTGCTTGGACTGTAAATATCAACAGTCAATCATGGGGTGGTGGGTGTGTGGGTGTCATTACAGTGCTTTGACAGTAAATATCAACAGTCATTCGTGGGGTTGTGGGTGTGTGGGTGTCATTACAGTATTTTGATTGTAATTATCAACAGTCATTTATAAGGTGGTGGGTGATATTACAGTGCTTAGACTGTAAGTATCAACAGTCATTTATGGGGTGGTGGGTGTGTGGCTGTCATTATAGTGCTTGGACTGTAAATATCAACAGTCAATCATGGGGTGGTGGGTATGTGGGTGTCATTACAGTGCTTGGACTAAAATATCAACAGTCATTCGTTGGGTGGTGGGTGTGTGGGTGTCATTACAGTGTTTTGATTGTAAATAACAACAGTCATTTATAAGGTCATGGGTGTCATTAGAGTGCTTGGACTTTAAATATTAACAGTCATTTATGTAGTGGTGGGTGTGGGGCGTCATTACAGTGCTTTGACTGTAAATATCAACAGTCATTCATGGGGTGGTGGTGGTGAGGGTGTCATTACAATGCTTGGACTGTAAATATCAAGTCATTTATGTTGTGGTGGGTGTGTGTGTGTCATTAGTGCTTGGACTATAAATATCAACAGTGATTCATGGGGTGGTTGGTGGCATTACAGTGCTTGGACTGTAAATATCAACAGTCATTCATAGGGTGATAGGTGTGTGGGAGCCATTACAGTGCTTTGACTGTAAATATCAACAGTCATTTATGGGGTGTTGGGTGTTTGGGTGTCATTACAGTGCTTGGACTGTAAATATCAACAGTCAGTCATGGGGTTGCGCGTGTGTTGGTGTCATGACAGTGCTTGGACTGTAAATATCAACAGTCAGTCATGGGGTGGCGCGTGTGTTGGTGTCATGACAGTGCTTGGACTGTAAATATCAACAGTCATTCATGGGGTGGTGAGTGTGTGGGTGTCATTACATTTCTTGGATTATAAATATCAACCTTCATTCATTAGGTGGTGGGTTTGTGGGTGTTATTACAGTGCTTAGACTGTAAATATTAACAGTCATTTATTGGGTGGTGGGTGTGTGGGTGTCATTACAGTGCTTGGACTATAAATATTAACCGTCATTTATGGGGTTGTGGGTGTGTGGGTGTCATTACAGTTCATGGACTGTAAATATCAACAGTCATACATAGGGTGGTGGGTGTGTGAGTGTCATTACAGAGCTTGGACTGTAAATATCAACAGTCATTCATAGGGTTGTGGGTGTGTAGGTGTCATTACAGTGCTTGGACTATAAATATCAACAGTCAATCATGGGGTGGTGGGTATGTGGGTGTCATTACAGTGCTTGGACTGTAAATATCAACAGTCATTCATGGTGTGCTGGGTGTGTGGGTGTCATTACAGTGTTTTGATTGTACATATCAACAGTCATTTACAAGGTGGTGGGTGTCATTAGAGTGCTTGGACTGTAAATATCAACAGTCATTCATGGAGTGGTGTGTTTGTTGGTGTCATTACAGTGTTTGGACTGTAAATGTCAACCATAATTCATGGGGTGGTGGGTGTGGGGTGTCATTACAGTTCTTGGACTGTAAATATCAACCATCATTCATTAGGTGGTGGGTTTGTGGGTGTCATTACAGTGCTCAGACTGTAAATATTAACAGTCATTTATGGGGTTGTGGGTGTGTGGGTGTCATTACTGTTCTTCGACTGAAAAAATCAACAGTCATCCATAGGGTGGTGGGTGTGTGAGTGTCATTACAGAGCTTGGACTGTAAATATCAACAGTCATTCATGGGGTTGTGTGTGTGTAGGTGTCATTACAGTGGTTAGACTTTAAGTATCAACAGCCATTTATGGGGTGGTGGGTGTGTGGTTGTCATTATAGTTCTTGGACTTTAAATATCAACAGTTGATCATGGGGTGGTGGGTATGTGGGTGTCATTGCAGTGCTTGGACTATAAATATAAACAGTCATTCATGGGGTGGTGGGTGTGTGGGTTTCATTAAAGTGTTTTTATTGTAAATAACAACAGTCATTTATATGGTGGTGGGTGTCATTAGAGTGCTTGGACTTTAAATATTAACAGTCATTTATGTAGTGGTGGGTGTGGGGCATCATTACAGTGCTTTGACTGTAAATATCAACAGTCATTCATGGGGTGGTGGTGGTGAGGGTGTCATTACAATGCTTGGACTGTAAATATCAAGTCATTTATGTTGTGGTGGGTGTGTGTGTGTCATTAGTGCTTGGACTATAAATATCAACAGTGATTCATGGGGTGGTTGGTGGCATTACAGTGCTTGGACTGTAAATATCAACAGTCATTCATAGGGTGATAGGTGTGTGGGAGTCATTACAGTGCTTTGACTGTAAATATCAACAGTCATTTATGGGGTGTTGGGTGTTTGGGTGTCATTACAGTGCTTGGACTGTAAATATCAACAGTCAGTCATGGGGTTGCGCGTGTGTTGGTGTCATGACAGTGCTTGGACTGTAAATATCAACAGTCAGTCATGGGGTGGCACGTGTGTTGGTGTCATGACAGTGCTTGGACTGTAAATATCAACAGTCATTCATGGGGTGGTGAGTGTGTGGGTGTCATTACATTTCTTGGATTATAAATATCAACCTTCATTCATTAGGTGGTGGGTTTGTGGGTGTTATTACAGTGCTTAGACTGTAAATATTAACAGTCATTTATTGGGTGGTGGGTGTGTGGGTGTCATTACAGTGCTTGGACTATAAATATTAACCGTCATTTATGGGGTTGTGGGTGTGTGGGTGTCATTACAGTTCATGGACTGTAAATATCAACAGTCATACATAGGGTGGTGGGTGTTTGAGTGTCATTACAGAGCTTGGACTGTAAATATCAACAGTCATTCATAGGGTTGTGGGTGTGTAGGTGTCATTACAGTGCTTGGACTATAAATATCAACAGTCAATCATGGGGTGGTGGGTATGTGGGTGTCATTACAGTGCTTGGACTGTAAATATCAACAGTCATTCATGGTGTGCTGGGTGTGTGGGTGTCATTACAGTGTTTTGATTGTACATATCAACAGTCATTTACAAGGTGGTGGGTGTCATTAGAGTGCTTGGACTGTAAATATCAACAGTCATTCATGGAGTGGTGTGTTTGTTGGTGTCATTACAGTGTTTGGACTGTAAATGTCAACCATAATTCATGGGGTGGTGGGTGTGGGGTGTCATTACAGTTCTTGGACTGTAAATATCAACCATCATTCATTAGGTGGTGGGTTTGTGGGTGTCATTACAGTGCTCAGACTGTAAATATTAACAGTCATTTATGGGGTTGTGGGTGTGTGGGTGTCATTACTGTTCTTGGACTGAAAAAATCAACAGTCATCCATAGGGTGGTGGGTGTGTGAGTGTCATTACAGAGCTTGGACTGTAAATATCAACAGTCATTCATGGGGTTGTGTGTGTGTAGGTGTCATTACAGTGGTTAGACTTTAAGTATCAACAGCCATTTATGGGGTGGTGGGTGTGTGGTTGTCATTATAGTTCTTGGACTTTAAATATCAACAGTTGATCATGGGGTGGTGGGTATGTGGGTGTCATTGCAGTGCTTGGACTATAAATATAAACAGTCATTCATGGGGTGGTGGGTGTGTGGGTTTCATTAAAGTGTTTTTATTGTAAATAACAACAGTCATTTATATGGTGGTGGGTGTCATTAGAGTGCTTGGACTGTAAATATCAACAGTCATTCATTGAGTGGTGGGTGTGTTGGTGTCATTACAGTGCTTGGACTGTAAATATCAACCATAATACATGGGATGGTAGGTGTGGGGCGTCATTACAGTGATTTGACTGTAAATATCAACAGTCATTCATGGGGTGGTGGGGGTGAGTGTGTCATTACAGTGCTTGGACTGTAAATATCAAGTCATTTATGGGGTGGTGGGTGTGTGTGTGTCTTTAGTGCTTGAACTGTAAATATCAACAGTGATTCATGGGGTGGTTAGTGGCATTATAGTGCTTGGACTGTAAATATCAACAGTCTTTCATGGGGTGATAGGTCTGTGGGTGTCATTACAGTGCTTGGACTGTAAATATCAACTTTCATTTTTGGGGTGTTGGGTGTTTGGGGGTCATTACAGTGCTTGGACAGTAAATATCAACAGTCATTCATGGGGTTGTGTGTGTGTGGGTGTCATTACAGTGTTTTGACTGTAAATATCAACAGTCATTTATTGGGTGGTGGGTGTCATTAAAGTTCTTGGACTGTAAATATCAACAGTCATTCATGGGGTGGTGGGTCTGTGGGTGTCATGACAGTGCTTGGACTGTAAATATCAACAGTCATTCATGGGGTGGTGAGTGTGTGGGTGTCATTGCAGTTCTTGGACTGTAAATATCAACCATCATTCATTGGGTTGTGGGTGTGTGGGTGTCATTACAGTTCTCAGACTGTAAATATTAACAGTCATTCATGTGGGGAAGGGTGTGTGGATGTCATTACAGTGCTTGGACTATAAATATCAACCATTATTTATGGGGTGGTGTTGTGTTTGGGTTTCCTTACAGTGCATGGACTGTAAATATCAACAGTCATTCATAGGGTGGTGGGTGTGTGAGTGTGATTACAGAGCTTGGAATGTAAATATCAACAGTCATTCATGGGGTGGTGGGTGTGTTGTTATCATTACAGTGTTGGGACTCTAAACATCAAAAGTCATTCTTGGGGTGGTGGGTGCGTAGGTGTCATTACAGTGCTTAGACTGTAAATATCAACATTCATATATTGGGTGGTAGGCGTGTGGCTGTTATTACAGTGCTTGGACTGTAAATATCAACAGTCAATCATGGGGTGGCTGGCCTATGAGTGTTATTACAGAGCTTGGACTGTATATATCAACAGTCATTAATGGGGTGGTGGGTGTGTTGTTGTCATTACAGTAATTGAACTGTAAAAATCAACAGTCATTCTTGGGGTGGTGGGTGTGTGGGTGTCATTACATTGCTTAGACTGTAAATACCAACAGTCATTCATGAGGTGGTGGGTGTTTGGCTGTCATTACAGTGCTTGGACTGTAAATATCAACAGTCATTCATGGGGTGGTGGGTGTATAGGTGTCATTACAGTGCTTAGACTGTAAATATCAACAGTCATTTATTGGGTGGTGGGTGTTTGGCTGTCATTACAGTGCTTGGACTGTAAATATCAACAGTCAATAATGGGGTAGTAGGCGTATGGGTGTCATTACAGAGTTTGGACTGTAAATATCAACAGTCATTCTTGGGGTGGTGGGTGTGTGGGTGTCATTACAGAGATTGGACTGTAAATATCAAAAGTCATTCTTGGGGTGGTGGGTATGTAGGTGTCATTACAGTGCTTAGGCTGTAAATACCAACAGTCATTCATGAGGTGGTGGGTGTTTGGCTGTCATTACAGTGCTTGGACTGTAAATATCAACAGTCATTCATGGGGTGGTGGCTGTGTGAGTGTCATTACAGTGCTTGAACTGTAAATATCAACAGTCATTCATGGGGTGGTGGGTTTGTGGGTGTCATTACAGTGGTTGGATTGTAAATATAAACAGTCATTAATAGGGTGGTGGGTGTCATTAGAGTGCTTGAACTGGAAATATCAACAGTCATTCATGGGTTGTGAGGGCGTCATTAGAGTGCTTGGACTGTAAATATCAACAGTCATTCATGGGGTGGTGGGTGTGTGGGTGTCATGACAGTGCTTGGACTGTAAATATCAACAGTCATTTATGGGGTGGTGAGTGTGTGGGTGTCATTGCAGTGCTTGGACTATAAATATCAACAGTCATTCATGGGGTGGTGGGTGTGTGGGTGTCATTACAGTGCTTTGACTGTAAATATCAACAGTCATTCATGGGGTAGAGGGTGTGTAAGTGTCATTACAGTGTTTTGATTGTAAATATCAACAGTCATTCATAGGGTGGTGGGTGTCATTAGAGTGCTTGGACTGTAAATATCAACAGTCATCGTTTGGGTGGTTGGTGTGTGGGGGTCATTACAGTGTTTGGACTGTAAATATCAACCATAATTCATGGGTTGGTGGGTGTGTGGGTGTCATTCCAGTGCTTGGATTGTAAATATCAACAGTCATTAATAGGATGGTGGGTGTCATTAGAGTGCTTGAACTGGAAATATCAACAGTCATTCATGGGTTGTGAAGGTGTCATTAGAGTGCTTGAAATGTAAATATCAAGAGTCATTCATGGGGTGGTGGGTGTGAGGGTGTCATTACAGTGCTTGGAATGTAAATATCAACAGCCATTCATGGGGTGGTGGGTGTGTTGTTATCATTACAGTGCTTGGACTGTAAATATCAACAGTCAATCATTGGGTAGTAGGCGTATGGGTGTCATTACAGAGTTTGGACTGTAAATATCAACAGTCATATATGGGGTGGTGGGTGTGTGGGTGTCATTACAGTGATTGGACTGTAAATATCAACAGTCATTCTTGGGGTGGTGGGTGTGTAGGTGTCATTACAGTGCTTAGGCTGTAAATACCAACAGTCATTCATGAGGTGGTGGGTTTTTGGCTGTCATTACAGTGCTTGGACTATAAATATCAACAGTCATTCATGGGGTGGTGGCTGTGTGAGTGTCATTACAGTGCTTTAACTGTAAATATCAATAGTCATTCATGGGGTGGTGGGTTTGTGGGTGTCATTACAGTGGTTGGATTGTAAATATAAACAGTCATTAATAGGGTGGTGGGTGTCATTAGAGTGCTTGAACTGGAAATATCAACAGTCATTCATGGGTTGTGAGGGTGTCATTAGAGTGCTTGGACTGTAAATATCAACAGTCATTCATGGGGTGGTGGGTGTGTGGGTGTCATGACAGTGCTTGGACTGTAAATATCAACAGTCATTCATGGGGTGGTGAGTGTGTGGGTGTCATTGCAGTGCTTGGACTATAAATATCAACAGTCATTCATGGGGTGGTGGGTGTGTAGGTGTCATTACAGTGCTTTGACTGTAAATATCAACAGTCATTCATGGGGTTGTGTGTGTGTGAGTGTCATTACAGAGCTTGGACTGTAAATATCAACAGTCATTCATGGGATGGTGGGTGTGTGGGTGTCATTACAGTATTTTGATTGTAAATATCAACAGTCATTCATAGGGTGGTGGGTGTCATTAGAGTGCTTGGACCATAAATATCAACAGTCATTGATGGGTTCGTGGGTGTGTGGGTGTCATTACTGTGCTTGGACTGTAAATATCAACCATAATTCATGGGGTAGTGGGTGTCGGGGTGTCATTACAGTGCTTTGGCTGTAAATTTAAACAGTCATTCATGGGGTCGTGCATGTGAGGGTGACATTACAGTGCTTGGACTGTAAATATCAACAGTCATTCATGGGTTGGTGGGTGTGTGGGTATCATTATAGTGTTTGGACTGTAAATATCACCAGTCATTCATGGGGTGGTGGGTGTGTGGGTGTCTTTACATTGCTTGGACTGTAAAAATCATATCATTTATGGGGTGGTCGGTTTCTGTGTGTCATTAGTGCTTGGACTGTAAATATCAACAGTTATTCATGGGGTGGTGGGTGGCATTACAGTGTTTAGACTGTATATATTAACAGTCATTCATGGGTTGTGTGGGTGTCTTTACAGAGCTTGGACTGTAAATATCAACAGTCATTCATGAGGTGGTGGGTGTGTGGGTATCATTACAGTACTTGGACTGTAAATATCAACAGTCATTCATGGGGTGGTGGGTGTTTGGATGTCATTCCAGTGCTTGGACTGTAAATATCAACCATCATTTATGAGGTGGTGGGTGTGTCGGTGTCATTACAGTGCTTGGACTGTAAATATCAACAGTCATTCATGGGGTGGTGGGTGTGTGGGTGTCATTACAGTTCTTGGACTGTAAATATCAACAGTCATTCATAGGGTGGTGGGTGTGTGGGTTTCATTACAGTGCTTGGGCTGTAAATATCAATAGTCATTCATGGGATTCTGGGTGTGTGAGTGTCATTACAGTGCTTGGACTGTAGATATCAACAGTCATTCATGAAGTGGTGGGTGTGTGGGTGTCATTACAGTGCTTGGACTGTAATTGTCAACAGTCATTAATGGGGTGGTGCAAATAAGTCCATCTAAACATTTTGGTTTTGATAAAATATTTTCAAAATTAATTGAAGACTTGAAGGAACTTGAGAACAACGGCATTCAAATTAATAATGATAATTTGAAGGGGACACTATATTGCATTACTTGGGATAACTTGGGGGGTCTCATGGCATTGGTGCTTTTACAGAAATTTTTTGTAGATATTGTAACATAACCCTAAAAGAATTTCCTACTGACCCTGTGCATGTTGGTGTAATGAGAACAGTGGAAGACTATACATTAGCAATACAACAACTTAAAAACGAGAACACTGTCAAAATTTTAAATAATGTCATAGGTATTAAATTTAATTATCCATTCAATGCACTGAAATATTATCATGTCTGCAAAGCAGGTTTTCCACCATGCCTGGGTCATGACATTTTTTAAGGTGTTGGTGATTATAATGCTGCTCTGATATTGAAGAATTTAGTAAATGAAAAGAGATGGCTAACTTATGCAGAACTTAATCAGTGTATAATTATGTTTCTTTATCGTGGTACAGATGCTGCCTCAATGCCATGTCAAGTAAATACTTCAGGTACTAAATTAGGTGGTCAGGCTACACAAAACTGGTGTTTAATCAGGCTGTTGCCTGTTATATTATATGGCAAAATAGTTGATGCTAATGATCCTGTTTGGCAGTTGTTCCTGTTATTACGTAACATTACTGAAATTATCTGTGCCCCAAAGTTTGACGACTCTGACCTTGCATATCTAGCAATACTTAATAATGAATATTTAGAAGACAGACAAAGAATTTTTTCAAATGACAAACTGAGGCCAAAGCATCATTTTCTAAAACATTATCCAAACCTAATTTTGCTGTTTGGCCCATTAATTCGTTTGTGGACATTACGCTTTGAAAGCAAGCACTGCTAATTCAAAGGATGCATTAAAAGTGCCCATTCCTTCAAGAATGTGTATCAGACCATGAGTGAAAAACATCAGTTATTACAAGCATACAAACAGGCCAGTTCATATTTTCCCACTGATATAGAGGTTGTAAAAAACATTTTGTTAATCTCAGATACATAAAGTTCAGATATTAAAAAAGCCTTAATGATGTGTCAGATTACTGAAGGTGCAGAAGTTAGCTTGGAAGTGACAATAATGGGGACTCCATACAAGAAGGGACACTATGTGGTGTTAAGTAAATGTGAACAGGGTATAATGTTAGGTGAGATTCAGTTCATAATATTGAACTCCTGTACACAAGCATACTTTTTAGTAAAAAAATTCACAGAACAAATTTCCAAGGAGTTGCAATTATCTACAGTATTGAACACCTTCCTATGCTCTTCCTTTAAATGTACAGAATTTTCTAAACTCCTAGATTATTACCCACTGGTTGACTACAAAAGAGGAAAATAATTGTTGATCCCACTCAAACACAATATATCTGCATAAGACTTCCAAGAAAATTGAAAAGGTAATTTAAAGATTATAATTCTATATTCATGTAGACCATTAGATTTCCTGTACAGTACTGTATACCAGTACTACAGTACATTATATTCATCTCCTTTCCCTGGGGCATGATTTCAAGAAAATGACAAAAGGTTGAACTGAAATGGAAGTTAAATGTTAAAGTTCCATACAAAAGATTAAAACATTCTGAACTGGAATTGGTTGTAGCTAAGGACCATGATGGTTATGAAGCTGATGACAGTGATAGTGATACTTGTAGTACAAGTAGTAGAGAGACAGTGATTTACATGACAGGTAAAGTACAGTACTGTACCATATGCACTGTAATTATGAAAACTGCTTATATGAGTAATGTACAGCATACTAAAGTAACTCCACTTCTCTACCTTTAATTGTGTTCTACATTGAATTTTTTAAACAAAAATCATAAGTAAAATGAAAATGGTTAAATGACTTCTGTAAACTGGGGTTCGACTTCCCTGAGCTCAGCTAGCTAAGTTAAACTGTTCTAATGAGATATGGTAGGCCTATGTGCAGTTATGGTAACTTACTTCCTTGTTTTGGATCATTATGGGTTTAATCTAGCAGTAGCTGTTTCATTTTCTAATTATTTTCTAATTATCAGAGACTGGATTGATTGATTTATTTATTGATGCTATTAGGCATCTGGCGGCGCAACAGCAATGGTCATATACCGCCCAACATCAAATGGTCATCTACATCATTAATAAAATATGTAAAAAGATTAAATAATTTTCACTACTTCGAAAGGGAGAAGCAGCATGAATAAAACCCACATCTTCCAAAAAATCATATATTAATGAAATAACCTACTTAAGTTAGATATATAAAAGAATTGAAATATTAACGAAAGAAACATTAAACTTTAACTACCAAAAAATAAATAGCCATAAATACAATAAAATTCACAATTTGTGGAGAAGGCCAGCCTCCTCCACATACGAGAGGGTGTTCCCTCCCACACCACAAGCCTCCTCCCCGAGGACCTGAGAGAGACTGTAAGAACCGTCACCCTCCTGGTACTCAGAGAGGTGCCTACGACGAAGGTCACCAAGCCTGGGACACTCAACAATAAGATGCCGCACTGTCAAAGGGACCAGACAATCATCACAGTAGGGAGGGTGAGCCCTCTCCATTAAAAAGCCATGAGTCAATAATGTGTGGTCAATGCGCAGACGGACAAGAGCCGTCTCCCACCGGCGGGACAGGCCACTGTAGCTCCACAAACCAAGGTGCTGGCGGATGTCGCGGAGCTTGTTAGCTCCGACGGCATCCCATCTGTCCTGCCAGCAGGAACAAACAGTAGCATCTATGTAGGGTCGAAGGTCCACTGCAGGAACAGGATGATGCCTGGCAGGAGGCCGGGAATTGGAGACCGCAGCCTTAGCCAGGGCGTCAGCCCGCTCATTCCCATCAACACCCACATGGGCCGGGACCCAACAACAAGTGACTTTGTGGCCACGACGACCCAGGAGGACAAGCCACTCAAGAATGGCCAACACCAGAGGATGGGAAGAGTTAAAATTACACAAGGCCTGCAAGGCACTACAGGAATCGCTAAAAATAGTAAACGGAGGCTGAGGGAGAGTAAAAATTACTTGGAGGGCATATAAAATAGCCGTGAGCTCAGCAGTAAAAATTGACATGACAGAAGGGAGCCTGCCGCCACGGCAAAAGTCAGGAAAGACAACTCCAAAGCCAACTCCAGCATCAGACTTTGACCCATCAGTGTACACGAGTGAAGGCATGTTCTAAAAAGAGGGAACGAGCCACTGGAGGAGAAAGAGATTCCTTCTTGTCTGTAAAGCAGGTGCAGGGAAAAACTTCTGGAAAAAGCCATGGAGCCACCCTGGGGACCCTCACAGGACAAATCTGTAAGTCATCAATGCCCATCTCCTCCATAGCCTTCCTGACCTGGAAGCCAAAGGGCCATGGTGTACGAGAATGTAAAAGGTAGTACTGAGACATGATATCAGATGACACCGCCAAGCAGGGAAGGGAGTCAGGAAGTCGATGTAATCGATGCCAACAACGAACCATCAAGGACTGGCGACGGAGATCAAGAGGTGGCTCATTAGCGTTCACCAGGAGACTGGGGATTGGGGATGACCTGAAGGCTCCGGTCGCCAGACGTACTCCAGCATGATGAACAGGGTCTAAAACTCTGAGACGGGCATCGGTGGCAGAAGAGTACACCTCACACCCATAGTCGTGTTTTGACATAATAAGAACATGGTATAGGCGGAGGAGGGTGGCCTGATCAGCCCCCCAGGATGTATGGCCCAGGGCCCTCAACAGGTTAAGAGCCTTGAGGCAAGAGACCTTAAGTGTACGTAAGTGTGGCACCCAAGTCAAAAGTTTGTCAAAAAGGAGACCCAAAAAGCGAGTCTCCTTGACACAGCGTATCCGATGACCATACATGAATAAGTCCGGATCGGGGTGGACGCCTCGGATGCTGCAGAAGTGCATAGCAACTGTCTTGGAAGGAGAAAATCGAAACCCATGAGAACCAGTCCAACGTGACACCCTGTCAAGGGCAAGCTGCATGCGCCGCTCTGCCACTGACATACGGGAAGCAGCAAACCAGATTGCTAGGTCGTCAACGTACATCGAGTTAGCTATACTGTCTGGAAGGGATGAGGCAATGGCAATAATTGCTACTGCAAACAATGTGACACTGAGGACGCTTTCCTGGGGGATGCCCTCCTCCTGTGCAACAGATGCTGAGTGGGTGGTACCAACCCTCACAGAAAAAACTGCGACCACTGAGAAACTCCTTAAGCGTGGAATGCTACCCCGCAGGCCATATAAATGGAGTTGCTGCAGGATGCCATATTGCCATGTAGTGTCATAGGCTTTCTCTAAATCAAAGAATACACAGACAAGGTGTTGATGTCGTGCAAAGGCCTCGCATGCAGCAGCTTCCAACCTGACCAGAGCATCTGTAGTGGAACGGTGTTTACGAAAGCCAGACTGGGACGGAGACAGAAAATCACCCCGTTCTAAGAAGTATACCAGTCTGACATTCACCATCTTTCCAAATAGTTTACAGAGACAGGAGGTCAAGGCAATTGGTCGATAATTGAGGGCAACACCAGAGTCCTTGCCCAGCTTGAGGAAAGGAAGGATGATAGCAACCCTGCACCCAGAAGGGAAGACACCCTCCAGCCAGATTCTGTTATATAAAGCTAAAAGAAGTGAGATCGCCTCCTCACCCAAGTGTCGTAACATTGCATATGGGATGTTGTCTGGCCCAGGAGAAGTGTCGCCGCAGAGAGAGAGAGCAGAATGCAGGTCTCTCAGGTTGAATATATGGTTATAACTTTCATTCTCGTTTCCTGAGAAATCCAGGACAGTACACTCCTTGACTCTTAACTCATGCCTGACAGCCAGAGGTCGAGAGTCACGGCTGGAGACTTTTGCAAAAGCCTCCGCCATGGTATTGGCCACTGTCAAACCATCCATGATCTTAATTCCATTGACCTTAAGTACAGATGGAGAACTAGGAGAAAACTTCCCCGCCATCATACGGACTCTCCTGAACACTTGGGTGAGTGCAGTTTTAGTATTAATTGAAGACACATAGGCCTTCCATGATGCGCGTCGTGCCTCTTTTAAAACTCGTCTAGCCCGAGCCCTTGCCCGTCGGAAGTCCTCTTAAAGAGTTGGGTCCCCACGATTGCGACGAAGGCGAGAGAAAGCAGCGCGCTTCTCCCGCACAGCGTTGGTGCAAACTGATGACCACCAAGGGACAGGACGTTTGGGAAAGTAACCAGAAGTTCTAGTGATAGAGTTGAGAGCAGCAGAGTGGAGCATATCAGTGAAATATGTTACAGCCTCGTCAGAGCTACTAAAATCAGTTACAGAAGAGACCGAAGAAGTTAGCTCTCTAAAAAAACTGCCAGTCAGCCTTCTCTAATTTCCACCTAGGAAGACGAGACTGTGGTTCTTACCCGTTACCTTCTAAAGGTATAGGGAAATGGTCACTGCCATATAAATCAGGCAACACTCTCCAAGTAAAATCCAACAGAGCACTGGGTGAGCAGAGGGAAATGTCAATGGCGGTAAAAGTCCCAGTAGTGCTATTAAAATGTGTCACATCTTCTGTATTTAAAACCCCTAATCCCTCATCCTCAATAAAAGAAGCCAATAAAACACCCCTGGGGTTGACCGAACTGTCACCCCACAGAAGGACACAATTCCACTGAAGGACCTTGAACGGTGTTACTTTAGTACTGATTTTTGGGAAGCCTCACGGAGGTACTTCCCACTACCACCTCGACCTGAGGGTTTACTCAAACAATAAGATTTGTCTAATCCTAGGCCACTAGAAGAAGAGCGAACCCGAGGAGTAGTATGTGGGGCAGTAATTGGGACCCGTAGACAAGTCCCTGAAGCATCTGATATGTTAGAAGATGAAGGTATATGAGCTGGGATATTCTTTGAAACAATTACATTGGTTTTGTCCTGTACAGCAGTGGTATCACTGACACAGGCAGATACATCAACATCCATAATACAGGTGGTAGAATCACTCCGCTGCTCAAGCGGAAGAGAAACTGAATCTTTTGAAGTAACAACATCCGTGGCATCCACATTAACTTCACGCCCCTCTGATGATCCCGAAGGAAGCTTGCGAGGAGGAACTTCTGTTGAATCAAGAGATTCATCAGACCCACGAGAACGCTTCTGGTGAAATTGAGAGGAAACTATGGATGAGTCCACAGAGATGGTTGCCTTACAAGGTGGAATATCTATAGAGTCAAGTGCCTCAGAGGAACCACGAAGGCATCTCTGTGGCAGTTTAGGTGAATTAAGTTTCCTTTTTGGAGAGCGTGTGGCAGCGTGAGCCTCAACCACATGGACACCTTTAGCTAAAATCTGAGAATTGTCATCAGTTGAAGGTTCAACAGAATGAGAGTCTGGTAAAGTTTCCAAGACAGAGAAACTATTATGTAGAGTAACCTTAGAAACATTCTCACTTGAGCAAAAAGCAGAAAGCAGCTGCCTCTTGAGAGGGTTGAGAGGGTGCTGCTACCAATTTAGGGCGAAGGGAGGAGGCGTATGTCTTCACACCACCATCCTTCTGTCGCCTGAAGTTGAGTTGCCGTCTGGCACTACCTATGCTAATGAATTGAATATTAGCCAAGTGGAGGATATCCTGCTCAAGGAGGTACATCTTACATTGGCGAGAACGCAAGGGGTGAGCATCTCTGCATTAAAAGCAGTAACTCTCTGACCGACACTCAGAAGTAAGATGTGAGTCAAGAGCAGAACAATTACCACACCGGGAACGGTTGTTGCAGTTCCTCCTCCCATGACCAAACTCATAACAACAAAAACACTGTAGGGGGTGCTCAACAAAAGGCTTTACCTCAAATGAGGTGGGGTTAATGTTAATGCGATCTGGGATATGCAAGCCATAGAAAGTGAGGATGATCATATTTTTACTGCCTTTCATCTTCGTTACCCGTTGGACACTGTCTGGGCACATAGCGAGAATGTCCTCTTCAGAGAATTCATACAGGTCCTCATTATATATACGCCCCTTGCTATAATTAAATGTTCGATGTGGTTTAATAGATTCAAACATGCTATCAGAAGGACAGGGGAGATTGAGGAGCATCATGGCCTGTGTAAGATCTTTGGCTCTGATTAAAATGCCCATACTATATTTCTTTATGTGGCCCATTGGTAATAATCCAATTTCTTTCTCCAGATACCGGGAAGCATGGATAAGGTTACCACGTCCCTCCCTGTAGTAAGCCACAAACCAAAAGGGTGTAGGAACCCGACATTCCTTTGGGACATACTCTACAGAGTCATCAAATATATTAGGGCAGTAGTCATTGTCACTGTCAACTACATTGGTGGACCGCATCATCTGAACTTTACAATGAGTATCCCCCACCGTCAGAGAATCTTTTGCCTCAAATGCTGCTTTGGCAGCAGCATTTGTATTGAAAGTAATATAGCACCGATTAGACCTACAATTACTGTCATATGTGATTCGGATTCGAAGAACTACTCCAAAACACTTAAAAATGGAGTGGATAGCGCCATAGGAAAAGGATGCAAGTACATTCGTTAACATTAACGTCTCCAAATCGCTAACAGGTTCTTCGACACAACACCCAACCTGCTAGGTCTAGTCTTATTTGCAGCTTTCTGCATATTACCACGACCAGAGAGTGACGTCTCGAGGGCCTGGTCGACCACCGCTCGAGGAAGAGATTGGGGCTTTTCTTTATCCATATATCATTGATTTGATGTTTTTGGCCCCAGGAGCCAAAAGCTACTACCTACCGGGCAGATGAGGGGACCGAGCTCTGGTCGCTGTGGGCGACCACTGGGCCACTCGTTTTAAAAAGCAGCCCCAATGTCTCGAAAGTTTGCCCACGATGGTGCTGAGACCCCCTTCCCCAACATCTCCCAGCCCAGACACCCAACCATCCAACATAGGACGGCCCCTAGAGGGCAGTCCCTATGGAGGGCAGCGCTGTTGGCCCATACTGGCAGCCTAATGCATGGGAACCATTTAGTTTGGTCTCTCACTGGCAACCTTACTAGCATGGGAAGCCCTCTCTCCCCGAAATCAGGGCAGAGGAGGGGCCGGAGCCCCCTCTAGTCTAGCTCGCCAGGTCTCAGAGACACACAAGCCCCCTACCATGTCAAGGCGGTTCCCGTTGGGGGGGATCAGAGACTGGAGATGGAGGAAATCAAGGAGACCATTGAAAAAATATTCTTCCAACCCTTCCTCCACAGTTACTGGAGGAAGTGTGTGAACACCTTATCAGCATTGGTGTAGAAACTGTTAATGATATTCACTATGTGAAGGCATCCCATCTTACACCCATGTAGAAAGAGATTCAAGCACGTAAACTTATTGATAAATGGAAACAAGGTACAGTATAATGCATGCCATATTTTTTTAAGATTAGTTTACCTTACTGTACAGTTCTTGCCTGCATTTAAGACTCAGGTAATATTCTATATTAGCTTATGAGTTGTGTCCTAGCAAACTTGGCCAATCTTTTTTTTTTTTTACAGTACCGGTACAGTACTGTATATTCAGACACTTGATGTGGGTTGTCATTTAACTGCAGGTCCAATTAAAACAGAGTATCACTGTTGCTTGTTATGTAACTTATTGTTCCCATGTACCCACAAAATACTTATACATCATCTTTTTGATGAAATGTTGTCTCATTTTCTTCTCAATTATGTTTCTTATAAATTAACTCATCACATGAATTATCACACTCATCACAGGAAGATACACACTCATCACAGGAAGATACACACTCATCACAGGAATTATCACACTCATCACAGGAAGATGCACACTCATCACAGCAAGATACACACTCATCACAGGAATTATCACACTCATCACAGGAAGATACACACTCATCACAGGAAGATACACACTCACCACAGGAAGATACACACTCATCACAGGAAGATGCACACTCATCACAGGAAGATACACACTCATCACAGGAAGATGCACACTCATCACAGGAAGATATACAATCATCACAGGAAGATATACAATCATCACAGGAAGATACACACTCACCACAGGAAGATACACACTCATCACAGGAAGATACACACTCAAATCAGCCAACTGTTTCAGCTCTAGATGATGGAGAAATCAGTGCCAAGCTACAACCAATCACATTGGGCTGAAGATTATACAATACCCTGGAAAAGATTTTCAAAGACAAATTTGCTCGTTTCCTTAGAAAAAGGACAGAGACCTAAGCCTTCTGCTAGAAGAGAGATGGTGAGAGTGTTGGTGGATGATATATCAAACATCTCAGAAAGACCAGGGAAGAAATCACTGGCAGTAATTGCTGAGAGAATTGTTAAAACTTATCCGGCATCGTTTTTAGATGAAATTGATGGAACATTTGTTGGAACAGGTTTTGACTCTTTATTTAAACAGTTAATGGCAAGGTTTGATAATATAAATAGAGGGCCTAATAGTAATTCAATAAAAAGAAAAGTAAACTGTTCCCATGAAAATGAAGAAATAGACACTGAGGGAGCTGGTCTAATCAGAAGAGTACAGGTGTGTTTTAATGATAAATATAGGTGTATTAATTATATGCCCAAAGATTATCCGGATGGGGAATCTGAAACAACACAAGATGACAGGAAAACTTACTGAATAATTACTGAAAACATTACTGAATAATGAGAGTTTGGAGGACTACATTGACTCCAAATTGACCACAAAAGGTTGATTTCCTTAAGGTGGCATATAGCACATTGTTATGGGTGATAAATTTAGAGCAATGATTCCTCCAAACTATTCCAGATATTGTATCAATATTTCTGCCTTTATTAAATTGAATATTGTATGAATATTTCTGCTTTAAATTAAATTGAATAGTGCATGAATATTTCTGCTTTAAATTAAATTGAATATTGTATAAATATTTCTGCTTTAAACTGAATATTGTATGAACGTGATATAAGTTGTTAATGTCAAACATCCCTAAGTTTGATATACCGTAGGTCTTACCTTGTGAAACTCCGTATAGGCTGTTCAGGTTAGGTCTTGGTAGTCTGCTATGGTTAGGTCCCGCTAGTCTGCAATGGTCCAGATTAGGTTAGATTGGGTTGGGTCGGGTTGGGTTGGGTTGGGTCGGGTTGGGTTTGGTTGGGGTGGGTTAGGTTGGATAAGATTATGTTAGGTTAGGTTAGGTATGTATGGCTAAAAACAGGACATTTGCACAATAAATGGATGTAAAAATTGAACTAATCACTTGAAAAAAATTGAACTAATCACTTGAAAAAATCTTAGAAAAGCAATATTTTGTCTGAAAATTTCACACGTGTAGCTCAGAAAATGTACCCAATTTTTTAATTACAAAAAAAAACATTGTATAGACAATGGAAACCATTATGAAATATGAGTAATAAAATCATCCGGTAATTATCTAATCTATTGCCATTTTCTATTACAATATTTTTATCTTCTTTATTCACAAATTCATAACATTCTAAAACACTTTTATTCGGAAATGCCCCATTTCCAAGTTAGGTCATATTCAAATTTTGAAATTAGTATGACCTTACATGACATAATTAGGGGAAACCACAATCTGACTCTGCTCCTTTTTACTGTAGAGGCAAAAGCTCATTACCATCGTATTCCTCGTGTGTTTTTACGTATAATAACCAATTTTCATTGAAATCGTACATCAAATATTATTTTTCCCAATTTTTTTCACCAACTGAGGGAATTTTTTTTTTTTTTTTTTTTTTTCAGAACTTCCTCATACTTTATGTGAACACTCTCCCTAGATACAGCAACACTGTCATGAGCCAAGAACCCCATATCACTGCTAGAAATGGGAAATTGAAATCGCTTGAAAAGGGAGATAAAATTCCTGAGATGAAAAAAATCCTCAAAAATAGGGTAATCATTTATCAAGGAAATGGAAACAACAAAATATGCTCATATATACGTATATCACTTGTGAAAAGCTTCATGAACATGACATAAAACTGTTCGAGCTGTTATCAATTGCACCTGAAAAAGTGGGTCTTGAGAAAACTGCGAATTTATGATATAGGAAAGTTGGGCAGTCTAAAATAGTATCCCCCGTTTCCTTTCCGTACTCTATCATTTCTCAAGTATAGAGAATGTGTCTGATGTATGGTAAACTATTATTTTTGCATATATAACTAAGAGAATCTTTATTCCTCGTTCATCACTGACATATACCAGCACAGTATGATACATATAACGATATATTATGATATATTATGCTATATAGCAAAATATTATGATGCATTATGAATAATAAACAGTTCATATGATGGACTGAGAAGGGAGAATGAGATTTGAGATGGGTATGGGAGGTCTTATTTAATTTTTGTGTGTGTGTGTGTGTGCATACACTGCAATTATTTGTATGATCATTCACTTATTCATTATTTATATGTTTATTTACCTATATAATTAGCCTTTACCGACAAGTGTAACTTGTCTCACCCCTGGGGGATTATGGAAGTAGCTGACTCAACGAAAAGGGGTTTATTTTTACCAGGGATTGGCTCTTCCCTTTCCTCCTCAGCTACTTCTACCCTTTTACTCACGTCCTTGCTTAGAAGGCTCCTGCTTCATATGTGGTGCCTTCTTTGGTGACTTTCTTCGTTTCTTCTTCCATTGCCTTTCGTTTCTTTGATCTTCTTTCTTCCTTCTTTTCTTGGCGGCTTTCAAACAATTTGTGTTTTTTCACGTCCTGCCCTGTTCCAATTTTTTTCCTTATTTTTCCAGAAGACACAAGGCCTCCAGAATGCGCAAATCCAAAGTTGAACTCAGTTATGGCCTTAGCAATCAGGTAATGCACCCTCTCCTTTTGATAAAACACAGTTTTAGAGCACTTGCTCCATATGACTGAATTCAGGCATTCATTGGCATTCTGTGTTCGTCAAGTGCACCTTGACAAGAGTTCATCTGTGCTGTACTTTCTCATTATGTCGTACAGGTCACCCTTGAGATCTTGGCGTATTGGGTGGTGAATATGCTGGTCATGGCTTCCAGTAGGCTTTCCTTCAGCTCGAGCTTTGTTGAAGAAGCACCAGGAATCAACTCCTTCTGGGCACAGCTCGTGGCAAGGATCGTCATTGGTGCTACAACAGTGTTCAATTATTGCAAAAATTGCCTTTTTCATCTTCTCCACATCATCCAGGTTACGAATTATGGCATACCTGTAAAAATCCTGGATTTTCCCTAAAGTAACCTGGGTCAGGGATCCTCTTCTCCTCCCTCCAACACCTTCTCCTTTCCTACTCTTTTCTTGTACATAGTCTCTCAATGCCTTCCCAACTCTCTTTGCAACTTGATTGCTGCATTCGTCTTTGCGAATTTCCACATCTCCATACACTTTTTCTTTCACTACAGATGAGTAGGTCTTCGAGTCACCATCTGAATTTACAGTGGTATATCGAAAGTTACATTTTTCCACTGACCTTTTCCACAGTTTCATCCAACCCTCTGTCTCCATTGCAGGAGAACTTCCATAAAAGTTTTTTTACGCACTATGGCTAATGTGCAGCATACCAGTCACCTTCTGTTTTTTTATTTTTCTCACATATTCTGCAGTATTTACTCAATACTTCATAGTCCACAACAAGTCCTGTGTCAAAGTGTATGACTGGTACCACACAAAACTTTGCCACAAACCCTCTCTTTGACCAGGAACCATCACATGTCACTGTTATATTCTTCACTTCAGGAGAACCTGGTTGTTCATTTTCAAGATATTCATGGACGAGTTCCCGTGCTCGTCTCAAACTCACTTCACCATCTTGGATTCCTTTTGCCTCAATTTCTCGGGCAATGTAAAAGAACCTGGTACTTGACATTATTTTCATCTCGAACACTTTTTCCATGTCCTCAAGTGTTTTATAGCCATTGTTTTCTAGGCCAAATTCTACGAACTTCATATTCACATCATACTTGCCCTGTGGTTCGTACCTGAAGGAGGTCCAGGCAACAGACGTCTCGCCACACACACTACACTCGCACACGATTTTTGTTCGCTGCACCAAGTCGCCTTCCTACACTGGGGATACCCAATGCAATATTTCTACACTTTTCACATTTTTTTTTTAAATTTTGGAACAATTTTCTCTTCGAAATCATGACATATTCGTCTTTCACTCTGTCAAGAGGAACAGCGATACTTTCTCGCAGCCGTCTCTTCACAGCGGCTGGTGACACTTGGGTTGTCCCCTCCTCTTGTGGTTGTGGTTGCTCCCCCGATGGTCCTGGTTGTGGCTGGGGTTGTGGTTGCTCCCCCGATGGTCCTGGTTGTGGCTGGGGTTGTGGCTGCTCCCCTGATGGTCCTGGTTGCTGGGGTTGTGGTTGCTCCCCTGCTTTTTCTGCAATAGCAGCCAGGGCCTTCTCCTTCTTCTTCCTCGTTATATCAGCCATCTTTCTTCTAAGCTTTGACTTGGGTCCCATCTTGAGAAAAAGATTGCTTGCTTGCTTGATTTGAGCTCGTACAATAATACTCGACAGAGTCTGGAGTAAAAGTGAAGGAAAGTGGTAGTGGTAGGATGCGCTGTTTATGGTCGCGTTCTGAATCCTTTGAGACAACTTGAGGGTAAAGGCTAATTTCATTTTACATTTCTGTTTTTTTCCTTTTTTCATTCACAGTGAGTTTCATATAGAGTATTCTACATAAAAAAAAAACACACACACACATGTATGTGTATTTGTATATGGGTTTGTTATATAGTCTACGACTGTTCAGAAAATGAATAGAGTGTGTATTGAAGACATCTACGTGTAATTTGAATGCAGCCTGGCCAGGGGTAGGCCTCCTTATCAGCCGTGGTTGACCGTGTGAAGAAGGGTCGCGATATGGGTAGTGAACAAGGTTGGAGGTTATGGGGTTGGGGATTGGGAGTTAAGGGGAGAGAGTTATGGGGTGGGGGTTATGTGATTGGGGTTATGGGTTGGGAGTTATGGGGTGGGGGTTATGGGGTTGGGGGTTATGAGTTAGGGGTTATGAGGTGGGGGTTATGAGGTGGGGATTATGGGGTGGGGGTTATGGGGTGGGGTTTATGGGGTGGGGATCATGGGTTGAGGGTTATGGGGTGGGGTTTATGGGGTTGGGGGTTATGGGTTGGGGGTTATGGGGTGGGGGTTATGGGGTTGGGGGTTATGAGTTAGGGGTTATGAGGTGGGGGTTATGGGGTGGGGGTTATGAGGTGGGGATTATGGGGTGGGGGTTATGGGGTGGAGTTTATGGGATGGGGGTTGTGGGGTGGGGGTTGTGGGATGGGGGTTATGAGGTTGGGGGTTGTGGGGTGGGGGTTAAGGGGTTGGGGGTTGTGGGGTGGGGTTCATGGGGTGGGGGTTATGGGGTGGGGATTATGGGGTGGGGGTTGTGGGGTGGTGGTTATGGGATGGTGGTTGTGGGGAGGGGGTTGTGGGGTGGGGGTTATGGGGTTCGGGGTTGTTGGGTGGGGGTTATGGGATTGGGGGTTGTGCAGTAAACTACCGGGACCTAACCTGGGCAAACTACCGGGAACTAAACGTGGTAAGGACCGTGGCAAAATACGGTAAATATTGAAACAACGGCCGTTATCATGTACGTTTTTTCTACTTTAATTACCCACTTATTTAGACCATTCTAAGACTATTTTCTTCTATGACATTTCCAAGATAGGGCATATTCAAATGGGGCATTTTGAAATTAGCCTAGCCTAACCTAACCTAACCTAGACGCAATCAGACCACAGGGACCTAATCTGGGCAAACTACCGGAATCTAACCTGGTCAAACTACCAGGAAATAACCGTGGTAAAGTACAGGAAATGACTGGGGCAGAATACTGGGACCTAGCCAGATGTGGCAACACTGCTACAAAACGGTAATGGGCCAAACTTTACCTTAAATGGCACCAAACTATGGTAATCTGGGGTAATTACCTTGGAAATGACAACACTGAAGAAATTAGCAATGCTGGTGTAAATAAAAGGGATTATGAGTGTTAACTATTATTATTATCATTATTATTATTATTATCTATTTATTTATTTATCTAGTTATTGGATTCTAAATATTCATTGGTATTTATTCAAATATATTTCATTTTTTTTATAATACTCCTATTGTTATTATTATTGTTATTATTATTACTTTTACATTCATCATCTCAATGTAAACAAACTGGCGGCCATCATGGATTTTGACGTTATTATTGACAGTGTCGTGAAATCAGTGTTGCCATGTAAGAGGCAATTTTTTTTTTAATACTTACAAAAAAAAAAAATAATAATACTTAAAAAAAATTAATACTAAAAAAAATTAATAAATAAAAAAATAATATTACTTAAATAAATAATACTTAAAAAAAATTAATACTTATTAAAAAATTAATACTTAAAAAAAATTAATACTTACAAAAAGAAAATGAAAAAAATAATAATACTTACAAAAAATAGTACTTAAAAAAATTGATACTTAAAAAAAATACTAAAATAAAAATAATACTTAACAAAAATTAATACATAAACAAAATTAATACTTAAAAAAAGTAATACAAAAACAAATATATATACTTAAAAAAATAATACTTAAAAAAAAATTTAATACTTAAACAAATGATATTTAAAAAAAATAATACTTAAAAAATTGTTACTTAAAAAAAATAATACTTAAAAAAAATTAATACTTAAAAAATAAATTGTTACTTATCAAACCTTGGTTTGGCACTTAAGACTGTCTTAGCCACTAAGGATATTATGGTTAAAGTTTAAAATTTTAGAAGTTACTATTAGGGTGCCAAATCAATCTTTAGATACATAAACAAATTCCAAAGTCAATATGACTTCAGCGGGAAACGTATGTCAGTGTGACCAGTTTGGTAACTATAACAAGTAGCAAAAAGAATAACCTAAGTTGGATGTTAGGGAGAATAAAGTCAATGAAGCACCTGTAAAGACTCTCAAAATGACACTTAGCTGTAGGGTTGCAGACACTTCGTTCTCCCAAGGTGAAGAAATGAGGCACGAGAATAGTATGGGTTATCACCAATAGTCAGTCACCCAGTCGAGTACCGGTATAAGGTTTCTTGGATAAGTCAAGAGGATATGTAGAAAAGAGCTCGTTAACTGAGAGCTATGACAATCAAGAATAAGGTATAAATGAAGGAACTTGAAGTGACATGTACCACCACCAGTATTTGACTGGGCGAGATCCAGAACAGAACTGCTTTCCACACTCACTCTCTCCTCCTCCATCACCTCGGATTATATGTTATGAATCATCCCCAAAAGTCTCGAACTGAGGAAAACAGTTTCATACAGTTTTCACAACACAGAAAATTAGATTCATGAACATGGATTCATGTATTCATCGAATCATATCTTAACAAAACTAAATATACAGCATCTAATAATTATAACAAATACATGTATATGTTACACATGCAAAAAATCGATATTTTGGGTGCCCAAAGTCAATATGTGCATGCATCTTCTGTACCCGTTTATATCCCAAATTCAGGCTAAAAAAACAAACAAAAAATCGATATTTTTGTGTCCCAGAAGCGATCTGTACAGTCGGCCACAGTTCTGGCTGTTACAGTCAGCACTACAAACTCCAGTTTACTGACGTTTGTATCGATGATTTTTCGAATCATGGGCTCGAAGAGGCTCAGGGGTGAAGAAGTGAGACGGTGCAGGAGGCGGAAGAGAGAGGGAGGGAGAGGGGGTACAGACGAGAGAGAAGGACGGGGGAGGAGAAAAGGGGACAGAAATGAGAGAGAGAGAGAGAGAGAGAGAGAGAGAGAGAGAGAGAGAGCCGGGTGGAGGAGAGGGTGGGCTGAAGGAGAGAGAGGGGGAAGGGGGACAGAATGAGTGGAGGGTAAAATAGCATAAGCCAACCAATGTAAGATATTGCTTAATATTCAAAAGATAAATTTTATTTTTATATTACTTCGAGAAAGATAATTAAAACCATATAGCCACGTCGGATGTAAAAGAGTTATAAAATGCAATTATCGTTATCAGTGATACGGAGATATCACATGACATTTGGATAGCAGATATTTTTTCACAGTGCCTTATGTTAACTGAGGTGGGACAGCCAGCATGAAGGAAAAGAGAGACAGGTGAAGATTTAAAAGGAAGCGGCTCAGGTTCAAAGGGTGGCCAAATTCCCTCAAGTATTGCCTACGAAAAAAAAAGAAAAAAAAAATTGTAAGTCATACCTTCTTGCGGGGGTTTCCAGTAACTATACTAGTGATAAACAAAGAAATGTTTCTGTGAAGTAATTTATTCAACAAAGCTTTCATAACATCGTCACGAGACAGACAGACAGACAGAGAGAAAGAGAGTAAACCCACAATTTTCGGTAACACTGATTCTGCTCTTTTTCTCTGACCAATGATTGTATAAGTTTATTACTACCTGGCCAGTGTAATAACGTTACTATAATGTCTGCTTTACCTAATTCGCCGTAATAAAAAATAAAAATCTTTAGTATCAACTATGGAAATTATAAGTGCATTGGTATAGCCTAGTGTTTGTCATTCCTTGTATGGCAGCATGGGTCTGGCAATATACAGTATAAATCTTAGCCAGAGTTATTTAACCTATACTATAATGTTAATAAATCGAGTACTGTTAATACTAGTAGTATTACACCCCTAATAGTTATAAACAAATTATTTTCAACTTTCGTATGAACAAAATTTGATCGTAGCTCGAGGAGGTTTATCTCTAGGCAACAGGCTAATAACTGCTTGTTTTTATACGCAATAACAAACCGTAACAACAATTGCTGTGACCAAGAACGCCATGAAAGGCAGTATGATGCTTACTTTAACACTCCAGTGTATAATTATAACTATTGTGATCGATATTTATTTAAGTAGCACGATTCACACATAATGGTATTGAAATAAGTGGCAACTCTGAGTAATCCTATCATGAGAAATTTTATCATTTTCAAACTGAAAAACACACCCGTTTCTGTCCCCCTTTCTCCTCCCCCGTCCTTCTCTCTCGTCTGTACCCCCTATCCCTCCCCCTTCCCTCCCTCTCTCTTCCGCCCCCTGTACCGTCTCACTTCTTCACCCCTGAGACTCTTCGAGCCCATGATTCGAAAAGTCAGGGATACAAACTTCAGACAACTGGAGTTTGTAGTGCTGACTGTAACAGCCAGAACTGTGGCCGACTGTACATACCTACTCAGTGCTAGAATGTTTTCAAAATATAGGCTCAAAACATGCTAATAATCGATATTTTATGTGTCCAAAGTCGATATGTACATGCATCTTCTGTACCCGTTTTTATCTTAAATTCAGGCTTAAAACACCCGAAAATTCGATATTTTTGGTTCCCAGAAGCAATCTGTACATGCTTACTCAGTGTTAGAATATTTTTAAGATACAGGCCCAAAACATGCTGAAAATCGATATTTTAGTTGCCCAAAGTCAATATGTGTATGCGTATTCTGTACACGTTTATATAGCAAATTCATGCTCAAAACACCCGAAAATTCTATATTTTTGGGTCCCAGAAGCGATCTGTACATGCCTACTCAGTGCTTAAATATTTTCAAAATATAGGCCCAAAACATGCTAAAAATCGATATTTTTGGTGCCCAATGTCGATATGTGAATGCATCTTCAGTACTTGTTTATATCTCAAATTCAGGCTCAGAACACCCAAATATTCGATATTTTTGGGTCCCAGAAACGATCTGTACATGCCTACTCAGTGTTTGAATATTTTCAAAATACAAGCACAAAAAGAGTTGAAAATAGATATTTTAGGTGCCCAATGTCGATATGTGAATGCATCTTCAGTACTTGTTTATATTTCAAATTCAGGCTCAAAACACCCAAAAATCAATATTTTTGGGTCCCAGAAGCAATCTGTACATGCCTACTCAGTGTTTGAATGTTTTCAAAATATAGGCCCAAAACATGCTAAAATTGATATTTTAGTTGCCCAAAGTCAATATGTGTATGCATATTCTGTACCCGTTTATATCCCAGATGCAGGCTAAAAAAACCCGAAAATTCCATATTTTTGGGTCCCAGAAGCGATCTGTACATGCCTACTCAGTGCTTAAATATTTTCAAAATATAGGCCCAAAAAATGCTAAAAATCTATATTTTTGGTGCCCAATGTCGATATGTGAATGCATCTTCAGTACTCGTTTATATCTCAAATTCAGGCTCAAAACACCCGAAAATTCGATATTTTTGGGTCCCAGAAGCGATCTGTACATGCCTACTCCGTGCTAGAATATTATCAAAATATACGCCCAAAACATGCTAAAAATCGATATTTTTGTTACCCAAGGACGATATGTGCATGCATCTTCTGTACCCGTTTATATCTCAAATTCAGTCTCAAAACACCCGAAAATTCGATATTTTTGGGACCAGGAAGCGATCTGTACAAGTCTACTCAGTGACAGAATATTTTCAAAATACAGGCCCAAAACATGCTAAAAATCGATATTTTAGGTGCCTAATGTCGATTTGTGCATGCATCATCAGTACCCGTTTATATCTCAAATTTAGGCTCAAAACACTCGAAAATGCAATATTTTTGGGTCCCAGAAGCGATCTGTACATGCCTATTTAGTACTAGAATATTATCAAAATACAGGCACAAAACAAGTTGAAAATCGATATTTTATGTGCCCTAAATCAATATATGCATGCATCTTCTATACCCGTTTATATCTCAAATTCAGGCTCAAAACAACCGAAAATTTGATATTTTTGCGTCCCAGAAGCGATCTGTGCATGCATCTTCAGTACCCTTTTATATCTCAAATTCAGGCTCAAAACACCCGAAAATTCGATATTTTTTGGTCCCAGAAGCGATCTGTACATGCCTAGTCAGTGCTTGAATGTTTTCAAAATATAGGCCCAAAACATGCTAAAAATCAATATTTTAGGTGTCCAAAGTCGATATATTCATGCATCTTCTGTACCCGTTTATATCTCAAATTCGTGATTAAAACAAACGAATATTCGATTTTTTTGGATTCAAGGAGCGATCTGTACATGCCTACTCAGTGTTAGAATATTTTCAAAATACAGGCACAAAACAAGTTGAAAATCGATATTTTATGTGCCCTAAATCAATATGTGCATGCATCTTCTGTACCCGTTTATATCTCAAATTCAGGCTCAAAACAACCGAAAATTTGATATTTTTGCGTCCCAGAAGCGATCTGTGCATGCATCTTCAGTACCCTTTTATATCTCAAATTCAGGCTCAAAACACCCGAAAATTCGATATTTTTTGGTCCCAGAAGCGATCTGTACATGCCTAGTCAGTGCTTGAATGTTTTCAAAATATAGGCCCAAAACATGCTAAAAATCAATATTTTAGGTGTCCAAAGTCGATATATTCATGCATCTTCTGTACCCATTTATATCTCAAATTCGTGATTAAAACAAACGAATATTCGATTTTTTTGGATTCAAGGAGCGATCTGTACATGCCTACTCAGTGTTAGAATATTTTCAAATACAAGCACAAAACAAGTTGAAAATCGATATTTTAGGTGCCCTAAATCGATATGTGCAAGCATCTTCTGTACCCGTATATATCTCAAATTGAGGCTCAAAACACCCGAAAATTCGATATTTTGGGGTCCCAGAAGCGATCTGTACATGCCTACTTAGTACTAGAATATTATCAAAATATAGGGCAAAAACCTGCTAAAAATCGATATTTTTGGTGCCCAAAGTCGATATGTGCATGCATCTTCTGTACCCGTTTATATCTCAAATTCGAGATCAAAACACACGAAAATTCGATATATTTGGGTTCAAGGAGCGATCTGTACGTGCCTACTGAGTGCTTAAATATTTTCAAAAATATAGGCCCAAAACATTCTAAAAATCGATATTTTTGGTGCAAAAAGTCGATCTATGCATACATCTTCAGTACCTGTTTATATCTCAAATTCAGGCTCAAAACACCCGAAAATTCGATATTTTGGGGTCCCAGAAGCGATCTGTACATGCCTACTCAGTGCTTGAATGTTTTCAAAATATAGGCCCAAAACATGCTAAAAATCGATATTTTAGGTGTCCAAAGTCGATATATGCATGCATATTCTGTACCCGTTTATATCCTAAATTGAGGCTCAAAACTCCCGAAAATTCTATATTTTTGGGTCCCAGAAGCGATCTGTACATGTCTACTCAGTGACAGAATATTTTCAAAATACAGACCCAAAGCATGCTAAAAATCTATTTTTAGGTGCCCAATGTCGATATGTGCATGCATCTTTAGTACCCGTTTATATCTCAAATTCAATCTCAAAACACACTAAAACTCGATATTTTTGGGTCCCTGAAGCGATCTGTACATGCCTACTCATTACTAGAATATTATCAGAATATAGGGCAAAAATATGCTAAAAATCGATATTTTTGGTGCACAAAGTCGATATGTGCATGCATCTTCTGTACCCGTTTATATCTCAAATTCGAGATCAAAACACCCGAAAATTCGATATTTTTGGGTTTAAGGAGCGATCTGTACATGCCTACTCAGTGTTAGAATATTTTTAACATACAGGCCCAATACATGCAGAAACTCCATATTTTAGGTGCCCAAAATCGATATGTGCATGCATCTTGTGTACCCGTTTATATCACATATTCAGGCTCAAAACACCTGATAATTCAATGTTTTTGGATCTGTACATAATGTTAATAATAATAATAATAATAACAATAATAATAATAATAATAATAGTAATAATAATAATAACAGTAATAATATGTGAGAGAGAGAGAGAGAGAGAGAGAGAGAGAGAGAGAGAGAGAGAGAGAGAGAGAGAGAGTGTGTGTGTGAGAGTATATAAGTGAGAGTGAGAAATAATATTAATAATAATAATAATAATAATAAAATAGTTTAGTTATACAATATAAATACACGTTTTCTATTATACAAAAACAAATATGGAAAAATAATATAGTTATCCGTAAATAAATAGTAGGGAAGGGCTGACTCTCTCTCTCTCTCTCATATTTAAATTCAAACAGTTTATTAGCGACAGAATCTCTCTCTCTCTCTCTCTGTGTGTATGTATGTATGTCAGAACATACATGCATACATACATACATACACTCAAATAATAATAATAATAATAATAATAATAATTATAATGATGATGATAATAATAATGATGATAATATTGATGATGATAATAATGATGATGATGATTAAGATGACGATAATGATGATGATGATAATGATAATGATGAGAAAAATGATGATAATGATGAAAATGATAATGATGATGATGATGATGATAATGATGATGATAATGATAATAATGATGATAATGATGATGATGATAATGATGAATATGATAATGATAATGATGATAATGGTATTAATGATGATAATGATAATGATGATGATAATGATGATAATGATGATGAGGAGGAAAATGATGATAATGATGATGATAATGATGATGATAATGAAGCTAATAATATATATATATATATACAATATAGTGTTAGATAGTGTTATATATATATATATATATATATATATATATATATATATATATATATATATATATATATATATATATATATATATATATAACACTATCTATCTATCTCTCTATCTATTCATCAGAGAGAGAGAGAGAGAGAGAGAGAGAGAGAGAGAGAGAGTCCTCTCTCTCTCTCTCTGTCTTAAAATCATATTTAAATTCAAACAGTTTATTAACAACAGAATCTCTCTCTCTCTCTCTCTCTCTCTCTCTCTCTCTCTGTATGTGTGTGCCTCAGAACATACATACATACATGCATACACTCTCAAATAATAATAATAATAATAATTTAAAAAAATATATATATTAATAATAATATTAATATTCGATCAGCCAATTAATCAATTAATACAATCAATCTATCTATCTATCTGAAACACACAAACTCACACACACAGAAAGAGAGAGAGAGAGAGAGAGAGAGAGAGAGAGAGAGAGAGAATATTTTCAAAATACACGACCAGAGTCGAACCAGTGGTGGTTCCTTCCAATTCATAATCACCTCACTCCAACCACTAGGCCACCGACACAATTATTATTATTATCGTCACAAATGTAGGCGATGAACAGACGCGAATAATTCGATATTTTGGGGTCTCGGTATTTAAAAAAAAAAAAAAAAAATATATATATATATATATATATATATATATATATATATATATATATATATATATATATATATATATATATATATATATATACCAAATTGAGGCTCAAAACACCCGATAATTCGATATTTGGAGGTCCGTCACAGAAGCGATCTGTACATACTTTACTCAGTGCTAGAATATTAAAAAAATAGAGAATGAGAATCGAACCGGGGCCATTACATATCACAGTCCCTCACTCTTTCGGATCGACCACTTCCCTCCCACCACCTCTAGCGACTCATAACGTCTTGCATATTCACCACAAAAACACCCGAAAAGTCCTCATTTGGGGCTCTCTCTCTCTCTCTCTCTCTCTCTCTCTCTTCTCTCTCTCTCTCTCTCTCTCTCTCTCTCTCGGTGCTACAACAATTTACAAATTCCAAGTGAAATACATGCTGAAAAGCGTTCTCTACTCGTTTATATTCTAAATTCAGGCTCAAGATAATAATAATAATAATAATAATAATAAGGAAGGAGACCTGAGTGAATGTGGTAATTGGAGGGGAATCACTTTGTCACCGATAGCTTTGAAAGTGTTTAGTAGAGTGTTGTTAAATAGGCTGGAGCCAGTGGTTGATGATAT